>JARQZJ010000070.1:0-1200000 GCA_030704895.1 Henosepilachna vigintioctopunctata
AAAACTGATTGAAAATTCTGATTCTACGGCATTTATTTGTCGAGAAACTCAATTATCATCGAAATCGGAGGAAAAAATTTTTTTCCGATTTTTTTTTCTAACCAAATCGATGAAAATTTTTCGGAAATTTTGATGAAAATTTTTATGCTGAAAATTGACGTTTTTATACAAAATCGTGTCCGAAGATCACGAATTCACAAACAGTTCTCGCGCAAACCTCATGGTTTCCTGAATAACGTTAAGGGAATTTGCAGAAAAATTCGAAAATACACGAAATGAAAACTATTTTCCAAACTATATGTTTTATAGAAAAACTGATTGAAAATTCTGATTCTACGGCATTTATTTGTCGAGAAACTCAATTATCATCGAAATCGGAGGAAAAAATTTTTTTCCGATTTTTTTTTCTAACCAAATCGATGAAAATTTTTCGGAAATTTTGATGAAAATTTTTATGCTGAAAATTGACGTTTTTATACAAAATCGTGTCCGAAGATCACGAATTCACAAACAGTTCTCGCGCAAACCTCATGGTTTCCTGAATAACGTTAAGGGAATTTGCAGAAAAATTCGAAAATACACGAAATGAAAACTATTTTCCAAACTATATGTTTTATAGAAAAACTGATTGAAAATTCTGATTCTACGGCATTTATTTGTCGAGAAACTCAATTATCATCGAAATCGGAGGAAAAAAATTTTTTTCCGATTTTTTTTTCTAACCAAATCGATGAAAATTTTTCGGAAATTTTGATGAAAATTTTTATGCTGAAAATTGACGTTTTTATACAAAATCGTGTCCGAAGATCACGAATTCACAAACAGTTCTCGCGCAAACCTCATGGTTTCCTGAATAACGTTAAGGGAATTTGCAGAAAAATTCGAAAATACACGAAATGAAAACTATTTTCCAAACTATATGTTTTATAGAAAAACTGATTGAAAATTCTGATTCTACGGCATTTATTTGTCGAGAAACTCAATTATCATCGAAATCGGAGGAAAAAATTTTTTTCCGATTTTTTTTTCTAACCAAATCGATGAAAATTTTTCGGAAATTTTGATGAAAATTTTTATGCTGAAAATTGACGTTTTTATACAAAATCGTGTCCGAAGATCACGAATTCACAAACAGTTCTCGCGCAAACCTCATGGTTTCCTGAATAACGTTAAGGGAATTTGCAGAAAAATTCGAAAATACACGAAATGAAAACTATTTTCCAAACTATATGTTTTATAGAAAAACTGATTGAAAATTCTGATTCTACGGCATTTATTTGTCGAGAAACTCAATTATCATCGAAATCGGAGGAAAAAAATTTTTTTCCGATTTTTTTTTCTAACCAAATCGATGAAAATTTTTCGGAAATTTTGATGAAAATTTTTATGCTGAAAATTGACGTTTTTATACAAAATCGTGTCCGAAGATCACGAATTCACAAACAGTTCTCGCGCAAACCTCATGGTTTCCTGAATAACGTTAAGGGAATTTGCAGAAAAATTCGAAAATACACGAAATGAAAACTATTTTCCAAACTATATGTTTTATAGAAAAACTGATTGAAAATTCTGATTCTACGGCATTTATTTGTCGAGAAACTCAATTATCATCGAAATCGGAGGAAAAAATTTTTTTCCGATTTTTTTTCTAACCAAATCGATGAAAATTTTTCGGAAATTTTGATGAAAATTTTTATGCTGAAAATTGACGTTTTTATACAAAATCGTGTCCGAAGATCACGAATTCACAAACAGTTCTCGCGCAAACCTCATGGTTTCCTGAATAACGTTAAGGGAATTTGCAGAAAAATTCGAAAATACACGAAATGAAAACTATTTTCCAAACTATATGTTTTATAGAAAAACTGATTGAAAATTCTGATTCTACGGCATTTATTTGTCGAGAAACTCAATTATCATCGAAATCGGAGGAAAAAATTTTTTTCCGATTTTTTTTTCTAACCAAATCGATGAAAATTTTTCGGAAATTTTGATGAAAATTTTTATATGCTGAAAATTGACGTTTTTATACAAAATCGTGTCCGAAGATCACGAATTCACAAACAGTTCTCGCGCAAACCTCATGGTTTCCTGAATAACGTTAAGGGAATTTGCAGAAAAATTCGAAAATACACGAAATGAAAACTATTTTCCAAACTATATGTTTTATAGAAAAACTGATTGAAAATTCTGATTCTACGGCATTTATTTGTCGAGAAACTCAATTATCATCGAAATCGGAGGAAAAAAATTTTTTTCCGATTTTTTTTCTAACCAAATCGATGAAAATTTTTCGGAAATTTTGATGAAAATTTTTATGCTGAAAATTGACGTTTTTATACAAAATCGTGTCCGAAGATCACGAATTCACAAACAGTTCTCGCGCAAACCTCATGGTTTCCTGAATAACGTTAAGGGAATTTGCAGAAAAATTCGAAAATACACGAAATGAAAACTATTTTCCAAACTATATGTTTTATAGAAAAACTGATTGAAAATTTGATTCTACGGCATTTATTTGTCGAGAAACTCAATTATCATCGAAATCGGAGGAAAAAATTTTTTTCCGATTTTTTTTCTAACCAAATCGATGAAAATTTTTCGGAAATTTTGATGAAAATTTTTATGCTGAAAATTGACGTTTTTATACAAAATCGTGTCCGAAGATCACGAATTCACAAACAGTTCTCGCGCAAACCTCATGGTTTCCTGAATAACGTTAAGGGAATTTGCAGAAAAATTCGAAAATACACGAAATGAAAACTATTTTCCAAACTATATGTTTTATAGAAAAACTGATTGAAAATTCTGATTCTACGGCATTTATTTGTCGAGAAACTCAATTATCATCGAAATCGGAGGAAAAAATTTTTTTCCGATTTTTTTTTCTAACCAAATCGATGAAAATTTTTCGGAAATTTTGATGAAAATTTTTATGCTGAAAATTGACGTTTTTATACAAAATCGTGTCCGAAGATCACGAATTCACAAACAGTTCTCGCGCAAACCTCATGGTTTCCTGAATAACGTTAAGGGAATTTGCAGAAAAATTCGAAAATACACGAAATGAAAACTATTTTCCAAACTATATGTTTTATAGAAAAACTGATTGAAAATTCTGATTCTACGGCATTTATTTGTCGAGAAACTCAATTATCATCGAAATCGGAGGAAAAAATTTTTTTCCGATTTTTTTTTCTAACCAAATCGATGAAAATTTTTCGGAAATTTTGATGAAAATTTTTATGCTGAAAATTGACGTTTTTATACAAAATCGTGTCCGAAGATCACGAATTCACAAACAGTTCTCGCGCAAACCTCATGGTTTCCTGAATAACGTTAAGGGAATTTGCAGAAAAATTCGAAAATACACGAAATGAAAACTATTTTCCAAACTATATGTTTTATAGAAAAACTGATTGAAAATTCTGATTCTACGGCATTTATTTGTCGAGAAACTCAATTATCATCGAAATCGGAGGAAAAAATTTTTTTCCGATTTTTTTTCTAACCAAATCGATGAAAATTTTTCGGAAATTTTGATGAAAATTTTTATGCTGAAAATTGACGTTTTTATACAAAATCGTGTCCGAAGATCACGAATTCACAAACAGTTCTCGCGCAAACCTCATGGTTTCCTGAATAACGTTAAGGGAATTTGCAGAAAAATTCGAAAATACACGAAATGAAAACTATTTTCCAAACTATATGTTTTATAGAAAAACTGATTGAAAATTCTGATTCTACGGCATTTATTTGTCGAGAAACTCAATTATCATCGAAATCGGAGGAAAAAATTTTTTTCCGATTTTTTTTTCTAACCAAATCGATGAAAATTTTTCGGAAATTTTGATGAAAATTTTTATGCTGAAAATTGACGTTTTTATACAAAATCGTGTCCGAAGATCACGAATTCACAAACAGTTCTCGCGCAAACCTCATGGTTTCCTGAATAACGTTAAGGGAATTTGCAGAAAAATTCGAAAATACACGAAATGAAAACTATTTTCCAAACTATATGTTTTATAGAAAAACTGATTGAAAATTCTGATTCTACGGCATTTATTTGTCGAGAAACTCAATTATCATCGAAATCGGAGGAAAAAAATTTTTTTCCGATTTTTTTTTCTAACCAAATCGATGAAAATTTTTCGGAAATTTTGATGAAAATTTTTATGCTGAAAATTGACGTTTTTATACAAAATCGTGTCCGAAGATCACGAATTCACAAACAGTTCTCGCGCAAACCTCATGGTTTCCTGAATAACGTTAAGGGAATTTGCAGAAAAATTCGAAAATACACGAAATGAAAACTATTTTCCAAACTATATGTTTTATAGAAAAACTGATTGAAAATTCTGATTCTACGGCATTTATTTGTCGAGAAACTCAATTATCATCGAAATCGGAGAAAAAAATTTTTTTCCGATTTTTTTTTCTAACCAAATCGATGAAAATTTTTCGGAAATTTTGATGAAAATTTTTATGCTGAAAATTGACGTTTTTATACAAAATCGTGTCCGAAGATCACGAATTCACAAACAGTTCTCGCGCAAACCTCATGGTTTCCTGAATAACGTTAAGGGAATTTGCAGAAAAATTCGAAAATACACGAAATGAAAACTATTTTCCAAACTATATGTTTTATAGAAAAACTGATTGAAAATTCTGATTCTACGGCATTTATTTGTCGAGAAACTCAATTATCATCGAAATCGGAGGAAAAAATTTTTTTCCGATTTTTTTTTCTAACCAAATCGATGAAAATTTTTCGGAAATTTTGATGAAAATTTTTATGCTGAAAATTGACGTTTTTATACAAAATCGTGTCCGAAGATCACGAATTCACAAACAGTTCTCGCGCAAACCTCATGGTTTCCTGAATAACGTTAAGGGAATTTGCAGAAAAATTCGAAAATACACGAAATGAAAACTATTTTCCAAACTATATGTTTTATAGAAAAACTGATTGAAAATTCTGATTCTACGGCAATTATTTGTCGAGAAACTCAATTATCATCGAAATCGGAGGAAAAAATTTTTTTCCGATTTTTTTTCTAACCAAATCGATGAAAATTTTTCGGAAATTTTGATGAAAATTTTTATGCTGAAAATTGACGTTTTTATACAAAATCGTGTCCGAAGATCACGAATTCACAAACAGTTCTCGCGCAAACCTCATGGTTTCCTGAATAACGTTAAGGGAATTTGCAGAAAAATTCGAAAATACACGAAATGAAAACTATTTTCCAAACTATATGTTTTATAGAAAAACTGATTGAAAATTCTGATTCTACGGCATTTATTTGTCGAGAAACTCAATTATCATCGAAATCGGAGGAAAAAATTTTTTTCCGATTTTTTTTCTAACCAAATCGATGAAAATTTTTCGGAAATTTTGATGAAAATTTTTATGCTGAAAATTGACGTTTTTATACAAAATCGTGTCCGAAGATCACGAATTCACAAACAGTTCTCGCGCAAACCTCATGGTTTCCTGAATAACGTTAAGGGAATTTGCAGAAAAATTCGAAAATACACGAAATGAAAACTATTTTCCAAACTATATGTTTTATAGAAAAACTGATTGAAAATTCTGATTCTACGGCATTTATTTGTCGAGAAACTCAATTATCATCGAAATCGGAGGAAAAAATTTTTTTCCGATTTTTTTTTCTAACCAAATCGATGAAAATTTTTCGGAAATTTTGATGAAAATTTTTATGCTGAAAATTGACGTTTTTATACAAAATCGTGTCCGAAGATCACGAATTCACAAACAGTTCTCGCGCAAACCTCATGGTTTCCTGAATAACGTTAAGGGAATTTGCAGAAAAATTCGAAAATACACGAAATGAAAACTATTTTCCAAACTATATGTTTTATAGAAAAACTGATTGAAAATTCTGATTCTACGGCATTTATTTGTCGAGAAACTCAATTATCATCGAAATCGGAGGAAAAAATTTTTTTCCGATTTTTTTTTCTAACCAAATCGATGAAAATTTTTCGGAAATTTTGATGAAAATTTTTATGCTGAAAATTGACGTTTTTATACAAAATCGTGTCCGAAGATCACGAATTCACAAACAGTTCTCGCGCAAACCTCATGGTTTCCTGAATAACGTTAAGGGAATTTGCAGAAAAATTCGAAAATACACGAAATGAAAACTATTTTCCAAACTATATGTTTTATAGAAAAACTGATTGAAAATTCTGATTCTACGGCATTTATTTGTCGAGAAACTCAATTATCATCGAAATCGGAGGAAAAAATTTTTTTCCGATTTTTTTTTCTAACCAAATCGATGAAAATTTTTCGGAAATTTTGATGAAAATTTTTATGCTGAAAATTGACGTTTTTATACAAAATCGTGTCCGAAGATCACGAATTCACAAACAGTTCTCGCGCAAACCTCATGGTTTCCTGAATAACGTTAAGGGAATTTGCAGAAAAATTCGAAAATACACGAAATGAAAACTATTTTCCAAACTATATGTTTTATAGAAAAACTGATTGAAAATTCTGATTCTACGGCATTTATTTGTCGAGAAACTCAATTATCATCGAAATCGGAGGAAAAAATTTTTTTCCGATTTTTTTTTCTAACCAAATCGATGAAAATTTTTCGGAAATTTTGATGAAAATTTTTATGCTGAAAATTGACGTTTTTATACAAAATCGTGTCCGAAGATCACGAATTCACAAACAGTTCTCGCGCAAACCTCATGGTTTCCTGAATAACGTTAAGGGAATTTGCAGAAAAATTCGAAAATACACGAAATGAAAACTATTTTCCAAACTATATGTTTTATAGAAAAACTGATTGAAAATTCTGATTCTACGGCATTTATTTGTCGAGAAACTCAATTATCATCGAAATCGGAGGAAAAAATTTTTTTCCGATTTTTTTTTCTAACCAAATCGATGAAAATTTTTCGGAAATTTTGATGAAAATTTTTATGCTGAAAATTGACGTTTTTATACAAAAAATCGTGTCCGAAGATCACGAATTCACAAACAGTTCTCGCGCAAACCTCATGGTTTCCTGAATAACGTTAAGGGAATTTGCAGAAAAATTCGAAAATACACGAAATGAAAACTATTTTCCAAACTATATGTTTTATAGAAAAACTGATTGAAAATTCTGATTCTACGGCATTTATTTGTCGAGAAACTCAATTATCATCGAAATCGGAGGAAAAAATTTTTTTCCGATTTTTTTTTCTAACCAAATCGATGAAAATTTTTCGGAAATTTTGATGAAAATTTTTATGCTGAAAATTGACGTTTTTATACAAAATCGTGTCCGAAGATCACGAATTCACAAACAGTTCTCGCGCAAACCTCATGGTTTCCTGAATAACGTTAAGGGAATTTGCAGAAAAATTCGAAAATACACGAAATGAAAACTATTTTCCAAACTATATGTTTTATAGAAAAACTGATTGAAAATTCTGATTCTACGGCATTTATTTGTCGAGAAACTCAATTATCATCGAAATCGGAGGAAAAAATTTTTTCCGATTTTTTTTTCTAACCAAATCGATGAAAATTTTTCGGAAATTTTGATGAAAATTTTTATGCTGAAAATTGACGTTTTTATACAAAATCGTGTCCGAAGATCACGAATTCACAAACAGTTCTCGCGCAAACCTCATGGTTTCCTGAATAACGTTAAGGGAATTTGCAGAAAAATTCGAAAATACACGAAATGAAAACTATTTTCCAAACTATATGTTTTATAGAAAAACTGATTGAAAATTCTGATTCTACGGCATTTATTTGTCGAGAAACTCAATTATCATCGAAATCGGAGGAAAAAAATTTTTTTCCGATTTTTTTTTCTAACCAAATCGATGAAAATTTTTCGGAAATTTTGATGAAAATTTTTATGCTGAAAATTGACGTTTTTATACAAAATCGTGTCCGAAGATCACGAATTCACAAACAGTTCTCGCGCAAACCTCATGGTTTCCTGAATAACGTTAAGGGAATTTGCAGAAAAATTCGAAAATACACGAAATGAAAACTATTTTCCAAACTATATGTTTTATAGAAAAACTGATTGAAAATTCTGATTCTACGGCATTTATTTGTCGAGAAACTCAATTATCATCGAAATCGGAGGAAAAAAATTTTTTTCCGATTTTTTTTTCTAACCAAATCGATGAAAATTTTTCGGAAATTTTGATGAAAATTTTTATGCTGAAAATTGACGTTTTTATACAAAATCGTGTCCGAAGATCACGAATTCACAAACAGTTCTCGCGCAAACCTCATGGTTTCCTGAATAACGTTAAGGGAATTTGCAGAAAAATTCGAAAATACACGAAATGAAAACTATTTTCCAAACTATATGTTTTATAGAAAAACTGATTGAAAATTCTGATTCTACGGCATTTATTTGTCGAGAAACTCAATTATCATCGAAATCGGAGGAAAAAATTTTTTTCCGATTTTTTTTTCTAACCAAATCGATGAAAATTTTTCGGAAAATTTGATGAAAATTTTTATGCTGAAAATTGACGTTTTTATACAAAATCGTGTCCGAAGATCACGAATTCACAAACAGTTCTCGCGCAAACCTCATGGTTTCCTGAATAACGTTAAGGGAATTTGCAGAAAAATTCGAAAATACACGAAATGAAAACTATTTTCCAAACTATATGTTTTATAGAAAAACTGATTGAAAATTCTGATTCTACGGCATTTATTTGTCGAGAAACTCAATTATCATCGAAATCGGAGGAAAAAATTTTTTTCCGATTTTTTTTTCTAACCAAATCGATGAAAATTTTTCGGAAATTTTGATGAAAATTTTTATGCTGAAAATTGACGTTTTTATACAAAATCGTGTCCGAAGATCACGAATTCACAAACAGTTCTCGCGCAAACCTCATGGTTTCCTGAATAACGTTAAGGGAATTTGCAGAAAAATTCGAAAATACACGAAATGAAAACTATTTTCCAAACTATATGTTTTATAGAAAAACTGATTGAAAATTCTGATTCTACGGCATTTATTTGTCGAGAAACTCAATTATCATCGAAATCGGAGGAAAAAAATTTTTTTCCGATTTTTTTCTAACCAAATCGATGAAAATTTTTCGGAAATTTTGATGAAAATTTTTATGCTGAAAATTGACGTTTTTATACAAAATCGTGTCCGAAGATCACGAATTCACAAACAGTTCTCGCGCAAACCTCATGGTTTCCTGAATAACGTTAAGGGAATTTGCAGAAAAATTCGAAAATACACGAAATGAAAACTATTTTCCAAACTATATGTTTTATAGAAAAACTGATTGAAAATTCTGATTCTACGGCATTTATTTGTCGAGAAACTCAATTATCATCGAAATCGGAGGAAAAAATTTTTTTCCGATTTTTTTTTCTAACCAAATCGATGAAAATTTTTCGGAAATTTTGATGAAAATTTTTATGCTGAAAATTGACGTTTTTATACAAAATCGTGTCCGAAGATCACGAATTCACAACAGTTCTCGCGCAAACCTCATGGTTTCCTGAATAACGTTAAGGGAATTTGCAGAAAAATTCGAAAATACACGAAATGAAAACTATTTTCCAAACTATATGTTTTATAGAAAAACTGATTGAAAATTCTGATTCTACGGCATTTATTTGTCGAGAAACTCAATTATCATCGAAATCGGAGGAAAAAATTTTTTTCCGATTTTTTTTTCTAACCAAATCGATGAAAATTTTTCGGAAATTTTGATGAAAATTTTTATGCTGAAAATTGACGTTTTTATACAAAATCGTGTCCGAAGATCACGAATTCACAAACAGTTCTCGCGCAAACCTCATGGTTTCCTGAATAACGTTAAGGGAATTTGCAGAAAAATTCGAAAATACACGAAATGAAAACTATTTTCCAAACTATATGTTTTATAGAAAAACTGATTGAAAATTCTGATTCTACGGCATTTATTTGTCGAGAAACTCAATTATCATCGAAATCGGAGGAAAAAATTTTTTTCCGATTTTTTTTTCTAACCAAATCGATGAAAATTTTTCGGAAATTTTGATGAAAATTTTTATGCTGAAAATTGACGTTTTTATACAAAATCGTGTCCGAAGATCACGAATTCACAAACAGTTCTCGCGCAAACCTCATGGTTTCCTGAATAACGTTAAGGGAATTTGCAGAAAAATTCGAAAATACACGAAATGAAAACTATTTTCCAAACTATATGTTTTATAGAAAAACTGATTGAAAATTCTGATTCTACGGCATTTATTTGTCGAGAAACTCAATTATCATCGAAATCGGAGGAAAAAATTTTTTTCCGATTTTTTTTTCTAACCAAATCGATGAAAATTTTTCGGAAATTTTGATGAAAATTTTTATGCTGAAAATTGACGTTTTTATACAAAATCGTGTCCGAAGATCACGAATTCACAAACAGTTCTCGCGCAAACCTCATGGTTTCCTGAATAACGTTAAGGGAATTTGCAGAAAAATTCGAAAATACACGAAATGAAAACTATTTTCCAAACTATATGTTTTATAGAAAAACTGATTGAAAATTCTGATTCTACGGCATTTATTTGTCGAGAAACTCAATTATCATCGAAATCGGAGGAAAAAATTTTTTTCCGATTTTTTTTTCTAACCAAATCGATGAAAATTTTTCGGAAATTTTGATGAAAATTTTTATGCTGAAAATTGACGTTTTTATACAAAATCGTGTCCGAAGATCACGAATTCACAAACAGTTCTCGCGCAAACCTCATGGTTTCCTGAATAACGTTAAGGGAATTTGCAGAAAAATTCGAAAATACACGAAATGAAAACTATTTTCCAAACTATATGTTTTATAGAAAAACTGATTGAAAATTCTGATTCTACGGCATTTATTTGTCGAGAAACTCAATTATCATCGAAATCGGAGGAAAAAATTTTTTTCCGATTTTTTTTTCTAACCAAATCGATGAAAATTTTTCGGAAATTTTGATGAAAATTTTTATGCTGAAAATTGACGTTTTTATACAAAATCGTGTCCGAAGATCACGAATTCACAAACAGTTCTCGCGCAAACCTCATGGTTTCCTGAATAACGTTAAGGGAATTTGCAGAAAAATTCGAAAATACACGAAATGAAAACTATTTTCCAAACTATATGTTTTATAGAAAAACTGATTGAAAATTCTGATTCTACGGCATTTATTTGTCGAGAAACTCAATTATCATCGAAATCGGAGGAAAAAATTTTTTTCCGATTTTTTTTTCTAACCAAATCGATGAAAATTTTTCGGAAATTTTGATGAAAATTTTTATGCTGAAAATTGACGTTTTTATACAAAATCGTGTCCGAAGATCACGAATTCACAAACAGTTCTCGCGCAAACCTCATGGTTTCCTGAATAACGTTAAGGGAATTTGCAGAAAAATTCGAAAATACACGAAATGAAAACTATTTTCCAAACTATATGTTTTATAGAAAAACTGATTGAAAATTCTGATTCTACGGCATTTATTTGTCGAGAAACTCAATTATCATCGAAATCGGAGGAAAAAATTTTTTTCCGATTTTTTTTTCTAACCAAATCGATGAAAATTTTTCGGAAATTTTGATGAAAATTTTTATGCTGAAAATTGACGTTTTTATACAAAATCGTGTCCGAAGATCACGAATTCACAAACAGTTCTCGCGCAAACCTCATGGTTTCCTGAATAACGTTAAGGGAATTTGCAGAAAAATTCGAAAATACACGAAATGAAAACTATTTTCCAAACTATATGTTTTATAGAAAAACTGATTGAAAATTCTGATTCTACGGCATTTATTTGTCGAGAAACTCAATTATCATCGAAATCGGAGGAAAAAATTTTTTTCCGATTTTTTTTCTAACCAAATCGATGAAAATTTTTCGGAAATTTTGATGAAAATTTTTATGCTGAAAATTGACGTTTTTATACAAAATCGTGTCCGAAGATCACGAATTCACAAACAGTTCTCGCGCAAACCTCATGGTTTCCTGAATAACGTTAAGGGAATTTGCAGAAAAATTCGAAAATACACGAAATGAAAACTATTTTCCAAACTATATGTTTTATAGAAAAACTGATTGAAAATTCTGATTCTACGGCATTTATTTGTCGAGAAACTCAATTATCATCGAAATCGGAGGAAAAAATTTTTTTCCGATTTTTTTTTCTAACCAAATCGATGAAAATTTTTCGGAAATTTTGATGAAAATTTTTATGCTGAAAATTGACGTTTTTATACAAAATCGTGTCCGAAGATCACGAATTCACAAACAGTTCTCGCGCAAACCTCATGGTTTCCTGAATAACGTTAAGGGAATTTGCAGAAAAATTCGAAAATACACGAAATGAAAACTATTTTCCAAACTATATGTTTTATAGAAAAACTGATTGAAAATTCTGATTCTACGGCATTTATTTGTCGAGAAACTCAATTATCATCGAAATCGGAGGAAAAAATTTTTTTCCGATTTTTTTTTCTAACCAAATCGATGAAAATTTTTCGGAAATTTTGATGAAAATTTTTATGCTGAAAATTGACGTTTTTATACAAAATCGTGTCCGAAGATCACGAATTCACAAACAGTTCTCGCGCAAACCTCATGGTTTCCTGAATAACGTTAAGGGAATTTGCAGAAAAATTCGAAAATACACGAAATGAAAACTATTTTCCAAACTATATGTTTTATAGAAAAACTGATTGAAAATTCTGATTCTACGGCATTTATTTGTCGAGAAACTCAATTATCATCGAAATCGGAGGAAAAAATTTTTTTCCGATTTTTTTTTCTAACCAAATCGATGAAAATTTTTCGGAAATTTTGATGAAAATTTTTATGCTGAAAATTGACGTTTTTATACAAAATCGTGTCCGAAGATCACGAATTCACAAACAGTTCTCGCGCAAACCTCATGGTTTCCTGAATAACGTTAAGGGAATTTGCAGAAAAATTCGAAAATACACGAAATGAAAACTATTTTCCAAACTATATGTTTTATAGAAAAACTGATTGAAAATTCTGATTCTACGGCATTTATTTGTCGAGAAACTCAATTATCATCGAAATCGGAGGAAAAAATTTTTTTCCGATTTTTTTTTCTAACCAAATCGATGAAAATTTTTCGGAAATTTTGATGAAAATTTTTATGCTGAAAATTGACGTTTTTATACAAAATCGTGTCCGAAGATCACGAATTCACAAACAGTTCTCGCGCAAACCTCATGGTTTCCTGAATAACGTTAAGGGAATTTGCAGAAAAATTCGAAAATACACGAAATGAAAACTATTTTCCAAACTATATGTTTTATAGAAAAACTGATTGAAAATTCTGATTCTACGGCATTTATTTGTCGAGAAACTCAATTATCATCGAAATCGGAGGAAAAAATTTTTTTCCGATTTTTTTTTCTAACCAAATCGATGAAAATTTTTCGGAAATTTTGATGAAAATTTTTATGCTGAAAATTGACGTTTTTATACAAATCGTGTCCGAAGATCACGAATTCACAAACAGTTCTCGCGCAAACCTCATGGTTTCCTGAATAACGTTAAGGGAATTTGCAGAAAAATTCGAAAATACACGAAATGAAAACTATTTTCCAAACTATATGTTTTATAGAAAAACTGATTGAAAATTCTGATTCTACGGCATTTATTTGTCGAGAAACTCAATTATCATCGAAATCGGAGGAAAAAATTTTTTTCCGATTTTTTTTTCTAACCAAATCGATGAAAATTTTTCGGAAATTTTGATGAAAATTTTTATGCTGAAAATTGACGTTTTTATACAAAATCGTGTCCGAAGATCACGAATTCACAAACAGTTCTCGCGCAAACCTCATGGTTTCCTGAATAACGTTAAGGGAATTTGCAGAAAAATTCGAAAATACACGAAATGAAAACTATTTTCCAAACTATATGTTTTATAGAAAAACTGATTGAAAATTCTGATTCTACGGCATTTATTTGTCGAGAAACTCAATTATCATCATCGAAATCGGAGGAAAAATTTTTTCCGATTTTTTTTTCTAACCAAATCGATGAAAATTTTTCGGAAATTTTGATGAAAATTTTTATGCTGAAAATTGACGTTTTTATACAAAATCGTGTCCGAAGATCACGAATTCACAAACAGTTCTCGCGCAAACCTCATGGTTTCCTGAATAACGTTAAGGGAATTTGCAGAAAAATTCGAAAATACACGAAATGAAAACTATTTTCCAAACTATATGTTTTATAGAAAAACTGATTGAAAATTCTGATTCTACGGCATTTATTTGTCGAGAAACTCAATTATCATCGAAATCGGAGGAAAAAATTTTTTTCCGATTTTTTTTTCTAACCAAATCGATGAAAATTTTTCGGAAATTTTGATGAAAATTTTTATGCTGAAAATTGACGTTTTTATACAAAATCGTGTCCGAAGATCACGAATTCACAAACAGTTCTCGCGCAAACCTCATGGTTTCCTGAATAACGTTAAGGGAATTTGCAGAAAAATTCGAAAATACACGAAATGAAAACTATTTTCCAAACTATATGTTTTATAGAAAAACTGATTGAAAATTCTGATTCTACGGCATTTATTTGTCGAGAAACTCAATTATCATCGAAATCGGAGGAAAAAATTTTTTTCCGATTTTTTTTTCTAACCAAATCGATGAAAATTTTTCGGAAATTTTGATGAAAATTTTTATGCTGAAAATTGACGTTTTTATACAAAATCGTGTCCGAAGATCACGAATTCACAAACAGTTCTCGCGCAAACCTCATGGTTTCCTGAATAACGTTAAGGGAATTTGCAGAAAAATTCGAAAATACACGAAATGAAAACTATTTTCCAAACTATATGTTTTATAGAAAAACTGATTGAAAATTCTGATTCTACGGCATTTATTTGTCGAGAAACTCAATTATCATCGAAATCGGAGGAAAAAATTTTTTTCCGATTTTTTTTTCTAACCAAATCGATGAAAATTTTTCGGAAATTTTTGATGAAAATTTTTATGCTGAAAATTGACGTTTTTATACAAAATCGTGTCCGAAGATCACGAATTCACAAACAGTTCTCGCGCAAACCTCATGGTTTCCTGAATAACGTTAAGGGAATTTGCAGAAAAATTCGAAAATACACGAAATGAAAACTATTTTCCAAACTATATGTTTTATAGAAAAACTGATTGAAAATTCTGATTCTACGGCATTTATTTGTCGAGAAACTCAATTATCATCGAAATCGGAGGAAAAAAATTTTTTTCCGATTTTTTTTTCTAACCAAATCGATGAAAATTTTTCGGAAATTTTGATGAAAATTTTTATGCTGAAAATTGACGTTTTTATACAAAATCGTGTCCGAAGATCACGAATTCACAAACAGTTCTCGCGCAAACCTCATGGTTTCCTGAATAACGTTAAGGGAATTTGCAGAAAAATTCGAAAATACACGAAATGAAAACTATTTTCCAAACTATATGTTTTATAGAAAAACTGATTGAAAATTCTGATTCTACGGCATTTATTTGTCGAGAAACTCAATTATCATCGAAATCGGAGGAAAAAAATTTTTTTCCGATTTTTTTTTCTAACCAAATCGATGAAAATTTTTCGGAAATTTTGATGAAAATTTTTATGCTGAAAATTGACGTTTTTATACAAAATCGTGTCCGAAGATCACGAATTCACAAACAGTTCTCGCGCAAACCTCATGGTTTCCTGAATAACGTTAAGGGAATTTGCAGAAAAATTCGAAAATACACGAAATGAAAACTATTTTCCAAACTATATGTTTTATAGAAAAACTGATTGAAAATTCTGATTCTACGGCATTTATTTGTCGAGAAACTCAATTATCATCGAAATCGGAGGAAAAAAATTTTTTTCCGATTTTTTTCTAACCAAATCGATGAAAATTTTTCGGAAATTTTGATGAAAATTTTTATGCTGAAAATTGACGTTTTTATACAAAATCGTGTCCGAAGATCACGAATTCACAAACAGTTCTCGCGCAAACCTCATGGTTTCCTGAATAACGTTAAGGGAATTTGCAGAAAAATTCGAAAATACACGAAATGAAAACTATTTTCCAAACTATATGTTTTATAGAAAAACTGATTGAAAATTCTGATTCTACGGCATTTATTTGTCGAGAAACTCAATTATCATCGAAATCGGAGGAAAAAATTTTTTTCCGATTTTTTTTTCTAACCAAATCGATGAAAATTTTTCGGAAATTTTGATGAAAATTTTTATGCTGAAAATTGACGTTTTTATACAAAATCGTGTCCGAAGATCACGAATTCACAAACAGTTCTCGCGCAAACCTCATGGTTTCCTGAATAACGTTAAGGGAATTTGCAGAAAAATTCGAAAATACACGAAATGAAAACTATTTTCCAAACTATATGTTTTATAGAAAAACTGATTGAAAATTCTGATTCTACGGCATTTATTTGTCGAGAAACTCAATTATCATCGAAATCGGAGGAAAAAATTTTTTCCGATTTTTTTTCTAACCAAATCGATGAAAATTTTTCGGAAATTTTGATGAAAATTTTTATGCTGAAAATTGACGTTTTTATACAAAATCGTGTCCGAAGATCACGAATTCACAAACAGTTCTCGCGCAAACCTCATGGTTTCCTGAATAACGTTAAGGGAATTTGCAGAAAAATTCGAAAATACACGAAATGAAAACTATTTTCCAAACTATATGTTTTATAGAAAAACTGATTGAAAATTCTGATTCTACGGCATTTATTTGTCGAGAAACTCAATTATCATCGAAATCGGAGGAAAAAATTTTTTTCCGATTTTTTTTTCTAACCAAATCGATGAAAATTTTTCGGAAATTTTGATGAAAATTTTTATGCTGAAAATTGACGTTTTTATACAAAATCGTGTCCGAAGATCACGAATTCACAAACAGTTCTCGCGCAAACCTCATGGTTTCCTGAATAACGTTAAGGGAATTTGCAGAAAAATTCGAAAATACACGAAATGAAAACTATTTTCCAAACTATATGTTTTATAGAAAAACTGATTGAAAATTCTGATTCTACGGCATTTATTTGTCGAGAAACTCAATTATCATCGAAATCGGAGGAAAAAATTTTTTTCCGATTTTTTTTTCTAACCAAATCGATGAAAATTTTTCGGAAATTTTGATGAAAATTTTTATGCTGAAAATTGACGTTTTTATACAAAATCGTGTCCGAAGATCACGAATTCACAAACAGTTCTCGCGCAAACCTCATGGTTTCCTGAATAACGTTAAGGGAATTTGCAGAAAAATTCGAAAATACACGAAATGAAAACTATTTTCCAAACTATATGTTTTATAGAAAAACTGATTGAAAATTCTGATTCTACGGCATTTATTTGTCGAGAAACTCAATTATCATCGAAATCGGAGGAAAAAATTTTTTTTCCGATTTTTTTTTCTAACCAAATCGATGAAAATTTTTCGGAAATTTTGATGAAAATTTTATGCTGAAAATTGACGTTTTTATACAAAATCGTGTCCGAAGATCACGAATTCACAAACAGTTCTCGCGCAAACCTCATGGTTTCCTGAATAACGTTAAGGGAATTTGCAGAAAAATTCGAAAATACACGAAATGAAAACTATTTTCCAAACTATATGTTTTATAGAAAAACTGATTGAAAATTCTGATTCTACGGCATTTATTTGTCGAGAAACTCAATTATCATCGAAATCGGAGGAAAAAATTTTTTTCCGATTTTTTTTTCTAACCAAATCGATGAAAATTTTTCGGAAATTTTGATGAAAATTTTTATGCTGAAAATTGACGTTTTTATACAAAATCGTGTCCGAAGATCACGAATTCACAAACAGTTCTCGCGCAAACCTCATGGTTTCCTGAATAACGTTAAGGGAATTTGCAGAAAAATTCGAAAATACACGAAATGAAAACTATTTTCCAAACTATATGTTTTATAGAAAAACTGATTGAAAATTCTGATTCTACGGCATTTATTTGTCGAGAAACTCAATTATCATCGAAATCGGAGGAAAAAAATTTTTTTCCGATTTTTTTTTCTAACCAAATCGATGAAAATTTTTCGGAAATTTTGATGAAAATTTTTATGCTGAAAATTGACGTTTTTATACAAAATCGTGTCCGAAGATCACGAATTCACAAACAGTTCTCGCGCAAACCTCATGGTTTCCTGAATAACGTTAAGGGAATTTGCAGAAAAATTCGAAAATACACGAAATGAAAACTATTTTCCAAACTATATGTTTTATAGAAAAACTGATTGAAAATTCTGATTCTACGGCATTTATTTGTCGAGAAACTCAATTATCATCGAAATCGGAGGAAAAAAATTTTTTTCCGATTTTTTTTTCTAACCAAATCGATGAAAATTTTTCGGAAATTTTGATGAAAATTTTTATGCTGAAAATTGACGTTTTTATACAAAATCGTGTCCGAAGATCACGAATTCACAAACAGTTCTCGCGAAAACCTCATGGTTTCCTGAATAACGTTAAGGGAATTTGCAGAAAAATTCGAAAATACACGAAATGAAAACTATTTTCCAAACTATATGTTTTATAGAAAAACTGATTGAAAATTCTGATTCTACGGCATTTATTTGTCGAGAAACTCAATTATCATCGAAATCGGAGGAAAAAATTTTTTTCCGATTTTTTTTTCTAACCAAATCGATGAAAATTTTTCGGAAATTTTGATGAAAATTTTTATGCTGAAAATTGACGTTTTTATACAAAATCGTGTCCGAAGATCACGAATTCACAAACAGTTCTCGCGCAAACCTCATGGTTTCCTGAATAACGTTAAGGGAATTTGCAGAAAAATTCGAAAATACACGAAATGAAAACTATTTTCCAAACTATATGTTTTATAGAAAAACTGATTGAAAATTCTGATTCTACGGCATTTATTTGTCGAGAAACTCAATTATCATCGAAATCGGAGGAAAAAATTTTTTTCCGATTTTTTTTTCTAACCAAATCGATGAAAATTTTTCGGAAATTTTGATGAAAATTTTTATGCTGAAAATTGACGTTTTTATACAAAATCGTGTCCGAAGATCACGAATTCACAAACAGTTCTCGCGCAAACCTCATGGTTTCCTGAATAACGTTAAGGGAATTTGCAGAAAAATTCGAAAATACACGAAATGAAAACTATTTTCCAAACTATATGTTTTATAGAAAAACTGATTGAAAATTCTGATTCTACGGCATTTATTTGTCGAGAAACTCAATTATCATCGAAATCGGAGGAAAAAATTTTTTTCCGATTTTTTTTTCTAACCAAATCGATGAAAATTTTTCGGAAATTTTGATGAAAATTTTTATGCTGAAAATTGACGTTTTTATACAAAATCGTGTCCGAAGATCACGAATTCACAAACAGTTCTCGCGCAAACCTCATGGTTTCCTGAATAACGTTAAGGGAATTTGCAGAAAAATTCGAAAATACACGAAATGAAAACTATTTTCCAAACTATATGTTTTATAGAAAAACTGATTGAAAATTCTGATTCTACGGCATTTATTTGTCGAGAAACTCAATTATCATCGAAATCGGAGGAAAAAATTTTTTTCCGATTTTTTTTTCTAACCAAATCGATGAAAATTTTTCGGAAATTTTGATGAAAATTTTTATGCTGAAAATTGACGTTTTTATACAAAATCGTGTCCGAAGATCACGAATTCACAAACAGTTCTCGCGCAAACCTCATGGTTTCCTGAATAACGTTAAGGGAATTTGCAGAAAAATTCGAAAATACACGAAATGAAAACTATTTTCCAAACTATATGTTTTATAGAAAAACTGATTGAAAATTCTGATTCTACGGCATTTATTTGTCGAGAAACTCAATTATCATCGAAATCGGAGGAAAAAATTTTTTTCCGATTTTTTTTTCTAACCAAATCGATGAAAATTTTTCGGAAATTTTGATGAAAATTTTTATGCTGAAAATTGACGTTTTTATACAAAATCGTGTCCGAAGATCACGAATTCACAAACAGTTCTCGCGCAAACCTCATGGTTTCCTGAATAACGTTAAGGGAATTTGCAGAAAAATTCGAAAATACACGAAATGAAAACTATTTTCCAAACTATATGTTTTATAGAAAAACTGATTGAAAATTCTGATTCTACGGCATTTATTTGTCGAGAAACTCAATTATCATCGAAATCGGAGGAAAAAATTTTTTTCCGATTTTTTTTTCTAACCAAATCGATGAAAATTTTTCGGAAATTTTGATGAAAATTTTTATGCTGAAAATTGACGTTTTTATACAAAATCGTGTCCGAAGATCACGAATTCACAAACAGTTCTCGCGCAAACCTCATGGTTTCCTGAATAACGTTAAGGGAATTTGCAGAAAAATTCGAAAATACACGAAATGAAAACTATTTTCCAAACTATATGTTTTATAGAAAAACTGATTGAAAATTCTGATTCTACGGCATTTATTTTTTTTTTCCGATTTTTTTTTCTAACCAAATCGATGAAAATTTTTCGGAAATTTTGATGAAAATTTTTATGCTGAAAATTGACGTTTTTATACAAAATCGTGTCCGAAGATCACGAATTCACAAACAGTTCTCGCGCAAACCTCATGGTTTCCTGAATAACGTTAAGGGAATTTGCAGAAAAATTCGAAAATACACGAAATGAAAACTATTTTCCAAACTATATGTTTTATAGAAAAACTGATTGAAAATTCTGATTCTACGGCATTTATTTGTCGAGAAACTCAATTATCATCGAAATCGGAGGAAAAAATTTTTTTCCGATTTTTTTTTCTAACCAAATCGATGAAAATTTTTCGGAAATTTTGATGAAAATTTTTATGCTGAAAATTGACGTTTTTATACAAAATCGTGTCCGAAGATCACGAATTCACAAACAGTTCTCGCGCAAACCTCATGGTTTCCTGAATAACGTTAAGGGAATTTGCAGAAAAATTCGAAAATACACGAAATGAAAACTATTTTCCAAACTATATGTTTTATAGAAAAACTGATTGAAAATTCTGATTCTACGGCATTTATTTGTCGAGAAACTCAATTATCATCGAAATCGGAGGAAAAAAATTTTTTTCCGATTTTTTTTTCTAACCAAATCGATGAAAATTTTTCGGAAATTTTGATGAAAATTTTTATGCTGAAAATTGACGTTTTTATACAAAATCGTGTCCGAAGATCACGAATTCACAAACAGTTCTCGCGCAAACCTCATGGTTTCCTGAATAACGTTAAGGGAATTTGCAGAAAAATTCGAAAATACACGAAATGAAAACTATTTTCCAAACTATATGTTTTATAGAAAAACTGATTGAAAATTCTGATTCTACGGCATTTATTTGTCGAGAAACTCAATTATCATCGAAATCGGAGGAAAAAATTTTTTTCCGATTTTTTTTTCTAACCAAATCGATGAAAATTTTTCGGAAATTTTGATGAAAATTTTTATGCTGAAAATTGACGTTTTTATACAAAATCGTGTCCGAAGATCACGAATTCACAAACAGTTCTCGCGCAAACCTCATGGTTTCCTGAATAACGTTAAGGGAATTTGCAGAAAAATTCGAAAATACACGAAATGAAAACTATTTTCCAAACTATATGTTTTATAGAAAAACTGATTGAAAATTCTGATTCTACGGCATTTATTTGTCGAGAAACTCAATTATCATCGAAATCGGAGGAAAAAATTTTTTTCCGATTTTTTTTTCTAACCAAATCGATGAAAATTTTTCGGAAATTTTGATGAAAATTTTTATGCTGAAAATTGACGTTTTTATACAAAATCGTGTCCGAAGATCACGAATTCACAAACAGTTCTCGCGCAAACCTCATGGTTTCCTGAATAACGTTAAGGGAATTTGCAGAAAAATTCGAAAATACACGAAATGAAAACTATTTTCCAAACTATATGTTTTATAGAAAAACTGATTGAAAATTCTGATTCTACGGCATTTATTTGTCGAGAAACTCAATTATCATCGAAATCGGAGGAAAAAATTTTTTTCCGATTTTTTTTTCTAACCAAATCGATGAAAATTTTTCGGAAATTTTGATGAAAATTTTTATGCTGAAAATTGACGTTTTTATACAAAATCGTGTCCGAAGATCACGAATTCACAAACAGTTCTCGCGCAAACCTCATGGTTTCCTGAATAACGTTAAGGGAATTTGCAGAAAAATTCGAAAATACACGAAATGAAAACTATTTTCCAAACTATATGTTTTATAGAAAAACTGATTGAAAATTCTGATTCTACGGCATTTATTTGTCGAGAAACTCAATTATCATCGAAATCGGAGGAAAAAATTTTTTTCCGATTTTTTTTTCTAACCAAATCGATGAAAATTTTTCGGAAATTTTGATGAAAATTTTTATGCTGAAAATTGACGTTTTTATACAAAATCGTGTCCGAAGATCACGAATTCACAAACAGTTCTCGCGCAAACCTCATGGTTTCCTGAATAACGTTAAGGGAATTTGCAGAAAAATTCGAAAATACACGAAATGAAAACTATTTTCCAAACTATATGTTTTATAGAAAAACTGATTGAAAATTCTGATTCTACGGCATTTATTTGTCGAGAAACTCAATTATCATCGAAATCGGAGGAAAAAATTTTTTTCCGATTTTTTTTTCTAACCAAATCGATGAAAATTTTTCGGAAATTTTGATGAAAATTTTTATGCTGAAAATTGACGTTTTTATACAAAATCGTGTCCGAAGATCACGAATTCACAAACAGTTCTCGCGCAAACCTCATGGTTTCCTGAATAACGTTAAGGGAATTTGCAGAAAAATTCGAAAATACACGAAATGAAAACTATTTTCCAAACTATATGTTTTATAGAAAAACTGATTGAAAATTCTGATTCTACGGCATTTATTTGTCGAGAAACTCAATTATCATCGAAATCGGAGGAAAAAATTTTTTTCCGATTTTTTTTTCTAACCAAATCGATGAAAATTTTTCGGAAATTTTGATGAAAATTTTTATGCTGAAAATTGACGTTTTTATACAAAATCGTGTCCGAAGATCACGAATTCACAAACAGTTCTCGCGCAAACCTCATGGTTTCCTGAATAACGTTAAGGGAATTTGCAGAAAAATTCGAAAATACACGAAATGAAAACTATTTTCCAAACTATATGTTTTATAGAAAAACTGATTGAAAATTCTGATTCTACGGCATTTATTTGTCGAGAAACTCAATTATCATCGAAATCGGAGGAAAAAATTTTTTTCCGATTTTTTTTTCTAACCAAATCGATGAAAATTTTTCGGAAATTTTGATGAAAATTTTTATGCTGAAAATTGACGTTTTTATACAAAATCGTGTCCGAAGATCACGAATTCACAAACAGTTCTCGCGCAAACCTCATGGTTTCCTGAATAACGTTAAGGGAATTTGCAGAAAAATTCGAAAATACACGAAATGAAAACTATTTTCCAAACTATATGTTTTATAGAAAAACTGATTGAAAATTCTGATTCTACGGCATTTATTTGTCGAGAAACTCAATTATCATCGAAATCGGAGGAAAAAATTTTTTTCCGATTTTTTTTTCTAACCAAATCGATGAAAATTTTTCGGAAATTTTGATGAAAATTTTTATGCTGAAAATTGACGTTTTTATACAAAATCGTGTCCGAAGATCACGAATTCACAAACAGTTCTCGCGCAAACCTCATGGTTTCCTGAATAACGTTAAGGGAATTTGCAGAAAAATTCGAAAATACACGAAATGAAAACTATTTTCCAAACTATATGTTTTATAGAAAAACTGATTGAAAATTCTGATTCTACGGCATTTATTTGTCGAGAAACTCAATTATCATCGAAATCGGAGAAAAAAATTTTTTTCCGATTTTTTTTTCTAACCAAATCGATGAAAATTTTTCGGAAATTTTGATGAAAATTTTTATGCTGAAAATTGACGTTTTTATACAAAATCGTGTCCGAAGATCACGAATTCACAAACAGTTCTCGCGCAAACCTCATGGTTTCCTGAATAACGTTAAGGGAATTTGCAGAAAAATTCGAAAATACACGAAATGAAAACTATTTTCCAAACTATATGTTTTATAGAAAAACTGATTGAAAATTCTGATTCTACGGCATTTATTTGTCGAGAAACTCAATTATCATCGAAATCGGAGGAAAAAATTTTTTTCCGATTTTTTTTTCTAACCAAATCGATGAAAATTTTTCGGAAATTTTGATGAAAATTTTTATGCTGAAAATTGACGTTTTTATACAAAATCGTGTCCGAAGATCACGAATTCACAAACAGTTCTCGCGCAAACCTCATGGTTTCCTGAATAACGTTAAGGGAATTTGCAGAAAAATTCGAAAATACACGAAATGAAAACTATTTTCCAAACTATATGTTTTATAGAAAAACTGATTGAAAATTCTGATTCTACGGCATTTATTTGTCGAGAAACTCAATTATCATCGAAATCGGAGGAAAAAATTTTTTTCCGATTTTTTTTTCTAACCAAATCGATGAAAATTTTTCGGAAATTTTGATGAAAATTTTTATGCTGAAAATTGACGTTTTTATACAAAATCGTGTCCGAAGATCACGAATTCACAAACAGTTCTCGCGCAAACCTCATGGTTTCCTGAATAACGTTAAGGGAATTTGCAGAAAAATTCGAAAATACACGAAATGAAAACTATTTTCCAAACTATATGTTTTATAGAAAAACTGATTGAAAATTCTGATTCTACGGCATTTATTTGTCGAGAAACTCAATTATCATCGAAATCGGAGGAAAAAATTTTTTTCCGATTTTTTTTTCTAACCAAATCGATGAAAATTTTTCGGAAATTTTGATGAAAATTTTTATGCTGAAAATTGACGTTTTTATACAAAATCGTGTCCGAAGATCACGAATTCACAACAGTTCTCGCGCAAACCTCATGGTTTCCTGAATAACGTTAAGGGAATTTGCAGAAAAATTCGAAAATACACGAAATGAAAACTATTTTCCAAACTATATGTTTTATAGAAAAACTGATTGAAAATTCTGATTCTACGGCATTTATTTGTCGAGAAACTCAATTATCATCGAAATCGGAGGAAAAAAATTTTTTTCCGATTTTTTTTTCTAACCAAATCGATGAAAATTTTTCGGAAATTTTGATGAAAATTTTTATGCTGAAAATTGACGTTTTTATACAAAATCGTGTCCGAAGATCACGAATTCACAAACAGTTCTCGCGCAAACCTCATGGTTTCCTGAATAACGTTAAGGGAATTTGCAGAAAAATTCGAAAATACACGAAATGAAAACTATTTTCCAAACTATATGTTTTATAGAAAAACTGATTGAAAATTCTGATTCTACGGCATTTATTTGTCGAGAAACTCAATTATCATCGAAATCGGAGGAAAAAAATTTTTTCCGATTTTTTTTTCTAACCAAATCGATGAAAATTTTTCGGAAATTTTGATGAAAATTTTTATGCTGAAAATTGACGTTTTTATACAAAATCGTGTCCGAAGATCACGAATTCACAAACAGTTCTCGCGCAAACCTCATGGTTTCCTGAATAACGTTAAGGGAATTTGCAGAAAAATTCGAAAATACACGAAATGAAAACTATTTTCCAAACTATATGTTTTATAGAAAAACTGATTGAAAATTCTGATTCTACGGCATTTATTTGTCGAGAAACTCAATTATCATCGAAATCGGAGGAAAAAATTTTTTTCCGATTTTTTTTTCTAACCAAATCGATGAAAATTTTTCGGAAATTTTGATGAAAATTTTTATGCTGAAAATTGACGTTTTTATACAAAATCGTGTCCGAAGATCACGAATTCACAAACAGTTCTCGCGCAAACCTCATGGTTTCCTGAATAACGTTAAGGGAATTTGCAGAAAAATTCGAAAATACACGAAATGAAAACTATTTTCCAAACTATATGTTTTATAGAAAAACTGATTGAAAATTCTGATTCTACGGCATTTATTTGTCGAGAAACTCAATTATCATCGAAATCGGAGGAAAAAATTTTTTTCCGATTTTTTTTTCTAACCAAATCGATGAAAATTTTTCGGAAATTTTGATGAAAATTTTTATGCTGAAAATTGACGTTTTTATACAAAATCGTGTCCGAAGATCACGAATTCACAAACAGTTCTCGCGCAAACCTCATGGTTTCCTGAATAACGTTAAGGGAATTTGCAGAAAAATTCGAAAATACACGAAATGAAAACTATTTTCCAAACTATATGTTTTATAGAAAAACTGATTGAAAATTCTGATTCTACGGCATTTATTTGTCGAGAAACTCAATTATCATCGAAATCGGAGGAAAAAATTTTTTTCCGATTTTTTTTTCTAACCAAATCGATGAAAATTTTTCGGAAATTTTGATGAAAATTTTATGCTGAAAATTGACGTTTTTATACAAAATCGTGTCCGAAGATCACGAATTCACAAACAGTTCTCGCGCAAACCTCATGGTTTCCTGAATAACGTTAAGGGAATTTGCAGAAAAATTCGAAAATACACGAAATGAAAACTATTTTCCAAACTATATGTTTTATAGAAAAACTGATTGAAAATTCTGATTCTACGGCATTTATTTGTCGAGAAACTCAATTATCATCGAAATCGGAGGAAAAAAATTTTTTTCCGATTTTTTTTTCTAACCAAATCGATGAAAATTTTTCGGAAATTTTGATGAAAATTTTTATGCTGAAAATTGACGTTTTTATACAAAATCGTGTCCGAAGATCACGAATTCACAAACAGTTCTCGCGCAAACCTCATGGTTTCCTGAATAACGTTAAGGGAATTTGCAGAAAAATTCGAAAATACACGAAATGAAAACTATTTTCCAAACTATATGTTTTATAGAAAAACTGATTGAAAATTCTGATTCTACGGCATTTATTTGTCGAGAAACTCAATTATCATCGAAATCGGAGGAAAAAAATTTTTTTCCGATTTTTTTTTCTAACCAAATCGATGAAAATTTTTCGGAAATTTTGATGAAAATTTTTATGCTGAAAATTGACGTTTTTATACAAAATCGTGTCCGAAGATCACGAATTCACAAACAGTTCTCGCGCAAACCTCATGGTTTCCTGAATAACGTTAAGGGAATTTGCAGAAAAATTCGAAAATACACGAAATGAAAACTATTTTCCAAACTATATGTTTTATAGAAAAACTGATTGAAAATTCTGATTCTACGGCATTTATTTGTCGAGAAACTCAATTATCATCGAAATCGGAGGAAAAAATTTTTTTCCGATTTTTTTTTCTAACCAAATCGATGAAAATTTTTCGGAAATTTTGATGAAAATTTTTATGCTGAAAATTGACGTTTTTATACAAAATCGTGTCCGAAGATCACGAATTCACAAACAGTTCTCGCGCAAACCTCATGGTTTCCTGAATAACGTTAAGGGAATTTGCAGAAAAATTCGAAAATACACGAAATGAAAACTATTTTCCAAACTATATGTTTTATAGAAAAACTGATTGAAAATTCTGATTCTACGGCATTTATTTGTCGAGAAACTCAATTATCATCGAAATCGGAGGAAAAAAATTTTTTTCCGATTTTTTTTTCTAACCAAATCGATGAAAATTTTTCGGAAATTTTGATGAAAATTTTTATGCTGAAAATTGACGTTTTTATACAAAATCGTGTCCGAAGATCACGAATTCACAAACAGTTCTCGCGCAAACCTCATGGTTTCCTGAATAACGTTAAGGGAATTTGCAGAAAAATTCGAAAATACACGAAATGAAAACTATTTTCCAAACTATATGTTTTATAGAAAAACTGATTGAAAATTCTGATTCTACGGCATTTATTTGTCGAGAAACTCAATTATCATCGAAATCGGAGGAAAAAATTTTTTTCCGATTTTTTTTTCTAACCAAATCGATGAAAATTTTTCGGAAATTTTGATGAAAATTTTTATGCTGAAAATTGACGTTTTTATACAAAATCGTGTCCGAAGATCACGAATTCACAAACAGTTCTCGCGCAAACCTCATGGTTTCCTGAATAACGTTAAGGGAATTTGCAGAAAAATTCGAAAATACACGAAATGAAAACTATTTTCCAAACTATATGTTTTATAGAAAAACTGATTGAAAATTCTGATTCTACGGCATTTATTTGTCGAGAAACTCAATTATCATCGAAATCGGAGGAAAAAAATTTTTTTCCGATTTTTTTTTCTAACCAAATCGATGAAAATTTTTCGGAAATTTTGATGAAAATTTTTATGCTGAAAATTGACGTTTTTATACAAAATCGTGTCCGAAGATCACGAATTCACAAACAGTTCTCGCGCAAACCTCATGGTTTCCTGAATAACGTTAAGGGAATTTGCAGAAAAATTCGAAAATACACGAAATGAAAACTATTTTCCAAACTATATGTTTTATAGAAAAACTGATTGAAAATTCTGATTCTACGGCATTTATTTGTCGAGAAACTCAATTATCATCGAAATCGGAGGAAAAAATTTTTTTCCGATTTTTTTTTCTAACCAAATCGATGAAAATTTTTCGGAAATTTTGATGAAAATTTTTATGCTGAAAATTGACGTTTTTATACAAAATCGTGTCCGAAGATCACGAATTCACAAACAGTTCTCGCGCAAACCTCATGGTTTCCTGAATAACGTTAAGGGAATTTGCAGAAAAATTCGAAAATACACGAAATGAAAACTATTTTCCAAACTATATGTTTTATAGAAAAACTGATTGAAAATTCTGATTCTACGGCATTTATTTGTCGAGAAACTCAATTATCATCGAAATCGGAGGAAAAAATTTTTTTCCGATTTTTTTTTCTAACCAAATCGATGAAAATTTTTCGGAAATTTTGATGAAAATTTTTATGCTGAAAATTGACGTTTTTATACAAATCGTGTCCGAAGATCACGAATTCACAAACAGTTCTCGCGCAAACCTCATGGTTTCCTGAATAACGTTAAGGGAATTTGCAGAAAAATTCGAAAATACACGAAATGAAAACTATTTTCCAAACTATATGTTTTATAGAAAAACTGATTGAAAATTCTGATTCTACGGCATTTATTTGTCGAGAAACTCAATTATCATCGAAATCGGAGGAAAAAATTTTTTTCCGATTTTTTTTTCTAACCAAATCGATGAAAATTTTTCGGAAATTTTGATGAAAATTTTTATGCTGAAAATTGACGTTTTTATACAAAATCGTGTCCGAAGATCACGAATTCACAAACAGTTCTCGCGCAAACCTCATGGTTTCCTGAATAACGTTAAGGGAATTTGCAGAAAAATTCGAAAATACACGAAATGAAAACTATTTTCCAAACTATATGTTTTATAGAAAAACTGATTGAAAATTCTGATTCTACGGCATTTATTTGTCGAGAAACTCAATTATCATCGAAATCGGAGGAAAAAATTTTTTTCCGATTTTTTTTTCTAACCAAATCGATGAAAATTTTTCGGAAATTTTGATGAAAATTTTTATGCTGAAAATTGACGTTTTTATACAAAATCGTGTCCGAAGATCACGAATTCACAAACAGTTCTCGCGCAAACCTCATGGTTTCCTGAATAACGTTAAGGGAATTTGCAGAAAAATTCGAAAATACACGAAATGAAAACTATTTTCCAAACTATATGTTTTATAGAAAAACTGATTGAAAATTCTGATTCTACGGCATTTATTTGTCGAGAAACTCAATTATCATCGAAATCGGAGGAAAAAATTTTTTTCCGATTTTTTTTTCTAACCAAATCGATGAAAATTTTTCGGAAATTTTGATGAAAATTTTTATGCTGAAAATTGACGTTTTTATACAAAATCGTGTCCGAAGATCACGAATTCACAAACAGTTCTCGCGCAAACCTCATGGTTTCCTGAATAACGTTAAGGAATTTGCAGAAAAATTCGAAAATACACGAAATGAAAACTATTTTCCAAACTATATGTTTTATAGAAAAACTGATTGAAAATTCTGATTCTACGGCATTTATTTGTCGAGAAACTCAATTATCATCGAAATCGGAGGAAAAAATTTTTTTCCGATTTTTTTTTCTAACCAAATCGATGAAAATTTTTCGGAAATTTTGATGAAAATTTTTATGCTGAAAATTGACGTTTTTATACAAAATCGTGTCCGAAGATCACGAATTCACAAACAGTTCTCGCGCAAACCTCATGGTTTCCTGAATAACGTTAAGGGAATTTGCAGAAAAATTCGAAAATACACGAAATGAAAACTATTTTCCAAACTATATGTTTTATAGAAAAACTGATTGAAAATTCTGATTCTACGGCATTTATTTGTCGAGAAACTCAATTATCATCGAAATCGGAGGAAAAAAATTTTTTTCCGATTTTTTTTTCTAACCAAATCGATGAAAATTTTTCGGAAATTTTGATGAAAATTTTTATGCTGAAAATTGACGTTTTTATACAAAATCGTGTCCGAAGATCACGAATTCACAAACAGTTCTCGCGCAAACCTCATGGTTTCCTGAATAACGTTAAGGGAATTTGCAGAAAAATTCGAAAATACACGAAATGAAAACTATTTTCCAAACTATATGTTTTATAGAAAAACTGATTGAAAATTCTGATTCTACGGCATTTATTTGTCGAGAAACTCAATTATCATCGAAATCGGAGGAAAAAATTTTTTTCCGATTTTTTTTTCTAACCAAATCGATGAAAATTTTTCGGAAATTTTGATGAAAATTTTTATGCTGAAAATTGACGTTTTTATACAAAATCGTGTCCGAAGATCACGAATTCACAAACAGTTCTCGCGCAAACCTCATGGTTTCCTGAATAACGTTAAGGGAATTTGCAGAAAAATTCGAAAATACACGAAATGAAAACTATTTTCCAAACTATATGTTTTATAGAAAAACTGATTGAAAATTCTGATTCTACGGCATTTATTTGTCGAGAAACTCAATTATCATCGAAATCGGAGGAAAAAATTTTTTTCCGATTTTTTTTTCTAACCAAATCGATGAAAATTTTTCGGAAATTTTGATGAAAATTTTTATGCTGAAAATTGACGTTTTTATACAAAATCGTGTCCGAAGATCACGAATTCACAAACAGTTCTCGCGCAAACCTCATGGTTTCCTGAATAACGTTAAGGGAATTTGCAGAAAAATTCGAAAATACACGAAATGAAAACTATTTTCCAAACTATATGTTTTATAGAAAAACTGATTGAAAATTCTGATTCTACGGCATTTATTTGTCGAGAAACTCAATTATCATCGAAATCGGAGGAAAAAAATTTTTTTCCGATTTTTTTTTCTAACCAAATCGATGAAAATTTTTCGGAAATTTTGATGAAAATTTTTATGCTGAAAATTGACGTTTTTATACAAAATCGTGTCCGAAGATCACGAATTCACAAACAGTTCTCGCGCAAACCTCATGGTTTCCTGAATAACGTTAAGGGAATTTGCAGAAAAATTCGAAAATACACGAAATGAAAACTATTTTCCAAACTATATGTTTTATAGAAAAACTGATTGAAAATTCTGATTCTACGGCATTTATTTGTCGAGAAACTCAATTATCATCGAAATCGGAGGAAAAAATTTTTTTCCGATTTTTTTTTCTAACCAAATCGATGAAAATTTTTCGGAAATTTTGATGAAAATTTTTATGCTGAAAATTGACGTTTTTATACAAAATCGTGTCCGAAGATCACGAATTCACAAACAGTTCTCGCGCAAACCTCATGGTTTCCTGAATAACGTTAAGGGAATTTGCAGAAAAATTCGAAAATACACGAAATGAAAACTATTTTCCAAACTATATGTTTTATAGAAAAACTGATTGAAAATTCTGATTCTACGGCATTTATTTGTCGAGAAACTCAATTATCATCGAAATCGGAGGAAAAAATTTTTTTCCGATTTTTTTTTCTAACCAAATCGATGAAAATTTTTCGGAAATTTTGATGAAAATTTTTATGCTGAAAATTGACGTTTTTATACAAAATCGTGTCCGAAGATCACGAATTCACAAACAGTTCTCGCGCAAACCTCATGGTTTCCTGAATAACGTTAAGGGAATTTGCAGAAAAATTCGAAAATACACGAAATGAAAACTATTTTCCAAACTATATGTTTTATAGAAAAACTGATTGAAAATTCTGATTCTACGGCATTTATTTGTCGAGAAACTCAATTATCATCGAAATCGGAGGAAAAAATTTTTTTCCGATTTTTTTTTCTAACCAAATCGATGAAAATTTTTCGGAAATTTTGATGAAAATTTTTATGCTGAAAATTGACGTTTTTATACAAAATCGTGTCCGAAGATCACGAATTCACAAACAGTTCTCGCGCAAACCTCATGGTTTCCTGAATAACGTTAAGGGAATTTGCAGAAAAATTCGAAAATACACGAAATGAAAACTATTTTCCAAACTATATGTTTTATAGAAAAACTGATTGAAAATTCTGATTCTACGGCATTTATTTGTCGAGAAACTCAATTATCATCGAAATCGGAGGAAAAAATTTTTTTCCGATTTTTTTTTCTAACCAAATCGATGAAAATTTTTCGGAAATTTTGATGAAAATTTTTATGCTGAAAATTGACGTTTTTATACAAAATCGTGTCCGAAGATCACGAATTCACAAACAGTTCTCGCGCAAACCTCATGGTTTCCTGAATAACGTTAAGGGAATTTGCAGAAAAATTCGAAAATACACGAAATGAAAACTATTTTCCAAACTATATGTTTTATAGAAAAACTGATTGAAAATTCTGATTCTACGGCATTTATTTGTCGAGAAACTCAATTATCATCGAAATCGGAGGAAAAAAATTTTTTTCCGATTTTTTTTTCTAACCAAATCGATGAAAATTTTTCGGAAATTTTGATGAAAATTTTTATGCTGAAAATTGACGTTTTTATACAAAATCGTGTCCGAAGATCACGAATTCACAAACAGTTCTCGCGCAAACCTCATGGTTTCCTGAATAACGTTAAGGGAATTTGCAGAAAAATTCGAAAATACACGAAATGAAAACTATTTTCCAAACTATATGTTTTATAGAAAAACTGATTGAAAATTCTGATTCTACGGCATTTATTTGTCGAGAAACTCAATTATCATCGAAATCGGAGGAAAAAATTTTTTTCCGATTTTTTTTTCTAACCAAATCGATGAAAATTTTTCGGAAATTTTGATGAAAATTTTTATGCTGAAAATTGACGTTTTTATACAAAATCGTGTCCGAAGATCACGAATTCACAAACAGTTCTCGCGCAAACCTCATGGTTTCCTGAATAACGTTAAGGGAATTTGCAGAAAAATTCGAAAATACACGAAATGAAAACTATTTTCCAAACTATATGTTTTATAGAAAAACTGATTGAAAATTCTGATTCTACGGCATTTATTTGTCGAGAAACTCAATTATCATCGAAATCGGAGGAAAAAAATTTTTTTCCGATTTTTTTTTCTAACCAAATCGATGAAAATTTTTCGGAAATTTTGATGAAAATTTTTATGCTGAAAATTGACGTTTTTATACAAAATCGTGTCCGAAGATCACGAATTCACAAACAGTTCTCGCGCAAACCTCATGGTTTCCTGAATAACGTTAAGGGAATTTGCAGAAAAATTCGAAAATACACGAAATGAAAACTATTTTCCAAACTATATGTTTTATAGAAAAACTGATTGAAAATTCTGATTCTACGGCATTTATTTGTCGAGAAACTCAATTATCATCGAAATCGGAGGAAAAAAATTTTTTTCCGATTTTTTTTCTAACCAAATCGATGAAAATTTTTCGGAAATTTTGATGAAAATTTTTATGCTGAAAATTGACGTTTTTATACAAAATCGTGTCCGAAGATCACGAATTCACAAACACAGTTCTCGCGCAAACCTCATGGTTTCCTGAATAACGTTAAGGGAATTTGCAGAAAAATTCGAAAATACACGAAATGAAAACTATTTTCCAAACTATATGTTTTATAGAAAAACTGATTGAAAATTCTGATTCTACGGCATTTATTTGTCGAGAAACTCAATTATCATCGAAATCGGAGGAAAAAAATTTTTTTTCCGATTTTTTTTTCTAACCAAATCGATGAAAATTTTTCGGAAATTTTGATGAAAATTTTTATGCTGAAAATTGACGTTTTTATACAAAATCGTGTCCGAAGATCACGAATTCACAAACAGTTCTCGCGCAAACCTCATGGTTTCCTGAATAACGTTAAGGGAATTTGCAGAAAAATTCGAAAATACACGAAATGAAAACTATTTTCCAAACTATATGTTTTATAGAAAAACTGATTGAAAATTCTGATTCTACGGCATTTATTTGTCGAGAAACTCAATTATCATCGAAATCGGAGGAAAAAATTTTTTTCCGATTTTTTTTCTAACCAAATCGATGAAAATTTTTCGGAAATTTTGATGAAAATTTTTATGCTGAAAATTGACGTTTTTATACAAAATCGTGTCCGAAGATCACGAATTCACAAACAGTTCTCGCGCAAACCTCATGGTTTCCTGAATAACGTTAAGGGAATTTGCAGAAAAATTCGAAAATACACGAAATGAAAACTATTTTCCAAACTATATGTTTTATAGAAAAACTGATTGAAAATTCTGATTCTACGGCATTTATTTGTCGAGAAACTCAATTATCATCGAAATCGGAGGAAAAAAATTTTTTTCCGATTTTTTTTTCTAACCAAATCGATGAAAATTTTTCGGAAATTTTGATGAAAATTTTTATGCTGAAAATTGACGTTTTTATACAAAATCGTGTCCGAAGATCACGAATTCACAAACAGTTCTCGCGCAAACCTCATGGTTTCCTGAATAACGTTAAGGGAATTTGCAGAAAAATTCGAAAATACACGAAATAAAACTATTTTCCAAACTATATGTTTTATAGAAAAACTGATTGAAAATTCTGATTCTACGGCATTTATTTGTCGAGAAACTCAATTATCATCGAAATCGGAGGAAAAAATTTTTTTCCGATTTTTTTTTCTAACCAAATCGATGAAAATTTTTCGGAAATTTTGATGAAAATTTTTATGCTGAAAATTGACGTTTTTATACAAAATCGTGTCCGAAGATCACGAATTCACAAACAGTTCTCGCGCAAACCTCATGGTTTCCTGAATAACGTTAAGGGAATTTGCAGAAAAATTCGAAAATACACGAAATGAAAACTATTTTCCAAACTATATGTTTTATAGAAAAACTGATTGAAAATTCTGATTCTACGGCATTTATTTGTCGAGAAACTCAATTATCATCGAAATCGGAGGAAAAAATTTTTTTCCGATTTTTTTTTCTAACCAAATCGATGAAAATTTTTCGGAAATTTTGATGAAAATTTTTATGCTGAAAATTGACGTTTTTATACAAAATCGTGTCCGAAGATCACGAATTCACAAACAGTTCTCGCGCAAACCTCATGGTTTCCTGAATAACGTTAAGGGAATTTGCAGAAAAATTCGAAAATACACGAAATGAAAACTATTTTCCAAACTATATGTTTTATAGAAAAACTGATTGAAAATTCTGATTCTACGGCATTTATTTGTCGAGAAACTCAATTATCATCGAAATCGGAGGAAAAAAATTTTTTTCCGATTTTTTTTTCTAACCAAATCGATGAAAATTTTTCGGAAATTTTGATGAAAATTTTTATGCTGAAAATTGACGTTTTTATACAAAATCGTGTCCGAAGATCACGAATTCACAAACAGTTCTCGCGCAAACCTCATGGTTTCCTGAATAACGTTAAGGGAATTTGCAGAAAAATTCGAAAATACACGAAATGAAAACTATTTTCCAAACTATATGTTTTATAGAAAAACTGATTGAAAATTCTGATTCTACGGCATTTATTTGTCGAGAAACTCAATTATCATCGAAATCGGAGGAAAAAATTTTTTTCCGATTTTTTTTTCTAACCAAATCGATGAAAATTTTTCGGAAATTTTGATGAAAATTTTTATGCTGAAAATTGACGTTTTTATACAAAATCGTGTCCGAAGATCACGAATTCACAAACAGTTCTCGCGCAAACCTCATGGTTTCCTGAATAACGTTAAGGGAATTTGCAGAAAAATTCGAAAATACACGAAATGAAAACTATTTTCCAAACTATATGTTTTATAGAAAAACTGATTGAAAATTCTGATTCTACGGCATTTATTTGTCGAGAAACTCAATTATCATCGAAATCGGAGGAAAAAATTTTTTTCCGATTTTTTTTTCTAACCAAATCGATGAAAATTTTTCGGAAATTTTGATGAAAATTTTTATGCTGAAAATTGACGTTTTTATACAAAATCGTGTCCGAAGATCACGAATTCACAAACAGTTCTCGCGCAAACCTCATGGTTTCCTGAATAACGTTAAGGGAATTTGCAGAAAAATTCGAAAATACACGAAATGAAAACTATTTTCCAAACTATATGTTTTATAGAAAAACTGATTGAAAATTCTGATTCTACGGCATTTATTTGTCGAGAAACTCAATTATCATCGAAATCGGAGGAAAAAAATTTTTTTCCGATTTTTTTTTCTAACCAAATCGATGAAAATTTTTCGGAAATTTTGATGAAAATTTTTATGCTGAAAATTGACGTTTTTATACAAAATCGTGTCCGAAGATCACGAATTCACAAACAGTTCTCGCGCAAACCTCATGGTTTCCTGAATAACGTTAAGGGAATTTGCAGAAAAATTCGAAAATACACGAAATGAAAACTATTTTCCAAACTATATGTTTTATAGAAAAACTGATTGAAAATTCTGATTCTACGGCATTTATTTGTCGAGAAACTCAATTATCATCGAAATCGGAGGAAAAAAATTTTTTTCCGATTTTTTTTTCTAACCAAATCGATGAAAATTTTTCGGAAATTTTGATGAAAATTTTTATGCTGAAAATTGACGTTTTTATACAAAATCGTGTCCGAAGATCACGAATTCACAACAGTTCTCGCGCAAACCTCATGGTTTCCTGAATAACGTTAAGGGAATTTGCAGAAAAATTCGAAAATACACGAAATGAAAACTATTTTCCAAACTATATGTTTTATAGAAAAACTGATTGAAAATTCTGATTCTACGGCATTTATTTGTCGAGAAACTCAATTATCATCGAAATCGGAGGAAAAAATTTTTTTCCGATTTTTTTTTCTAACCAAATCGATGAAAATTTTTCGGAAATTTTGATGAAAATTTTTATGCTGAAAATTGACGTTTTTATACAAAATCGTGTCCGAAGATCACGAATTCACAAACAGTTCTCGCGCAAACCTCATGGTTTCCTGAATAACGTTAAGGGAATTTGCAGAAAAATTCGAAAATACACGAAATGAAAACTATTTTCCAAACTATATGTTTTATAGAAAAACTGATTGAAAATTCTGATTCTACGGCATTTATTTGTCGAGAAACTCAATTATCATCGAAATCGGAGGAAAAAATTTTTTTCCGATTTTTTTTTCTAACCAAATCGATGAAAATTTTTCGGAAATTTTGATGAAAATTTTTATGCTGAAAATTGACGTTTTTATACAAAATCGTGTCCGAAGATCACGAATTCACAAACAGTTCTCGCGCAAACCTCATGGTTTCCTGAATAACGTTAAGGGAATTTGCAGAAAAATTCGAAAATACACGAAATGAAAACTATTTTCCAAACTATATGTTTTATAGAAAAACTGATTGAAAATTCTGATTCTACGGCATTTATTTGTCGAGAAACTCAATTATCATCGAAATCGGAGGAAAAAATTTTTTTCCGATTTTTTTTTCTAACCAAATCGATGAAAATTTTTCGGAAATTTTGATGAAAATTTTTATGCTGAAAATTGACGTTTTTATACAAAATCGTGTCCGAAGATCACGAATTCACAAACAGTTCTCGCGCAAACCTCATGGTTTCCTGAATAACGTTAAGGGAATTTGCAGAAAAATTCGAAAATACACGAAATGAAAACTATTTTCCAAACTATATGTTTTATAGAAAAACTGATTGAAAATTCTGATTCTACGGCATTTATTTGTCGAGAAACTCAATTATCATCGAAATCGGAGGAAAAAATTTTTTTCCGATTTTTTTTTCTAACCAAATCGATGAAAATTTTTCGGAAATTTTGATGAAAATTTTTATGCTGAAAATTGACGTTTTTATACAAAATCGTGTCCGAAGATCACGAATTCACAAACAGTTCTCGCGCAAACCTCATGGTTTCCTGAATAACGTTAAGGGAATTTGCAGAAAAATTCGAAAATACACGAAATGAAAACTATTTTCCAAACTATATGTTTTATAGAAAAACTGATTGAAAATTCTGATTCTACGGCATTTATTTGTCGAGAAACTCAATTATCATCGAAATCGGAGGAAAAAATTTTTTTCCGATTTTTTTTTCTAACCAAATCGATGAAAATTTTTCGGAAATTTTGATGAAAATTTTTATGCTGAAAATTGACGTTTTTATACAAAATCGTGTCCGAAGATCACGAATTCACAAACAGTTCTCGCGCAAACCTCATGGTTTCCTGAATAACGTTAAGGGAATTTGCAGAAAAATTCGAAAATACACGAAATGAAAACTATTTTCCAAACTATATGTTTTATAGAAAAACTGATTGAAAATTCTGATTCTACGGCATTTATTTGTCGAGAAACTCAATTATCATCGAAATCGGAGGAAAAAATTTTTTTCCGATTTTTTTTTCTAACCAAATCGATGAAAATTTTTCGGAAATTTTGATGAAAATTTTTATGCTGAAAATTGACGTTTTTATACAAAATCGTGTCCGAAGATCACGAATTCACAAACAGTTCTCGCGCAAACCTCATGGTTTCCTGAATAACGTTAAGGGAATTTGCAGAAAAATTCGAAAATACACGAAATGAAAACTATTTTCCAAACTATATGTTTTATAGAAAAACTGATTGAAAATTCTGATTCTACGGCATTTATTTGTCGAGAAACTCAATTATCATCGAAATCGGAGGAAAAAATTTTTTTCCGATTTTTTTTTCTAACCAAATCGATGAAAATTTTTCGGAAATTTTGATGAAAATTTTTATGCTGAAAATTGACGTTTTTATACAAAATCGTGTCCGAAGATCACGAATTCACAAACAGTTCTCGCGCAAACCTCATGGTTTCCTGAATAACGTTAAGGGAATTTGCAGAAAAATTCGAAAATACACGAAATGAAAACTATTTTCCAAACTATATGTTTTATAGAAAAACTGATTGAAAATTCTGATTCTACGGCATTTATTTGTCGAGAAACTCAATTATCATCGAAATCGGAGGAAAAAATTTTTTTCCGATTTTTTTTTCTAACCAAATCGATGAAAATTTTTCGGAAATTTTGATGAAAATTTTTATGCTGAAAATTGACGTTTTTATACAAAATCGTGTCCGAAGATCACGAATTCACAAACAGTTCTCGCGCAAACCTCATGGTTTCCTGAATAACGTTAAGGGAATTTGCAGAAAAATTCGAAAATACACGAAATGAAAACTATTTTCCAAACTATATGTTTTATAGAAAAACTGATTGAAAATTCTGATTCTACGGCATTTATTTGTCGAGAAACTCAATTATCATCGAAATCGGAGGAAAAAATTTTTTTCCGATTTTTTTTTCTAACCAAATCGATGAAAATTTTTCGGAAATTTTGATGAAAATTTTTATGCTGAAAATTGACGTTTTTATACAAAATCGTGTCCGAAGATCACGAATTCACAAACAGTTCTCGCGCAAACCTCATGGTTTCCTGAATAACGTTAAGGGAATTTGCAGAAAAATTCGAAAATACACGAAATGAAAACTATTTTCCAAACTATATGTTTTATAGAAAAACTGATTGAAAATTCTGATTCTACGGCATTTATTTGTCGAGAAACTCAATTATCATCGAAATCGGAGGAAAAAAATTTTTTTCCGATTTTTTTTTCTAACCAAATCGATGAAAATTTTTCGGAAATTTTGATGAAAATTTTTATGCTGAAAATTGACGTTTTTATACAAAATCGTGTCCGAAGATCACGAATTCACAAACAGTTCTCGCGCAAACCTCATGGTTTCCTGAATAACGTTAAGGGAATTTGCAGAAAAATTCGAAAATACACGAAATGAAAACTATTTTCCAAACTATATGTTTTATAGAAAAACTGATTGAAAATTCTGATTCTACGGCATTTATTTGTCGAGAAACTCAATTATCATCGAAATCGGAGGAAAAAATTTTTTTCCGATTTTTTTTTCTAACCAAATCGATGAAAATTTTTCGGAAATTTTGATGAAAATTTTTATGCTGAAAATTGACGTTTTTATACAAAATCGTGTCCGAAGATCACGAATTCACAAACAGTTCTCGCGCAAACCTCATGGTTTCCTGAATAACGTTAAGGGAATTTGCAGAAAAATTCGAAAATACACGAAATGAAAACTATTTTCCAAACTATATGTTTTATAGAAAAACTGATTGAAAATTCTGATTCTACGGCATTTATTTGTCGAGAAACTCAATTATCATCGAAATCGGAGGAAAAAAATTTTTTTCCGATTTTTTTTTCTAACCAAATCGATGAAAATTTTTCGGAAATTTTGATGAAAATTTTTATGCTGAAAATTGACGTTTTTATACAAAATCGTGTCCGAAGATCACGAATTCACAAACAGTTCTCGCGCAAACCTCATGGTTTCCTGAATAACGTTAAGGGAATTTGCAGAAAAATTCGAAAATACACGAAATGAAAACTATTTTCCAAACTATATGTTTTATAGAAAAACTGATTGAAAATTCTGATTCTACGGCATTTATTTGTCGAGAAACTCAATTATCATCGAAATCGGAGGAAAAAATTTTTTTCCGATTTTTTTTTCTAACCAAATCGATGAAAATTTTTCGGAAATTTTGATGAAAATTTTTATGCTGAAAATTGACGTTTTTATACAAAATCGTGTCCGAAGATCACGAATTCACAAACAGTTCTCGCGCAAACCTCATGGTTTCCTGAATAACGTTAAGGGAATTTGCAGAAAAATTCGAAAATACACGAAATGAAAACTATTTTCCAAACTATATGTTTTATAGAAAAACTGATTGAAAATTCTGATTCTACGGCATTTATTTGTCGAGAAACTCAATTATCATCGAAATCGGAGGAAAAAATTTTTTTCCGATTTTTTTTTTCTAACCAAATCGATGAAAATTTTTCGGAAATTTTGATGAAAATTTTTATGCTGAAAATTGACGTTTTTATACAAAATCGTGTCCGAAGATCACGAATTCACAAACAGTTCTCGCGCAAACCTCATGGTTTCCTGAATAACGTTAAGGGAATTTGCAGAAAAATTCGAAAATACACGAAATGAAAACTATTTTCCAAACTATATGTTTTATAGAAAAACTGATTGAAAATTCTGATTCTACGGCATTTATTTGTCGAGAAACTCAATTATCATCGAAATCGGAGGAAAAAAATTTTTTTCCGATTTTTTTTTTTCTAACCAAATCGATGAAAATTTTTCGGAAATTTTGATGAAAATTTTTATGCTGAAAATTGACGTTTTTATACAAAATCGTGTCCGAAGATCACGAATTCACAAACAGTTCTCGCGCAAACCTCATGGTTTCCTGAATAACGTTAAGGGAATTTGCAGAAAAATTCGAAAATACACGAAATGAAAACTATTTTCCAAACTATATGTTTTATAGAAAAACTGATTGAAAATTCTGATTCTACGGCATTTATTTGTCGAGAAACTCAATTATCATCGAAATCGGAGGAAAAAATTTTTTTCCGATTTTTTTTTCTAACCAAATCGATGAAAATTTTTCGGAAATTTTGATGAAATTTTTATGCTGAAAATTGACGTTTTTATACAAAATCGTGTCCGAAGATCACGAATTCACAAACAGTTCTCGCGCAAACCTCATGGTTTCCTGAATAACGTTAAGGGAATTTGCAGAAAAATTCGAAAATACACGAAATGAAAACTATTTTCCAAACTATATGTTTTATAGAAAAACTGATTGAAAATTCTGATTCTACGGCATTTATTTGTCGAGAAACTCAATTATCATCGAAATCGGAGGAAAAAATTTTTTTCCGATTTTTTTTTCTAACCAAATCGATGAAAATTTTTCGGAAATTTTGATGAAAATTTTTATGCTGAAAATTGACGTTTTTATACAAAATCGTGTCCGAAGATCACGAATTCACAAACAGTTCTCGCGCAAACCTCATGGTTTCCTGAATAACGTTAAGGGAATTTGCAGAAAAATTCGAAAATACACGAAATGAAAACTATTTTCCAAACTATATGTTTTATAGAAAAACTGATTGAAAATTCTGATTCTACGGCATTTATTTGTCGAGAAACTCAATTATCATCGAAATCGGAGGAAAAAATTTTTTTCCGATTTTTTTTCTAACCAAATCGATGAAAATTTTTCGGAAATTTTGATGAAAATTTTTATGCTGAAAATTGACGTTTTTATACAAAATCGTGTCCGAAGATCACGAATTCACAAACAGTTCTCGCGCAAACCTCATGGTTTCCTGAATAACGTTAAGGGAATTTGCAGAAAAATTCGAAAATACACGAAATGAAAACTATTTTCCAAACTATATGTTTTATAGAAAAACTGATTGAAAATTCTGATTCTACGGCATTTATTTGTCGAGAAACTCAATTATCATCGAAATCGGAGGAAAAAAATTTTTTTCCGATTTTTTTTTCTAACCAAATCGATGAAAATTTTTCGGAAATTTTGATGAAAATTTTTATGCTGAAAATTGACGTTTTTATACAAAATCGTGTCCGAAGATCACGAATTCACAAACAGTTCTCGCGCAAACCTCATGGTTTCCTGAATAACGTTAAGGGAATTTGCAGAAAAATTCGAAAATACACGAAATGAAAACTATTTTCCAAACTATATGTTTTATAGAAAAACTGATTGAAAATTCTGATTCTACGGCATTTATTTGTCGAGAAACTCAATTATCATCGAAATCGGAGGAAAAAATTTTTTTCCGATTTTTTTTTCTAACCAAATCGATGAAAATTTTTCGGAAATTTTGATGAAAATTTTTATGCTGAAAATTGACGTTTTTATACAAAATCGTGTCCGAAGATCACGAATTCACAAACAGTTCTCGCGCAAACCTCATGGTTTCCTGAATAACGTTAAGGGAATTTGCAGAAAAATTCGAAAATACACGAAATGAAAACTATTTTCCAAACTATATGTTTTATAGAAAAACTGATTGAAAATTCTGATTCTACGGCATTTATTTGTCGAGAAACTCAATTATCATCGAAATCGGAGGAAAAAAATTTTTTCCGATTTTTTTTTCTAACCAAATCGATGAAAATTTTTCGGAAATTTTGATGAAAATTTTACACAAAGGATCCTGTATTGAAAATGGATTCTTGTTGAATTATTTCAACATTCGGAACAACGTACTTCTGTTGATTATTATTCTAATTCCACTTCAAAATTCGTGGAATACAAACACCGATCAGTATTAATTAACCAGCATTCCAAGAAATCACTTAGAAGTGCTGTTACCAATTATCACCTATTTATTATATTATTATTTGTTGTAGAGAATGAGATTTCAAAGATGAATTTCTTCTTCAAAAGTCACACATTGAAATTCAATATTTGAAATCTCAATACTGTTTGATATGATTATAGAATGAATTGAATTATTCTCAATACAATACTGTTTGATATGATTATAGAATAGAAAATTTGTGTATTTTGGACAAAATATAAAATCGAAAAAATTGAAAATCCACATTAATTGACCTTCACTTTATTTTTCTTACAAAATATAGCTCTGAATGTCCAACGGATTAATTTGAACCAATAATAAAATGATATAACTGTAAATACTAATACAACTATGAAAATGCTAAAATATCAAGGAAGAAATACTGATAAAGTGGTATGTCTGCTGAAGGACTCCTGAGATGTTCAGTAGTTTTATGCCTCAAGACGTATTCTATCCACCAGACAGCCTTTTCCAATGGTCGCATGGGCTGATCTTTAGAAATGGCGGATAATCTATCGATATTTTTTTTGTATCTGAAATGAAATTTTGAAATTGATATTAAAGTTTCGAAAGTAAATTGCAGAAGCTTGAATACAAATATGCCAAATAATTAATGTAATTTTAATGATAAAATTATGTTCTTGAAAAACACCAGTCTCTTATTCAATATTTATTTATACTCTATATATTTTTCTCAGGATTCAAACCCATTATCAAAAGTTCTGTATCAATAAACTGATATTATAGGGTTCTCTTGATAATAGGTTGGTAATCCGAATTATACATCTGTCTTCAAAAGAATGCTTGAGTGAGTCGGAGGACAATGTTTCAAAATCATTTTTGATTCACTCTCAACACGCATTAATGTAAGTTCGCAGAAAAACTAACGATGTTTTGAACTATTTACGATGGGATTGCTTCCTCGCCCACCTTAATTCCCATATCTTGCACCCAGTCTTTATTAACTGTTCCCAGATTCGAAAAAAAACCATAGTTCTGTTTGATTTGAAAGTTAAAGTAACAGAAAACATACGATGAAGAGTAGGATTGACTAGACAAAGAAAACTTTAAGGACGGATTAAGAGAATCAGTTTATCGTTGAGATTAATCTATTCAGTTGAGAGAAGATTATGTTTCGAAAGTACATTGTAAAATTTACTAAAACTAACAAAATAATAGAAATAATCGCTAAATTCCGAAAATTTTGAAGCATACCTCATACCTATATATATTATTTCCAACATTCACGAATCATACATACAAGTAAATACTGAGACGTATGTGAAGCATCTACGTTCTCTTACCAATAATGTTATGGGTAGGAAAGGAATCTAAAATGATGGGAAGAGTTTATACGCCTTTTCTTCGATAGAACAAATTCTGGAAATGATTATTTCGTGATAATATTATTCATTTACATCTATTTGAATCAAAATTTCATCAAAAAGATGGCCTAGTGAGAAATAAGCAGCGTAGAGAATGAAGGGAGATTGAATTATTTGAAAGGGGTGAAACGAGTAGTAAATGGATTGAACAAATTCTGAAAACGAAACAATTTCATTAAGAATGTTTATTTTGGTGTATTTCATTCGAAGTCTTTCAAAATAAATAAATTTTTTCAAAAATATAAGGCATAGCAAAAAACACTTGTCCAATATATAAAAGTGATGATATTTTCGTAAATGCGGAAGAGAAATGACTATTTCTAATAATATTATTAATTTACATCTATTTTCAAAAATACGCCGTAGAGAAGAAAGGAAGATTGAATTATTTTTCTTCGATAGAGGGAGCTCACGAGAGTAGTTCTCCTAATTCGGATATAAGACCTGTGAACGTTTTGAAAGTCATCGATTCTTGATTGATTGATTAAATATGACTGATGATTAATAATAAAGAAGAAACATCTGTATTCTATTATCATTCAACAAAGTTTGATGATCTTTCATCTTTATAGATAGCTCCATGAGAGTTCTATTTGAAATATTTCGATATTTCGATTGAGAGTCTCAGTATTTACTATATATGTATATATATATATATATATATATATATATATATATATATATATATATATATATATATATATATATATATATATATATATATATATATATATAATATTTAGCTCTTTTGAATTTCATTCAAAAATCTTATACTTCTATTTCTGTTCAAAAGTAACAATGCATTTTATTCACTAAGCTCACTTTGGATTATTGAGAAGTTCCAAAATTGAATTTTTCAATGAGTTGCTATCCATAGTTTTGACTTCCAACTTCAATCCAAACCCTTTGTCTACCATCTTCTTTACATTGTTAATCTGGTCACCATAAAATGGCATTCCCAACATGGGAACAGCACTGTCTATTGCTTCCTCCATGGACTGTAATCCTCCTTGAGTAATGAAAGCTTTCACGTTTGGATGTCCTGAAATGATTATAAATGTTTAAATGTGAAAAATAAAATGCCCTTTGATAATGAGAATGTACATATGTAATATGTACATGAATGAGATGTATATATATATATATATATATATATATATATATATATATATATATATATATATATATATATATATATATATATATAACAGTAATTATATCTCTTGAAATTGATTTATTGCCTGTTTAAGATATTTTATTTCGAAAGTTTTTAGCAATAACAGGCTTTTTTTTTTTTTGAAAAAGTTTATTTTTGTTGACGTTTCGTTGTTATATTACAACTTAGTTTCAACAAAGTTGTAATATAACAACGAAACGTCAACAAAAATAAACTTTTTCATATCAAAAAAAGCCTGTTATTGCTAAAAACTTTCGAAATATAATTATATCTATATGGAATCGATCGAAAGACCCGAACAATTATAGAACAGACTCTTACAGGTACAGCTTCCAAGGTGAAATTTATGGGCGAAATATCAGATCCCTTTGAAATCAAAAGCGGTGTACGGCAGGGGGACGGACTTTCGCCAATTCTTTTCAATATTGTTTTAGAAAAGATCATTAGGGAATGGGAACTTCACGCAAAGGGCAGACAAGTGAGTATCAAAACAGAAAATAGAATAAATGTCAAATGTCTCGCCTTTGCAGACGATATTGCTATCATCACAGACAACAGAACTGAAGCCATTCGCGCCGTGGAAAAACTACATGAAATTGCGCAGAAAACCGCGTTACAAATTTCTTATAATAAAACCAAATACATGGAAAGAAAATCAAAAGATAAATCTTCTCTTATGACAAAACATGGTGAAATCTGCAAGTAGGCCATTTTAAATACCTCGGGGAAATTATACAGTCCTCAGGTTTAAACCGAATCGCTAATGAACAGAGAATTACCAAGCTCCAGAGGGCCTACAAACTAACATGGGCTCACTATAACAAAAAAAAGCATTTAGAGAGGTGCTAAATTGAGGCATTATAACACATTGATTCTTCCACAAGCAATCTACGCAGCTGAAACAATGGTTATTGGCGGCCATTCAAGAATTAGAGAAATAGAAAAACAAGAACGAAAAATTCTCAGAACGATTAACGGTCCAATTAATAGAAACAGCATTTGGATAAAAAGACCTCAGAATGAACTGTATCAGAAGACAAATACGATAACGGAAGAAATCAGAAAACGACGAGCAAAATTCTATGCACATGTTTACAGAATGAAACAGTCCAGAATACCGAAGAAATTACTCGATATAATTATTAATAGTAAATGCGGAACAGAGTGGCTAAAAGAGGTCCAAAAGGATCTACAACAGATCAATATAAAAAATCTAGAAGATCGCACTGAATGTCGCTATAAAATCGCACATGGGAAATTTGAGCAAATGTTAAATCGTCAACCTGGAGTAAAATGGAGAGATGAACGGAAGAAAGAGCATTTAGAGAGGATGAAGCGTTTTTTGGAGGCAAGAAAGATATATATATATATATATATATATATATATATATATATATATATATATATATATATATATATATATATAGATATTTATATATTTATGTCCATATATATAAAGACTACTATCATCGATCGTACTAAGTATATTGTGTTTTTTATTGAATGGTATTGGCGTTTACTTGATGTTAATCCATTGTAATTAAATATAAGATAAAATCCAAAAACTTGAAATTTTGATTTACATTTTTATCGAAAACATAGCATGAGTCAGTATTCTATTATAGTCTGAAGAAGTTGTTGATAACGACGAAACGCGACACGCTATGTACTCGAAATGAAAGTATATCAAAAGTACATGTGTTTGAGTTATATCTTCTATTCAATTATCGTAATTTTATCAGGAAGGGGTCTGTGGGAAAATGAAAACTCTTACGTTGTCTATGCATATATCAGAAGTTCACTACAAGAAAAAGAAATCTGTAGTTCTCGTAATATATTATCGCATTTGTAGATAATATTGTAGATATGCATTATATAGGCATACGAATTACTCTATATTTCTGTTTTAAAATCGACTAGAGGGTATGTATGGATTGAAATGAAATCTTTGCCTTCCATTCGTTGAACGTGGCATGACAGATGAGTACCTTGTAGTACGAAACAGTGACTGTCCCACGCTTTCAATAAATGAAGGCATCGATTTCAAGATTATTTAACATTTACCCCATGAAGGATATTGGAGAATCTCATATACTCTAACATTGATCCCTAGAAAAACAATGGAGACATCGCATTGTTTATGTTTCACAAAGTCAGCTCTGCTATAATATTCTTCAGTATAATTTGTCAAGAATTATCGAAAGAAAGTTATAGTGTACTTTGATAGCATATATTATATATATATACATATATATATATATATATATATATATATATATATATATATATATATATATATATATATATATATATATATATATATATATATATATATATATATATATATATATATATATATATATATATATATATATATATCTATACCGATAATTGTGTTTTTTTCACATTTATACTTTTCACCGCAAGAAACTTCTTCATTCCTTATATATATATATATATATATATATATATATAAAGGGTGTTTTTCTAAGAGGTATAGAACGGTAAGTTGGCATTACTGTTGAAGATGGCAACCGATTTAACAGCTAAGAAGTGATTTATTCTCAATTTGGTTGAGAATTCTCAACGCTTGCAAATAGTGCAATTTCATTTCGAAAATAATGGTTCTGTGCGGAATATGAAGGATGAAGCGCACTTCTGGTTGAATGGCTACAAACAGAACTGCCGCATTTAGAGTGAAGATAATCCTCAAGTGTATGTCAAAACACCGTTGCATCCAGAAAAACTGACTGGTGCGCTTTATGGGCTGGTGGAATCATTGGTCCGTACTCCTTCAAAAACGATGATGGCCAGAACGTTACAGTCAATGGTGATCGGTATAGAGCCATGAATACTAACTTGTTCATTCCTGAATTGAACAACCATGATGTCCAGGAGCTGTGGTTTCAACAAGACGGCGCAACATGTCACACAGCTCGTGCCACAATCGATTTATTGAAAGACACGTTTTGGGACCGCCTAATTTCACGTTTTGGACCTGTGAATTGGCCTACAAGATCTTGTGATTTAACAACGCTAGACTACTTTCTGTGAAGCTATGTAAAGTCTTTGGTCTATGCGGATAAGCCACAAACTCTTGACCATTTGGAAGACAATATTCGCCGTGTTATTGCCGATATACGGCCACAAATGTTGGAAAAAGTCATCGAAAATTGGACGTCCAGATTGGACTACATCCGAGCCAGCCGTGGCGGACATATGTCAGAAATGATATTTAAAATGTAATGCCACAAGATTATCTTTCGAACAAAATAAATTTTTTTCAATCGAATGATCCATCGTTGTTTTATTGCTATTTAAAGTTCTATACCTCTAAATAAAACACCTATATATATATATATATATATATATATATATATATATATATATATATATATATATATATATATATATATATATATATATGTGTGTGTGTGTGTGTGTGCATATATTTTCAGATTGTTTCATTGCCTGTTTGATATAGTTAGATATAGTTATGTTTTATTATACTTTCAGCAATTCAATAGTTTCATTGATTATACTTTCATTCAATATTTTCGATAAAGTTGAAATAGTCAACGAAACGTTAACAAAAATTAAGATTTTTCCATAACAAAGAGTATGTTATTGTTTAAAGTGGTAAAGTGTTATTGTTAAGTGTATTATTTCTTACGTAGAATATCTTGCTGTGGAAGCCATTTTCTTAAATGTACGTTTTCCGGTTTATTCGGCATGGTGTCATTTTCAAACTTCCAGAGTACTTTGAGAGGAGCCAGCTCTTGGAATGTTTTCCGGAATATTTCCAAAGTTTCTTGACTGAGATAATTGCTATTGACAGTCGACCCAAAACTAAAATAAATGCAGCCATCTTTTGCTTCATCTAAATAAGTCTGGATATCCTGCAAACAAATTTTCAATTCGAAATTTCTATGATTTTCATTGTTTGAAATTTGTGTCGAAATTTGAAATGAGCTAGACCTTTGAACATCAAAAATTGGTGAATTGAACTTATATAATTCTGTGAAACTAATCGATGTGTTTTCATTCAATTTATATCTGCAAAACAATGATAGTCTGAGGATTGATAACGTTCCAATAGTGTAAAATGACGGAAAATGGGAAACAATAGAAATGATGTGAGTAAACTTTAAGTAACAATCTTATCGAAATTCCATAATCGACAGCAATCTGTTGGAATTAATAAAGTTATAAAATTTTTTTATCTCAGTCTTATAACGTAATCTTTCTAATCTAAAGATAAGGCGTATCAAATATAAAGTCATATACAAATTAATTGATCACTTTTCACGATATTGCTATTTTTGTAAATTCTAATATACCGTTTAAACAAAATTGAGATTTCTTTCTATTATTTATGAACTTTTTTCATATTTCTAATTGACAACATTTATCATTAATTTTATCTTTGAAACTTTATAAATATATATATTTTGTTCAAGTTACAGGAGGACTCAAATATATACCGTAAAATATTATGGAAGGAAGAATACTTGGTAGAAGAATCAGGAGAAGACTAAAAAGCTTGATTTGGTATCAAGAAAGCTTCAGTGAGGTGTTTAGAGCAGCTACAAATAAAATCCGTACAAATAAAACAATATCCAAGCTTCACTATAATTGAAACTGAAAGAAAAAGTATCTTCGGAGAAAAGAACGTCTAACAAACTTCTTTTGAAAAATTCCTTAATTCAGAAAGACGAATAGTATCAATTTATTAGAAGTTTCAACAGGAAATGCGCAGAGAATAGCAAGAGCAGAAACCTATATAACATAGTCGAAATAGAGAGAGGAATATCGTTTGTGTGTGACAAATTTCATTTTATAATATCTGCCAAATTATAATAGCACCATTTCAATGATCCTACGTAAGAATTAGCAAGTTTGAACCACCTTGTCTGAGGTTTGTTCGAAAGAAAAATGTGAATTTTGAATTACCGAAGAGTAATTATATCCATTTTATCCCCTTCAAAGTATTTCCCCACAGATATAATGCACTTATACCAGTGCTTCTTCAAATCCTTGAAGCACTTCTGAAATGCACTTCTCGTTAAGTCTTTTCTGTACGGCATCAGCTCGTTCCTCGATTCCGACTTTATCTCATTAATTGTGGCAAAACGCTTTCCTTTTATTGGTCTCATCAGTTTTGGGAATGGAAAAAAGTCGAAGGGAGCGAAATCTGGTGAATACGGTAATTACGGTGTTATTTTTCGCAAAAAATCACAAACAATCGATGTTTGAGCTGGTGCATTATCGTGATGCATAATCCATGATTTGTTTCTTCACAATTCCAAACGTTTGAGACGTATTGCTTCACGCAAACGTTGATTAACCTTATCCTTGCCCTTGTTGTGTTTCTAATTAACCGTACGACCTGTTGGCAAGAACACAACGTGCACCACGCCGTTGTAATCGAAGAAAACAGTGAGCAAAACCTCCACATTTGATCGAACTTGGCGTACTGTTTTTGACCTTGGCTCTTCTTCGCTTTTTGGTGTGGTTGCAACTCCAGTACGTTCATCGTCAACAACATCTTCTTAGCCTTCTGTAAAGAGCTTGTAACACTTATATTTAGAACACTTTTTGTTACAGAGTAGACTCGCCGAATGTCACAGTGAACATCTTAAGTGCGTTGAAGCACTTTATTCCATTTTAACGCAAAATTTGATAATACAGATTCTTTGATCTATATTTTTCAAAGGTAAAAAATGAAAGAATACAAAACGTGACTAACCTTAACAGATGTCAAAAATGAGCTACAAATCCAAAATAGCTGATAATGCATGTGTACCAAGATAACGAAAAAAATATTTTGATAATCGAATGTGTCCAAATGTGAAAAATCAAAATTTACCTTTTCTTTTGAACACACCTCGTATATACAGCGACCTTTTCATGAACAACTGTTTCAAAGTGCAGATACTTATAACATTGGGATAGTTTGACTATATGAAGGGTTTCAAGAATTCGAGCAGTCAGCTAATTTAAACGAAATATTTCTTTTCCAAATGGTTTGGGGGCATTCCCCATCCACCTCAGCCATAAAAGAGTACTGAAATCATAATATTATACTTATAGATACGTTCCACAAATTGATGTGCAACAAGTACACTGTCATTTTTGAGATGAGTTATACTCTGTTATGAATAAAAAAGAGCATTGTGTTCATTTGAAATTAAACACATTAACATTGTTCAACAGAGGATTTACCTCAGGCAATGGCAGAGCATCACTGAAATGTAAACCTCCTCCTAAATTTATTGTGGTTGGTGTAGAAGGTCGAATCGGATAAAAGATGGGATTTGCGTTTATAATTAATAAGCTCAGAGATCTATATAATTCTTCAGTTTTAGGAAGACCTTTTCCAATATACTTCTCTACCGGAGAATCATATATTCTTGCCATCATAGGAAAAAAAGGACGTGGTAAAATAGTAATCATCGTATTCACCAATCTTTCGAAGAACGATAGTTTATCTCCAAATCCAAAGTCAGCGTTACTGTACATAGCTGGATGTACAGCATTTCCGAAATATTCGTGTATTACTGGGTAAACGTCCATGCTTGTGATTCCAATCACAGGACATTTCAATATTTCGCCCAACGCGAAATAGCTTGGAACATATGATTCAGCTAAAATCAAATCACAGTGGTAGTTCATTGGATTCATCAACCGAATTATATCTGGATGAGTTAATTGAAACTCCATCATCTCATTCACTAGACCAATAAAGCTTTGGATTGATTCCCACAAACCTGTATTTTCGAGTTTGATTATCCCAGATTTGTATTTGTCTAAAATCGCGTAGGTACCACTTATGTCAATTTGAGTGACATTTTCATGAGGAGGCATGGAATTTGTGGTTATCAACGTTATGTGATGACCGGTTTTGGCCAGTGCTTTCCACAGTGGTCTGAATGCTGCTTGATGGGTGAAGAAAGGATTTGGTGTGATTGCTAGAATGTCAGCGTTTTGCACTGCATTAAACAGAGTAATTATCAAAATCTTCTGCACAACACTATTCGTCATTTCCGCAATATTTCAGTCGAAAATTGATGATAATAGAAATGAACCTTATTGACGATGATAAAAGATAGTACTGGAGTATATTATTAATATCATTTTGAGACCGCATCAAGGAAGAAAGGATTAAGTCAATCATTTTCATCAAGTCAACAATGAACAATGTATGAAATAACAATGAATTCACGAAACCTTAAGTTAGGCTTAGAAAACAGTAATTGGTTTATCAACACTATTTACTATATATTATAATATAGGAGTACTAACGTTCAAGTACAACCTTTGTTTGAGTTATATGCACATGATTTTCAATTCTTATATAATTGTATCAACAAATCAAATTATATGACGTGAATTTGTTAGACTACTTTATATGTTTGTTGAATATCTTCATATTTTCAACATATGATAATATTATTTGATCATTAAAAATAGAAATCATTGTTCTTATTCAAAATTCTCTAATTCCCAATCATTTAGAATAATTGAAGGTCTGACATTCTCGAATTGTGTTTATGTTTGAATTATTGACTTCAGGGAAAATTGGTTGTTATTCTATTCTTTTCCACAAAAATAATGTTCTCTTTCATTTAATTGAATGAATTAAAGGAATAAAATGGAATAAATTCAATTCAAAATGATTCTTTTGAGATTTGCTATTTTCTCAGATGAAATTGTGATTACAGTGTTGTGTTCATTCTGATCAGATTTAAAAAACCAAATACTATAGCCACTGAAGTTGAATTTTCTGAAAACCACGAACAGTAAGAATGTCATTGAAATGAATAAAATCATTGATATGCGAATTATGAAAGAGTAAGTATCTCACAAATAATGATACATTTCATCAAATTTGAGAAAATATTAACCAATTTCAGCATATGCTAATTGTAGGGAATATAATTATTTTCCGTAATTTTTTTTGCCTCAAAATTTGAGGAGGAAAAATTATTTATTATTCCATGAAATTAGCTCACGTAAATCAATCTATAGAAATACCGTAATGAATATGAATTCACCTGAGGTAGTGGTTGTGGTACTTCAAAATGTATACCTCCTCCTAAATTGATGGTGGCAGGGGTGGAAGGTCTGATAGGGTAGAAAATAGGGTTAGCGTTCACAATTAACATGCTTAGAGACCTGTATAGTTCTCTCGTTTTAGGAAGATTCTTTCCAATATATTTCTCTATGCGTGCATCATAGCCTTTTTCTAGAAGAGGAAAGAACGGACGAGATAAAACGGTGATCATCGTATTCAACAATCTTTCAAAAAATGATAGTTTATCACCAAACCCAAAATCAGCAAAACTATACATGGCAGGATGTACTGCATTCCCAAAATATTCATGAATTACTGGATAAGCATCCATACTAGTAATTCCAATAACAGGACAATTCAACTTTTTTCCCAGTGCAAAATAACTGGGGAAATATAATTCTGTCAAAATGAGATCGCATTTGAAATTTTTCGGATCTTTCAGTTCAACTATTTTTGGATGAGTTAATTGAAACTTCATCATTTCTTCTGCAAGATAACCAAACTTTTTCATAGTTTTCCATAAGCTTGATTCAAATATAGTTCCATTAGTTTTGTACTTCTCTAAAATTGTGTATGTTTCACTCATATCAATTTGATTGATGTTTTCAGAGGGCGACATCGGATCTGTAGTTATTAAGGTCACGTTATGCCCTTTCTTTCCTAATGCTCTCCATAATGTCCTGAATGCAGCTTGATGAGTGAAGAAGGGTGTTGGAGTGATAGCAATAATATTTGCGTTATATACATCATGGCATAAAAAAATGAGTAGACAGATTTTCAAGAAAATCGTTATCATAGTTGTACAAATGTTTATAAACTCAACACAGACTGATAATGCATTCGGCTAGACATTTCATCGAAAACAATACTTTATCGACAATGATAAGATCAACTATTCATATTCAAAATTCAAAAAAAACTGAAACAAAAATTTTTGACAAATATTAAATTGCAGGAAAATTAAGTCTAGTGTTCATCCGATGGACGTTATTGAACAATCAAAGTGATGTAAACCAGAGTAACCAAAGTCTGTTGAAACATGTTGTAGGAAAACAAGTTCATTGAGTGCAACTATTTTCTATGCCACTAAACACTAATGACACCAATTATTGAAAAACTCACGTAAACCTTATTCGAGTGAATTCTAAAAACACTTTGAATTGTTTTCTATGTACACTGAAAAATTATATCAATTTGAACAATGAAACGTTGGATTAACAGTCTCAGAAGCGACTGCAAACAGAAGCAATATTTAATTTCTCGGATCTATTCGTTTGTTTTAACCAATACAGTTGTTGGTAAAATGTTGTTTCACTTATATTTTGTTACGAATTTCGAATCTAAGAATTGAAATAAACTCAATTTCAATATCAGTTGAATATAATTGGTTTCAAGAACTGCGGTGTTGACGTTGTTATTACATGAAAGGAAAGTAAGAAAAAATAGTGACATACAACAGGCGAAGGTTAAAAGAAGCTGAAGTATTGCTGAAATAGAAAATGACAAATATAGTTTTTTAGCTGGAGCGATTTTATCCAAAATGGAAGTTGAATTGAATAACCTCAATTAACTCAAAGAGGCAATGAATTAATTCTGAAGATAAGTTATATATAGGTATATATATATATATATATATATATATATATATATATATATATATATATATATATATATATATATATATATATAAATATTTGAAAATTATTTTCATTTCAAACAATACATATGATCTATATTTCTATGAAACTCTATTTTTATTATTGATCTAATAAACTAAAATCCATTTTCACTAAAATTAAGTACATATTTGGAGCAGACAGTTTATGTATTACATTATTCATTATAAATAATAAATATAGGGGAATATATAAGTTATGTTCAATGTTTTTAGTTTAATAGGCAACAATACATGGTTGTCGTGTTACTCGATGGAAATTAGAATGACAGATTGTTGAACACAGAAGTGACTGTCAGTGAAGACCTCTGACAGGGAAGGTGGATTGGATGGTAGCCCTTTTTAAATGCTGACAGATGAAGATGGGGCGTTATAATGTGATCACATAATAGTGTTGCTTTTCTGTGATATGGTTTCTTCCATCTGATGACAATGACACTTCCCTACATATATTTTACTATCTAAAGGAATATTCCCAAGTGAGTTTGAAGGAAGTCCCTTTGAATAGTTGTGAAGAGACATATGAATTAGAAGAGAAACAGGACATTAGATGAACAACACTTCGTTACTAGTCCGTCACTTAAGTCCCCTCCTCTTTACGTGTAACTTAGTGTACATCGATATTATTCTGGTCCTGCTTCGGTTTCTGTTGACATTTCGTAACCTAATATTTCTGCCATTTTGATTTTGCGGCTTTACTTAATTGAGAAGAGGGTAAGTTTTAAGTGTGGCTGATTTTTGAAAAATATCATCAATTCATTTTAGAGTAATCAAATTTCAGTTGTGTTAAATATTTATTGGTCAGTATATTCTGCTTTATAGTTATTTATATGGTTTACGTATTTTTGGAATTTGGGGCCAATAAAGTCGACTTTGTCAGATTTTATTATTATTTTTACCCTACGCCTTTAGGTTTGAGTCTATACGAACGATAAACGTAATTTCAGCTCGAAGTTATAGTAATTTTATGTTGAAGTTAATTGTAGTTACGAGCTCGAAGATTTCTGAAAAGAGGATCACCATAAGAATATATATTAGAAGTATAATTTGAATCTTCAGGGGCCCAGAAAGAAAATGAAGGTTTCCATATTTAGTAGGAAGGCAAAAGATTAAGTTATTTGGATTTACCAGGACTTGCACTTTCATTTCATTGGAACTTTGAAGAACAATAAATGAGCGAAATCCTTCATCATCGTTGATACCCATTTGTATGGGTTTTGTAATTAGATATTTGATCTGATAAGTTATAAGTTTGAACAGATTTGTACATTTCACTATCATACTGTAGGAATGTTAAATGTTCTAATATCTGCATATTCGAGGGTTAATATTTATTTCTTAGCACATTAGATTAATTATCAAAGGTTTATAGAGTTTCATAGCTATGAGTAATTATTCTTTCTATATTTTTCCGAGGCATTAAGATTTGTAGCCCTTCTACATTGATCTGTCAATTCCATTAGAGTTTTATTTCGATTTTCGACTTAAATAGTATTTTAGTTATAAATCAAACATCTCATAGTATTTTGCTTTTCTCATAATTTTCAGCAAGTTGATAGTTAAGTAGCAATAGGTAAATTTTTCTGAAGCACATATCCCCCCTTTTTATACAATGGTTGGATCACTGAGTAAATTATTTAGGATATTAATGGCTGGTCAATTTTCCTTCTTTAAGGCCAGCTTACTCCAAACAATCTTGAAAAAATCGAATTTTTTTTATATAAATTGCTACTATATACTCGTAGAAATAGTTTAAAATTAGTCCCGAAGGTCAGCAAGTCCGAGAAGCAGGTGTAAAAGATTGAAGAGCGTTGCAGTAAATCCAACCGCTCGAACGCCTTCGGTGGCGGCAGCTGCTGCATGCCTTCGGGTCGTCTTATTGTTTTGTTTTTTGTTTTATTTTTATTGTCTTGTTATTTTGTTGAACTGCTTTGAGAAATGCAAGAATTCTTCAGAATTATGCTTACGAAGACCCGGAAGGAGTTGCGTATGGAGCTGAAATGGATATGTGAGTAAAATTCAATTTTTTTATGATTTCTCACGAATAAAAACTTTGAACTGATTTTTCTCCGATCCACGTTTTTTCGCATAAATTACACCATCATTTCAAAACTATTGCACTTATCGATATAAACCAAACGGCATTTTACTCTTTAGATGTCTGGCTATAGCCTCAAGTAAAACCAGAAATATTCATTATTGTTTAAAAAAGTTATAAACAATTAAATGGAAAAAAGGGTAAAAAAATTCAAAATGTTTTATTCTGCTTGAGGTCATAGCCAATTCGATACAAAACATGAGACCGTTTTGTTTTTTGCTTTCAGATAATTCTTTTCCAGGAAATGATGTCATTCATCTCCGATTCAGATGAGTTTCAGCAGTCATTTTCAGGACCGCCATTTTGAAAAAAACAATTTTTTAAGTAACTTCGTATATATGCTTTCATATGTAAATAAATTGATTACTCAACATATTTCGTACTTTAAATGAAATATATTGAAAAAAATTATTTTTTTCGGAGTAAGCTGGCCTTAATAAAACTTACACACCCGAGTAACTTTATCGTCGAACATCAGATAAAGAAGGTGACGCCAGAAATAAATTACAAGCCAGCCGGTGATACAGGAAGGCCAGTCAGGTTTGTATAGTGATAAACTGTTGCGAGAGAGTGCCAAAAATTTTTATACACGGTGGAAATATAACTTCTTCAACATCGCGACAGATGTTGATTTAGTTAAAAATAAATGATCATGTTAAAATTTAAAAACTTATATATTATATAATACAATAAATGCACTATATACACTTAATTATATCAAATAAAAATTTTTACAACCATTTACGTTTACATTGTTTGTCACCTAAACTAGAAGTTTGTGTGTGAACAAACCTCCCAGATTCAAGAAACTTATGTAATAAGGTGTCAGCGTCAACCAAAGACCAAAAATAACATTAAACAAAATACCCAATCCGGGTCTACACAACAATCATCAGCATTGAGCTGAAGCAAAACTCCGAAGCAGAAGGGAAAAAGGAAAAGAGACCAGGGGACCGCACAAACAAACACGAATGCTCAGCAATACACCAGTCCGCTAAAAAAATTTCAAAAACTCGTCACATGTGCTGATGTATTTTTTCACTCTAATTTCGAACTGTTTTTGAGATGTAGACTGAATGAATTCCTTAGGTAACAAATTATACAGTTTTGGAGCATAGTAAAATATACTTTTTTGTGTAAAATTCTTCGTGTATGAAGGGATTTCGAAGTAGTCCGCTTGCCTAGTCTCATAGCCAGAGCATCTGCTGTTGTATCGTTTCCTTCAATATTTATAAATAATAAAATCATCAATTAAAATAATAACCCATAAATTCAATAAATTATTCTTCATGACACGATAGGTTTATGATAACTGAGATGAAAAATATAAATTTTACTGTTGATTTTTCTACTTTCGATTTTTATTCATTTTCATTGATGAGATATCAGAATAATTTTCTTCGGTTATTTTCGGTTCATAGATGGTCTTATATGCTTGTATTAATATTCGAAAATTGGATGATGTATAGATATGCCCCTACAGTTAGGCCCCTGGTTTTTGCCACATCTCTTACGGAAAAACAAATTTATTTTGAGAAGATCAAATGGTTATGTCGGAATACTTTACGGCTTCTGCTTCTAGGATGCTGGGTTATTTGGTTAGAAATTGGGGCAACTTTGTTAATCTTGACACTATGAAAACGCTTTACTACTCCTTTATTCGCAGTAAACTGGAATATGCGTCTATAATTTGGTCTCCTATGTACATTAATTCTATTGTCGACTTGGAGGCAGTTCAGAGGAAATGTTTGAAGTATATGTACTTCAGATGTTATGGACAATATCCTTCTAGAGGCTTCGACCATTCTATCCTAACCGATAGTTTGGGAATTGAATTATTGAAGTTGAGGCGTGAACAGTTCGGCCTAACATTTCTCTTCAAAATTTTGCAGAATTCGATTGACTCACCATTTCTTCTCAGCAAAATAAATATTCGCGTACCAAGGCCTGGTCTGAGGCGGAATAATACATTTTATGTCACTTACAGCAGATCAAATGTTATGTCACGTTCTCCTATCAATTTTATATGTAATCTTTATGATGTTTGTTGCGGTCGATGTGATATCTATTTTGATCGGCTAGCAGTTATCTTGGCATGCCACTCAGAACAGCGCATTGGGATGTCGTGATATTTTCATGAACTTCTGTTGTCCACATATGTCTTAGTTATAAATATTATTTTAATTTTAGTTATTTTATTTGTTTATTAGATAATAATAACGCAATCGATTTCAATTTTATTTTTATTTATCAAACATATTTCGTTACTAAATGGTCAACTTCTGCTGACCATACGTAACTTTGTAATGGACAATATTTCATTTTTGTTTTTAGTTATCTGGTTATTTCAATTTATTTTGAATTAATTTTTCGTTGTATATATTAGCTTATACTCCCTATTTTTGATTTTTTTCTTGTTAATTTCTTTTCTTATTTAATATTATTTGTGTACAATTTTGCAATTTTTTGTAAATTGTAATGTTTTTTGTAATTTTTTCTCTGTAATTGGATGTATATCTGTTGGGAATAAATGTCTTATTATTATTATCTTATTATTGATACAGTACTAATTACTCATCAGTTATTACATTTTACTTACATCTTCAAGATGCATTTATGAAATCTATTATGCAAATATAAATGAAACACAGTAATTCAACAGAACACATAGAAATTGCTCTGAATGAAAACCGTATACGGGAAATATATCATCCTTAGAAATAAAACAAAATGAGAGACCTTTACTAACGTAGAAATTGCATTGAGAATATTTTCAAGCAATATGGTAATCAACAGCAATGTAGTACCTTCTCCTAATTAGAAAGAATTCAAAACGAATTGAGATGTATAATGCGACCAGATGGTCACTGGTGTCCATTGAATGTGATATTCTCAATACTATAGATTTTAAAGAAGTTATTTAGAAGGGTAGTATGTAATCAACTTGAATTAATATAAAATAGGGTTACTTCTGAGAAAAAGCAATTTTGAGCGAAGCTCTTTTAATGACGCTTAACATCTCGTAAAGTCATGCTACCGAATATTTTTAAGATTTCGAAAATCATGGAGTGAGAATTGTCTAATATTACCACTAATCTTTTTAACACTTACTTTTGGAAGAGATTTTGGTTCCTGTAAGTGCAATCCACCCCCTACGTTAATAGTTAAAGGTGTTGATGGTCTTATTGGATGGAAAATTGGATTTGCATTCACAATCAGTAAGCTTGAGGACTCAGACATTTCTGAAACCTTTGGAAGATTTTTCCCTATGTATTGTTCAACATATCGATCAAGCACACGGAAGTAAATGGCCGTAAGTGAAGTCATAATTATATGGAGAAAACTATTCCTTAGTCTGTCTTTAAAATTGGGATGTTTATTAGATGGAAAATCGATATAACCGTACATAACGGGATGTATGGCATTTCCCATACTGTTGTGCACATATGGAAAAGCATCCATGCTGCTGATACTAATCAAGGGGCAATCTAGTATTTTTCCTAGTAGGTAATAATTTGGAAAAACTACTTCTGCTAATATTAAATCGCAGTTATAATTCTGTGGATTTGTAAAACGTTTTAAATCTGGATGACTCATTTGGTACGTTAATAATTCATTGAAAATTGAGTGCGCTTTCTTAATTTTTCCCCACATATTTTTTTCATGGAAAATCCATCCATTTTTTCTGTTTTTCTCTAAAATGTCATAAGATCCACTCAAATCAACAACTGTTATATTCTCGTTTACTTCAAATGGATTTGTGGTGAATAAGGTTATGTTGTGACCTTTTTTGGCTAGTTCCTCCACAGAGGTCTAAATTGGGCTTGATGGCTGTAGAATGGCGAGGGTATAATAGCTAAAATATTTGCATTTTGCACAACACTGAATAAAAAACTGAATACACAACAACGTGTTATTAAACTTAACATTTTTAATTTTGACGCACATTCACTATCAGCAGAGGAAATGAAACTGGAACCAATCATTCGAAGAGACAATAACTCATTTCTCTTATTGACCCGACAACTGATAACTCAAGATAAGTGAAGATGTTTTATATTTCCGATAAATACTGATAACAATTGAATGAAAAGGCTTTAAATATTAATTATCAGCTTTCACTTAAGCGCATATTTGAAAGCGATTCTGTTCTGTCGTTGTGTCAAACCACAATATTATTGCAAAATAGAAGCTCGATAATAACTATACAACTACATGAGATTGCTACTTTAATAACACATAAATGGTTTTAAGAAGAAAGGAAGGATCAAATCATTATAAAAACAGATAGATACGCGAAGCTGGAAACTATAAAAGTATGTATATATATATATATATATATATATATATATATATATATATATATATATATATATATATATATATATATATATATATATATATATATATATATATATATATATATATATATATATATATATATATATATATATATATATATATATATATATATATATATATATATATAATTAGAGAAATAGAAAAATAAGTTCTATGCACATGTCTACAGAATGAAACAGTCCAGAATACCGAAGAAACTACTCGATATAAATATGAATTGTGAATGCGGAACAGAGTGGCTAAAAGGGGTCCAAAATGATCTACAACAGATCAATATAAAAAATCTCGAAGATCGTAGTAAATGTCGCTAGGAAATCGCACATGTGAAGTTTGAGCAGAAGCCAAATCGTCAACCTGGAGCAAAATGGACAGATGAACGGAAGGAAGAGCATTCAGAGAGGATGAAGCGTTTTTGGGAGACAAAAAAGATGAAGTAAAAGTCCTAATAATTGCAAACTCAAGTTAAGTCGCTGTCCTCATGGGGAACAATCGTGATAATAATAATAATAATATATATATATATATATATATATATATATATATATATATATATATATATATATATATTTGTGAATTATTCAAGAGTCTGTAGGATTTATAATAATTTGTAAGGGTTTATTGACTCAGTATTTGCAGTGGTACTCTTTTCTCTTTACCAAGCTTTCCAATTACGCTTGTGTTATTGCTGTTAAATAGTTTAATAATTGTAACCTGAACTGTCATCTAAGCAAACAGTGTATATTATGTTGTGGATGTTTGTTAAAGTTGTTTTATATTTTTTAGAACCCTGTAGAAGCAATAAAGTAGATTTCGAAAGCTTGGTAAAGAGAAAAGAGTACCACTGCAAATACTGAGTCAATAAACCCTTACAAATTATTATAAATATATATATATAACTATATCCCATTCGAGAATCTGCAAGAATCCTTAGTCTGCTAGAAGATTTCAAAATCAATTGATAATGTATTATGTATTTAAAATGAATATTATTGTTCTATTATTCCAAATTAATGCACAATTAAACTGATATGAAATCAAACAAGTGATGATTCCTTCTTTAAATCATTTCACTTTCTCAGGAAAGGTTTTGCTAAAGCGTGACTGTTGCAATAACAAAGTTTTATAATATAAAATTAACTTTGAAATTCCATATTTCATTGAATATATTAGTAATTTTTTTTTCGTTTACTGGAAATCAGGAAAAAAATACTTGACAGCATTAATGTCCATTGACTTGTTACAATGATTCAAATGTGTTGAACCCTTGTTGATGCAAGAGTATCTTATAAATAACTCTGAGTCTAAATGTATGGAACGAATTTGTTGTCATTTACTCTTATGTTTTGTAACGGGTGTTTTTTTAGGGGTATAGAACTTTAAGTTGGCATTACTGTTGAAGATGGCGACTGATTGAACACTGCACAGCGAACAGCTGAGAAGTGATTTATTCTCAGTTTGGTTTGGCAATTCATCATGAACAGATTCACACCTGAACAACACTAGCAAATAGTGCAATTTTGCAATAGTGCAATAGTGTGATTTTCATAGGCGAATTTTTTTTAGCGATGAAGCGCACTTCTGGTTGAATGGCTACGTCAACAAACAAAACTGCAGCATTTGGAGTGGAGATAATCCTCAAGTGTATGTCAAAACACCGTTACATCCAGAAAAACTGACTGTTTGGTGCGCTTTATGGGCTGGTGGAATCATTGGTTCGTACTTCTTCAAAAACGTGGACATCCAGAACGTTACAGTCAAAGGTGATCGGTATAGATCCATGATTACTAACTTTTTCATGTCTGAATGAACAACCATGATCTTCGGGAGCTGTGGTTTCAATAATACGGCGCAACATGTCACACAGCTCGTCCCACAATCGATTTATTGAAAGACACGTTTGGTGACCGCCTAATTTCACGTTTTGGACCTGTGAATTGGCCTCCAGGATCTTGTAATTCAACACCGCTAGACTAGTTTCTGTGGGGCTATGTAAAGTCATTGGTCTATGCGGATAAGCCACAAACGTTAGACCATTTGGAAGACAATATTCGCCGTGCTATTGCCGATATACGGCCACAAATGCTGGAAAAAATCATCGAAAATTGGACGTCCAGATTGGACTACATCCGATTCAGCCGTGGCGGTTATATGCCATAAATCATATTTGAAATGTAATGCCACAAGATTATCTTTCGAATAAAAACAATCTTGTCAATCGAATGATCCATCGTTGTTTTATTGCAGCTTAAAGTTCTATACCTCTAAAAAAAACACCCTCTTCATTAAATATTAGTTCGACTGCCTCAGTCTATGATTTTTTTCAATTCAGTGGACCTTTAGTGCAACTCCGGTTCCGAACAGAAATTGGGTTTGTAAGCAATGTGATTCAACTTACCCAGCATATATTATTGTTATTAGTACTCAAATCATAGACAATCACATACACCCATGGTTCACCGGGGCTCGAACCCGAATCCTACCGCACCATAGTCGGTTGTTCTCCCGACTAAACCAGGAAACCTCGCAATCAATGATTGATAGTGTGTTTTATATTTTAATAGTGCATTTTATATTTTTATATACAAAGGACATTCAATTTAGTTATAATTCAAAGCTTTTACCTTCGGCAAATCCTGAGGATCTGTCAGATGCAAACCACCACCTAAATTGACAGATATTGGATTGATTGGCCTCACAGGAAAAAATAAAGGGTTCGCGTTATAGAACAATAAACTTGCATTTTTCTGTACTTCATCAAGATCTGGTAAATCCTTTGCGATATACTTCTCAAGGTATTTCGAAAGTAATGATTGAAAAATGAGTGTTTTCATCAAATATGTCACCGAAATGTACGTGGTACTCATCAATCTCTCCCAGAAAGACATTGGCTGTTGAAAACCGAAATCTGCGAAAGGATATATTGCTGGATGCATGGCATTACCAATCATTTCATGAACATGTGGCAGAGCATCCATTGTCGTCAGCCCTATAAATGGACAGTCGAAGGTAACACTCAAAATTGGAAAGTGCGGCATCAACATTTCAACCATCAATAAATCAAACTTTTTCCTATTTTTTATCAATCTCACTAAATCTGGATGTGTAAGTTGATAGTCCATCAGATCATCCATTATTTCGAATACTTTCACAAAGATATCAGAAACACTGTAACCTTTCACAAAAAACTCTTTGAATTGATGTTTTTCCAATATTTCGTATGTCTTACTGTAGTCTATTTGAGTAATGTTCTCGTTTTCTTCCATTAAGTCGGTTGTGATCAATGTTATTTCGTGTCCTCTTCTAGACAATTCCCGCCAGAGAGGTCGGAATGTTGCTTGATGACTATAAAAAGGTGATGGAATTATAGCCAATATTTTCTCACCTTGAACATCATCAGAAAATTTGAATATCATGAGTACGAGAAATAATATATTGTTCATTGTTTTTGCAAATGATTAAACGATGACACCAAATAATTTATTATACACATTTACTTTAATATAACTGAACGAGATGGTAACAAATGACTAATCCTAGAATACACCTTATCGGAGAGAATATATATTTATAACTGAAGAAATTATATGTTGGAGATAGATATCCATTTGCTGAATGAAATTATATGATTGATAATAAGATATCAAGGATGACAAGAATGCTATAAGCATTGTATAACATCGTACATGCGCACTCAGTTAACTCCGATGCCGATTAATTCGATTAGTTTGGTTGTTTATGTTACTTGACTTATCATTGTAATAGTTTGAAGCAAATTAAACCTGACTACGCTCATTTGGTCGAAAAAGCAATCGCTACAATGTGCAGGGAATATGGTCAAAGTAATGAGTGTTTTTTTTAGAAGTATAGAACTTTAAATTGCAATAAAATAACGATGGATCATTCGATTGACAAGAATTTTTTTATTCGGAAGATAATCTTGTGACATTACAATTTTGAATAGGATTTCTGCCAAATGACCGCTACGGCTGGCTCGGATGTAGTCCAATCTGGACGTCCAATTTTCGATGACTTTTTCCAACATTTGTGGCCGTATATCTGCAATAATACGGCGAATATTGTCTTCCAAATGGTCAAGCGTTTGTGGCTTATCCGCATATACTAATGACTTCAAATAGCCCCACAGAAAGTAGTCTAGCGGTGTTAAATCACAAGATCTTGGAGGCCAATTCACAGGTCCAAAACGTGAAATCAGTCACCAAACGTGTCTTTCAATAAATCGATTGTGGCAGGAGCTATGTGACATGTTGCGCCGTCTTGTTGAAACCACAGCTCCTGGACATCATGGTTGTTCAATTCGGGAATGAAAAAGTTAGAATTCATGGCTCTATACCGATCACCATTGACTCTAACCTTCTAGCCATCATCGTTTTTGAAGAAGTACGGACCAATGATTCCACCCGCCCATAAAGCGCACCAAACAGTCAGTTTTTCTGGATGTAACGGTGTTTTGACATACACTTGAGGATTATCTTCACTCCAAATGCGGCAGTTGTGTTTGTTGACTTAGCCATTCAGCCAGAAATGTGCATCATCGCTAAACAAAATTCGCTTATGAAAATCGGGAACAACGGCAATTATTTTAGAAATAAAATTGCACTATTTGCAGGCGTTGTTCAGGCGTGAGTCTATTCATGATGAATTGCCAAACCAAACTGAGAATAAATCACTTCTCAGCTGTTAAATCGGTCGCCATCTTCAACAGTTATGCCAACTTAAAGTTCTATACCTCTAAAAAAACACCTGTTATAAACGTCAATCACATCCTCCTGAACTGTCCAGAGTAAGCAACATCAACAGAAACAATTGGAGTCTCTAGGTGGAATAATTCTGTGGTACGGAAATTTTGCCTAGAAACACGAAATTTAAGAGCGGAAAAAGAAGGAGGACAATCGATACTGTTGTGCAGTAACTTGTACGAAAATTTTAGTGATATGTAGTGCTAATGATCTAAGTTATCGAAGCACATAAAGCTTTAATGCTAAGAGCAAACACTGAATTCTACAAAACTAGAAAACGGATTATTTGTATAACTGTTGATACTGGAGAAGTATGAAACATAAAACGATAGAAGCACATCGTGTAGAATTTTACCACAAAAAAAACCTTATGTTATATTATACTCAGATTTTTCGGAAAAAATGCTTTGATTTCGAAATACCAAGAAAAAGCTGACATATGTTTCACCAGCAGGAGGGAAGGTTTATGAATATAAAATACATAAAAAAAATTTCAGTAACTATAAAAATGATATACGAAAAGTAGCATATTAAATATAACGAGAATCATTCTTCGCAAACAGCGTTTGTAAACGTTGTCGAACGATATACTACAAGGTTGTCATGGCAACACTCTGATAACCATATCTAGTGATGAAACGATACGAGTAAATACTAGTACATACTTGATACTTTCTTTCCGATACCAAGTACTTTTAGCATCGGTACTTTGAAGTAAAGTATCGAGAAGGTATCGGTCAAAATCTCAAGAGCACTCATATGAGTACACCACAAATATCACTGTTTCATTTCAACAGAAGTATCGATACCATCGATACAGTATCGAGTAAAAATTTTTATGTACATTTTTGATCACAGATTTGGAAATCGCTGTTACAACCTTTCTAATTTGTTACCAGAGAATCATAAAAATTTTGTTAATTTATCAAAAATCATACCCATGATCAATTATCTCCCATCACACCTACCAAAATTCTCATTATCTATAGAATGTGTAACTCAGTTAAAAGGCAATAATCAAACTGACAAACATCATTGAAGATATAAATATAAATATGATAATATAAAATAGTGGGTCTGAAGATGCAACCTCCAACGAAGATTTTGATTTTTGGTTAACTCTCAAACAACTTGCCAGACTGGGCCAGAAACGCAACCAGTTTCCTGAAGAGCTGATGAAGAGTCAATTTATTGGGCTAATTCGGAGTGCGCTTTGGAAGCCAACTCATTAGAGGAAGGGAGGATTTAAACCCATTTTCTCTGCATTATCGAAGCAAGCACGTATATATTCAAACGTGGTAGGCACCTCTGTACCTTGCAGGAGGGTTCTTTTCAAAGCTGGTGCAACAAACTTAATACTTTAGAAGAGCGATTTATATTATTGGGAAGCACTACAAAAGCAGACTTTTATTCAAAAATCATGAATTTGTAGTTACTTATCACTATATTGTAATTATCTATATTGTATTGTAAAAATATCTTACAATACGGTTTTCACTCAAAATTTTTCGAAAACGATTCCATGCGATTATCGATACTTTTCATTCGATACGAGTAAGTATCGATACTTTTGATTCGATACCGAGTAGGTATGAATACTTGACGACGAGTGCAGTATTGAGTCACAGTATCGATATCTTAATGGTATCGTTTTGTCACTCACTACATCTAACACTGACGCAATAAGTGTCAACTTAGGATGCAGCTTTCACTGTGACAATTTTAACGTTATTTTAGTTGATGACTAAAAACATTTGAAAATTATAGTGTTCTAGTCGTAGGTAAACTATAATTGCAACATGTGTAAACACTGTACTTTTTACATCAATGGAAATTATGCTGTACAAAAATCGTGTGTTGTCACTCATAACTTTAGCAAAAATTAATAACCTACGTAACAAATTATCTTATAAACGCATTGTACAGGTAGAATTGAGTATTACGAATAACTGATTTTCGAACAAACCCTCCACAAATAATTTGAATATTTTCATTTTAAACATTCGAATGAAAATAAACAAATAATTTGTATATTTTGGAGAACTTATATTCTCCAAAATATACAAATTAATCTGTTGAATTTGGAACTTATGTTTAAAAAAATTGAAAATATGCATTAATTGATCTTCACTTTATTTTTCTTACAAAACATAGCTCTAAATATCCAACGAATGAATTTAAAACAGTTATAAAATGATAAAACAGTAAAAATAAATACAATCAGTAAAAATGCTAAAATATCAAGAAAGAAATACTGATAAAGTGGTATGTCTGCTGAAGGACTCTGAGATGTTCAGTAGTTTTATGCCTCAAGAGGTATTCTGTCCACCAGACAGCCTTTTCCAGTGGTCGCATGGGTTCATCTTTAGAAATGGCGGATAATCTATCGATATTTTTTTTGTATCTGGAATAAAATTGTAGAACTGTTATTGAAGTTTGGATAGTAGATTGGAGAACCATAATTATTAATATGTCAAATAATAATTAATGGATAAAAGAGTATAACTCGAAGTTAAACATATAAAAGTTACGACTAACTTCTGAATTACTAGAGACAAGTTTGAGATGATTTACAGATTGGGTGTTTTTTTAGAGGTAAAGAACTTTAAGTTGGCATTACTGTTGTAGATGGCGACTGATTTAACAACTGAGAAGTGATTTGTTCTCAGTTTGGTTTGGCAATTGATCATGAATAGACTCACGCCTGAAAAACGCTTGCGAATAAAGGAATTTTATTTCTGAAATAATGGTTCTGTGCGGAATACGTATCGCGCACTATATCCATTTTATCGTCGACAAAATCGTCCATCAGAACAGTTAATTCGATTAACCATGGAACGTTTTCGCACCACGTTTACTCTCATTAATAACTCGCATCCCAAGAGACTCCATAGCGTACAGAGCATAGCATTGAGGAAGACCCGAATGAATCCATCCGCCATTGAGCACAGGAATTGGAGCTGTGTCCATCCACTTTATGGAAGATTTTCCGGAAGGATCTTGGTTTGCGTGCTTACAAAATACAACTCGTGGAAGAATTGAAACTAAACGATCATCAAGCAATGCGTAGATTCGTCGAATGAGCCCAAAACGAGATTGCCGTTGTTCTCGATTTTCATAAGCGAATTTTGTTCAGCGATGAAGCGCGCTTCTGGTTGAATGGCTACGTCAACAAACACAACTGCCGCATTTGGAGTGAAGATAATCCTCAAGTGTATGTAAAAACACCGTTACATCCAGAAAAACTGACTGTTTGGTGTGCTTTATGGGCTGGTGGAATCATTGGTCAGTACTTCTTCAAAAACGATGATGGCCAGAACGTTACAGTCAATGGTGATCGGTATATAGCCATGATTACTAATTTTTTCATTCCTGAATTGAACAACCTTGATGTCCACGAGCTGTGGTTTCAAGAAGACGGCGCAACATGTCACACAGCTCATACCACAATCGATTGATTGAAAGACACGTTTGGTGACCGCCTAATTTCACGTTTTGGATTGAATTGGCTTCCAAGATCTTGTGATTTAACACCGCTAGACTACTTTCTGTGGGGCTATGTAAAGTCATTGGTCTACGCGGATAAGCCACAAACGCTTGACCATTTGGAAGACAATATTCGCCGTGTTATTGCCGATATAGGGCCACAAATGTTGGAAAAAGTCATCGAAAATTGGACGTCCAGATTGGACTACATCCGAGCCAGCCGTGGCGATCATATACCAGAAATCATATTTAAAAGGTAATGCCACTAGATTATCTTTCGAAAAAAAAAAGTTCTTTTATCGTTGTTTCATTGCAATGTAAAGTTCTATACCTCTAAAAAAACACCCTTTACATGCAATCTACTTGTTGAGGTAGGATCGATATATGATGATACCAAATTGAATATAATGAACCTACTTTGGATTATTGAGAAGTTCTAAAATTGAATTTTTCAATGAGGTGCTGTCCATGGTTTTGACATCCAACATCAGTCCGAAATCTTTCTCCACCATCTTCTTTACATTATTGATCTGGTCGCCATAAAAAGGCATTCCCAACATTGGAACAGCACTGTCTATTGCTTCCTCCATGGACTGTAAACCACCCTGAGTAATGAATACTTTTACATTTGGATGACCTGAAATGATACCAGATTAAATTCTTCATGTTAAAAATATAATTTTTTCAATTCAATCAAACTGATTATTTAGCTAAATGTATAAATATTATAATTTCGAGGAAAATAATTGCTCAAAATGTTACATAAAAAAAACTTTTTATGGGTTTTGTATCATTCGGTCCCCACGGGGTACTTAGATACATTAGATGGTGCACATCCCTAATATTTATATTTAGTGCATTAGGATCGTCAAACTTTTCTCGATCGTCTTTCCCTGGCTCTTTATCGTCCTAATCACTTGATTTCAGTTACTCATTCTCTCTGGAATCTGAATCTGACAATAGCTTCAAAGAAGTACTGACTTTTCTATACTTTCTACAATATTTAGAAGTTTCAATAAATTCTTTGTAGTTTTCAACTTCTTTGCTTTCTGGTTCATTATTTCAATTTCTCGTTTTCTTTCTTTGTCTTCGCTTCAAGGATTCATTCTTAAGCTATTGGAGCTACATATGCTATCATTATTCTGAAAATCTAACAGGCTATACTTTGGAATTGCTGAAACATTAAGAGGTGGAACTTGTAGATGTGAAAAAATACATTCTGCCATCTCATGGGTATGTTTGTGTATCGCCTCTGTTAAAGCTTTCATTTATATCTACATTATTTCTTCATCTATACTGTGTATATCAGTCCTTGACGTGAACGATCACACATCTTCTAATGACAATGGAAAAATATTTTGAATTTATCTGAAATTTTAATTCAAGTTTATATATTCCATATTTTGTCAACACCTTTGATACATTAATTAGCATGGGATACAATGATAATACCACAATTGTGTCTATATGTTGTTATATTTCTTCTACTTTCCAATATTGGACCCCTACTATCTATCCTATTTGTTAACGATCTCTTAGAGATGGTGGACTGCATAAAGGTGGCTTATGCGGACGATATCAAAATTTATAAGAGCGTGTCATCTATGCATGATTGTTTGAGGCTACAAAGTGACCTGAATGATATCAGCCGGTGGTGAAATAATAATTGTTTACACTTGAATGTCAGGAAATGTAATGTGGTGAGTTCTACTAGAAAGAGAAATGTGATATCTTTAGATTACAGCATTGAAGGTGTTAATCTGACTCGACTTGTGGAGGTTAAGGATCTCAGCCTATTATCTGATCAAAAATTCTCATTCATACCACATATCAACCAATTAATTTTATCATGTAGCAAAGTTTATGGTTTCATCGTCCACAAAACTAGATTGTTTCCGAATTACTCAACACTGGTCGTTTTATTTAATGCCCTAGTGAAAAGCAAACTTGAGTATGGTTATCTTGTTTGGCGACCAAAATACAGAGGAATTTCTTGAAATGGCTCTCATTTCGAGAAGATGGTGTATGTCCACCTAGGGTTTGTGATCACGCTTGTTTGCTATCGAGGTTTGAAACTAGGAGCCTCCACACCAGGAGAAGTTTGAGTGCATTGAGTTTTTTATTCAATTTGCTTAATGATAATCTCGACTGTCCTGAGCTTCTAGGTAAACTTAATTTCTTCGTTCCTTCGAGGTGTACTAGCAAAGTCAGACATTTCACTCAAAAACCCACAGAACCAATCTTCTCTCGCAATCGCCGCTTAGCTTTGCATGTCCACTGTAAACCAGGTATCAATCTGCTGTGATTTGCTCTGGGACTCGCTTGTTTTTATCATAAATGTGTATTCAAATCTTAACAGTGAGGTATCTTGTTTTCTTCCGATTTGAGTTCTGAGTGATTTGTTTTCTTGATTATTATTATGATTGATCAACATGAATATTATAGATTTAGATTATTATATTTGACAAATTATTATTATTATTATTTCTTAATATTGTATATCTATGTTGTTATTGATATTTTTAGTTACCATATTTATTTATTATGTATTTTCCTGTAATTGGATATTTACCTGTTGGAAATATATTCTTATTATATATATATATATATATATATATATATATATATATATATATATATATATATATATATATATATATATATATATATATATATATATATATATATGTATATATTGATATTAAATCCATTAATTCATTTCAAGCATCCTACTTACGGAGAACATCTTGTTGTGGAAGCCATTTTTTCAACTCTAAGTTTTTGGGTTTTAAAGGCATAGTATCATTTTCGAACTTCCATAATACTTTGATGGGAGCCAACTCTTCGAATGTTTTTCTGAATATTTCCGTAGCTTCTGGACTCAAGAAATTACTATTGACGTTAGATCCGAAGCTGAAATAAATACATCCATGTTTTGCCCCATCTAGATAAGTTTGAAGGTCCTGGAAAAAAAATAATTTTCATAATCTGTGTCCACAATAAAATCGTCTCAAATATATTCGAAAGTATGGTTCATAGGTAGATTAAATTGAGGAAAAAAATGTTTCTCCACACTAGTAATTTTGTTCATTTTCGTAGCCATTACACTTGAATCTACTGTTTAGAGGCTGTTCCGAACGATCATTACGCTCGTACTTTAAGGCATTATCCATCCATTTTCCTGTTTTAATAACTTAACTCGTAGACATGTACAAATATCTATTTGATTTAGTTAATTGATGAACTCTTGGTGAAATAAGGTTTGATGTAAATTCAATCAAAGACACTTGGTAATATATGCATTATTACACTATTTATAACTAAAGAACGGCTTAAATGATTCGGCTGAAAATTGGTGGGAAGGTAGTTTAGAACCAGGAGAAGGACATACGATACTTTTTATCGCTTTCTCGTGGGACGTGACATAAAACGTGGTATAACAAAACGGATATACCACAACAAGGATAATTATGTCGGAAGACATTTTACCTCAAATTCGTGTCAGTTCAAGAAATCACAACCTTCAGATGAATGAGGAGATACATAATCAGGCTTTGATATTGGTTGAAGACATGTGTTACCTCATGTTCGATAACTCATTAGTTATCGAACTAATTCCTAGGTTAGGAATTAAAGCGACAAATCGTGAAATGAATGACGCATTTATTCAAGAATTTGAACGGGAACTTTCCCGTTGACTTGAATATGATCACCAGGAATTAGATTTAATAGTTCAAACGATTGTACCCCTGTTTTGTTTTATTCAAATCACAAACAATAAATGAAGTGAAGACCGCATCAACAACCAAAGATTATTAGCGACTTAATTAGATAGGTAGAATCAAATAAAGTTATACAATTCAATTTCCTTAAGATATTTTATCACTTGTTGGGGGTTGGTCCTGAGTACTTCGAAGAGGTCTTGGTTGCTTATTTCTAGATCATCTCTCTATTTGTTGAATAATAGGCATATCATAATGTGGTGAATTGTTTTTGGTGTTGTGCAATTTGTACAGATTGGCGGTTCTTCACTCTCCAGGATGTGTTTGTGAGTTAGTCTGTTATGGCCTATTCTCACTCCATTCATCACGACCTGGTCTCTTCTCTTCTGAGGTAATGTCGGTTTTATGGTTATAAAGAAACTTTATGACACATTGATAACGCATTTGATGGTGGAAATGGTGGTTTATATTTCCTGGATGGTTTATATATTTGTTCCTCATGTCAGCAGTTTTAGCCACTGTTAGTGCGAGATCTTGCATTACGGTTGCAGTTGCTTCTTCTGGGATAACAGCCACATTAAAATGTTAAAAGGATGCCATACGGCTCATTTGGCATTGAAATTAGCGTAAAATCTATCAAACTATTGAAGAACCAACATGCAATATTGCAAAATACTCCTCGATTGCCAAAGTTTTATCAACATCGAAAATCAGCATTTGGGACATATACATAAAAGCAAATAAACGTGCATTGGAAGCACTTTACCCCGAACATTGAAAGATCTACGCAATGACTATAGATGTTTTGGAGTTGCATTGCTGAACGATACATCTGCTGAACATTTCTCTGAGCAATTACTGGTCGAGGAATCGAGCGGATTGATTTAATTGCCGCAGAATTTCTGTATCTTTGTCTCTTCAAAAGACGAACTCATCAACAAAGTATTCCCAAACATCTTTACTAACCACAAAAATAATGAAAGGTTTAGTGAGCGAGAAGTTTTGGCGGCTATGGATGAAGATGTAGATGACTTAAACTTCATAATTCAGAACGAGATCATTGGTACACTGCATTCTTTCAAATCAATTGACTGTTGGAATGGAAGGTTGGGTCAGTGGTAATCATGCTTCGAAACATAAACCAACCAAAACTGTGCAACAGAACCCGTTTGATGATAAAGAAATTGATGAACGATGTGATTTACTCATGTGATACTCAAAGGAAAATTCGAATGTGAGGAAGTTCTCATTCCAAGGATGCCGATGATCCCAACTGACATGCCGTTTGAGTTTAAACGACTTCAATTTCCGATCCGACTTGCATTCGCCATGACATAAAACAAATCACACGGCCTATGCTTAAAAGTTTGTGATCTGAATCTAGAAAATCCATGTTTTTCCCATGATCAGTTTCGAGTATATTTGGCATGTGCACGGGTCGAAAGACCCGTAAATATAACCTGCGTTATTTGTTCTTGCACCTGATAATAAAACGAAAAATGTTGTCTATCACAAAATGCTTGACTAAAGACTGGAAACCATGCACTAAGGTACGAGGCCAATAAAGAATCAATGAAACACTTGCTTTTTCAAATTATATTAATCATCCAACTAGAAATACTTTCAATATTTAAAAATAATTTTATCAAGGTCAATACTTTGATAAAATCGAAAGTCTGATCATTTATTGCCTCTAAGGTGGAACAAAGTTCGCCGGGTCAGCTAGTATATATATATCATCTATATATATAAAAATGAATTGCTGTGCGTTAGTCTCGCTAAAACTCGAAAACGGCTGAACGGATTTATCTTATCTTAGTCTTGAAATGTTCGTGGAGTTCCAGGGAAGGTTTAAAAGGCGAGAAAAAATCGAATAATTGCCGGGAAAACTCTAAAAACAGCACTTTTTTATTTCCCATACAAACGTTTCTAAATAAAATGTGGAGTTAATATGAACTTTATCGCACTGAACGGATTTATCTTATCTTAGTCTTGAAATGTTCGTGGAGTTCCAGGAAAGGTTTAAAAGGCGAGAAAAATCGAATAATTGCCGGGAAAACTCGAAAAACAGCACTTTTCTATTTCCCATACAAACGTTTCTAAATAAAATGTGGAGTTAATATGAACTTTATCGGACTGAACGGATTTACCTTATCTTAGTCTTGAAATGTTCGTGGAGTTCCAGGGAAAGTTTAAAAGGCGAGAAAAAATCGAATAATTGCCGGGAAAACTCTAAAAACAGCACTTTTCTATTTCCCATACAAACGTTTCTAAATAAAATGTGGAGTCAATTTGAACTCTACTACTATCCGATAAAGTTCATATTAAATTATTCGCGTGCGCTTTGGAGGATTTGATGTCGCGTTCCGAAACTAAACAAAAGTAAATAGCGAACGTGACAGAATCGGATAGTCACAAAATGTAATAAATCATCAGTAGTACTGATTTTCAATCAATTTTCAAATTTGCGTAACTTTATTTTAGCTAACTTCAGTTGTTACCGTATCAGACAATTTTTTTAAGTTTGATAAATCTTTAAGTTTGGTCACAACTTGAGTTTCAGAACGCAACCATAATATTTGACAACCACGGAGCTAACCTCAAAACACGGAAAAAAGTTTTCCTATTAACAAAATTGTGTTACTATCATGGTTGCGATATTTTATGAGTACATCTATGTTTGTTAGTGACGATTACCGCTACGTGCGCGAGAATTTTTTTGCTTTTGTGATGCTTTGTGGTAGTGACATTCCAAGTAGTGTGCTCTTTTTTGTTGATATTTTGGTGATAGTGACACTTTACTGTTAAGTGAGCGCGAATTTTCTTCACTTCAATTTATTATATTACGTTACGATGCCAAGGAGAAGACGACCTGACTTAGGTCGTCGCAGTCAGTCAAATGTACGAAGAGCTACCTCACGTGTTAACCGCACTAATGACCAGAGAGAGACAGATCAAGAAAATAGTCGTATTGCTATGTCAGAATTGCATTCTTTAGTGAGCGGCAATGAAAAGTAAATAGGCTCAGAATGCAACAAGTTCGTGCACATCAATCACAACAATAGCAAGCACGACATAATGAAATTGAGCGAATCCGCAGACGCAGTGCTTCTGTGATTCTTGAACGAGCTGCATTCCACTATGATCCGGCAATTGATTATTGTGCCGACAAATCGGTAACAACTCACCTCCGAATTAAATATGTGTCCGCCGTCGTTCAGAAATCAAATTGAGAGAATAGTTTAAAATGAATAACCAGTTAGAATTTTTATATCTTTGTTACTACATATTTATTCTTAGGGGTAAAAAAAGAACTAAATTTTAGCTAACTACAGTTGTTTAATATCTATCAGATTATTTCCATATAGATTGATAAATCCTAAGGTTGTTCACAAATTTAAATTCTGAAAGCTACCATAATATTTGACATTTGACAACCAACTAATGTATCGATCTATCCTCTATGACATAGAGTCTATGTCGATCGATACCTCATACAAAGAGTGCATCCTTCTATATTCGTGAGTGGCGATTACCGCTACGTGCGCGAGAACTTTCTTTACTGTGGTGATCTTTTGTGACAGTGACATTTCAAATTATGTGCTCTTTTTTTTGACCTTTTGTGATAGTGACAATTTACCTCTAAGTGCGCGAGATCTTTTCTCACTTTTATTGATTACAATTTACAATGCCGAGGAGAAGACGACCTGACAGGTCGTGGCAGTCAATCAAATGTGCAAAGAGCTACCTAACGATATAATATATGTTATATCGATTAAGTTTCACTGAGTGAAACTTAACATATTAACTAAACGAGTATGTTCTGGGCGGTTATCCCATTATTAAGAGTGATAACTTAATTTCTAAATCAATTTTGAAATGGGCGAAATATCAAAATGCATCATTTCTATTTGGAAATTTCTGACTTCAAGTAGAAATTATGCCTTCTGACATTTCAAAGTTATTTCAGAAATTGAGGAAGTTCTGATTTAATTTTGAAATAAATTGAAATCAGGAATTTACAATTAGAAATAATTCATATTGATTCAACGTTAATTCAAAAATTAAATCAGAAATTTAGGTATTATTCATCATAAGCCACCTGAAACTTACGTAGAGTTAATAGTATTTCAATTTCAATTTATTATTAATATACTGCAACTCAACGGATGGATCGACTTGAGTGAATTTTTGTATATGCATTAATTCGTTTATCCTGATAGCTTGGAATGTCATGGCAGGACAACGTCTGTCGGGTCCGCTAGTATATATATATATATATATATATATATATATATATATATATATATATATATATATATATGTCACCGTAAAATTGTAAGTCAATTGTAATATTGTAAAAGAATTTAGACTATGTTCGATGACTAACACTAACTTATTTATCATTTTTCGGCACGAAATCAATTTATAATCACCAAAACACTGTTTGTTTACATTCGACAACAAACGAATTAGGAAACAAACATGGCGGCGCGGGGCATATACCGTTCAACCAATCAGCGCGCAAGGTGCGTTTCGTTTCACAATTTGACGGTTTCACTTCGATAAATTATAATCTACCGAAAAATAATGCGTTAAATTGTAAGCAATATGTTACGATTCACAATTTTTCGACAGTTCACAATCTCACGAGATAGATTATGTTCTAACGTTATTTACACTTTTACGGTGATATATATATATATATATATATATATATATATATATATATATATATATATATATATATATATATATATAAATGAACAAATGAACAATAAAACATTCATTTGAAAAATTCAAGTTAACCAAGAAAATGTTATAGTAGAGCTAGATATGTGTACGATGTGATGTCTCCATTATTCTTCAAATTCAAGGGATAAATGTTAGAGAAATATTGAAATTGATGCCACACCTGATGGAAGTGCGAGACATATATGTTTAGTTCTGCAAGGAACTCGTCAGTCGCACCACGTCCATCGAAGTGAGGCAACGATTTTCACCACCAAGCATTGAAAATTCCAAAGAAGATTTCTTCGCTGCATTTTGTACTATTTAATAATAAACTTTGTATGGACGTAGTATTGCGTTTAAGTTACAATTCAGAATGACACCAATTCCTACAGGCGCAACATTTATATCGGCGTGAACGAAAGTCTCGAATATTCCCGTCAAACGAGCTGCCCGAAATTTCTAGAAAAAGCGGCAAGAATAAAAAACGCGGCTTTTCTTTGACAAGTACCGCGCGTTCCTTCGATAAATCCGCCTTTTGCCGCTAGCAGAGTGTTATTTTATTACCTATTTTTGTAGTTTAGTTACCTACATACTTATTTTTTTTTCTTCTCGAGATCTACTCAAAAAGCACTCGCCATCGACTGGTCGATCGCGATCGACCGTTTGAGCATCCCTGATTTATAACATCTCTATAAAATAATCTTCGATCTTATATGAAAGATATCTTCGAAAGGATTATTGTAATATTCCGATTCTAAATATATGTTCCATTTATTTACAGAGGTTTAATAGAGCAAATTTATATAATCTCATTTCTCCCGTTTATCTCATTTTAGGTTTTGCCTTGATGCTTAGTTGAACGGAATTTGTATCACATGCAGAAGGTTAAAATAACTGTAAACGCTTTACTCACGGACGTATTTTGTGCGGCAAACCTTAATATTCACACAAAAAAATCCAACTTGCCAACAAAAGGCATAATATTAACATTAGGTAAAATTTTATCAGAGCACCTCGTCATAGTACTATTGCTTTTCGGAGAGCTTTATGTTGCTTTCAAAGTTTATAATTAATCAACTTTAAAAAGAAGTTCGAAATTATCTATTTTCAAACAAGTTTTGTCCCGCTGGCTCCTAATACAACAAGTATAATTTGCTCAGTGGGTTACAATAGAAAGTTATTTTTGTACTGTTTTGTTTCGGATGATTATTCATTCGTTTTTGTATGGTGTTCAGTGACTGGGAAATTTCAACCGGAGTTAAATGAGCAGAATCTGGAGAAATCTTCCTCTTTTCAGTTTTCTGGATTTCGCTCCTTTAGATACAGTTTGACTGTATTGCGCTCTTGGATTTTTTCAGAATTAAGTTATTATTATTGATGGTAACTGAATTCTCAGACGATTTTGTTTTCTCCATGTTCCAGAACAACATCTCACATGATGTTTTCGACCTCAGGGTTTTTCAAAAACCATAGTCGACAGGTTTTTAGATTAATGTTCAAATATTTTCAAAAACTTTGAATCAAATTCTAATGTTTCACAAATATATTTTTTTCTATAAGTCTATTAGGCGAAAGCCCTTTTGACTCTGACTAGAGTCATTAGCCAGCAATTGATGAATTATAGATCGAAAATATCATTGGGAGGACGAGTTTCAATTCCATTCACAACTTTGCAATCTTACAACGTTGACCCGACAATTTACGTTGCAAAATTACAACGTTGAGTCGACATTTTTCAAGCGGTCAACTCATTATCAAGACTTACTGTATTGATAGTGATAATTAGACATAGTTTAACAATATATTTGTGAAATATTCAGGCAAGAGTTGATTTAAATCTTTATTTAATAACGTTTTACTAAGAGGTAAGGAAGAATTCAATATCAGTTATCGAATACTTTTCTTTGAACTAGAGTTTTTCTCACCTTCGGTAATTTTTGCGGTGCCCTCAGATGTAAACCACCCCCTAAATTGATAGTTACTGGTGTAGATGGCCTGGTAGGTATGAAAATCGGGTTTGCGTTGATGAACAGTAAACTTGCATTCCTCTGCAAGTCTATCAAATTTGGCAAACCTTCTCCAAAGTGTTTTTTGATAAATTTATCTCCTAGTGGTCGAATAATGAAGACGTTCATTAAATAATTAAACCAAATGTATGTTGTACTGAATAATCTCTCTTTGAAAGACAATTTCAGTTGCAAACCCAAATCATAGAAAGGATATATTGCTGGGTGCATAGCATTTCCCACAAACTCGTGTACGTCGGGTGTAGCATCCAAAGAAGTTATTCCAATATATGGGCACTCAAATATAGCACTAAGAACGAAATAAATAGGATTCATATTTTCTACAAGAATCACATCAAATTTTTCCTTATTCTTTATCAGACTGACTAAACCGGGATGCTCTAATTGATAATCCATTAGTTCATCAATAATTTCAAAAATTTTTGAGATTAGGCCTAAAACAGAATAACCATCGGCTAGGAAATCATTTATTCGATGCTTCTCAAATATCTCGTAGGTTCGACTATAGTCTATTTGGGTAATATTCTCGTTTTCGTCCATCAAATTTGTCGTGATTAATGTTATCTTGTGTCCTCTTTTAGAAAGTTCAAGCCAAAGGGGTCGAAACGTGGATTGATGGCTGTAGAACGGAGTTGCAATTATAGCCAATATCTTAGCCCCTTGTGATTCTTCACAAATTGTGAATATGAGAAACAGAAGAAGTAGAACTTTACTCATATTTTTAGATGAGAAATCGGAGATGGTGGTAACACTTATTGCAAACGCCAACACAAACGCGACAACAATATCATTATCTGAATGATTTGAAACAAATCATTTCATGAAATCTTATCCGTAGAAAAAATTTTTTTAATCTATCACATATCTATCTTATGTAGATAAATATCCATTCTTAAACTGATATGCACTTATCACGGATGAAATGAGAGTTAAGTTTTCGAACTTCTCTAACAATTTCATTTCATTATGAGTACTTTGATATATGTTTCTCCTACAAATTACTTAATGGCTTATAGATTCTGCTGCATGTATAAGCCTTATTAACTTCAATGTTCTCCACAAGTATTAAGAAATCGTACAATAGTTCTTGGGCAGAGCAAAACAAATTATATGTTGAACTGACCCATCCATAGATCTTTCAATAGGCTAAACTTGATAAGTATAGAGACCAACTCGGATATTCTCCCTCCGAATTTCATAACGTTCAAGAGACATTTGAAACGGAGATTATTTAAAGGTCGATAATAGAATAATTATCAGTTTTTATAGAGTTATCCTTTCATGTGTATTTATCTAATATTTTTTAGTAGAATTAGGTATTTTGTTTGTAGATGAAAATATTTAACTCAATGCATCGATAACTTTATTTCGATGAGATGTATGGAAAATTTGTAGTTATAAGATATTAGATATAATTTAGTTTTGGGTCATTAACATTTTTATGTGCTCCTCTATAATAGCACAGTTTTAAACTGTGTGTTGAGTGAGCCCTTGTATGTAAAAATAAAAGAAATATTGATAAAATTATCGTTCTAGTATATTCTTCTGAGAAGGTTTGTATTTATATAACTGATATTGAATTCTCGCTTACCTCTTGGTGAAACATGATTAAATAAAAATTAAAAAGAAAACTCTTGGCTTAATGTTACACAAATATATTGAAAAATATAATAATATTACAACGTTAGCTCATTATAAAGACTAACAACAATAACAGAATATAGCAAATTCATATCTATAAGAAAGAAGTAAAAGGGGAAAAACGAAAAAGCAAATTGAAACATTTTGTACGAACAGAAGGAATATGGAGTCACTTTTAGTGAATAATAAGGAAAAGACTAATGTTAAAAAATAGCGGCATTTATGAAATCGTTTGTAATGATTGTAATTGTAATGAAACCCTAATACATGAACATAAAACTTGATTGTACAGAACAGTATTGTTACGGGCTTCGCAGAACATTCTATCAGTTCTAATTACTTCGTAGATTAAAAAAAACACAATGTTTACACACAAGTATCACAGGCAAACGTCTGGACATTTTAGAGGCCATAATAAAATTCTGGAAAAAAGAAGAACAAATAGAACTGTCAATGGACAAATAGAATTCGAACTATCGTCCCTTCTCACCTCTATCTTATAAAGCTTTGTTCTGTTTTTCTAGTTAGTCTTGATAACAAGCTGACCGCTAGAAACGTGTCGACTTTGTAATATTTTATCATTCAATATATTTGTGAAAAATAAATACAAGAGTTTGTTTTAAATTCCATTGTATTTATATTTTATCCAATCCTGTAACGCAACAAAAAAGAGCAATTGCGAAAGGATTGTTTAATTTTTATAAGATGGTAACGGTTATTTCACATTCGAATATATATTTGTCATACAGCAAAAATTCGTGCGATTATTCATCGATACTTGCTTTCACACTGCACGAATTTCTGTGGTGAATTATTATTGACATTTTCATTCATTTTTGTTTAAAAATTTATTTTTTGGTAGTTGCGAAATTTGATAAGAAAATCTCCTAGAAAAGTCTAAGTAAATATCTTATCTTTTCAAATTTTATTCAATTTTGAAAAATGTTTTCAAATTTTCATATTCAATTTGTTGTTCGAAAAGGATTGTTATTTTCTCACCTGTGATAACGCCTTCGGCTTGGCCAAATGTATACCTCCTCCTACATTGATAGTAGTGGGAGTGACGGGTCTTAATGGATAAAATACGGGATTGGCATTAACAAATATCAAACTAGCATTTTTTTCAATGTCAAAAACGTCCGGAACGTCCTGACCAATATATTGCTTGATATAATTATTAGCGAAAGGAGAAAAAATAACGTCTTTTAGCACGTGGACTACACTCACAAATATTGTATTTATAATTCTTTCTTTGTAGGTCAATTTGGAGTGGAAATCGAATATGGGCCAAGAGTAAATGGCAGGATGCATGGCGTTTCCCCTAAACGCATGCAAATATGGCGGAGCGTCCATACTGTATAATTCAATCAACGGACATCCAAATTTGAAACTCAGTACCGCCATCAATGGATTCATCATTTCCGCAAACATCAGATCAAATTGTTGATTGTTCTTCAAGAGATCAGTAACTCCAGGATGGGTTAACTGAAGTTTACTAGTGCATCTGTTGTTTCCAAGATTTTCTCAATCATAGCAGAAACAGTAGCGCCCTCTTTGAAGAACGCTTTCATGTTGTATTTCTCGTATAAATCATAGGCGGCGCTGAAGTCGATTTGTGTGATATTCTCATTCTGTTCCATCAAATCAGTAGTTATTAACGTTATTTTATGACCCAGTTTCGCCAATTCCCTCCAAAGTGGCCTGTATGTTGTTTGGTGACTGTAGAACGGAGTGGGATAGGCAACCAGAATGTTCGCACATTTTATAAAATCACAGGAATTTATGAATAATATAAACAATAATAATTTCATTATCGCGTAAACCACGACCACTCACTGTGTTTTCTTTCAATAACGCAAGCGTTTCGTGATGTCATATGATAGAAGGTTGTTATAAATACGATGTAGATCTAATCATCATGAAGCGTAGCAATCAAAACTACTGCGTAGATTACATAATAGCTATTACATTTCTATCAGCCGAACACGATTGCTGATTGAAATTAGTGTGTAACTGATAGACCAGAAAAGTTCGGCGTTTAACTATGTTAAATTTACAAGCTATCTGAAGTTTGTACTGTAATACTATGAAATCAATTCATTGATCGATTTCACTGATCTGAAACCCAAAAGTATTACATACGATGAGTCGAAAACAATTAATGAAATTATTTTGTACCAGAAAAGCCAGAAAATTTTTTGGTACTTAATTGATCTAGTAGAATTTTTAACTATGTGGAAACCGTACAATAACATATTGTCATTCTGAAAAACAAGCTATTCGATATTAACCTACTGAGTTTACTATCAAAAAAGTAAGCAAATTCAGGCATTTGATTTGTAGGAATATATAAGTTGTACCAACATGAACGACTCAATCTAATTTTTTCTAGATTTTTCCGAAGTATATTACCTTATAATTTAAATCAGAATAATAGTGCCACTATGAATGAAACAAAACCATGTGGTTAATCTAGTCTATATTTCGAATATGGTCATATTCTTCATCATGTCTCGTACAAAATAGAGATGTTGAATAAAATGTTATCAAAAAGGTGTTACTTTTTACGGCTAACTATGCTGAATGTTAGACCAAACTGTAAGAAGCAGTGTATGCAGTTGGAACAATCATATAATAATACACAAAACCAAATGCTAACAATAAAATAGTGCATCAGCATAGACAATGCGAAAATCACAGAAAGTAAAAGCAATAAATATGTCACCATAAATCGTAATTCAAAAATGAAAAACCAAAATCGTTAATTGATTCTTACTTAATTAAAATTTTCGAAAGTAAATAACTGTATAGCAGCTCAGTCTAGGATTGTCCGTTTTTTATTTATGCTGTTGGAATTTCCACTTACGTGGCACATTTCCAAGAATACCTATTTTAACTATCTTTAAATTTTCAAAATCGAAGCGATGTCCCTTGTTTGATGAAATTTCTCGAAATAGACACTATCTGAGGACAAGTTCTTATAGACTAAAAGTCTCTGAAGGGGCAGTTTTACTGATATCATATTCACCCTCGAATGTGATGGGCTGTACTCCTATTTTCGTTGATAACATTCGAGTTGCTCCCTGAGAGTTTTATTAGAAATATTTCAATACAAAATCTCAGTATAATCTAACGATGAAGTATTCACGGATCTGAAAATTATATATATATATATATATATATATATTTATATATATATATATATATATATATATATATATATATATATATATATATATATATATATATATATATATATATATATATATATATATATATATATATATATATATATATATATATATATATATATATATATATATATATATATATATATATATATATATATATATATATATATATATATATATATATATATATATATATATATATAGTTTTTTCATCTGAAATGGTTTAATTGCTTGTTAGATATGGTTAAGTTCATATATTTTTAGCAATAACAGACCATTTGTAATTCAAAAATCTTTATACATCTTTTATTTTTTCAGTAAAATCATGTTGCGAATAATTCTGCAACAAAGTCATACATGTGTCATCAAAGACATTCATGCAAATACAAATCTAATTGAAAACCCATGCTAAGACATCGTCTCTATTTTTTATATTCAAATTGTTAAAATAAATGCAATAACACGCCTTCATTGTATTACAAATACGCCAAAAAAACATGTTCTCAATGATTTCATATGATAATTGAACAAATTGTGACTAGGATAAAGTCTTAATCAGAATATAAATTATTTAATTATTTGAGTTCTCACCTTTGGTAATCTTTTTGGATCTGTCAAATGCAAACCACCTCCTATGTTGATAGTTATGGGTGTAACTGGCCTCATTGAATAAAACACCGGATTCGCACTGTTGAATATAAGGCTGACATTCTTTTCGGTATCAAACACACTTGGAAAATCCTCTCCTGTATACTTAGCAACAAATTGTTTGAAAGGAGAAAATATTATTTCTTTCGAAACATGGAAAACAGAAACAAATAATGTATTTATAAGTCTATCGGTAAAAAAAAGTTTACTTTGAAAATCAAATATCGGAAAAGCATATATAGCTGGATGCATTGCATTTCCTATCAATGCGTGTAAATACGGTGGAGCATCCATACTATACACCTCAATGAAAGGACACTTCAACTTTGAATATAAAACTGGCAACATTGGATTCATTATTTCCGAAATTATCAGATCGAATTTTTTTTCGTTTTTTAAAATATTGACAAATTCATCATTGGTCACCATAGTTTTTATCAATTCATCAGAGGCCTCGAACAGTTTGTTGAACATTTCAAAAATACTGTGTCCCCCAACCATAAGTTTCTTGAGTTCATGTTTTTCGTATATCTCATGGAAGAAGCTGTTGTTGATTTGAGTGATGTTTTCATTCCATTCCATGGGATCGGTTGTCATTAATGTTATTTTGTGTCCTCGCTTGGCTAATTCCCGCCATAAAGGACGAAACGTAGCTTGATGACTGTAGAATGGAGATGGGATAATAGCCATAATGTTCGCACATTTCGTGTAGTCATATACAATGCTTAACATAAATAATAAACACAATATTTTCATTTTTATGCGTAAAACTAATACACTTCGCAACGATGTAGTAACTAAACTACCGCAATTGTCATCTTTCACAAGTTGATAGAATCTCAAAACACTAATGATGCAATTACTAATCTAAAAATAATGTTATCGTTAAAGTAAGAATACACTGCTCAAACATAAGAACAAACTTATGTACTAAATCCTCTTCACTCGCTTCTTTTATTTGAGGTTATCGGTTTCCTCTATTTATTTACAGCTGGATTTCTCAGATATTCTTTTGAAATTATAGAACTGATATTATCTAGTCAATATTTAGTTTAGATATCATTTATTCCTTCGTTCAAGAAAAAATTGCTTCGAAATTGCTTGCAACGATGATTTCGCTCTCTTTTCTTTTAATTGATATTCACGTTGAGAAGAAATATTATATTCGACAATTTTAACTTTCATGTTTCTATAAATGTCTGGGACTGATATGCTCGAATGGTAAATAACCATCCTTGAGGTATCCATGCTTTTTCACAACGAGATTGAATACAGATAGGAGAAAATCAATTGGTTCAATCCAAATGAATCAATTGATTCGGACTCTACTGAGCTAGTCCCATCAGCGATGTACTCAGCAGTAAGATAAGCATAAACAAATATTTTTAGAGAAATAAACTAAAATGCTTTCACTACTCGAGTTGTAAACCCAGCTTTACAGCAGAATAATTATTCTCTGCTATGCATGTGTTTTATAGCCAGATTCGTTTTTGTTGATGATATTCCTGGTTTCTACACTTCATTGAAGTTTTTCTGTTTTGTAATATTTTTTGTGTAATTTTTTAAAATTTCATAGACTTCTGAACTGCTTCATGCACAACTTAGCTTGTAGAGTGTACAGATAAGCTTTTATAATGAATAATTTCTTGTACATAATAGGTTTCTGTGTTGAAACCAGAGAATTAGATAAATTTGATAGATAAGAAATTGAAGATTAAAGACATAGAAAATATTATCATAAAGTGTAAACATAATTCATCTTGTATTGAAATTAGTTATCACCTGTAAAATGCTCTCTATGTTCTTGAATGTCATTCTACAACCTTTGTAATGCGAAGTAAAATCAGACATTCCAGTTATATTGAAACTACACATTACTTTTTAGCAAACGAAGGTAATAAATTGAAGCGAATGCAACTATTTTTGCAGGAATTATGCGATTTATTTTGAATGTTTGAAAGTGATGGAGTCAAGACTACCTTGGTCTTTTTTATAACCATACATATACCATTAAAATATTGAATAGTATGATAAAAAGATAATTTAAATAAAATGAAATAGTTTTTTGATTTTCAATATAATTAAGTTAAACATAACAACAGTTGCTTCATCAGATAAACTGAGTTAATAAATTGTGGACTGCCAGCATTTATCGTTAAATTATGGTCATTTAAGTGATCATCGAACACTTTTCTTCTGAAGTAGGGGAATGACCATAGAACACTTTTCTTCTGAAGTAGAGGAATGACTATAGAATACTTTCCTTCTGAAGTAGGGGAATGACCATAGAACACTTTTCTTCTGAAGTAGGGGAATGACTTTAGAATACTTTTTTTCTGAAGTAGGGGAATGACCATAGAACACTTTTCTTCTGAAGTAGGGGAATGACCATAGAATATATTTCTTTTGAAGTCTGGGGAATGACCATAGAATACTTTTCTTCGATTGCCTTTTACTGGAATGAACTTAATAAAGAAGAATTATTGATTGAAAGTATATCATTCAATAAACTATTCGGTTTCTTCCTCTTATTAATCTTCATGGCTTCTAACAGGGTTAGTTTATAACCTTTTCGTTCCGTATGGACCGTATGCAATATTCTGAAGTTGTTGTTGAAGCCGTGGTTCTCTTCTATAAGATCTACATCTGATGAAGCCACTGTGTTGGCGAAACAATATTGTTATATTTAGCTTAATAATAGTGAAAATAAAAAACTACTTAGTTTTATTTCAATAATATATTTCGATTTTCATTAAATATCGGTCCAATCGATTAGTGAGTATTATAAAAGCTCATAATTATTCAGAAAGAAAGCAAACAGATATATTTCTAGTCCTTTGGAAATTTGCATGATGGTTACGAAAAGTTTGCGTAGCTGTTTTATGTGAACAATAGATTGAGGATTGTATCATAGATAAAGTCAAAATTTCTAAATTATCGCCATTCACCTTGAATATATAAGTGGCTAATCGAGAACCGTCTGGCTTTTTGTGGAAAATTACAGTCGTGAATGTGATTGGCGAATTTGGACTCGTATTATCTAAGCTTAGTTTGACGTTGAATGTCGATCCCAAACTCATCTTAATCCCAATTTGAATACAATCAACTGAACTTGTATATTTTTAGATATGACATTGAATCATCACTACTACCTAAGATCAATTCGGATCCTGTTGGCTACTGCTTGGAAATGAACTTTGGAAATGTCATGTGACGAGACTTTTCACAAACTGAGTGAAGAATCATAAGATTTTCCTTCCTATTGGTTCTCTTTTTCTATGTATCATGTACCTTATCCTACACGATGAACTATATTGAGTTGTATTCTCCGTTGGCCGTTGTATTCCAGTTTTCCTTTCGAAACTGTTAATTATCAACCCAGATATAGAAAATAACTGTTATATTCCTTCATAGAGAATATCTATAAAGATAGTTACTACCACACTGTCATTAGGTCAAATTTCTATGAGATCTCAATAAGCTTGATCAATGAGTAAGAAAATGCAACTTATAATAACTAATTGGGTATGTTTGGTTGCCTATACATTTTCATGGAAATTAAAATGTGAAAAAGTTACAAGAATTCTGATGCTTTTATATTGAGCTCATTTAAAGATGTTGAGTTTCAACTTTGAGGTCTGCTAATTAACGAAAAACAACTATAATAATTATATGATACATATACATTTGATCTACAGCGACCTTAGAACACAACAGAAGCAATCAAATTTTCATATGAAACTCTTCATAATGCTAAAGAAGTATCATTATATTTTTTCAAAAATGAGAAATTAAAGATAAATTTCCGATTCAAAAGCCACTCATTCAAATGTAATATTGAATGTAGGTATCCTGTATTTATTGAATTATTTCAATGAAATATAGAGCCATATGACTACAGAATAGAAAATTTATATATTTTAGACGTAAGTAATGATTAAAAATTAAAAAGCTATCTATCACTTGACCTTTACTTTATTTTTCTTACAAAATAAAGCTCTGAATATCCAACGAATTAATTTAAACCAATAATAAAATAATACAACTGCAAAAATAAATACAACAAATGAAATTGCTGAAATATCAAAGAAGAAATACTGATAAAGTTGTACGTCTGTTGAAGGGCTTCGAAGATAGGCTTCAGTAGTTTTATGCCTCAAGACGTATTCTGTCCATCAGACAGCCTTTTCCAGGGCTGATCTTTAGAAATGGCGGATGATCTTTCGATATTTTTTTTTTAATCTGAAATGGAATTGTGAAACTGATTCCAAAATTTCGATATTAAATTATAGAACCCAGAAATTTTATGAATATGCCAAATTATAAATGTCATATGAGATCTCTAGCCCGAAGTATCTTTATTTATTAATTGAAAATTGTAAAGCAATCGAGCATTTCCATCAAAATTCAATTAATAACGAATAGAAACACAAAAATTTTATGGAATGAATAGGTAGTAAAGATACCTATTCACTTCAATCAATTTTTATTAATAATCATAATGAAACTCAATATACTCAATTTCATCAGTTGAATATCATTCATATAAGAATATTTTTGTCAAAGCAGTGATAGTAATTAATACGAATAATGGTAATGAATAATTTGAACAATTTTATTATTACCAATGCTACATTCAGCATCGAGTTAAAATGTAAGATCCGTTGGAGGCATATTAATGGTGGCTGCTAGAACTGGAATAATTTCATCTTTTTTCATCACAAATACTCTCAAAATTCTTTGTTTGGGATCCACGGATATCAATTTTGCTGGATCTAGAATATCCTCTGGAAGAACTTCACTCACGTAAGTTTTCATTTTGTAAGATAAAAAAGGTGGTACAAGAGGAACCTGTAATTAGAGCAAATTATTACCATCCGATTGAAATTACTGTAATTCGTAATTTAAATCGAGCACTCTGAAAATTCCATATATTTCATGTGGTGCTTCATTATTCTGCTTCTATATATAAAACAGAGGACTTGATCAATATGATCAAGATTATGATTAAATATGATTTTATGATTATAATAAATTTGATAGATGAAAACTCAGCAGGAAACATATAGAAGTGTTCATCGAAAAGAATAAATATACTTAATCCTGCTGAGGTAAAAGAAGTTAAAAATATTCATATTTTTAACTTCTATATTCATATTTTTAACTTCTATTCATATAAAATGGAAAAGCTGCCATTTTAGCTAAATAGATTCAACTTCATAGGAGTATTTAATACCCTAATCCGTAGCAAGTTGGAGTATGGCGGCATAACCTGGCATCCTATTACACTTGCCATGAGCGCCATCTTGAGGCCATTCAGAGAAGGTTATTGAAATTCTTATTTTGGAAGGAGGATAAAATTTATCCACATAGATGTGTCAATCATAATGAAATATTGAGTCGATTCAGTTTAATCTCATTGCAGAGCAAGAGAGAAACTTTATCACTCAGATTTTTGTACAAATTACTGCACAACAGTATTGATTGTCCTCCTCTCTTGTCTGCTTTAAAATTTCGTCTTCCTAGACGAAATTCTCGTACTACAGAATTATTCCACCTAGAAACTCCGAGGGCCAACTCCCTAATACAATCCCTCATTTGGTTTATGGAGTCTACATTCAATAGAGTTGCCAATGATTCTGACATTCAATATGACTCCATAGAAGTTATTATTAGGAGTTATGTGAACAAAGGAAGTTGACTAAATGAATTGATTTAGATTGAGTTATTTGTAATATTTCATTAAATGCTATTATTTAGTTATTAGTTACTAGTTTAGTTTTTTAGATTAGATTGAGCTCTTTGTTAGTCTTTTTCATTTTACTTTTCAGTTATTATTCAACATTATATTATTATTTTCTGTAATTCGGTATTATACCTGCTGAGGATAAATAACTTATTATTGTTGTTATAAGTTAATTATTTCTCTTAAACACAGGCCTTCTTCTCTTAAACAAAGGCTACTATTTTCGAAATAAGTATTCAAATTATACTGAATTTCTGAAACTTATGGAATCAAGACAACTCTGGGCTTATTTATATACCATATACAACAATCAGAAGACTTGATGGTATGATGAAAGTACATAAGTCATATATGAAAACTGTATTATAATTGTATTTTATACTAACAGGTTTATTTCTACTGTGTTGGAAATGTGCTTTATTTCTACTGTGCTTTCCAGAGCTTTGCCAAGGTAACTATTTTCACTGTTTTCATCATCTCAATTTACCTTGAAAATATAAGTAGATAATCGAAAAACATCTGGTTTCCCGTGAAAAACTACAGTCGTGGATGTGATTGGTGAATTTGGATTCATATTTTCTAAATTCAATATGACGGTGAATCTCGGTCCCAATCCCATTACCTGAAGCAGAACAACTACTTTAATCACAGGAATTTCCGAACGTTGCAATTCTCTCAAAAAATTCACATACAAAAAACTGAATTTGTTTATATTCAGATATATGTATGTAGTATCGTTCTTACTTGAGCAGATAATTTGATTTGTTTCTTCTCATTTCCACAACCTATTTGGCAACTAAGCGTTTGAGCCATTTCTCTGGCAGCTAAGAGCCTGAGACGTATCAAGTCTTGCTGGAAGTTTCTATGCATAGCTGAAAAATAAATGATATAACTTGTAGTTCAACGATAAAAAAATTAATTCTCGACAATCAACAACAGTGAAAACAAAATAATGAAAGTTTTAGATATATACATTCATAATTTACTTAAGAAAGTCAAGCAGTAACTGAATAACAATGAACTGAAGATAAACCCTCCCATAGATGGCGTTTTTTATTGCTCTTTTTGTAATATGAATGGGTTATGAATGGTTATTTGAGAGAAATCTTCGTGATACCATGCTTGCTTATAGGATGGATACCGCTCGAAGCCTTCGAAGGTGAGAAACAGATCCTGTCTAGTGTTTTCATCAAGCAAGTAGTCCTTATAATTATTCCAAAAGTTCAGTCTGTCATTTGAGAGAAATATATTGCCGACGAGGCTGATGTAATCAACTCTTAGGCTTCATGTTTAATTAATTATCCTATATTTCATGAATCAGAATTGATCGAAGAAAAATGAAAAACATGATGAGAGTGGAGGATTAACATCCTAAGACTTAATTAGAAAATTTCTGAAGCTAGTGTGCATCATACTCTGAACAAGTGTACTTCATACCTTGAACATATAAAATCAAATAATATCGAATAATACATCTAAACAAATTACATCTAATAAATCTACTACATAAAAAAATCGTTCAAAAAAAACTTAAATGTTTTAAATGGAGACATATTTAAGGCAACATTTGTAGTTACTCTTAGTGACGTTTAAAACAGATACATCTATGTCATTTTTGAAGGAGTTCATTGATGCGGCACGAACAACGGAAGAGGCTAGAGAGTCCCATACACGAAAAACTCGATTAGTAAGCAAGTGTCTAATGGTAGTTTTAAAGCTTTCGAGCTTCATTATCAGCGAATAACCTCGAGGAAGATAGTCCTTACTCAAAGTCAATATATCACTCAAATCAATAGAAAAGAGTTCATTCAAGACTCTAAAGGCGGTAACAATATCTTCACGCTTCAGTTTGTCCATTTCGGTGATAAGGCCAAAGAGTGGTAGACGCTGCTCGTAATTAGATCTACTGATACCATAAGGTATTCTAGTACCTCTTCTATGAACATTTTTGATAAGGTTTTGGTCACGCACTAACACTGGGCACCAAATAGAGGAACCAAAATGCAGCAACGGTCGTATATATGTAATCGTAGATGCAGTCTGAACCTAAGGCCGTTCAAAAACGTTTCCGAATAGATCGAGAGATGAGTTTGAGTTTTTGTACATCGCACTTATATGAGGAGACGACGACAAATCGTTCGAAATCTTGCATGTACACATGTGTGAATGATCAGCATATTCAGTTATTCTTCTTCTTGTAATGGATATGCATTGGTGGCTATTTGCGGTCTTACTCTTTTTTCATCTTTCTCCCTGTTCCTTTTTCTGCGGCCATATTAAAATGGAGAAATTCGATCGTTGACAACTATACGAAGATTAAACCTATTATGATAGATATTTTATGGCAACATTTGGCTAAGTTTCCTAATGCGATATTAATTGTTTTGGGTCGATTCTCGAGAGTTCAAACTTTTTTATTTAATTATTTTGATATGTATTAATTTTAATTTGCCCTTGAATCTTTGAAGGTTCACATGTAGCTCTTGTGATGCTACGAACTCCACTATATGCTTGATGGAATATCGTACCAAGGACATCACGAATATCGCAAAGAAGATCTTCTTCTTAAGGTGCGAAATCGTTTCGAATATCGAATACTAGCTACGACCACTTTTTATCTTATTTACTGCTGCTTCGAAATGTCATGTGTTGAGACTTCACGAATGGAGAGTTTTCTCAATTTGTGAAGCCATAAGATTCTCCTTCGCCCTGGGTGTACCTTACTCATCGATGTACACCTCACTCTACAAGATGAGTTGTAGCAATGAGCTGTATCAATGTTTGTTGTTCATTATGCGAACCAAATAAATTATCAACCATGATGTAAAATATAACCTATATTTTAATCTGTAGAGGATATCCCGAAATATATAGATCGCTTTCATATTGTCGTAAGATTACATGTTTATACTATCTCAACGACTAAACGTGATCAATTTGAGTGGCGGGATCTGCAATCTGTAATATTTTATTGAATATGTTTGGTTGCCTACATATTTTGGCTTTCAACAGTGCATGTTACTTTAATCGAAATTCTTGTAGCTCTCAAAATTCTTAAGCATTGAATATTTATAGACTCATATTCATGTGTATTCATTCCAGTACTGTATTACTTCAACTCCGGTAATACTTTTCCATAATAATTTGACAGTGATTGTTTTACTGCTTTTCCTACTGTACAGATGCTTTTACTGTTTCTTGTGAAATTTATTGATTTGTGACATTGATTTCTTATGTTTATGTGGTTTATGGAAGTTCCTATCTAGAGCTCAGGTTGAGATAAAGTAGACAACGACTCAAGACACGGAGAATGACTTTTGAGACAGTTTCTTCCCTGAAAAAAACACACCTGTCCGGATTTACATCGATGAGAAGAAGATCTTATATGATTACTACTTTTAGGGAATAATTTGGTATAAACTTGATTGAATTTTTTTTGCCGTCAATGCTCTAACTATGTCAATCAAAATAAAGAAGATGATGTCTTCACTCCATATTGTTTTCTCAGTTGTTATGAATAAATAAAATATAAATTAATGTAGTTATTCAGAACGCAGACTTACCCACCGGATTCTCTCTTTCCCTCATACTCTGTTCCAAAAAAAGCTTACTTCGTTTGGGCAATGGCAGGGATTTATTCAAGTTCAGAATTGGCATGTTATTGTCCTGATGAGATAGATTGAAATCTGCAGTTCTTTTCAATATTTTAAAAATAATAGCACCTCCTACGAAAGTAAGTTGAAATCGAAATTCACAATAGCTCTTAAATGATTAACTATAGATAATTACCAAATGTGATGATAACCATGACGTGTTCTTCTTGGCCCATTTGTCCAAACGTTATGCAAGAAGCTGTATCGGGCACCGAGATGAAGTCCACAAGGCGCCTTCCTTGGTACAACTGAATGAGACCACCTTTCAAACCAACTGCAATGAGATATGCGTTGAGGTGTTTCAAAGTTACCAAGCACAAACAAGATATTGGCAGGTTCATTTCAAGAGACCAAAGTTTCTGTCCCTGAAAATCAGAGAAATTTGGTATGAGACGCATGAAGGAACTGACAGCGCCACCACCAAATATTTGATATCGCCAATGAATAATTCTTAAAAAGAATTTTATAATGAGTAGGACTTTCAAGTGCTAACACAACTGAAAAACTGAATTGTTCTTTTAGATTATCGCGAAATTCAAACAATTTATCTTAAAGTTCACAATATTGAAACGTGATACGAAAGAAGGCATTTGGTGAGTAGAATGCATGACCATCTTTTATTTCTTCTTAGTTGCAAGTTAGAACTAGCGCCTTGGTCGATTAGTTAAAATCTAACAATCATGAGAGACTAGAAATTGAAACGAAATCTAGTGTTTTTAACTTCAATTATGGAGTTCAAATTTTACGTTGGCGAACGTTTGAACAACTGTACCAACGTTAGTCAAACGTATCAAATACGTATTCGTAACTTTAAGATGAAGTTTCAAATTGAATAAATCCACTTGTTGAGTAATATTCTAATTGGTTTAATATTATTTTCACGTACAACACAATTGAATTGTTCCAATATCACAATAATTCAATTTTGTTGTTTGTAATATCTTAATGTGTTTCTGCAACGTAAATTTCATATGTATGTATTTAAAGTTGCATACAACTGCAACGTTGATAGCCAAAATAAGCAAGATTCATTACAGTTTTGTGAATCCTCAACAACTATGTATATATTTATGTAAAATATAATTGCAATTTATCCATTTCATCGAAAGATCCAAATATAAAACGATGGCACAACTTGATGCTCGTACTTCAAATTTGAAATTATAAATGTGCGAATAATTCAATGTCAGTTCAATTCAAATTCAACAAAATCATAGAAACTAACTGAAAAATAACAATCGTCCATATTTACAAAAGCTTTTCTAAAAATATAAACTGTTACAAGAAAAAGAAATGAAATTGTAATTTTTGAAACTTGGAATGAAATCATAAGAAGCTGATATGTAACAATAATAAAACATAGGTTGAGGTCTAGCTATTCGCCCCTCCACCCAAAATAAAGGAGCACAACACTGTCAAAACTTTAATCGAAACCATAAAGTAAAATGAATTATTCATTTGAATTTTTCAGGAATGAGATTGAGGGGAAAAACAACATAAAGGTTAAAATATTATGAAATATATTTTAGCTTACCTTCTTCGTGTAACTGTGAATCATTTTATCCATTGTTGCCAATACAATCACATTATCGCCAGGCACATATACCATATCTATAAGGGTGCTACCTGTCTGTAGTATCATTTTCCCCTCTAACCATCCTCTCTTCAATAAACAAACCTGATTATTCCTCAAAGCAACGAAAATTTTGTAATCTACATCGTACAGACCTGTGGCGGTTATAATGAAAGGGGAATCTATGCTGTTGCACACATTGGCCTGAAAAAACAATAGTCCACAATAAGAACACTTTCACAAAGTCTTAATTGCATTCTGGTCAATCTCTAAACTATTCAAACGTTTAGAAATTCAGTTTCAAAAACCTTTTCATACTACACTTCAATTATTGAAAAGAAAAAACAATCCAGTCTCACTTCAAGAAGTAACAGAATTCAGTATAACCTGTAACAGTAGAGAGAAGTTTTGTGGATCCAAAATATATATAATTCCACACTCTGTAGCGATTACTGGACAGGCTATTGAAAAAGTGTCTTGAGAGGTCTTTCGCAACGTTGTCATACAAGTTATCAGGGTTGTTTTCATGAGTTCGCTGTTCATATAACCTAAGACATGCTCCACTCGTTTACTAGGTGGTAATCTCAAGAGAACTTGGGATCTAGAAAAAAACTATATATTATGAAAATATATAAAGAATTGAAAAAATGTGCTGGCTTTATGAACATGTATGGTGTCATGCCTTCTCAATCTTGAGGGACGATGTTTTATATTGATTACTGCGAAAAGAATTGTGCAGCTTTCATAACTAATCAGTGGAAGTCACAGGAAAGTGATTAGAGATTGAAGTGTTTGCCTCACCTAGCAATGTCACAATTGAAGAGTCTTTGTAGCTCGTATATGACAACTATGAGAGCAACTTGAAATTACTCTTTGGCATTTATCGCCTGATGGAGACATCACACCGTTCGTACTCATATAGCCAGTCAACTATGACATTCTTTTATTTATTTATTTTTCTTCTAATGAATGTGTTAGTATTTCCTTGAATATTTTATTCAGTGATGTAACTTCAGGATTTATATGTGTAGAAAAAGTATTTGTATTCATATATGCTTGTATATAAAGGGTGTTTTTTTTAGAGTTATAGAACTTTAAGTTGATATTACTGTTGAAGATGGCGACCGATTTAACAGCTGAGAAGTGATTTATTCTAAGTTTGGTTTGGCAATTCATCATGAATAGATTCTTTATGTTATGTTATGTTATGTTATGTTATGTTATGTTATGTTATGTTATGTTATGTTATGTTATGTTATGTTATGTTATGTTATGTTATGTTATGTTATGTTATGTTATGTTATGTTATGTTATGTTATGTTATGTTATGTTATGTTATGTTATGTTATGTTATGTTATGTTATGTTATGTTATGTTATGTTATGTTATGTTATGTTATGTTATGTTATGTTATGTTATGTTATGTTATGTTATGCTATGTTATGTTATGTTATGTTATGTTATGCTATAATATGTTATGTTTTGTTATGTTATGTCATATTATGTTATGTTATGTTATGTTATGTTATGTTATGTTATGTTATGTTATGTTATGTTATGTTATGTTATGTTATGTTATGTTATGTTATGTTATGTTATGTTATGTTATGTTATGTTATGTTATGTTATGTTATGTTATGTTATGTTATGTTATGTTATGTTATGTTATGTTATGTTATGTTATGTTATGTTATGTTATGTTATGTTATGTTATGTTATGTTATGTTATGTTATGTTATGTTATGTTATGTTATGTTATGTTATGTTATGTTATGTTATGTTATGTTATGTTATGTTATGTTATGTTATACATAGATTCAGTTTCCTTATAAACTTTATAACTTGATCTGAAATTTCAGAATCACGCGAGATGAAAGCGATCTTCTAAATTAGACGTTTTCATTCAAATCTGATAAAAATATGTGTTCTTCGACTTCGAATTAGTAATAACTTACATTTTAGTAGAGAACAAAGGAAAAAAAATTTTCCAGCGAAAATGAAAATTTTCCGGAAATTTGTCGACAATTTTTTATTCTGGAAAAGGACTTTTTTCGTTATCTCGAAGGCCCATACCGTGAATTCATCATCTGTTTCTTCATAAACTTTATAGCTTCCTCGAAAATTCGATGGGAAATTGCAATTAAATTTCAGAATCATGCAAGATGAAACCTATCTTCTGAATAAGATGTTTCCATTCAAACCTGATCAAAATATGTGTTCTTCGACTTCGAATTAGAAAAAACTTACATTTTCGTAGAGAACGGAAGAATATATTTTTTAAATTTTTTCCCACGAAAATGATGAAAATTCTCTGAAAATTTGTCAACAGTTTTTTATTCTGAGAATCGACTTTTTTCGTCATATCGAAGGCGCAGATCGCGAATTCCTCATCAGTTTCTTCATAAACTTTATAGTTTCTTCGAAAATTTTATGGGAATTTGCAATGAAATTTCAGAATAACGCGAAATGAAAGCTATATTCTAAACTAGACGTTTTCATTCAGATCTGATTGAAAATATGTGTTCTTCGACTTCGAATAAGTAAACACTTACATTTTCGTAGAGAACGGAAAAAATTTTTGACATTTTCGTAGAGAACGGAAGAAAATTTTTCAAAATTTTTTCCGACGAAAATCTTTTTCCAAAATTTTTCAATCATCAGTTTTTTCATAAACTTCTTCGAAAATTCGATGGGAATTTGCAATCAAATTTCAGAATCACGCGAAATCAAAGCTCTCTTACAATTAGACGTTTTCATTTAAATCTGATTTTAAACATGTGTTATTTTACTTCAAATTAGTCAGAAATTACATTTTTTATAGAATTCGGATTAAAAAAGAATTTCAACTTTTTTCCGACCAAAATGACGAAGATTAATTTTGAAAATTATGAACGACATCGTGACATTTCATTCGAACACTTCAGAGATTACGGTAGTGTATAGGAATGGACATATGGCATGGAATTTGTTTGTTTGGTCTTTTAACAATGTGCTCGGCTGTCGACATAAAATTTATTATATTTAATTTTAATATATTTCGAAACTATGAAGAATTCATGAATCTCAAAATTCTATAATAATAAGTAGAAAAAAAGAAAACGAATTTCTTTCAGAATAAATATTACTAGAGTGAGACAATTATCAGATAAATCAAAAATGGACCAAGCCTATAAATTCATTTCAGACTGTAATTGAGCACCTATTCAATGACTGAATGTCAGTGAATGTTAATTGCTGTTGGTACACCTGCAGTCGATTTATCGTGATCGTTCTCTTTTTTGCGCAAGCTCCATTGCATTTATCGTAACGTAATTCATTCATTTAGTTTCTCTGTCCTCAATAACATCTCTTGTCCACGTTTTTTGACTGAATCATCTTTATGACTTGGAAGCCTTCCGAATTCGGAAATTTATTCTGATTTCACTCTCATCGGAATTGATAAATTCTAAAATCATCTGATAATTATGTGCCGCTCCCTGTTGTCGATTAAGCAAGAAGTATGAAATTATGGAATTTCTGTTTATTTGGCCAATGGCATAACAACAGAAAGAGAAAATTAATTGTAATAAGGCGTACAGTAAGGAGGCACTCCCATGATATTAAAAATTGCTAATTTTGCAAACAAAGTTTCTGGATTCTTCCAAAGAAAAAATCAGAGAATAAAATTCTGTTTTAGTTACATACTCACCCTACCTTGTTTATATATTTATAGATGTTTACTATATTTTAAAGAAAATGAATATAGGTTTATTAAATTGAATAGTAATCGTGAGTATTTAACAAGAAGCAGTGATCTGGTACTTATTCCGGCAATAAAACAGTTAATTCGAGCACTCACTCTATTATTAGAGTATTAAAATCTTCAACCATTTACCGTCAAATTTGAAATTACTGAAAGCTTATTTCTTTGAGAAGAGAGTTAATTCATTGATGTTAACAAAGGCATACTATAGTGTGGCAAAGTACTTCGATGATTCAAATGTAGGCAATAATTTTTCAATCAATTTTTTGTATCATATGTTTGTTTATTTTTTTACCACGAATGTCCCTCACCATGTGAAATTGGAAATTGTCTCAAATGTTTAATATTTCTGAGGTAGGTTTTTTTTCTTTTCGAATATAGTTGTATATTATTGTGTGTATATAAATTGAACCAATATTTTTGTTTGAACCAATATTTTTGTTCGAGGGCTGAATGGAAGATCAGACTCAAAACTGAATTCGGTCCCTTTTATTTGTGAGTATTCTTCTTAGTTGTAATTATTGGTTGTGATTGGATGTAATTTTACAATGTGAGGAATATTTCCCAATAAATTTAATTTTTATTATATTATTATTATAGTGCAAACGAAAATTTGATTAAAATTCTATCTTAATTTTAATTTTCTTGTAGTTTTATCTGAATGTGTTGCTTTCAATGTTTTGCTGATAGTAAATAGGTCTTCATTTGGTGTAGTTGCGTATTCTTTAATCTGTCATTGTCAGCAAACCAATACCCTTGTTTGAGATGTAAGAAAAATTTGTACCAAATACAGTAAAGAAGTTCTAACTGTGGCTTTTTTACGACAACATCTAGAAACGCTTAACAATTATTACGCAAAAACTATTTTAGAGTTACCTGGAGCTTAGAGCATGGTATGGCATACAATTTAACCTTTCCACAATTCCTTCAATATCAATGTCTGCATTTGTATCAATATTTTTCCACGTATCATATTCAGCAGGCAAAACTGGTAATCCAGGCAAAGAATATTTGAAAAATGGTTTATTGTTTTTGAACATTAACAGTTCATTGAGGCAGCCAACGGCAACAACTGGAACAAAAACGCACATGATTGTGAAATTGTATGATAATATGTTAGTTTAATTTATAATGTAAAAAGACTTAATTTCGATCATTTTTATCATTATCAGTGGGACACTGCTTGTCTCCTTGGAACAATACAATGTTGAGAAAGATCAAATAAAGGGTGTTTTTTTTCAGAGGTATAGAACTTTAAATTGCAATAAAACAACGATGGATCATTCGATTGGCGAGAATTTTTTTTTATTCGAAAGATCTTGTGGCATTATATCTTAAATATGATTTCTGGCGTATGACCGCCACGGCTGGCTCGGATAGAGTCCACCATGGACGTCCAATTTTCGATGATTTTTTCCAACATTTGTGGCCGTATATCGGCAATAACACGGCGAATATTGCCTTCCAAATGGTCAAGCGTTTGTGGCTTATCCGCATAGACCAATGACTTTACATAGCCCCACAGAAAGTAGTCTAGCGGTGTTCAATCACAAAATCTTGGAGGCCAATTCACAGGTCCAAAACGTGAAATTAGGCGGTCACCAAACGTGTCCTTCAATAAATCGATTGTGGCACGAGCTGTGTGACATGTTGCGCCGTCTTGTTGAAACCACAGCTCCTCGACATCATGGTTGCTCAATTCAGGAATGAAAAAATTAGTAATCATGGCTCTTACCGATCACCATTGACTGTAACGTTCTGGCCATCATCGTTTTTGAAGAAGTACGGACCAATGATTCCACCAGCCCCTAAAGCGCACCAAACATTAAGTTTTTCTGGATGTAACGGTGTTTTGACATACATTTGAGGATTATCTTCGCTCCAAATGCAGCAGTTTTGTTTGTTGACGTAGCCATTCAACAAGAAGTTCGCTTCATCGCTAAACAAAATTCGCTTATGAAAATCGGGAACAACGGCAATCTCGTTTTCGGCCCATTCGTTTGTCTATTTATGATAAATTGCCAAACCAAACTGAGAATGAATCACTTCTCAGCTGTTAAATCGGTCGCTATCTTCAACAGTAATGACAACTTAAAGTTTTATACATCTAAAAAAAACACCCGTTATTATAAAAGAAAAAGACATCTAGTGATGTCGGAGAGAGATCTAAACATTTTGGTAGTTTCTAGGAGGCAAGAAGTCTGAAAATTATGAATTCAATCGCTCTCTTTACAAGGAATAATCGCCATAATGATAATGATAATAATATTATATCACCTATAAACCAAAAAATAAATTTTTCACTATACAGAGAAAGGAAAATATTTGATGTCAACTCGAGTTTTATTTAGCAAGATTTAATTAGCAATCAAGCCTGTCAGTGAGATTTTCAGTTTGAAACTTGAAATTCGATATCTCCAACCATAACCATAGTACGCTCCTTGAATATAATAATTAGTCTATTCTGTCATAAAGTGTATTAGATTTTATACGTTATTATATACGTGGAATCATTGGGATTTAACTGTGAATATTCTTTTCCTTTGTTTTTAACACGACATCTAGCTAAAAGATTCTTTCTAGAAAAAGAGAAAAATATAATTAGGAAATACGTAAATTAAAATGCCTGCTTGTTTGAAACATAAAGAAATATTTTCGATAAATATACGGTATTAATATTGGAATTGGAGTTACGACTTAATCTAGCAGTAAAATAGAATACATTTAAAATTGCTTCGTATTATGTTAGTCGTTAGAAAAGTGTTACTTCAAATCGAAAAAATTTCTCTTCACAATCTAACATTACAGATAGCAATGAGTCGAGGAGTGTTAAATTTTTTGACTCATTTGATACACGTCATTGTATTCTAGCACTTGGCTCGAAGTCTTAATAGTTAGCATGTGTAATGAGCACGAAAAACGTTAAGGTTAATAAAAATATTTTATATTTGATCGAATTAAATTGTTTCCGTTTGAAATGTTTGATAATTTTTTATGAGAAAAGTGGGGTTTTTCCGACAGAGCAGTTACATACTTTACATTCTCATTGCTAAAATCATGACTTGTAACTTTGTCTCCTTTATTGACTAATGTTTAGATTTTTCAAGCTGGTATAATTTGAAGAGAAAGAAGACTGGTTTTGAAGGTTAGTAAAATGGTCGAACCATCATTCACAAACAAGTAGATCCTAGGTTTACTAATTTTAACTGATTCAGGCGATGATATAACACTTATAAAATGTTATCAAACAAGTCGTCAGATACTTTAAATTCGAGATAATATTTAAAGAAATATTATACGTACCTATTCCATCGCAGAATGATACGGAATTAACATTTTTATGAGAGCTTCACCATAAAACAAAAATAAGGAACGCATGTTGAAAAAAGTACTTGTTTCGTAGTTATTAGAAATAATTGAATTCATGATGAAATATTTTATTTATGGCAACAGAAAAAAAGGAATATCCCTTCACGTTTATGTCGTATATTGAAACTACTATACTATATTCAAAAACATATTCACTCACTCGACATGAGACAGTTTCGTGCGAAGAACCCATTGTCAAGTATTTAACAATCCTGAGTTGGTTTAATATCTTGATAATGGGTTAATACCCCGACTGAATAATAAGTATAATAATAATAGGTTGTTTTCTATCTTCATTGCTAATTGTTGCAAAATGAGAAACACATCAACCCATGTTTCATTTCTGTGCCAATAAATTTTGGATTCTTAAAAGTGTATACAGGCATTTTCTTGCTGAAAACAGATATAAATAATTTTTTTTCCAATTTTTTGTGAAAAATTCCGAAAAAAATTTTCTCTAGCAATTCATTATACATAATAAGTTATATCTGAATCAAAATTCGTTCGTATTAGTGTTTCGTGGGTTTTTTCTTTATGTGTGCCAATTTTGTCGTCAGAAAAAATTGAAAGAGAAGAAATACGACAGTAGTATATTATGAATAAGAAAGAAAACGAAAGTGTTTTTCGTTTGAAAATCTGTCATGTGAAATGAGAAATTATGTACTTTATTGAGTGATGATATGAATCGAAATTGTTGATAATATTATTATCGAATCAACTGAATTCAAATTAGTTCAATGATAAAACATTATTTTCATTTCGGTTTTTTTCTTAAAGTTAGTCAATTTTGCCGTTAAAAAGAACTGAGAGAGAAGGAATACGACAGTAATATATTAGAAGAATGAAAGAGAAAACGAAAATCCCTTTATTCCGTATACTACGTGTATAAAACACACAGGTATATTTTCGAGGAAAAAAGTGTTTTTCGGTCTACCGGGCCAAAGCAACCGGCAGATCGGCCTGCCATGAGAGATATATGCTTCTGATACTATCAAGAATAACATATAAAAATTCGAAGTTTCCTAAAATATGTCAAAAAGAAGTTTTTTTCTCAATTTTCAAAGGGTCTGCCACAAGGAAATAACCGAAGGAATGGTCTGCCATTTCGTTTTTGAGTACGTATAATAATATATTTCAACATATCAAAACGGCAGCTTTCCTAAAATTTGTCTTTTTTCACCAAATTATCACACCTTTTATACCTGCAAAGTACTGAACCAACCGCGATTTCGCAAAACTAAGTCCCATTTCATGTAGGTACCACTGTCTAACTGAGAAAATTTTAGGCTTTCCTAAAATATGTGTCGTCAAATGTACTGGCTCTTAGACTATAAGTAATCATATCACCAACAGAATCAGATGTATATAATGTGTCTATCCTAGACTTATCAATATGATAATATTCTTCCTTATCCGTAGGACATATAATATCATAATGACCTTTTAAATAAACGGTGTTTGTGGTAAAATTTTGAGGTAAAATTATATACATTTTTAGATATGAGAATATCAATTATTTCGATTTATGAATGAAGCCATGAACATTGGGGAATTGACTTTTAAACATTTATTTAACTGCAGTGATTAGTCAATATATTACAATTTGTTAATATAATGAAATAATTGTTAAGCCAAGATTTACACATATATTAAAAAGAATACTGCATGACGTACGTTTCGATGAGATTCACCTTTTTCAAATGCTACGTGAAAACTAATGACATTTCTCGAATACGTACAATAGGTAAACTTAAATTATGAATACAGACAAAACAGGTAGATAACAGGTAGAAGGGATCAATTCATACTGAACTACTATATAGGAAACTAAGTAATTTTGAAAAGATTGAGAAGGAGGCTTGAGGTATGATCGATTTGGCTGTTCAAAAGGTTGCCAGAATATTTGTGTTTATTAATTTGAAGTGATTCTAACAAATTAAGCTTCCTTCCTTTGTTTGCTGTATTCAAAATTTCAAAATTGGAATTGAATATATGATTTTCATTAATCAAATGATTTGCATAATGTGAATCTGTCTTCTGATTATCAAAGCTACGTTTATGTTCAGAAATTCTTATTTGAAAACTTCTAAACGTTCTACCAATATAAAACTTATCACAACTACCACAATTCATTTCATATAGGTACTCCTGGTTTTTTATTTTTGTTGACCTTAGATTTGTTATTTTTGATATGTTTTCCTAAGTTATTTCCAGTACGGTAAGCAATGTTGATGTTATACTTAAAAAGATCTTGACTTAACAACTGTTTCATTATGTTTATCGATTTACATCAAGTATCGGCCTCATCAGTTATTAATTTGTTAATACTTCATCAATTTATTTTGGAGTCTGTTAATTCACGTATGTCTTTCTTATTATAATACTAGCGACCCGCCCCGGCTTCGCACGCCGCAAACGCTACGCCCCGCAATTTTTAAATCTGTAATATCTTCGAAAATATTCACTTAAATCATACGGTGTAAAGGGCCATATATATCTATATTAAATGAACAATGTATTCAAGGTATTTAATTGGTTAAGGATTAATGCTGTATGGGTTAAAATCGCTTCGAAAATTAGCCATTATTTGTCGCAAAAAGTAAATGACAAAAAAAGTTATTGTGGGTTATCCATAAGAGATAGACATATACCATCACGGACTTTTCTGTAGACCTTTTCAATGTGTACAATACTTAGTACATTATTTTGATAAAACTCGTAGGGTTCAGTCTGCGTTTGCAATGTAAGCGGAAAGAATGTAATTATTTACGACATCACATTAGAAACCTCAAAAATAACAGTACTTCTCCACTATTTAGTGGATGTTATTATACATATAAACCTTCCTCTTGAATCACTCTATCTATTTAAAAAACCGCATCAAAATCCGTTGCGTAGTTTCAAAGATTAAAGCGTACAAAGGTACAAAGGGACAGAAAAAGCGACTTTGCTTTATACTATGTAGTGACGATGATAGATACAACCGTTTGTGAGCTGGGTTATAGATCAAGGCATTGCTGACCAAGCGTATGGACCACAAAGCTTAAGACAATTTTATCAACGAACCTATTTTTAACTAGTTTTTCACACATGCAGTCCAAAAGTCAACTGAGACTTTTCCAAAATAATCAGAAGTACTGGTTCCAAAGTAGTCCTTAGATATTTCAATTCACATGCTTTGTCAACAAAAATATAGGGTGTATTGAACCGTTTTGTGGATTAAGTTAATCGTTTCGAATTGTAGCATACATTTGAAAATATTCCTTCGAGTTGTTGGGTGAGAAATTGATTGACATTACCTACTTCCATATCCCAATTTAAAATATTTTATAGATCTCACCTGGCGTTCTAGGATTTAACCTGTCATGGTAGAAGCTTATTACACAACTTGGTACATCAGGCAGTACAATATCTGATGTTACTAAGGTGCCTTTGTAAACCTTGAGTCTACTTCTCGTGTCGTCTCCTAGTTTCAAATCTGTGATGACAAGACGATTTTCGCCATCTCCTGCGACATTGGACAATACGGCATTTCTAGGAATAGTATTGAGGCCGGCAGTTCTGTCTAGATGAGCATCTAACCATCTCGAAATTTTCAAGTCGCTGTTGAAGAAAACGAATGTTACACCTTCTGGGGATGGTTACTTACATAGGTTGTACATAGTACACTTGTATTTTTAAGTTAGCAATAAACTGTAGGTACTTATTTAATATTCAAAAAACATAGTTATTCGAGAATTCGAAATAACCGAATATAAAGAGAATAAAAACATACATCTTCCCTGGAAAAATCATTATTTGACATTATTAACACGAAGTTTAACTCTTGAGTGTTTTCTTGTCTGTCAAAATTTCAAGCAAAAATTGTGATTTTACGCAAAAACATACAATAAAATTGGAAAAATTCATTTCGTGTTAACTTTTAACAAATTATTAATTTATCCAAACTTTTCATAAATACTGAAATAATATTCATAGAGAAGCAGTATCGACTAAAATGTAAAAAATGTGCTTTACTTTTTTGTTTATATTATGAACATCAAATGGAAAGTCCTGTTCGTTTTATTTTAAAAGAATCTCTAATTGAGTATACTAAGATGAAAATAATGGTTAAACGGTTAAATTAACTAATAATAATAAATTAAGAAAATAATATGGGTAAAATTAGTTATTATAGTTATAGTTTATCATTATCAACGATTGATGAAGAAGAAGATGAAGTAGAAGCAAGATAAGTAGCCTGTGAATATGCAAATTCACAGGCTAAAGAGAAGGAAGAAACTGGAGAGAAGGGGAATGAATAAAAGAAAATTGGAACAGAATAAATAACAAGATGTGAACCAGGTAAGGGGAATGTTGATAAATAAATAAGTTTCAAAAAATGCAGAAAAATATTTTTTATTGTATTATTATTGTTTTAGGAACATTCTATTATGAATTATTATATAATGTACATATGAAATAACAAAAACGATATAATAATTGAAAACTTGAGTCTAAGCAATTATTTATATATCAGAAGAAAATCGTAACTCAACATATAAATAAAAATTACATCAATAATATTGCACCAGTTGATATTTTCCATACAGATGCAACTATAACAGATATTCTATAAATATATTTATAATCAGGCCATCCTTATAAGCTGTTACATGGGAAATGATATTTATTCAAGATAACACATCTTTGATAAAGAGATTTCCTGAAAAAAATAGTTTGCAAACATACTGTTGTTGAAAAGTTGCGTCATTGAAAAGCTTCAATAAATAATTAAAAGAAGGTCGAAAAATTAATTATGTGCGCAAATATTAAAGAGTTTAAATATTAAAAATTTAAGAGTTTTTGCAATTTGTTAGGCATCTGAACTTCGTAAACATCCGAGTGATTTATTTATGACAACATTTCAATTTGAGAAACGTTTTCTTTGAACGCAATAAGCAATTTAGCTGTTTTCAATAGAAAAGGTTTCAAAATCTCAGGAATCAATTTGAAAAATGTAGTGAAATACTAGTACATTGTCATAATTGTATTTGTATTAATCAAATTCTTACCTTTTGCTCATTTGTAATGTCGAATGATGCTGTGTAAGAGGGTTGTTACGTGTGATAAACATACGATAAACTAACACTTAATCTCTAAATGAATGTTTGTTTACATGAAGCGTTGCTACAGGTAACGGTTCTTCCAATCAGATCAATAACGGTGAATTGAAAATATTATCCAAATGAACACTGTTTTAAGAGTTTACAACAATTTCGAAAGTACCGTAAATACCTAATAAAAGTATCCACTCTGACTAAAATAAATACCTCGTATAATGAAAGAAATACCTCGTATATTTGAAGCATATACCTCGTATCTAAAGCATGTACGGGGTTGACCCAAAATATACGAAACAAAAAATTTTAAGTAAGGAGTAAAATAGTAATTTTTTTTCAATTCTTTATTTTTATGGTTTTAGACATATTTACACTGTAAAACCACAGACTGATTCTGACATTTATGCTATGACTCTAGATTTGAAACTTAAGGAAACGATGGGTTAATTTGATATTTTGTAGGGAGATATAAAATCCTCAAGAAGAAACTAATTTTAATGTTGAATATCAAATTCAATACAATGATTCATCCTTTGGATATTGATTTTCATTGAAATACAAGACTGAGTACAAACGGTAAAAAACAGTGGATATAATTGTTTTCTTTTTGATTGAATATTTTTACTTGAACTTATGTTATTCATAATATTATACAAAACTTCTTCAGATTTTTTTACAGTAAACGCCAACACTATTGAATATAAAGTGATATTTTTTTAGTTTATTAATGAGTTGCGTTTCGTAGAATTTGTTCGATATTTTGTCTATAAACCCAAAAATGGATTTATTTGTGTCTTCAGCTTTGTCTTGTGTTTTGTTCCTAGTTGGTATTTAGTTCCAGAATACCATTTCGAAAAACTTGTAATGGTCCTGGAGGTTGAACATTTATTTCAGACTATAAAGAAATGGCATATTAATAGTTGGTCTAATAATTTTGTAATTTAATGTTGATTTTAGTTAAATCGCTGTTTAATTGAAGTGAAGTTCAATTTGTTCATTCCACTGTGTGCTTTCTGCAATGTATTGTTTTGACTCTTGCAGTTCATCATTCGGTCCATTATCCTCCTCCTGGATATTTACCCAGGTCCATTATTCTCCTTATTACTCCTAGATATTTTTAGATTTTTCGAACATCAACAAAATCACATATTTAGAACATATTTTGCAGTTAGTTCTTATGATGGTTGATGTTGAGTGGAGTCTGAATTTTTTCTTTGTTAATTTTCATGTGAAGATTATGCTCGTGCTTGTCAAAGTTGATTAATTATGTCATATCATTGTTCTAATTCACGTTAGTGCACTTTTGGTCGAATTTCAGTTCTTGTCCTTGTCCACTCTTACTCCCCTTTGAAACAGTTTTCTTGTAATTTATTTGAAATCTATTACTGATTCACAAACGGAAATAGAAGTCGCCGGAAAAAACGTTTTTTTCTTCTGAAAAATAAGAGAGGCCAATCCTGAAATCAGACATTCAATGGAACTATATACAAACATAGGCAAGTGGAACACAATATTCTGGATACATTATGTGAATAACCGAAGATACTTACCAAAACCTATCATAATTAAATAAGAAGTATTAAATTAGCGAATAGAAATAAATAAATCTCCACCGACATGTTCATCTGTACTCTGGACTCTTAATGTTTATTCATTCAAGGAATTTTTAACAAAACTTCGAAAATCATACAATATCGGGTTCTTCTTCGGATTCAACAAACATGAAACAAAAACACTCTAGACCTCAAGGTTGTTAAAAAGAGCTTTCAACAAGAATCCAGATAGCTAAAACGCTCAGAAATTCGCATTAAGAATATATTGTCATACTTATTAAACATAGTAAATTTCAATCAAATGAATAATAAATGAATAAATGAAAATAAAAGGTCGTAATATTCCACTTCAAAGGGCACATGAAGCCAAATGAAATAATAATGTCAAAGTTTAATATTTTGCCTCGTCAAGCTACATCCGTATAGAATAATCTAAATCTACCATTGACATAATTCGCAATGGCAATGTGTCGAAATTCTAATTTCAACCAGACGTATAGTAGGAATATCGACAAAGTGTTTTCAATATAATGACTCATCTCAAGGTGTATTTTAATCTAAATATCAATAAAACAGTAGAGAATATGTCGAAATCTAATGGTTATTTTTGAAATAAATTCATTACCTTTTGAAATCCCCATTCAAATATTCAAAATTGATTATCGACCGTTTTGTGAAATGATTGTTCCAAGTACAAACATCTGCGCAATCGCTACTTGAATGAAGCGATGGAAGAAAGCTGCCGACTTGTGCCGATCAAAAACGAGTAAGTTACCGCTCTATCGAAACACAGAAATGATAAGTGCCTTATTCAGTTGCACATCCGACTGATCGTGTAAGTTCAATGATTCGTGTCCACAGAATCAATTGAACCAGTTAAAGAGTGCACTTTTCTATCAGTGAACGAACAAAGTCGTGTTTTGTACGTGCGTGTTTATTTTTGGACTCACGTTATCGAGAACGCTGTGACTTAAGATATTGTTGTGCGGTTTGACGAAGATCCTGTCGGAGGCTGTGTCATCATCAACAAGTGGAATTCTTCGGATTAATTTAAACGACTTTAAGGTCAATAAGTTGATGGTCTGTCAGTGGACACCGTTAAATGATTCAATTGGGTCTTTGATATAGTGGTACGTTTGGCGGTTTATTTAAGAAGTCAAGTAGAATATTAATGCTTCAGAATAATTTATATTTATATAGTTGTAATGAGTATGTAACAAAACAATTTATAGAGATAAAATATCTAGACGGCTCTTAAAATTGAATTGATGCATATATCATTCTTTCAATAGTTTTATTGAATCATTTTTGTTGTCTTTCATAGGATTTTTAACATTGATGGTTATAAATTCACGGTCTTTCTAGGTTTATTTTGCTTATGTAAGGGCATACATACATTTCTATATCATACATCAAATTTAGTTGAACTATATTTGTGAAATTTGCTGTGGCCTATATTTATTACTGTTACTTTTTCACAACCATCGGAAAAATATCACACAAGTATAAGCTTATTTGAACAAGGAAAACGGAAAGTATTTTTTTCCAAAGACAAAAAACTGAAATACAATAATTGATATGGTTTTAAATATAAATTGATAGTTATAGGAATATAAAAATTCGTGAAAATAAATGATCACATGATTAGAATGATACGTACCTATAGAATGAATTTTTTTAGTTGTCACATTGTTATCTATACAAACAAGCTCAATTGTTTCAAAATTGATGATATATCCAAAGTTGATTGATGGTTCGCTGATCTCTTGGTGAAACATGATTCAAAACAGAGTTCAATATCCAGTTTAACTTTTGAAAATGGGGTAGTTAACATCCCGAAACAATTGTCAAGCAATTAATACAATTCTGTACAACTAAACCTGAGTTTTGTATTCAATTTAAGATCGAAGTCTCCATCTAAATCACATTGTTTCTAATGACGATTTCTTTTTAATAATTACAATCATATTTTATCCAATGAAAAAAAAATTTCATAGTTTTACTAACTATTAATATTTGAATCATTTAAGTAAGGTATCCAAAGCAAAGTACCTACTATAAGTAAGTGTTTTTCTATATTATTGATTGCCAATTTATTGCATTTCAGTTTGTTTTTCAGTTTATCGTTTTGTTCAAGTCTGGCAAGTTAATTAACTGAGCGCAATATTAACTCTTCACATACACAAAAACTGTAGGTAATTTTCAATGGAATACGATGTCTAGTGCATGTGGTTATGAATTTTGTATCAATTAGAATTGCAATCATTTCTCAGAAATCGATATAGCGCTGCAGAGCAACCGTTCGGACTATTAGTCAGTTTCTAAAAGTTAGTCATCATGATGAATGTATAGTAAAATTTAGAAAACATTGAATAAGGAGGGTGTTTCCTGTACCCTTGTATACCACTCCTTAATCCCAAAAATTTCAAATACTGCCTTTTTATGAATTTTAGAGAAACCAAATTTTTTCGCATACCTAACTTGTGGTTGTAAGTTTTCTACTTTAATATACTGAATTAAATTTTCGTTTTACACTTAGATTCGATAATGAATCGTTTTTAGAAACAAGACTTCTTCAATGAATTAAACTGTGCCTGTAGACACTACTGCTTTATTATTTTTACCATTGGTTTTTAGAATGCTCTCACAAGTTGTGTTGTTACCTTGATTCCCAATTGATATTGTAGTTTGGAAAGCATTATTCCAGAAGAAAATTATCAAATATAAAATGCATATTTCGCAGTTAGATCAGGGTCGATAATTTTTGAAACAAAAAAAAATAAAAGTAAGACGAAAACCGTTAAAAAAGGACGAGAATATAACAATAGTGAAAGGAAAAATAAATTGCGGGCGATCTGAGGTCGGGAAGTGCAAGGGGGTGAGTTTTTAAGGGTAAAAAACGGTGTACCTCGATTTCCGGCAAAACTACAAGTCCTATGGAAAATAATTAAATGACAAAATTGTAGATAATAAGGAGACCTACAACTTTTTTTATCACACTTTTTTACATAACCTCATAATTTTCACCAAATTTCGTGAAAAAATTTTTTTGCATAAGATAAAAGGGGCCATTCAAGTATTACGTAAGCAGATTTATTACAATTATTTACCCCCCCCCCCTCCCCCTTGTCAGCAAAAGTAAGCAAACTGCTAACCCCCTCCCCCCATGCTTACGTAAACATTTTTTAATTTATATATTGATTTTTTGATGATTTATGAGCAGAAGTTATAATTCTAAAGATAATAAAATGGTTTTTTATAGAGATTAGATTTTACTGATGCGGTATTCATCATAGAGTAAGGTACAAAAATAATATAATATTAAGTAATATTACGAACATAAAAACTTACTTAAAATTGTTTACACATATTTATTGAAATTAACAGTCCTCAGACCATGATACCCGAATCCATGATTCTTTTTTCGATGACATTGTATGTTAACTGCTCAGCGTTGTGAGTCTGCTCACTTTCATCCAATTTTGGAATGTCTACGTCATTTTCATGGAGTCATTCAGCATCATCGTGCTCTAAATTTTGAATAATGCACATCAGTTCATCAGCACGACGACCAGCGACTCTTACGGGTCTAACTTTCCTGTCATTGTGCGTGTTCACTCATTACTCAAAGTAAATAAAACATATGAATTATTTGAGGGAATCCCGGAAAATGCGTTTAAGTTTTCAAGCAAAAGCAAGGTGAGGGTTACCATATGTGTAAAAAAGTAAATAACATCTGATGACGTAATCATCATCTAGACCCCCCTACCCCCGATGTCATCAAAAATAAGCAAAGCAAAGACCCCCCCGTCCCCCAATAGTGCTTACGTAATAATTGAACGGTCCCAAAATAAAAAACCAAAAACTTGATTATTTGAATTTTCCTCATTAGCTTTGAGGTTATGTGAAAAAACAAAATCACAAAATTATGTAGGTCTCTTTATTACCTACAACTTTGTCATTCAATTTTTTTTCCATAGGATTTGTAGCTTTGCCGGAAATCGAGGTACACCGTTTTTCACCTTTAAAAACTCACCCCCTTCCACTTCCCGACCTCAGATCGCCCGTAATTTATTCTTCCTTTAATTTTTGTTATATTCTCGGCCTTTTTTAACGGGTTTCATCCTACTATTATTTTTTTTCACTTTTTACCATTTTCAAAATTATCGACCCTGGTCTAAGTAGTAAGAATTATCGGCATTAATTCTTATAACTATACTAAGGTTTACATATAACTAACTCAGTTTCAAAATTCTTCTTCCAAGATTCTTTTGATTGCTTTTCCTCAATATTTCCACAACCGCCTAATAGTTACTACGAAACGCCTATGCTTGTAATGTGAATTGAAAGAATATTGAAAACATAGAATACTCTGAAAATCATGCCGTTTAGCAAAAAATAAACAAATGTTTTCATTTTGTAAGGTTAGAACAATGTTGAATTATTTGACGTAATCATATAAGTTGATTTATCCGTATTCACACACAGAAAATCCCTATCTTATTTATTCATTAAGTATTCAACTTTTTTTTAAAATTGTGTTACCTTCAAAATGCAATGATATAGTTACTGACGAAGTTTTTCACTACAAAATCTGCGTTAGTTATATTATAATATTTTCTTGTTTTCAAACTGCGCAATCTACTTGAGAGTTTGACATTATGCAGGTATATTATACATTACACGTTGTAAAATATAAATGAGTTTCAGGTTATATTCATGAATGTGTATGAGAAACTTTTCATTGCATTCTTTCAATTACGTAGCTATTGCACCTATCTGTTGAATTACGTTCACATTTTCGCAATTGATTTTGCAACTTTAATAGCATCATTAGTCTATTTTAGCAGATTTTAACGGTATATTAATATTTCTAACAAATTATAGTGGTATATAATAAATTAACGGTATACACACAATAGTAATGTGTGTACTCATTGAAATTGATCCTCTGCTCCTTGACCATTGCTTTTAAATACGTGTCTAGACTTCTGCAACTGAAGAGATACATTTAAAAATGATTTGCCACTAAAATAATTCCTGTAGGTATGCACGTGTCTTCTAATTAAAAGCAAAATGTACAAGTACGCTGACGACTGTAACTAATTTAATGTCAACCACCAAGTAAATGTAGTGGTTGTTAGTCTGCCTGTATCACATTCTTAAGATGGTCGTAAGCTCTGAGTCTCTGAATTCTGAAAATTTCGTTTATTTTAGTATAATGCAATACAGAAGTTATTTATTCCGTATTTGAAATATTGTTGATATATAATTATAATAATAATAATAATAATAACTTCTTTATTCTCAACAGGTATATTACCCAATTACAGAAAATAATAACATAATGTTGAATACTACTCGTAAATAATTAAAATGAAGAGATATAACAAAGAGCTCAATCTAACCTAAAAAAACTAAAATAGTAACTAATAACCAAATAATAGCATTTAATGAAATATTACAAATAACTCAATCTAAGTCAATTCATTTTAGTCAATTTCCTTTCTTCTCATAACTCCTAAAAATAACTTCTATCGAGTAGAAGTGAATGTCACAATTATTGGCAACTCTATTGAATGTAGACTCCATAAACCAAATGGGGGATTGTATTAGCAAGTTGGTCCTCGGAGTCTCTAGGTGGAATAAATCTGTATTACGATAATTTTGTCTAGGAACACGAAATTTCAAAGCGGACAAGAGGAGGACGATCAATACTATTGTGCAGTAATTTGTACAAAAATTTGAGTGAATAATACTCTGCAATGAGATTAAACTAAATCGACTCAGTAACTCGTTGTGATTGACTCCTCTCTGTGGATAAACTTTATCCTCCCTCCAAACTAAGAATTTCAAGAACCTACTCTGAATGCCCTCAAGATGGCGTTGATGGCAAGTGTAAATGGGATGCCAGATCATGCTGCCATACCCCAACTTGCTATGGATTAGGGTATTAAATAGTCCTATGAATATTGAGGAATTATTGAAATATTTGATATTGGGTATAACGAATCCATATATTTTTGAGGCAGATAAAATAAGTTGAGTGAAAGGAAAGCTTCTGATCGAAGACTACACCAAGATCTCTCACCTTATCAGAACGAGAAAGAAACTGACCACCGATGCTATAATCACACTCAATTTGATCTCTTTTCCTTGTGAAAGAGACAACATTCAAACTCAAATAATTGTCCTCACACCAACTAGCAACATGGTCCAGCGCAAGCTAAAGTTGAACACAGTTGTCCTGTGATCCTATTTCATGCTATAGTTTCAAATCGTCTGCGAACATCAAATGTGGAGAGTGAATATTATCCATCAGATCATTTACGAACATGATAAATAACAGTGGTCCAAAATTAGACCCTTGAGGAATTCCAGAGGTAGGTGTGAACTCAGACGAATGTAGACCGTTCAGCTGTACGAATTGACGTCGGTCAACCAGGTAAGAATGAAAAAGGTTGGTGAATATACTTACTAGACTTTCTTTGGAAAAATGTATTGAATTAATCAAAATAATAGCATAGCGAACTATGCGATGCGATGCCTTCATTTTACATCAAGGAATAATTCTTAGAGTATACTGATATCGATGTCTACCTTCATTGAAAATAGGCGCTTTCGTTATATATGGAACTCATCAGTTTTGCCACGTCCATCGTCAAGTGAGAGGCATCGATTAATTCTCAAACGTTATGACTGAGAATACAGAAATAAGTGGTTTATCATGCATGGATCAGCAACATTTCAATATAGGAATCACCAGAAAATCATGAAAACATCAAGCATCGAATGTGCACAAGTCCGGATCTATTGAAGGTATCTACTAATTTATATTTTGACAATTACCTACATCTAGTTTGATGTTTGTTGTCGCTAGATTGCAATAGTTATATGCTCGTTTATCACCCTGTCTCTCAGGTTTCCTGTTAGGGGCTGATTATTAAACATGAACCAATCCATATGAAAAGTTTGAAAGTTTCAGAAACTTTTAAAAAAGGTGATTATCAAATAACAAGTACATGTAATTTGCAGAAATTGCAGAGAACATTCAATGACAGGCAGTTTTGTGCTATATTTGATACGTATTTGTAACGGAATGACAATAACGTTGAGAACTGCTTCTGTTCGACAAGAAGATATAAACCGTTATAACTTAAACTGTCCGCAAGTTGAATACGGTTAACATTTCGTGAAATACAGTAAAAGAATGAATCATCTTATTTGCACAGAGTATTATTTTGCGGTGAAGTATCCCACATTTATTCAAGATAATTTACTGCGTCTAATCTAACATTTCAGCTGTTTCACTATTCTCTAAATTCAGAAATTTTATTTTGTATCCAATGCTAACTTCTTTCTCAACATAAAATATTTAATTGTATTTTTAAAAAATTAATTAATCGAACGGTACAAAACTAAAAAAGTAAAAAATATTCGCAAGGTGCATTTAAGTATTTATGTATAATTTCAGAGTTATTTTCAGAAAGTGAAAATAGTTTTCAAAAACATTCTTTTTTTTTCGAAATATAGATATATACGAAAATTTTAAAGGCATCAATTTGCTATAAGGAATATTTCAATAAAGTTGATTAAATTTTCGCAGCTCTCTTGGTGGAACATTGTTTGTTATATTGAATAAAAGAAACACTTGGCTTGGTTTCACAAAAATATATCAATTGCTTGACAATTGTTTCGTGGCGAATTGTTTCGTAGCTTTTGAAAAATTAGGTGAAACCCCAAAACAATTGTTATAATATAATTGTTATAAATATAATTTCTGTGAAATCCATCCAAGTGTTTGTTATTCAAAGGAAGATTTAATTGATTTTCAAACAATATCCTTATGTAAATTCGGATGTCATTAAATAAGCAAGTATTTACAATGAAAAGTTTGGGTAATATTTCTTCCTAATTCACATTTTTTCGGAACTTTCTCGTGTTTTCTCACCAATTAGGAAAATATAAGTCTTGTCAAAATTTCACTACATATTAAGATATCCGCAACTTCTTCGTATTTAGTCTAATTTCTATTTTATTAATTAATTTCCTTTATTGAATACCAAGAATTGGACATCCAATAAAAGAGAAATCAAATATTTTTCGTAACAATTTCCACGGATTTAAGATTTTGAAATTTGTATTTTCTAGTTCAAATAGTTCGTAGAACATTTCGTTTAATGTCATGTTTGAGGAAATTATATAATTATCTGGGAAATAAAACTAAAATAGAGATTTAATATACTTTTTCACAATTAGTTTATGATCCACATTAGAATGAAGACAATAATCTCAGTAAATGACATTTTATAAATAATAACAAATATGTATTATGTGAGTAATCTTATAAAATAAATCAAATTCTGTTTCTTTGTGTTAAGATTAGTGACAGATTCAAATGATTTAGCTATTTCGTTATCATTATTTATGTTGCAGTTGAATCTTAGATTTACTTTGAGCCATGAAAAAAGTTCATTTTTATTTTTGCTATTAATCGCTCAACCAAAGACGATCACGAGTATTTGGGACTTGTCCTAAGAAGTTTGTAATCAATACCTTTATAAATTTCTATTATACGGGGGTGGGGTGAAAAGTTTCCGGCCTGACCAAGAGATGGCGCCACTAGGCCTACTTTTGGAGCGGCGTCCTACAGTATTATTCCTACTGAGCTTGTATGTAAAGTGTCAGCCCAATCGCTACGTTTCCGTTTGAGAGCACATTGCGCAAGACGCGTCTGTTGTTTTCGTGAAAATGGAAATATTGGAGAAACTTGCAGTTACTATCACTGGTTATTACTATGCAGACTTATTGCAGCTTTTGAAGGACGAGGTGCAAATAAACCACTTCATTTGGCGAAGCAAAAAATTTTGTTTCATTTCGATAATGCACCAGCGCATTTGTCGATTGTTTCCATGTCCAAAATCCACGAATTTAAGTTTGAACTGATACCGCATCCTCCCTACTCTCCAGACTTAGCGCCTAGAAACTATTACCTGTTTCCTAACCTCAAGAAATGGTTTTCAACAACGAAGAAGTTGTCGAAACTATAAAGCAGTATTTTGAGGAGCTTGACGAATCTACGATTAAAAATGTTATAACCAAATTAGAGCACCGTTATGAGAAATGTATCAGTGTTGATGGAGATTATGTTGAAAAATAAAGCAAAACAAATTTAAAACATAGTTTTTCTTGGTCAGGCCGGAAGCTTTTCACCCCACCTTCGTACACCAAAGCAGAATAATACACTATATTCAACTACAAGGCTTTTTTATGGCAACTACCAATCTTCTTTCTTCTCCAAGATTTTGGGGTGTCTCTCCTGGATTAACACAGATACGAACTGTACTTTCTGTATATGGCTTTCATTTATATTTCTAATAATTGACATGAATATAGAAATATTATTGAAGTTATTATTTCCATTCTCGTATTCACAGGAGTTTTTTCAACTTATTTGTTTTAATAATATATTCCAGAGTCACAAAAATATATATGTCTCTTAAATTATAGGGCAAATACTCAGTTCTGCGATTCACGAGTGAAAAGAGCGATAATTTGTTAGCCGAAGTGGCCTCTTGGAAACGAATAGAGTAAAAACAATGACACAGGTTTCTCTATGGAACTGATTTTTTGAAATCCAGTTTAAGCCGGTTCCGAATGGCCAATGGGCTTGTAATCTATGTACATTACCTAACAATTATCATTTATCACTAAACCACTTGAATCATTAACAAACACAAATATCAATCGCTTCAGTGAGACTCGAACCCGAATCTTACCGCTTCACAGTCGGGTGTTTTCTCGTCTAAACCACGACCATATCGATCAGGTATGGATATAGATTATGTAAAACAGGTGCGCTAGGTTCGAACCCCAGGCTAGTTACGAATTTTTGTGAATTATATTAGAAGATGAATCATAGGTAATGTATAATATTGCAAGCTCCATGGCCATTTTGAATAGCGACAAGATGTATTCACATCTTATGATATATACTTCGTTACAACTCAAGTGATTTCGGTTGAACTAGGACAGAGGGCACCACTTATGCCCAGTTTTTCGATCTTTCTTCTAATATAAATAATACAGAATTTGGAGAAGACCTTTGCGCTGAATGCCATCTATGTTTCAAGATCTGCCCTTTCAGAAAATCCAGAATGAATATAGATTTCATGTCAAATAAAATTGCTACAGAACTTTTTTGTCACAAACTTCAATATTCCCTACTTTTGGCCATGCGTTTTCCTTAGGTTTGGTCAATCAAATAAAGATTGCGTAATGAAATGTAGATACTTCTTATTAATATTTATCGAAATGAACAACTGATAATCATTATTTCATCAATTAGAGTGGGGTGGCCATAGGTGGGGTATATATATATATATATATATATATATATATATATATATATATATATATATATATATGGGCCCTATATCCTCTGTGGTTGATCACTGGCGATATCTTACATGATCAACCGTAAAAGCGTACACAATCTCATAAAACATATTTTTCTTCATAGAAGGATTATTAGTTTGGTATGATTAAGTTTCAATAGTTGTGTACTACAGTTGTACCAACTGACAAGTTGTAAAAATCTCCAGTTATAATATAATAATTGAGTTATTATTTTGATGAAATTTTCAAAATCACTATCGATGATAATTTTTCATTAATTCTGAAATATATTTCTCTTTTTTTTCAGATGTTATGATATTTGAAACCTCTGGCGACATTTCAAGTGTAGGAAGTTTCACCAGAAATATTCATGGCTCTACATCATCGATACCACAATTCACAAATAAAACATCAGGTTGAAAGAATATGGCCATTCAAACGTCCTTAAAATCGCAAGATTTCAGGCAGTCCATCCAAGAGTCAAGACAAAAGTTCTTAGACAAACTTTGTGAAAACTCTGCGGAAACGGAAGAGAATAAACCGCGAAAAAATGAAGCTATCAGAAGAAGATCTGTATCAAGAAAAATTAGTAGCAAAGTACGAAAAACGTCGTCGACATATCGAAAAAGTAGAACTTCAAACATACAGAAAACAACGATAAATGCAAGTTCTGTAGCTGCGTTGGCGTCCAAATTTAACGAAATTATAGAGAAACAAAATGTTCCAAAGGCTGAAGTTAGATTACAAAAATTGGTGAGAAGATTAAGTAGTTTTAACAATAACAGCTTCAAGGAGATGCCGCAAACTAACCCTAGTGATACGAATGAAAATAAAGAAAAAAAACTGAGAAAACCCAGTATTAAAAAAAAACCTAACCTTGATGAAAAATATTCGAAAGTACAAAGCGCTAAGAAAATTTCGAATAATTCTACGATAATTCTTGAGAACGATAAGGAATTAAGAACAACAAATCACAGTAATTATAATAAAAATGTAGAAATACCTGAATGTATTCCTGAAAATCCCGCACAAAAAAAACCATCTTCCATCGGGTTTGTTAAAGCTGCCATTGAAAACTTCGAGAAGAAGACATTCAAACCAATAATAAGTAAAAGGAGTCTTTCTGAAGTACACCAAGTTCCCTCCACAAACATTCTCGAATCAGAATCAAATAGAAGGAGGAGCTGTAAACCTGATTTGCAGATTCCGAAAAAAACGGAAGTATTAAGTGATATACGTAAACTAAATGAGTATGGAGCTGAATTAAGAGAAGCTAAAGTTAGTAGTATAAGTGAACCCAATTTAATATTAACTGGTAACTTGAAAACACCTAAACAAGAGGCTGTTCTCTTCAATTCTACTTCCACCATTGGTAATTTATCTTCGTCTACATCGAAAATACACGATATTCCTGCATTATTTTCAAAGAAAATAGCTGAGAATAAAGAAAGTTTATCGAAGAGTGAATATTTCGAGTCTAGGATCTCAGAAAAATTGACAAAGAGTGAGAATCCTTCTGACGATAACGAAGGAATTGACTCTCGCAAGACAGTCGAAGCCTTCAATTTACACGTTGGCGAATCCTGTTATTCTGTTACAGATATTATCAAACCCACGTCATTGGAAACTGAAGGAATTGAGAATGACGACCAGAAGAAAAACAGCGGAAATTCTCAGAAAAATATCAAACCAAATTCCTCATTCCTTTGGAATAAAAGCTCCTACAATCTTCATCAGTTCAATACGGTAGGTGTTCCTTATGTCAGTACAATCATTAGACCAACTAATAATGCGAAATCCATCGACCGAACAGCTCTTTCGAAAACTCTACCGAAAGATTTCAAAGATGGAATCCTCGAAGAAAATGAAAAAATATACGAGGAACTAGATACGGGGGACGACTACGAACTTTTTGACTTGAACGACGACTACGAGGAAGTGGAAGTTGTAAAGGACGAAACGGAACGTGACTATGAATATATGCACAATACAGAAGAAAATATTTACGAAACGTTGCCGTTGAAGAAACAGAACATACCGTTACCGCGAAGACCATCGTCAAAAAATTCGGACAGTGTGTCGAACGGATACGAATCTATATACAACAGTGGTCCGGCCAAAGAACAAACTGATGGCAATTACGAAAGTATTTACTTTCAGGAACTCAGTGACAAAAAGGATAATTTGGAAAAAGATACGACGGAATCTGTGATTTCCAGCGATCAAAAAACTAACAGTTTATACGGAACGGCGAGTCTGATAAGTTGGAACGAAGGAACAATTTATAATGGAAGTGCTAATAGTGAAGTCAGTTTTAGTGACAAAAGCGAGTGGATTGATGTGAGTGATGACGATGAAGATGGAGAATCGAAAATTGTTATGTGAGTAGCATATATCTCCTTTCATTGCATTGAAGTCATTTTTTAAGTCATTTTTCAAAAACTAAAATTGACATGCAGTTTTAGTAGTACACTAACACTCAATCCTAGATCAATAAAAACTTCCCTTCATCACTATCAAGCATTATTGGCATAAAAGTTCTACATATTTGCAAGTCTATCAAAATAAATTATTAGAAAATCTTGTCGTTTATGTCGTTTTATATGGTAATTATTCAATTGAACCTTCGCATCAGCGGACTGGCTTTGCGGTTATTTTCGGAATGTTTGCGCATAAATCGGAAACTGCAGAATATACTGCTCTGTGATCTATATCTGTTCTGTGTTTCAGAAGTACACCATTCATTTCTGTACATGCATATTCTTATCTATATGAGAGTGTCACGTCACATTCATCCTTGCCGAACCAAATACTTAGGTTTCATTTATTATATGTTTACTAAGTAAATTTACTTATAGTTCATTTATAAGTTTACTACTTATAAATAGTTAGATTTAGTTCGTCAGTTTTTCTTAACTCGGTTACATCTCGTAGCAGTTTACAGGTTACAATTTGATTCCTTATAACTATTTAATGGTTTAGCTATCTTGTTTTTTGCTGTACTGTCATTAGTGTTATATACATATCTTCTCTTGCTCAGTTGTATAAGTTGAAAATATGTTTTGCATACACATATTTTCGAATGCTTACTAAGTAGATATCATTATTTTTTCAGTGGACGATGAATCTACTCTGTGATAGTTCATATTTAAATGAGAGGTAATAATAAAAACTTGTCTAAAAATCACTGACTGAACAATTCTTTATTCGATTAGTTTCGCCTTTTACAGCATTATCAAGAATGCTTGATAATGCTGTAAAAGGCGAAGCTAACTAGTCGAATAAAGAATTGTTCAGTCAGTGATTTTTAGACAAGTTTTTATTATTACCTCTCATTATTTTTCCTTTTATGAAATACATTTTTCATATATTTCATGTCATAAGTAGAGTTTGGGATATAAAAAGGTACAATACATAATACAGTACCCACTGAACAACACCCAAGAACACAAATGGAATAGAACCCACGAGTAAACCGAATGCGGATTAGTGTAACCACAGCTACTGTAATTTCGGCTACTGAGGCTCTAACAAATATTCTGTGATCAATCACTAACAAAACAATAATTAAATTTACTTGATAAAAAACATTTCTCTATTGTTTTTTGCTCCTGGACTTACTCTTGTTTCTTGGGTCATTTTAGTATCTCCCAACTTGTAAAATGTTCTAGTTCCGAGTGTATAGATAGTCTCTACTACCTAGATACATTATTAAAGATAAAATTTTTACCTTAGACACTAATTTCAATAAAACAGTGCATTTTCTGTTGTTAAAAATGTTAAAACACTGTAATTTTTTTGGTTATACTATAAAAATCAATTCTATAAAATCAACTGGAAAATTTTACATCTCTTGTAGGATTTAAATCTAGATTAATCGCATTGGCATGTTTTGGAGAGAGATCAAAATTTGAAGCAAAAGCTCTTTTCTCGTAATATCAAGTTTGTTTGCAGACAAATTTCATTTCATCAAATGTAAAAATGATGATAACGCGAAATTGTTGATTAATAAAATTCACGTTTATAAGTAATAGCTTACGACATAAGGTCATCATGTTAAGAGAACCTTGCGGTTTTAGACAGTGGCCCCTTACAGGCACGAGGTCGTAAACTAACGTATCATTAAACACTTCTTCATCTTCATACCAAGCATTCCGAACTGACGTGAAGACTGCCACGGTCGGTTCATCCACGGTCGACCAACTGGCAACATCGCAACTAACCGCGCTATATTCTTCTCGCTTGAAACTAATATTTCAACAGAAGGGAGGGTTGATTAAAAAAAGTGGAATGAATTTCAAGACATGCCGTACAGGACCTGATATTTTCAAAGGCAACGGCATAAAAAAATATCTCTCTGATGAATGAAGAATTTCAGAAATGTGCTCACTAATTACTTAACAAATTAGCATATTGCAACTAACGAAATATTCATTTTAATTTATGCAATGAAAAAATTACTTTTTAGGTGAATATTAAATTGTGAATGAAGAATAGAATAAAAAATGTTATATTTTAAATTTTATGCAATCAAATATTATGTGTTTAATTTACAATTTCATAAAACTCCCAGAAATTTCATCATATATATTATATATTTTCATATAGTTATTGGGAATTTGGTTGATTTTAATTTTCATAAGTAGTTGAATACTAATTTTATTTCCTTGAATTTAAACTAAAATTCAAACACGTGAACTTCTGATTTACACTTCACAAAGAACCTCAAGAATCTGAAGAAGTCGGTTGTAACGACGAAACACGTCATGCTATGTTGTTAATAAAGTGTAAATCGAAAGTTCAAGAGTTTGAATTTTAGTTTATATTCAATTATAATCGATTTACATCAAGTAAACGCTAACAATATTAAATATTAAAAAAAATTCTTTTTCCGATCTTTTTAGTACCTACCCTTAGAAATTCAATATTCATTATATAATGAATTTTTCATTATTAAAAAAATAATGAAAAAAGTTTGTAATCAAGTAAAAATGAAACGCCTTAATAACCTTATGGTTAATTTTGCGAAGTGGTAAACTAAATATGATTTTGGGAGAACAAAATAAAAATCAACTGAGAGAAAAGAAACTCACCAAGAAATATTGTATCAATGGCTTTCTTGCTTAACTTTAACGTGTCCTTGTTTACTCACGTATGCTACTATTATAGTACTAGGATGTTTTCATGCTTAGTGAGCATGTTATCGCAATCAAACCGTGAAGATTCAATTAATGGAAATCATTTATTCGCAATAATTGTTTTGGCACCTAATTTCAGTGAACTGATATAACTTTAAGTAAATGAAAGCAGTTCATTTATTCCTCCATGCCTTAGTGAATATTTGACATTTGTTGGATACATTAGTTTTTCCAACTTTGTTGTCCCTACAATATAGAGTTTTGGCTGTGAGACTGGAATCAAGAATATTTTGTATGTTCCAAATTTAGTTGTAAATAATTAAGATGAATAATGGGAGATAGATTACACTGGAAAACACCAATTTTGTTGTCTTAGATCTGTGATTTTGACTAAATTTTGATCTTTGAATTCAAAAATGTTATCAAATTTTCTCTATCGCGTCAAGTTTTTAAACTACAGAAAACCCTCTCTTTGCTCTAAAAGTGATACAAAATGGGCATACAGAGGAAAGTAAAGTGGAAACTAACCAAATATATTAGAATGTTTTATTCATACAAGGGTTATTATAATATTAAAAGTTAAATTGTGTTTATACAAAAAAAAAGATATTAGGGTAAGAATTTTCGCACATAACATTTCCTAGAATGTTCATTCTGGAGACATTCTCGTTTGAAGCTCCAACACTAGTCAGCCATCATACTGACATCTACCTTGCTACCTTGCCTCCATGACCTTCAAATCTTGGTGGAATCGCTCTCCCTGTTCATCACTAACAACGTCAATATTTTCTGGAAAGTTAGCTAGATGGCTATGCAGTTTGATACTCAAGTTACCTCCAAGCTTTTTAAAGCTTTCTAATAGTTGTTGAACAATTTCGACGTAAATCTGGGATCCTGAGTTTCCAAGAAAGTCCTTGACAATACTTTTGAATGCCAACCAAGCACGTTCATCTCTAATAAGTTGTTGAATCTGTGGCCTATCAAAGACAGCAGCCTTTATCTTCTCATATGACAAGCTAAGAAATGCCGAAATGATATACTTAAAACAGTCCGCTTCAGTTGACAAAACTTTAACAAATTGCTTCATGAGACCTAATTTTATATGCAAAGGTGGAAATATAATGTTTTTTCTGTCGACAAGTGGCTGATTAAGAATGTTTGGATCACCAGGTTTCAGGTCAGATCTTGACGGCCACTTTCACTGCACCCAAGGCTTCTCACAAATAGGATTATCTATTTTATTTTTTTTTATATCCTGCAGTTTTTACTATACAAAAGTAAAAAGTTAACAATTATTGGAGTGATCTTTGGGTTCTCGCCAAATCATTGGTATACCCAACGGAAGTTTACCACTTGTTCCTTTTGTCCACATTCTCAAACACTTCACACACTGCTTGCAGACTTTGTGAGAGGCCTATGATTTATCTCGGTCTCCAATTTTTACTTTAAAATAAGCAAAATAGGCTTGCCTGACAAAAGTATTTTCTCAAATTTTTTTCGTTTATGTATAAATGAGAACGAAATACTGCTGATCTTATGTAAATACAATGATACAATTACAATACATTGCGTATTATAATACGCAATTATACAAATTAAAAAGTTTCAACTTTCAACTCATTCAATAGATTTCAATTCAGTTTTTTGAAATATTTTTTTCTGGGAGTTCATAATGAAATTCATTTACTCATATAGAATAAACAAGTTAGGTTCATTTTTATATAAAATGGACTGTTTAGCTAGACGGTTATTTTTGTAATTTTTTATTTTCGTAGAATGTATTTTGTAAGTATTGTAAATACTAGATTACATACGAGTGTTTTTTTTCAATTCAGTGTAACTACAGTTTAACGCCGGTTCCGAACGGCCTACAGGCATGTACAGAAAATTAATAATTATAATAAAATAATTATTATTTAATTACTCAAATCATAGACAAATACCCGAAGCGTACCACGCCACAGTTGGGTGTTTCACACGTTGATTATTTCAGAACTTTATCTACAAATCATATGTTTAATCAATAAAAAATTACATTTTTGGTACTTATTGAATGTTGAAACTTGTTCGAAAGTTTTCTTTCAATGTCAACTTAATTTCATTTTGCAAAATTTTCAAATTATTACAGAGTAATTATCACAAAAATATACGAGATGGCGCTTTATGTCATCGGGCATATTTAGTGATATAAGATCTCATTCTACTTGAATGTTTTTTTTCAAGTAGTAAGTTGTCTCTTAGGCTATATTTTAATGAAATGTGCTACATTTGTGATACCTTTAAATACTAATTGATTCACTAGATACATTGTATCGATATGCTAAAAAAATATTGTAAACACAAAATAATTACTTAATTATGTATACCTGGTACTTCAAAATATTTAGTGACTATTTTATTACTATATTGAGGGAAATGGATATATAATAGTTCATGTCTTGCATTCATTCTACCTGTTACATCTTCGGAAGAGTTGAGGGTACTCATTTCTTGTTATTTTCGGAAGTTGTTACTTCAGGTATATGCGCAAAGATATTTGTCGGGAGGGTTTTTACGTACTTTGGGAGATGGAAGAAAAGAGAACAGTCAGTTGGTGTAGTGAGAATGATAACATTTAAAGAAAGGGTAGTGAACTTAGTGTGAAGTAGTGTTGTTTACACAAATATTTCTTTATAAAACTTTGAAATGAGGTGAGAATACATATAATATCAATATTTTGAAAATGAAAATAGACACGTTAAAAACTGCCATTTTTCAATACTTAAGTTCTATGATAACATTATAGCAGCTGAATTTCTAGCTTGCTGTTAATTATACGGTTTCTGAAATAAAGTTTCATTGCGCATTGGTATAGTCCTACTTAATATAATTCAATGCCCTTCATTTTATCAATGTTATGGATGGTAATGTTCAAAGAAGTTATAACTTGACGTGTATTTTTTGAAATCAATCTAGAAACATGATTTTTTGACATGATAATTTATACCAAAATAAGGTTCCTCTACTCATTCGAGTGAAAGGTTACGTGAAAATACTATCCCGTCAAAAGTATTTATGATGTTCTAAAATTTCTTGAATATTTTAGGAACCGTCACTGATATATAATAATCTGATTAAATTTTCTTACAGTGTCAGGGACACCGCTAAAAACAAAAAGGCCGGAAGTTGGTCTCAACAGTGCCGTCAGCAATGGTCCAAGGCTTCGAAAAGTTCTCCTAATGAAGGTCAGTGAACTTTATTTTACACATGAAATATGCTTTAAAACAGTTTGCAATTTTTCAATTATATTAAATATATTACACATCAACCTGTAAGAAAAAGAATACTGAATTTCATTTTGTATTCATCCTATTGTTATGAAATAGTAAGGCTTTATTTAAGATAGCGATAAGGAAGTTTTACATTTTGTTTACAACTTGAACGTTTACTTTAAAAATATATAGATTTTTGTTTAATAATTCCATTCAACGGTGAAAACTTCTATAATTATCTGTTCTGTCTTTAAACTAGTGATTCAAATTACTCAATGAAAATTTGTCTTACTGGGCCCTTAAACACTGTCCATTGCGACGTAGTGGTAACTATGATTCTGCCCTCTGTCTGATGATGACCACGCAAACAATCTCCATTTTCCGGGAAATGCAACTAAAACAGTACGTTTGTAATATGTATAAAACATAGAAGATACAATTGACAATGTCAGTTTAATATACTTTCATTGAGAATATTTCTCAATATCAACCATACAGGAAGGATGAACTGCATAAGTGAGATAATATTCACATATTTTGAGTGGGCTGAAACGATTGCTTAGCGCAAATAAATACAGCAACATTCCATGTAGCGATTTAATTCTCACTATTCTCAGAAGGAAGAGTATATTGAACTCAAATCGAGATCAACTACACAATGATTTTAAAATTTTCAAGAAATGTAAATATATATATATATATATATATATATATATAATATATATATATATATATATATATATATATATATAGTTTCAAGATTCACAAATCATTCAATACTAGTAAATACTGAGACTCTTAATCGAAATATTTCAAATAAAACTCTCAGGAAGCTGTCTACACAAATGTTGTCAAAGAGAACGAACCCATCACTTTCGAGAGTGATGGGTTCGTCACAAATATTTTTATGATCATCACATCTTTTTATGTTACTTTTTATGTGAAATTTTTTATGCATTATATGTATTATTTTTTTCGGTTTTAAGATGGGTTAATGACTTAAGTTTTCTAAGTATAGGTATACTTATTAAACTTCAATCATGTTTCACCTAGGATTAAGAATATCTTTATCTACTATTTTGTATTATTTTCTGATTTATGTTAATTTTATTTTTGGATGAGTGGAAGAATGATTTTTCAAACTCCTACAATTTGTAAGAAAGAAATTATTTTTGCCACAATAAAGATTACATATATATAACATAATATCTGTCTGATATTTTAAGCAGTAACAGGCTATTTTCAATGTTAAATGCTTTATTTTTGTTGCCGTTTCGTTGTATATCACAACTTTGTCAAAACTAATCATAACTTATAATTGATATTAATTATTTATTGACAAATACATCACTCAAAAGCGTGAGCCAGTTACTGAGTAGGAAAGATACAAAATAGTTTACAAATTATGTAGAATAAAACTAGAAATATTAAATTAAATTAAACTCTTGGCTTAATGTTTCACGATTATATTCAACAATATTAATTTGTCAACATGTTTCGAGCGTGAACTCATTTTCAGTCTTGAAAATGAGCTCACGCACGAAACATGTTGACAAATTCATATTGTTGAATATAATCGCGAAACATTAAGCCAAGAGTTCAATTTATATTAATATTTAATTATGTTTCATCAAGAGATAAGCGAGAATTCAATCTCAGTCATTAAAAACTAGAAATAATACCAATAATGTACAAACAATACATATACAATACATATGAACGATAACTCAGTGGAGAAGCTAACATTAAAGATAACCCACAAGCTACAGGAAAAACTATAATTAATATTAGCTTCGACAAAGTTGTGTGATATAACGAAAAGTCAACAAAAATGAAGCTTTTAACGTTGAAGAGCTTGTTTTTGCTGAAAATATCAAAAATATAACTATCTCAAACAGGCAATATATGAATTTCAAACACTCAAACATATATGAATGTTACCTAGATATACATACATATAATTTTTTTTTTCAAAGTTGAGCTGGCTGTATAAGCATGATAAGGCATTTTAGACTAAACAAGGATATCAAAAATTATCTATTTCAAAGTTTTGACAAATATAAAATTTTTAACAAATGACGCGGAGGTTTCGCTCATCTCTGGGTGAAACATTATGTTAAAAACTAAAAAATTTTTATCAAAACGTTAACAAGAAATACATTTTTCCAAGTTTAAACTCCGTTTATGCTAAGAATATAAATTTTTCATTCAATTAATAACAGACAAGAAAATTAACATTAAACTTCGTAAAAGTAGATGTAGCAATTTGAAGTAAGTAACTCAAATATCTAAGAACGTGAGGTTCTTCTATTTTTGGTGCTTGTGCGATTTGAAAGATGTTTTCTAATGATGTTAGAATATCTGAACATCTGAACATACTTGAGAAGAACCTTCGAAGAAATATCACTTATAAAACTGACAAAACGTAAGAAAATTCATGAAGAATAATTGAATAAAAAGAGAGAAGGATGTGCAAAGATGATAAAAAATTATTAGTCATATAATTGAAATATCAGAAATCGAATAGATGAACATTGACGTTTTTTTTCTATTCAATGGACCTACAGTTTAACGCCGGTTCCGAACGGCCAATGGGCTTGTAATCAATGTACATTACACAACAATTATCATTATCATTAAACTATTGAAATCATAGACAAAGACATGCACCCATGCCTTGACCGGGGCTCGAACCCTAATCCACCGCACCATAGTTGGATGTTATATCGAACATAAAACAGATTATACTATTGAATTGATAAATATGATACTTCAACAACAATAAATTACGAAATCCTGCACCAGTAGTTATTGAAACACTGATAACTTTGTAATGATGAAATAATGAGTTCCTTCACCACCTCTTTGATGTTTTTAAAATACCTGCTAGGAACCCTGAATGAATTACTTTTATTGTGGGTTTTTACACTGAAGCTGCCTTACCTGTTGGAGTATTCAGTTAATATACCATTTTTTCGATTTACTGGGGAACTGACTGAAAAACCAGTCTTTTCAACATATTTTATGATAAGTAGAATTGAGTTCCATCATTTTTTGAAATTGCAACATTGCTCACGTCTTCCAATATTTTTCGTTAATTCACAAAATTCTCAGAATGAATTGATCTCTTAGACCGTGAAAACTGATATGAAAAATACTCAGAATAGGTAGCTGAGCCGATGATGCCTACATCCAGCTAGATATGGCATAAAAATACCAGTTGGATACTGAAATATGAATACCTATAAGACAATAAAGTTTATTGATATTCCTCAGATGTTCTGGGTCATTCTTTTATCATCGTAATAACAAACTTTAAAGTGTATTCACTTTATTGGTGCCATATAGAGAATGATAAATCGTAAACACTATTATATTTCCTGCCGCAAAACACGATAATTGCTGATTGAGGATAATAATTCGTAATTCAATATACAATTGGTATCATTGTAAAAGATCTATGCGTGTGTTGAACCCCGTTTTAGGTGTTCAATGGCGCACCCATCATCCTCATTCTTATGGTATATTGTGTTCTCGTTTTCATTGTGTTTCTTACTGTTTATTTCTCCAAATCTTAATACATACAGTATAATATTGTTGTCATTGTTGAATAATTCCAGGATTTTTGAGATTTATTTGTTTTTTCATTTGTAGCGAAAAATCTTTTAGGGCACATAAGTACGAGGGTAAGAAGAAAAGTTTCCGGATTATCATGTACCTAGATCATATATCTACGGGATATCATAATATCTAGGGCAACCTTTGACATGTTGTGGGCCAACCTTTAGTGTGTAAATACGTTTGCAGGCCACGTTTAAAAGTAGTGCATTTCAAAGTAGTGTTCATAATTTTTTTTTAGCGATAGATATCAGACATGAAATAATACTACGATGTTATTTTAATACAATTTATTAAAATAAAAAAAAGAAATGAAAAAAATAGGTAACAATATTTCAATTGCATCGTTAAATTTGGAATTATTACAAACTACGATATTTAAATATAGCGACACCGAAATCAATGAGACAATTGGGCTTGAATTGGGGAAACTAACCCATCGATGTTTGGATTATTTCCACTGATACAAAGCGTTACGAATTTAAAAATTATGGTCAGTCCGCCTTGTACGATGTTTGGATTTATCAACTTTCATCAATGAAAAGAACTTTTCGATTCTATATGTACTACCAAAGGCACAAATTAATCTTTTTGCGAATTTTCTAAGCATCTTTTCTAATTTTCTAAGTCTTCTTCGAGGTAATTTTCATAAAAATCGAACAACTCCACGTCATCAAATTTAGATTTTAGGTGTGAGTTTTCTTTTTGTTGGACTCACAATTGAATTGAAACAGTCTTTCATGTTTAAGTTCAGCCAGTTTTTTTTCCAGCCAAGTGTTTATTTAACATAACGGGTGTTTTTTTTAGAGTTATAGAATTTTAAGTTGGCATTACTGTTGAAGATGGCGACCGATTTAACAGCTGAGAAGTGATTTATTCTCAGTTCGGTTTGGCAATTCATAAAATCAATCAATTAATTGAAATCAATTGGTCGAATGGGCCCAAAACGAGATTGCTGTTGTTGCCGATTTTCATAAGCGAATTTTGTTTAGCGATGAAGCGCACTTCTGGTTGAATGGCTACAAACAAAACTTCCGCATTTGGAGTGAAGATAATCCGCAAGTGTATGTCAAAATACCGTTACATCCAAAAAAACTGACTGTTTGGTGCGCTTTATGGGCTGGTGGAAACATTGGTCCGTACTTCTTCAAAAACGATGATGGCCAGAAGGTTACAGTCAATGGTGATCGGTATAGAGTCATGTATAGAGTCATGATTACTTTTAACATTATTTTCATTCCTGAATTGAACAACCATTTAAATATGTCCAGAGAGCTGTCCATTCAATTTCTGAATTGAACAAATAACGAGCGCAACAAGACGGCGCAACATGTCACACAGCTTGTGCCACAATCGATTTATTGAAAGACACGTTTGGTGACCGCCTAATTTCACGTTTTTGACCTGTGAATTGGCCTCCAAGATCTTGTAATTTAACACCGCTAGACTACTTTCTGTGGGGCTATGTAAAGTCATTGGTCTATGAGGATAAGCCACAAACGCTTGACCTTGGAAGACAATATTCGCCGTGTTATTGCCGATATACGGCTACAAATGTTGGAAAAAGTCATCGAAAATTGGACGCCCAGATTGGACTACATCCGCGCCAGCCGTTGCGGTTATATGCCAGAAATCATATTTGAAATGTATTGCCACAAGATTATCTTTCGAATGAAAAAAAATTCTTGTCAGTCGAATGATCCATCGTTGTTTTATTGCAATTCAAAGTTCTATACCTCAAAAAAAAACACTCTTTATTTATGATGTTTAAGTTAAGACATCCCACTTACAAAAGTTAAGTTTTTCAGTTTTGAAAATGGGGTAACACCACGAAACAATTGTCAATATTCATTATAAATTTTGTGAAACCAAGCCAAGTGTTTTTATTTAATATATATTTCACAATGTTTAAGCAAGTGATCAGCGAACACTCAATCTTCTTCAGACCTAGAAGTTATCTTCTTCCTCTTGTATATTGAAGTGAGTGACCATTATCGCGAATAATGAGGTATAAAGTTATGCAAATTATGTCCATTCGTCCATTTTAGATCTAAATGAACCTAAGAGCAGTTCTCTCCGATTGGCACATAAAGAAGAATGGAGAAATTCATTATTTATTACATATTCTTCAGCGATAGTTACACGCGGCGAATTTTGAGATTTAACAACGTATAAACATGGCCGAAGTAAAGGTACAGAACATAAATCAGTGCTTTCACGTGGTTGAATATCATTCACTTCGGATAGTAATGTAACTGTCAGGATTGACACTTTCATAGCTTTGCTTTCAGAGATAGATAGGGAAGCATTTCAACTTCGTGCTTTCTAATTTGTATCACAACAAGAAATGTTCATCGAATTAGTTATGACTTAAATTCTATATTTATGGATGATACTATAACTTCGTAAATATTAACTTCGAATTTAAATTCCTACTGACAGTTGACAGAATATTTTGACAGAATGCTCATTAGATTTTTTCCCAATTATTGTGTATTGACAAATTTTTTGAACGCTGTCTTTCATACAGTGGAAACAAATATACTTCTTATAAAATACTAATCTTAATGAATAACACCTGTCTATGTATTTCATCGAATATTCTTGTTTTTCTTTGTTGTGCTTACGTCATTCTATTGTGCAAATTCGAGTCATCCTTGAATCTTGTTTCTCTTTGTAAGAGCATTAAAAAAAAACCTTTCACATATATATGTTGAAAAAAATAAAAGAAAAAAGAGACCTCAACAATTATGTATAAGGGAAGGTTCAATTATAATATATTATAGGGGACGGGGGGAGTTCTGTTCAGTTTTTCCTCTGCTTATTTTGACGTTCATCGCGTTATTATTCCTTAGACTATTTTCTTATTTCAAGAATTATAACTACTGCTCATGAATCATCAAAAAAACAGAATACATGCCAAGGAAAATGCATATGTCAATATTTAGGAGGGGGTTGATAATTGTAATACATCAATGACACGGAGGTTTCGCTTATCTCTTGGAGAAACATTTTGTTAAAAACAATGAATTAAAATTAACACACTTGACAAGTTTCACTGAATATATTGAAAAATCTACATAGTTTCACTGAATATATTATCAAAGTATCAATGTTACTGACAGTAATATTGTTACTCTTGATAATGGTTAATCCAACATATGTAAGTTTTTAATATATTCAGTATTGTGTTAATTTTAATTTATTGTTTTTAATTGTAATAAACCTGCTAAATTAATATTTAAAGCCAATTAACTCTAAAACCGAAGTTTTCAGAAGAAATACACTATTATCGCAATTTTCTTCATTGTTTCTATAATTTCAAAGTTGAAAATGTTATGAACAGCGTGTAGTAGGTTTTACACTTACGCCATTTACTCTTTCGTGTCAAATACTTCTCAGGGACATTTCATTGGCTTTTATTCAGTGATTATTTGGCGAATTCTTCTGATTTCTGCTGAATAGTCGCCTTCAAATGAAACTTGGTTTGGTCAGTAGCATTAACGGACATTTCTGAACGAATGTTACATTCGCGCTACCAATTTCTCTGCTCAACTACCGTCCCTGTCGAGGACGAGTTTTCTGCAGGAATAGCTCGTATAATTTATCTTGTAACACAATGAATCATTAATTTAAAAAATCACGAGCATCTATCGAGTAGTATTTGAGTAAATGAAACGTCAATGAAAATAAAGACTCATTTGTTTGTTCGCTACAGTTATCGAAAATATTGATAATTTTCAGAAATACACGAGAGTTGCACGTCCCAGGGTACAGTAACCCAATTAAACGAATTAAATCCTTCTCTTGGTACAATGACTCGTATATAATCGATTATTTACAATAAGTGCATTGGTTCGTCTCCATTATCATGGATGCATCGATTATTGACATCAATCTCATTGAATAAACAGTTTTGTTTTGAAGAGAATAAAATAAATTATTTCCTTCAACTATGATGAATTATGTGGGTTATTGAGCTCGTAATTATTACAAATATATGTGATTGTATTTGATCGTATTGTGAAAGACCTATTAAAACCACAGGTACACATATTGATTTCTTTCAAGTAATATTCTACACGAAATTGAATACTGAGAGAAGAGTTTACTGTTTTATTCATTTTACACGATATGTTACCAACTTCGTGCATAAATTACAGGAATTTCAGTTGGCCAAAAATTTAGAAACGGGCAGAACAAAAAGCTTCACAATTCTGATAATCTACTTTGTCTAAAAAAATTTTTGCTGATAGCTGAATTTGAACTGAAACCTTCAACATTTACTATGTAATACTTCAAACAGTTGGGTCAATAATGAAAAATTTATGATTGAAATAAAGTTTAATAGATTGTGATGTATACTCAAGAATTCAGGTATAGAATGGTCATATAGTTATTACGACTGGTCCTGTAAAACAGGCTAAATGAATCAATATCGAATTATATATATTAACGGGTGATTTCTTAAGAGTTAAGGTTCTCAAGTTGGCGGCACTAGTTGGTAATGGCATCCAAACGTCACCTGTCAAAGTGAGAGTTTTTAGTATACTCTGCCATTTCATCACGGAAATACTGACAAACGAGCAACGATTCTAAATTGTTGAAATTTACTATCAAAATTCGTGCTCTGTGAAAAATGTGTATCGTTTGTTACGACCATATTATGGTCGGCATAATAGACCTGGTGAATCAACAATTCGTGCTGTTTCACCAAACTTCGCACGAATTTTACTTTGTTGGACATTAAACCATTGTCTCGCATTCGTACAGTGCGTACTGAAGAGAATATTGCAGCCGTAGCGTACAGTGTTAATGAGGATCGTGAAATGTCGGTTCGCCGCCGTTCTCAGCAATTGGACATGTGTTACTCAACGACATGGAAATTTTTAAGTGTTGATTTGGGTTTTAGAGCATATAAAATTCAACTTCTGCAAGAATTGAAGCCGAATGACCTACCGCAACGTCTACTTTTTGATGAATGGGCCTTAGGACAGCTTAATGAAAATCCGCTGTTTCATCGAAAAATTGTGTTCAGCGATGAGGCTCATTTCTGAGGCTGGCTTAACGGATATGTAAATAAACAAAACTGTCGCATCTGGAGTGATGAACAGCCACATGCCATACAAGAATTACCGATGCATCCCGAATAAACGACAGTTTGGTGTGGTTTATGGGCTGGTGGCATCATCGGTTCATTTTTCTTCAAAGATGATCGTGGAAGAAACGTTACCGTCAATGGCGAACGATATCGAGCCATGATACGCAACTTTTTTTTGCCCCAGTTTGCCGAGTTGAACTTGGTTGACATGTGGTTTCATCAAGACGGTTGCATGCTACAGAGCTCGTGAAACAATGGACATGTTGAAGAAATGAATTTGGTGAGCAGCTTATCTCTCGAAATGGCCCTGTGAATTGGCCGCCAAGATCATGCGATTTGACGCCTCTGGATTATTTCTTTTGGGGTTATGTAATGTCGTTAGTGTATGTGGATAAGCTGAACACGATTGAAACCTTACAGGGTAACATAACACGCGTAATTCGTGGGATACAGGCCGAAATGCTCGAAAAAGTGACGCAAATTGGACCTTCCGAATGGACCATTTGATACGGAGCCGCGGACAACATTTATATGAAGTTATCTTTAAAATGTAAATGGCAAAGGCCAAGTTATCAATTTCAAAAACAATTTAGATTTTTATTGAAATTTTTATTCGATTTAAAAAAAATACGCTTAAAAAATCACCCACTATTATAGGATTACACTCGTTGAATAGTATTGGCATTCACTTGGTGTAAACCCATTTTAACTATACGATAATTCAAACACTTGAATTTGATTAAATTGAATTTGATTTACACTTTTATTGTCTTAATGTGACGCTTTTAGTCATTAAGAGAGAGATTTTACTTAATTTTCCGTATTTTTAGGGTTTTTTCAGCTTTTTTGTCTCACAAAAATGCTTCATCCTCTGTGAAAGCTTTTTCATTTTTTCATACGATTATGTACCGACAGATTTGACTGGAGTCATATGTCAACATAATCTTTCTAATGAATGAAAAAATCATCAAAGCATCTATAATATTTTATATTTTATATTATTGATGAAAAATAATAAAAATCTCTTGAAATCTTGAAAATTGAATGCATCAGTTCCAAATGAAACAGTGCGTTTTAGGCTATCTAAATTAGCAACGCGTTAATATTTCATTGATTACCTTATTAATTGAAAGCTAGTGCTATAATTCGTAATACATAATGATATGACTTCGAATATTTCGAAATTGAGGTATATTTCAGCATTAAATTACTACAATAACAAAGCTTATTATCTATATATAAATATTATTTTCTCTGCAAATTTTGCATATATTGACACGTGTTAATATTAATCTCAATCATCGTCATATTACTTGATTATCGTTGGATGTTTCCGAAACTACATCCTTCACAATCACTCATTTGTAAATATAATCGAATACAATGGACCATTTGTCCCATTTAAACGGCGTTGAATAAACATTTCATTTTTGATTTCAGAGCAAATATCGTCAGGTGTATTGCGTCAGTAAATAACCATAGCGATAAGTTACCTATGATTGTAAGTTACGATGTTTACGAAAAATTGATGGAAATGATAATTTTCGTAATGTTTCGCTATAAGTTGCAGTTTTATACCAAAAAATTGGAGAGTTTCAAAGTTTTTATAAAGCTGCAATAGAGTAATTTCTCAATTTCCTATTATCTATTAATCTAAGGAAAACGATTTGAGTTAACATAATAAGTAGACAAACAAAATTTCTTAAAGAAAATATATACATAAATGACATACAAAAACGATAAAAGTGCTTATATATTGAAAGTGCTAAAAGTATTTATATATTATATATTTTTTATCGTTGCTATGTTTCGGCAAAACCAAATAGATCTCTTTAAAGTTTAAACAATAAAACAAGGACCATGTCCAAATAATTGCCACATCGAAAATTCTGCAACATATTTACAATAGATATAGTTACAAAATGAAACATCCTTTAAAATAAATATATCAGGCACAAATTGAAATGACATTTCGTCAGTAAGAACTGAAAAATTATCGATATTATAACTGATAAATGAGTATGTGTTCGATGATGTCATTAAATTTCATTGTTATTGCGATTGAACGATTTCAAAATAATTATGTACTCAGTTTTAATGAGGGAATCAAATCAACGGTGTTGAGGTGTGAACATCATCAGTATATCGAGAAAACTACTCGATATAGTAACAAGAGCAGAACAGACTGTCTAAAACAGGGGTGGCCAACTTAATTAGACCTAGGATATACTGTTTACTGACGAAACCCTGTGCTATCTACCAAGTACATACTTCTTGAAATCTTCAATGAAACAACATTTTTTAGTACACAATCATGTATTTTCTATTGACCAGTCTTAACATTACTTAACATTAAATAGGTTATATATATTAGTGTTAGCATTGCGCCTGAGCATTTTCCACTAGTTAGGCATAAGCAGGTTTGTAGAAGAGAATTGCCAACCTTAAAGAATCCAATATCAAGTCAAGCAAGAACGGTATTTATTCTTTGTTTGTTTTAGATACGAAAATGCTGACTCACATAAATATGTTGAACCAAAACATGAATGAAGTTAAATGAGAGGTAATAATAAAAACTTGTCTAAAAATCACTGACTGAACAATTCTTTATTCGACTAGTTTCGCTTTTTACAGCATTATCAAGAAAAAATTCGACTAGTTTCGCTGTAAAATGCGAATAAAGAATTGTTCAGTCAGTGATTTTTAGACAAGTTTTTATTATTACCTCTCATTTAAATATGAACACAGAGTAGATTAATCGTCCATTGAATTTATGAATGAAGTTGTTGGAAACCAAAGCCCAGAAATCTTGACTTGCGGATGACCTTGCTTTTAGAAATATGTCACAGCACACAGTAATAATTTCGTTTCGAAACATCATGTGCTCCATTTGAAATGTATCTGCAAATTTTGTAGTCAATTCATAGATATCACTGGAACTTGATACGTCAATTCATAGATATCACTTGACCACATATGATCAATGGCATCATTAAACGGATAACTTATGAATTGAACCAACTTCCCAATTTTTCTGAAATCACTAGAGCGAATTTCCAAGTCTGCTATCACTGCCGTAATTTCTGTCGTGTACCTCTCAGAAATGAAATTGTAGGTAGGATGTTTTTCCATATGATCCTTGATCCTTTACAAATTGTTGAAATGTTTTCTTCTCTATGTCAACGATCATAGATTCTGTTTGACTTTGAATTGCTGCAATAGAACTGATCATTTTTGTTAATGCTTTATTCTTGCCTTGTTGATTCAGATTTAACTAAGTTTTTCTGTAAAATCGGCCAAGAAAGCTAAATCACATTGCCAGTCTGAATCACGCAATTGCTGACAATCATCACCCTCCCTTTCATCAAGAAATTTTATTATTTCTTCCAATACATCTCGAAATCTTTGCAAAAACTTGCTTGGACTCAACCTCCTCACTTCAGTGTTCAATGCCTTATCATCTAATTGATGTTTAAAGAGCCGCCTTTGGAGGGATTTTCTCTTTATGGAATCTACAAGGTTGAAAAAAATATCCATCACATGTTTCTGTTTAATCTTCTACTAGCCGGTACTTGTTGATGAGTTATGCAGTGGTAGCTAATTAAAGTCTGGAAAATTTTTATCTTTGTGACAAAGAGCAATAAAACCATTATGAGTACCTGTCATTGCAGGAGCTCCATCAGTTGTCAATGATACGAGTTTATACAAGGGTAGCTTAATCTGGCAAATATATGCTTTGAATTTCGTGAATATATCAATACCACGAGTTGTTCCTTTTAAGGAAATCATACTTAGCAGTTCTTTTTGGCCGAGAAATCTTCGAAGACCATCCGAATAGAAACAAGTAATTGTGCAGTATCAGTGATATCTGTTGAGTCGTCAAATTGAAGCGAAAAAGCAACGCATAGGACGATATATTTTTGTAGTTATCCGTTTAAGCTCTTATTTATTGTTTCTATACGGCGCATCACAGTATTTCAAGATTGACACTTGACACAAGCTCCCCCACTGCAACCCACACGACACGCTCTCCGCTTATTGGTCATTGCGTGCCGAAAACAAAACACTATACTGCATAGAATTGAGGATAAATATCGTGACGGAACAGCGATTGAAAATGATACAAGATGATGCTGCAGTAGTTGAAAATTACATTACGCAGTCTGGTCTAATTATTTATATTTTTGCCTGGCCACGGCCTGGTCGATTGCGATCGTCCGGTTGGCCACCCCTGGTCTAAAAGACGTCTAATAAAGGATCAACAACAGATCAATTTTAAAATCTCGACACAAAGAGTATCGCTATAAAATCACACATGTGAAGTTTGAGCAAAAATCATGGCCCCCACTGGAATAAAATTGACAGATAAACGGACGAAAGAGCATTCAGAGAGGATGAATCGTTTTTGGAAAGCAAAAAAAATGAAGCAAACGTCCTAAGAATTTCGAATTCAAGTTCAATCGCTCTCCTTACGGGAAACATTCTAATAATAATGATAACTTATATTACATCAAATTTCTTTTCAAATTATTTTCATAGTTTTCCAATCATAGTCGCCTGTTCGGTTCATTAATATTTTTTCAGAACTTTTCAAATGTCAAAGTCATTCGTAGCAAGGACAAACAAAAAGTCATCCATATATAATGGGAAATATTCATATGGGGAATATCAATGTTCTTGTAAAATACCTATTAAAAAACTTGATTATTTCATTTTAAAGACAGATAGACCGTCAACATAAAATGGACGGAAATAACCGTCGGTTCCGATGAACTATTGAAAATTAATAATTCTTCTTAGAAAACTTTCCTATCTTCCAAGGTTAGGTTACTGGTTTAGTTGACTGAGAACTGTTCAAACCTGTGGCCAATTATATTGCGTTCTTCGTACATAAAAAACGACTTTTGGATGTAAATTCTTCGGACAATTCTTAACCACAAAAGAAATCTACGATTAAGTACATTCACTTCAACACAAATGATCGTCTGTTTTTATTTCTGAATCAATTAGACTGTGTCGAATACCAAATAAATTATTTCAATATTGAAGCATTTTTCAAGTATTATTTTTGTGTGCTCCCGATAGAAAAAAGTAGATAAATAAACCAGATTTGTGGGAAGTCTTTTGTCATGAAAGATTGTTAATTAAAATGATACAGCAGATTTCTGGAACAATATGGGATTTTTCAATTTAAATTTTAAGATTTTCAGAAAAGAATATTTTTATATAATTTAATTATCCTCAATATTATAAAGGTGCATTTTCAAACTGTTTATCTTACTAATATTATAAATGTGAAAATATATACATTATAATCGGAAATAGGCCATAGACTACTTATTATTAATCGATTGGGCCCATACTTGATAAAAATCTAAATACATAATGTGGATAAAACTAAATAGTTTTCTGATTTTCAATATAATTCAATATAATTAATTTAAAACATGACAATATTGTTTCGACAACACAGTGGCATCATCAAATGTTGATGATAAACTGAGCTATTACGTTGTGGACTGCTTGCATTTACCGTGAAGTGTGTGGAAATGACCATAGAAAAAAAACAGTGGAAAAGAACAGAGCATGAGCAACTTTATCAACTTTATATTTGTTGAATTCTTATCTAGTTTTTTATTTAATAGTGTTGGCGTTTACTTGATGTAAATCTATTATAATTGAATATAAACTTGAATTCAAACACTTGAACTTATGATTTACACTTTATTGACTACATAGCATGACGCGTTTCGTCGTTACAAACGACTTCTTCAGATGCTTACAGAATAATAACAACATTTTGAAAAACACTGGTAAAAATATCAGGGAATTTTGGGATTCTATGGTTTTGGTTTTACCTATGATATTAATTAATTCTATCTGTTCATTGAGCAAATTTCCAGAATTTTTAAGCCGATTTATTTCCACTATTTCCCATAATCTAATTGACTACTTCTCTCTATATTGTGTGAAATTTGGAAATTCGTTTCAAAAGTATGGTTTTCTGTTAATTAATGGTTAGCATAATTCGAATTACTTTTATTATGGGCGAAGCTATATTTATGTTCCTGTATTCGAGTACCGAAATTTCTACTAGTTCTACCTATATACCGGGACATGTTCCACAATTCAGTTGGTAAACACCTGATTTGTCTTCTCTTTTAATTTTGTTTTTATTGTTCTTGATGTATCTCGATAAATTATTGTTCGTTTTGAATGAAATATTAAAATTATGTTTACTTAAAGAGGTTTCGACTTTTTGACTGACGTTTCCAAAGTATGTTTGGAAGTTATGGGAAATAGTGGAAATAAATCGGCTTAAAAATTCTGGAAATTTGCTCAATGAACAGATAGAATTAAACAATTCTATTCAATTCATATTCAATTTTCAGAATGGAATATCTTAGGTAAAACCAAAACCATAGAATCCCAAAATTTCCTGATATTTATACCTGTGTTTTTCAAAATGTTGTTATTATTCTGTAAGCATCTGAAGAAGTCGTTTGTAACGAAGAAACGCGCCATGCTATGTAGTCAATAAAGTGTAAATCATAAGTTCAAGTGTTTGAATTTAAGTTTACCTTATCTAGTTGGCTTTAATTTTGTACAATAACATATCCGTTTTAATATCTAAGGGCTATTAAGGGCTAAATCTATTATATTATTGATTTTAAAAAATGCATATTTGATTTTTGTAGCTGTTTCAACATAAAAAAGTTGGAGCTTTATAAATATTGCTCAATATCTATAAAATGAACATTCGAAAGTGCTCAGTTCATAACTACTGTTTCGTAATTCTTCAAGGATGTTTTCATTCTTAATTTTTTTTTAAATGGAAAATTTATTTTCGATAAACACAATGGCAATTTTAAAATTTCAAAATGTAGATTACATTGCTCTATTGTCATTATGTCAGGAAATAAGTAGAGTTTGAATAAAATCTGAGCAGATTGTAAAATCATAATTGTTAATAAATTATAGAACGGAGATTCAGTAGAAAAATTCATTGATCATTATAACTCAATTGAGTATCTATAATTCAATCTTTTGATTCATTGGTTCTTGATAATCACTTAGTTCATTAAATCTGAAAACGCAAAAAAATCAATCAATACGAACTGATTCATGACAAGTGAAAGTCGATATAAGCTATAAAACAATTACTGGATAATTTTTCACTTCGTTTTTACAAGTTTCACATACAAGAAATAATAACAATAATTGCTCAATATTGAAGAAGTGAATCGAGAAGTGATTTATTTCAATCGAAATAAAAGGTCGCGTAAGAATTCAGTGAAATTTTTCGATCGTAAAAATCGATCTTTGATCTACTACCTTTATGGGTTTGGTTCTACTGACAGAGAAAATACCATCGCTTTGCCATCGAAAAGGCCTGAGAATAAGATAGTCGAGCGAGCATACTTTCATGATTTTGTTTGGTACCTTTCACCACTATCGCTTTTCTGGATCTAATTTTTCTTTACAAACGCGTATAAAACTACAGTCTATATACGTAGTCGACGTGGTTACAGACATGACTGAATGAATTTCATCGATTTGCTGATGCTTTCACCAAAAGGAACTATTTTACTTGAAATATAGAGTATATGCAAAAAATACCTATCTCTAATTTTATTATCGGTCGAGTGCACATCTTTAGTGATGCTATTTTTTTGTCAATAATCTTTTCAACTTCTTCTAATACACAATGAATGCTTGAATAATAACAATACAAAAACTTCATCAGTGCGAATATTATAATTCTCAGCTACTCTATTTGTTCCAATTATAATCCTATCTACTTATTTATCTACTTATTTATTTAGCAGTATTATCTTTTATTTTTTATCATCGTAAAAAAAGGATTAGATTTATTGGTTAGATCAAATTAGGTAGCTGATGAGAAATAATGTTTACAAGCTAATAAAATAATTAACCTTAACAATCTTGATGTATCAAAAATTCGAATCCTTAATTAAAAGAAAGAGCATAAAATCAATAGTTTTATTTAATTTTCATTACTCAAAATTTTTTTCGAACATAATAAGTATGTACATACATACTTATATATGTATATGATACTTATATATGTATATGTATACTTATTTATACATATACATACAGAGTATACATTGTTGAAATGTAGATATGCAGAGTTGTTGAAATATAATAATAAAATACATAAAAAGTTGATTTCATATCATCAAAATCCCAAAAAAAAAATCAATTTTTTGATAAGAATAGGAAAAATTCTGTCGACATAGTATGTGAAATTATTGTTGTTCAAATCAATAATAATGCAACAATTTGAATAATGCCCCACTTTGTTATTTGGTTTAACTGAAGAAAAAATTACAAAAGCTACAGAATAGAGCCATGCGAACAATTTTAAAATGCAATAGGTTATTAAACCTATTAATCCTACTAAACCTACAGCCTGTTAAAATTATGCTGAACTATTTGGACTAATGTCTGTTAAACAAAGAATATACTCTTTGCTTCATATATATTCATATTTAAAATAGAAAATGAGTTGCTTGCATGTAATGTAATAAAAAATATAACATATGTCACTGTGTATAGTAGTATAATCTATTTTTCATTTTGTGAATTTGAAAAGGATGTCATTTTCAACCGCACTCGTTAGGACTACTTTTGTTTTCAACCGCAATATCTCTCCAACGTTTGATAAAAAGAACATCCGCTGCAGTACCATTTTCTTGTTATTGTCTACAAAATTATCGCTTATTCCAAGGCCTCTAGTCCTTCTAACTTATGTGATGTTATAGGTATAGGTTTTTCCCGGGGAATCACAATCGCGATTCGTATAATGTGGTTTCTTCGGTGAATTGGAATTTTTTTTTCATCCTTCCATATATATATATATATATATATATATATATATATATATATATATATATATATATATATATATATAAGGATGTCCCGCAGAAGCATTCTTGGACTAATTATATGTAAATGATTTACCGGATGCTTTCTCGGGAAACGAGGGGTCCTTTTCTTTGTATGCTGATGTTGCAAACATTGTTGTTGTTTCTATTGAAAATGGCTTAACTCATCACGTGTCCCATGCAATTGATGTTGTAGAAAAGTAGTGTTAGGAGAACTGCCTAGTGCTAAATGCTACGAAAACTGATTGCATAATGTTTGAGACATATAGGGTCACAGCAAATCGTTCAAAGGAATGTATTGTTAAAGAAAATAAAATGAAGTTCAAACAAGATACAAAGTTCTTAGGAGTGCTTTTGGACAAACATTTTAAAATCGCTACTCACATCGCAAATATGTCTAAGAAATTAACATCAATTAATGCAACAAAAATACTGAGGTCCGAAATTTCACCGGAGGTTCATAGAACAGTGTATTTTTCGAATTTTCAATCAATTTTGAGTTATGGTTTGATATTTTGGGGAAATGCATCAGAAGCTAAACAAATTTTCATTCTCAGAAAAGCAAGAAGTGTGGGAAATTATCGGGATGAGGTTTAAGGAGTCTTGTCAAGTTTTTAGGAGAATAGATCTTTTGACTTTTACTGGACGCTACATTTATAAAGTTTAATGCTTGTAATTAATATTGTTATGTTTCTTATACAGTTCTCCTGAAGAAGTCATGAAATATGACGAAATATTGAGAATATAAAATGAAGAGTTTTATTATTAACTGGACCACAATCCCGAAATATTCGATTTGATATATATATATATATATATATATATATATATATATATATATATATATATATATATATAATTTTATATACAGAGAGAAGTAGAAGTAATCTTCAGTCCAAGGCACGCATGTTTTATTATGTACTTCAATGTAATGATGTCAGTACTCTCCTTCATATCATTAAGAAACCGAAGATCTTGCTTTAAAAAATTCGCAAAGTGTTACACGATGTTAATTGATTTCAGTAGAAAAAATAGGTAGAGTGGCACAACACTCGTTTCTTATTCACCACATACAACCTTGATTAGCAAGTCAAATCCACATAACTGTAAACTCTGTAAGACATAACAACGTAGATGACATATTTACCATGTAGAAATAGACACTGTATTCACTATTCATCGCTTGATTTTATACATTCGATGATTTTCGTTGTTTCTGCAACTCCAACTCAAAAATCTCTCCTGAATAGAAATTTCAGTGATAAGGCCTGAAGCAAGCAACTTGTAATTGGGAAATCTTGATATTGAGTCAAGGTTTAAACAGTTCCTCTCACTTAAACATATCATTTGCGTATTTCGCACGTTTCTACGATGACTGATTCTGATGATGACGAAAGCATTCACTCATATTATGGTTAAGATATTTTTAGTGAATAACCACATCACCTAGTTTTGGTGGATGTCAACACGTTTTGAATTGAAGCATCTACGCATTTGACAAAGGGAAAGATAACACACTCCATCCAGGTTATGTTCGTCGTACACGATGAAACTTCAGTGGTTTGTAGTCACAGATATTCCCTGAAAGACAAACAAACACAGAAGAACGTAATAAATGACGTAATCGTTTCTGCACGCTCATGGAATTTCATATTTCGCAATATAACTGTGTGAATACCAAAGCAAATGAGATACATTCTTTATTGTTGAATCGTTACTCTCTTACTGAATAACGTGCATTACACGGAATTGCATCAATGTGATCATAGAATAAGTGGAGAGAAATAGTGAAGTAAGGTGATCGTAAAACGAGTCACCATTCAATTTGTACTAATATCGAGAAATATTATGCGAATATTACTATTGCATTCAATTGTTTGAGATTGTAAAATTGAAGTTCAGTGATCAGACGCAACTTAAGAATTTGGCCTAGATAAATATCTTTGAGTAGAATATTTTCACGGTGATTTTTTTTTCAAACTTTTATTTCCTTCAGATTCAAATAAAAGTATAGGATATTGTCATAAACATAAAATTGCAAATAAACATCAAGACATCAAGATTCAAAAAATCAAATAACCAAAAAAATCACAGTATGTCCAATACCACTTCACCTAAGGTATTCATCTATCGAATAAAACGCTCCCTGCAACAGTAAATCGTATATTTTATCCCTGAAGATATGAACATTGGAAATGTCACGCACATCTGCAGGTAGACAATTGTAAAGCCTCAATGCGAGAGAACGCGGAGTTCCCTGAGACTGGCTCAGCCTGAAAAACGGAACATGTAGTTTACTGAAAGAACGAGTTTTATAGGCAGACATTTGACCACGTTCGGGTAATTGAGAAATGTGTCTCTTGAAGAACAATAAATTCTGGATTAAAAATAAAGATGGAAGGGTCAGAAAGTTGTTCTTGAAATAAGGTTTGCAAGATTCTCTACCAGGAACACCATACAGGGATCGAATGATCCGTTTCTGCATTCTGAATACTCTGATGCTATTTGTACTATTACCCTCAACATAAAACATCGTAGTATAATGCCGACTGAACGTATGCGTTGTAATAAAGTCTCAACGCACCGCAATCAACACGATCCGCAAGACACTTAATGGCGTAGCATCTGGAGGCAAGGGGGGAGCACAAAGAATGAATATGATGTTCTCAAGACAAATAAGCATCCACAATGACACCCAGAAATTTGGCTGCAGGTGACGTCCGTATAAAACTAGATTGTCCACGAATTAGTGGACAAGAGTTCGAAACTACTCCCTTTGGAGTAAATTGTATCATTTCTGTCTTAGTATCGTTGAGGACCAGTCCATTCCCTCTCGACCAAAACAATATTCTTTCGAAAGTAGCGGTTCCATTCCGCGCTAGCTCACGCATAGTGTCTGCGGAAACCCGAACCGAACAGTCATCCGCAAAAAGCGTGACACTGCAACCCGGCTGTTCAAGGCAGCACACCAAATCGTTAATGAATATTAAAAATAGCACCGGTCCCAAGGTACTGCCCTGTGGAACACCAGATGCTACATTTCTGGAATCGGATATTATTTTTTTTCCATTTGAACAAAGGCATGCTCTTTGTGATCTGCCAGCAAGGTAGGATTTAATCCAGTTTAGGGGGTTCTCCCGAACTCCATAATTCTCCAACTTATAGAATAGAGTATCACAATTAACTGTGTCAAATGCACGACTTAAGTCGAAAAAAATTGCCATACACTTATCTCTTCGCTCAAATGAGTCAACAACGCTGTCACAAAAGGAAAGAATTGCATCCTGTGTACTCCTACCCCTGCGGAAACCATATTGTCTCTCCGATAATATACCAGAGACATCTAAAAAAGATAAAAGACTTAGTATACCTGTGACCTTTCTACTCATTTCGATAAAATATAATAATAGTCTTATCTTGATATCTCATTCTGAAATCAATGATAGCGTTTATCTCATCACTCAATTTTGGGTAAGAAAATCAGAACAATTGAACGTTGTCAGATGAATTGGGTAATTTCGATTGATTTTCACAATATTTTCTTATTGTTTCGAATTTCGAATTGTTTGGAAGTATTCATCTCCAATAATCCTATGCTACTCAACATAACATTGTATACTCTTGACAATGGTTTAACCACCCGAAACATGTGTAGAGTTTTTAATATATTTAGTGAAACTTAAGCCAAATGTGTTAATTTTAATTTATTGTTTTTAATTATTTAGTGATGATATGAAGCACATAGCTCAGTTTTATTTATATCTTCATTGTTTCATACCAAACAAAGTGAAATATTTCGAGGTTTGCCGTGACTTGCGAGAAGAATATGCCTAATTTTTCATCAAAAAAATCCATTGAATATGCGTATGCATGACGTTTGACTTCTAAGAAATAAAAACTCTCTTCCTTCTTAAGAATATTTCAAGAATATCAAATAAACTTTTTGCTGAAAAAATCAGACTCCTAAATATGTACATACATTATAGACTATCAAATTTGATAAATGTAAGATTATAATCGCATAATTAATAGCAATAATTTCTATAATATCAAATTATACGAAAGGAAAAGAATTTTAGTGAAAGTATTGGAAAGTATTAGATGTGATAAAAAAGAATGTACAATACAAGAAGAAAATATGTCATATCTATTTCATACGTGCGTAAAAATGACATATATAGTTTGTTCCCTAGATGCCAAATATGAAATTAATCTGAAAATATATAGTGTAGTAAATAGTACAGATTCATAGTACTAAGAGACATTTTCACAAAGTAAAATCTTGCCAATTTGTACAATAAAAAATTCCGGAGTTAATATCAAGCTGTGTCAATGGTCTCCAAATTTCTCTCGCTATATTTCGTTACAATTACTCAATCGTAAGTAAGTTTTTCTCGTGGAATAACAAGAATAACCAAGTAATTATCATGCGAATAAAGCGAAAGATAATGTGTAATTGTACTATACTTATGGGTATAGGTACCTATTAATTATCTTTCACAATACATTGTGTCTTGAATATCCCTCAATTTCAGAAATACGCAATGTGTAGATGCTGTGAGATATTTCATTGAATTGTCGTGAACTTTGACATGCTGGACTTTCTAACGTGGGCCAGAATTTTGTTAATTATTGCCCATACCAAAGTTTTGATTAATATGAGTTTACAGAGAAATGATGATAGAATCTCATAATGAGAAAATAAATGTACGTTGGATCGTGGAACTCTTATTGAATTATCACTGAAAGTAATTATGTTGATTTATATTTCTATATATATTAATCTTAATTTACACACGATGCGCTGTCGTTCACGTTCATATATATATATATATATATATATATATATATATATATATATATATATATATATATATATATATATATATATATATATATATATATATATATATATATATATATATATTTATATATAATTTAGTTGTTTTACTTTTATATTTAATAGTCAATGACTTTCGATGAATGTTCGAAACTGAAACAAGAATTTATTCAATAAATACGATGTTAACTTAATTCTAAAATACAAAAAACCTGAAACAACAATAGAGAATTAAATGTCGATTGAATATTTATCTTGATCTCTGCGTCCACAGAATATACAAACGGAAAAGGAGGTTAGATTATTATGTCGCGCCTTAAATAGTGTATGGCTGATCACAGAATAATATAAGGATCACAGAATGATAAAAGGTACAAGGATTACAGAATTTCTGATATGGTCTCTACCGTAACATAATACACTAAAATACCGTAACATCAGTTCAGAGTTCACTAGATGGCGTTACATATATATAATCATATACCCTTCTACCCTAAGGTGTCGGGTTTACATTTAATTTTCATATATAAACTTTTTCCAATCTTTTCTACTTTTTGTTAATATTTAATTTTCTTGTATTATATTATAAACATGTTTTTTTCAATTTTTTCAACATGTTTATTGTTTTCCATTCTCTGAATATGTCCCCAACAGCTAAGTTGTCGTTCTATAAATTTTAATACTGGTTGTACACCTAGTTCCTCTCTAATTTTTGTATCTGATTTTGTCTTTTCTTGTCACACCTAGGGTTCATCTTAGGTTTTTCATTTCTGTTACTTGTATTTTACTTTTTTGGTTATCTGTAAGAGTCCAAGACTCGCACCAATAAGTTAGAACAGGTCGATATATTGTGTTATAGGTTAAGGCCTACACTTTTGCTTTTGTTTCTTAGGTGATTTTTTTTAATTATAAATTTTTGGTCATGGCATAATATAGCTTAATTGTTTTCTCTATTCTTTCATTTATTTCTGCATCTTGTTTTCCTGTTTCGTTAAATGTTACCCCTAAATACTTGAATCCTTTTACTTGCTCTATTTGTACGTTAAATATTTTTATTTCTGTGTTGATCTTCTGATTTCCTATTACAAGTATTTTTGTTTTATTTGTGATAATTTTCATGCATTCTTCTTATTTCTTATTCGATATTTTCGATTACCACGATTTAAATTCTATTTATTTGTTCGATTAGTTATACGATTTGAATTCTTCGATATGTTCAAAGATGTAATCATTTTGATATCAGAATTTGAGACATATAATAAAAATTATATATTCAAGAAAATGAAGTTTTAAATTTTCAACTTCATTAGTCAAATGGAACTCGTCTTCAAAGAAATTAGCCAGTTTAATTATACTTCATCTGCTGTTGTTAATTATACCGATATAATTACGTAATTCCGTGAAAGTTTAATATTTTCAGCACAACTTGTTATTCATTTATTTAAATTTATGGTGGGTTAGAATTATTTTTTTGGTTTATATTTGTTTATAAACTACTGGCTCCCAGTTTCACAATTATCTAATTTAATTTTTTTCGTTCTTATTTCAATTTATATGAAATTGATAGTCATGTAGAGTATTGACACATATGTAATGGCACTTGCTCTGTTTTTCGAATTATTTGCGTCGACGAAACAGTGGTGATTTGCAAAATACACTGAAAAGACTGAATACGTTTTTCAAATTTATTCAGTTTCTCCAATTCACAAATTCAATTCAAATGTTTTCAATATGACTAGAAGAATTTTTTTAATATTAAAAAAAAATTTTTATTCACTTACGGAAATTCGTTTGAAATTAAAAGCAGAATATGTCCTAGAATCCCATTACTAATTCAGGTAATTGATGGATAAATATTCCGTGTGTTAAAGTCACAAATAGTTCAAGCGGATCGCCCTTATTTACCACATCAATTCTTAAAACTCCTAAAATCTTGAAAATTTGTGCTTATGGATAATGATAATTCGCTACTAGAATAACAAATTTGTCTCAATCTCGCCAAAGAAGTATCTACATTGCAAATTAAAGAGCAATCATCGAAGTTAGTTATAGTAATTGCGTTATTTCTTCTATAACATGAATAAGACCGAGAATCTTCATTTGAAGTCGTTACTTGACTCATGGTGACTGACTCTTTCGCCGAATGGCGGTTTTCCTCGGGTTTTTCCCACAATACAAATGGACGCTTTATAACAAAGAATACAACGTCTATAAGCTAAACAGTTGCCTTGACAGGCGAGCAGGCTCTGACAAGACATGAATACAAATTTAGTAATATCAATTCCATCAAAGGTCGCCATTTTAACGTGAGAATCATAGCTGATTATAATGAAATGGTAAACAAATAGAAAATGAATAACAGCTGATGTTAATTTCTTTCGTACTTATTAAATATGCATCGTATTGTGAAAATTCGCCGTGAGTAGGAAAATTTATAGAGATATTATTCAAAATGAGGAAATGAAAGTTTTCATTCAGTTAGGATACCGGAAGCGCGCGAAAAACGTAAGGTAATATTCAGATTGAGTATTAGGCACACTTTAGGATTTCTAAATCAAGCAGGTTGATTAGTTAAATATAATTGGATTACAATTTTTATTGCATCCACGTACGTAATACTATACCTCATCGTAGGTGTCGTTTATTGTCATTTAAAAATAATAGCTTTTAAAACTATAATTCACCTACATTCTAGGAATATTTCGATAAGGAAAGTATGCGCGGTTTTACCTCATTTCATATAAACAACAGGTTTTATCGCCATTTCAAAAATTTACGTATTACGAAATACGTATAAGTAAAATATACATAATGATACAATAGAATGGAGTGTAAACAACGTTCGTTAATTGCTATAAAAAATTTGACAAATTCTGAACACGTGTGAATTTTTAGATTTCTCCATAAAGTTGAACTGATTGAACAATTTAGAAAAACTCCTGCTAAGGGTTTTGAAAAACTTAGCTACAACCAAATTCAATCAACCTTTGTGAAAGAAATCTTAATTTGCATTATATCTTTCCTGTAGGATATCTATACCCTAATTAGTCTATGTATATCTGAATCTAATCTTATCATTATTCGAAAGTTAAAAAAAATCCCTAAAAAAAATGTTATTTAATACATAAAAAATCCTCTGAGGTTTGGATGTTCAAGTTTCAATGAAATGGCGGATGCACAATTTCATAATAATAATAATATTTATTTACCTGAAGCTATACAAAAAATTTACATATTTTGAACTGTGAATTTTTAATTACATACCTATCTCATTATTTAAAATTTACTTTCTCAGATCATGCTTAAATATCTTAATACTAGTACTAGTTTTCAATATATTTCGTAAATTATTGAAAGCTTTAAATCTGTCATAGTATATGCTATTTTTAGATTTAGAGGGCTTACAACTTTGAATATAAAAAAGCAGTATTTCTAGTATTATAACGATGCACATCACTGACATATGTTACATTTTTTATTACATTACATGGAAGCAACTGATTTTTTATTTAAAATATGAATATATGTGAAGCAAAAAGTATTCTTTGTTTAGTTTTCAAGAGTTCAGCATAATTTTAACAGGGGTATACCTATTGCACTTTAAAATTGTTCGCATGGCTCTATTCTGTAACTTTTGTAATTTTTTAATTTTTTCTTTAGTCAAACCAATTAACAATGTGGAGCAATATCCAAAATCTGGCATAATTATTGATTTGAACAATAATTTCACATATGTCGACAGGTTTTTTCCTATTCTTTGCAAAAAATTGATTTTTTTAGAGATTTTAGATGATATGAATTCAACATAATCATTGAAACTCAATTTTTGCCTCAACATAATGCCTAAATATTTTACAGTTTCTACTCTTCTAATTTTTTGTTCATTAATCTTTATAGTTAACTATATCCTCATTGGTATTGGTTTTGATACTTGTACCCATATATTTATATAAAACTTACAAAATACTAAAAGGATTAATAAATTTGTTGAATCAATATAAGATATAAATTTATACATCATATCCATTTTTCTAGGGTTGAAGAAGGTCAAACGACCTTATAACTTCCCTCTCTTTCTTTCACAAAATGTATACTATTGTAAAAATGCCATAAAGAATTTAATAAACGTATTACTACTACTACATCATATCCATTGCGTATATGACTTACTGAATGCGTAAACTGTGAAGAAGGTACAAGTTTGGCTAGAACAATCAATAATTTACTTCTCACAAAACCATATAATATTATGAAGAACTCTCTTATATTATGCGACCTGATAGGCAACTCTTAATACAGTATAGGCAACTTTTATTACAGTAAGCGGCTTACAGATAGAATAACTTGATTTCAATTCAACGTTGAGTTGATCCTCTTCTCTTTTTACTACTAAACTCATTTCGTATTCTACATGTTTTCTACTATTACTACGTGAAAGTAAGTGAAGTTTACTTCAATTCAATCTGAAATTCAACTGTTCGATTTGGTTTCAGATATTATAGCCAACAAAACAGCTCATGAATCTAATTATCTCTTATAAGTTGACTAATATATGAAATTAATCAGAAACTAATAGACAGTCCCGTTAGTGAGTATAAACAAATGACCTTCCGCACTGATATTTCAATGCACATCGTTCCCCCACTGGAATTCCATTTTTTAATAGGTTAACTATCATAATTCCGCGTTATTACAAACAAAAACAGTTGAAACTCGGCGCTGACCCTGCTTTAACGAACAGCATAAAATGCGAACGCTCGTGTGGAATCGGATCGTTCCGGTAAACCACTTAAACGCTCCCAATGACAAATGAAACTCGTTGTAATTTGCCGTAACAGGTACAAGGTCTTCTAGGATCGACACAAGAATTGTTGAATTCGCCCAAAGGAATACGAAAATGTACCAGTTTGGTCTGATAATTTAGAGCCAGAAATCGTCACGCTTCGAGTTTTTATTTCTACACATTATTTCTATTAATCTATCCTCACATAACTGCGATGGACTCGTGAAGTAACCGAGTGAAAGTTTCGAACGCATTGTTATTCACAGAGAGTAGGAATCACGGAATGACTGTCGAATTTGATGCATTTCGATGCTCTCCGGTGCAGTTTTGTGACGTTTGTTTTTCTTGATAACATTACGTGAAAGACTTCGTAACCGTCAAGTGATTCGCGAGTTATCCAGTTCGAGGGACCAATTACAGTGCCGTGCTGAGTGATAATTATTTTTATAACCAAGTTTTCACACAATTAAAATGAGAAGACCAAAGTACCATTCCAGAAACTCAACGTACAAATAGAGGTCGAAAGAAAAAGAAGAAAGTGTAGTATTTTCAATGGAAATTGGTCAATTTTCTAAATTTTTCTCATGCTTCGATATAGTTTGTGATTGCAATGTTTCAAGACTAGAAAATACTCCTCCATGCTACAAATTCTTCAATAATCAATAGTCGTAGAATTTTTGGATAAATTGACAATGTAACATGAACTAGGTCTTTTTTCAAGTGAAAATTAGTTCTACCTCAAATTGCCGTAAAATGGTGTATATAAGTAATCCAATATGACCACACGGAAGCATCACCAAAGGTCAGCGTCTCTGACTTCAGGACGTAGTCAATCGGATGCTCCCCCTGTCCCACCTCTTCGGTCTACCACTGTCCTTAGAAAACCGAGGAGAAATGTTGGAGACAGGGTCAGCGTTTGCTCTCCAACGTCTGTGTTTTTCGAATTCGCCGACGAGAACAGCAAAATTATTGTGCCAGAAAATGAGACTAAAGAAAAGGAAAACTGTGATAACGATTTAAGTTTAAAATGCGAGGAGATACGCAAAACCAAAGATTTGCCTAAAATGGTCAACAGGATCTTCGAGGAGAGTTTGGAAAGCCAGGAAGTGAACTTTTATATAGGTAACTTGAGAAATGATATGCTTACGCACATTGAAATACTACGAAACGCTAATGTGTACCAAATAATCGATATAGATTTTTAGAACTCCCTAAGTGAGAAAATGAAAAAACAAATTTTTTATATTCCTTATAGCACTTGGTCAAATTGAATTTTTCTGAAACCAGAACAAGCTTGTATGTCGTACGTCATCTTAAAGTTATCGTTAAATCATTTTTGGCAGTAAACATCCTGTCATTTCAAATTATTTCAATGAATAGGGAAGGTTCACTCAACATACCATACTAGTACAGTTTGACATATCATGACAACATGACAGTAACATATATCATGTTGACTAAACGTAACCTAACATGTAAATGTCAAGGTTTTTCAGAAGTCATATCTCTCTTTTTGCAGCGTTCTCAAATTTGTATTTTTCAAATAGTTTTTAGGGCATCTTAATGCAAATTTTGATCAATCTCATGAAAACTGCAGAAAAATAATTGTTCCTTACTAAAATATCGAAATACGTATAGTTAAAAGAACTTCATTCGCGAATTTTTTCAATAGGGTTTTGCTGGAAAGTTATACTTGATCATTATTCAAAAGCATGAAAACATTATTCATGAATCATCATTCTAAAACATATTTCTTGAATGAATTTTATGTTTCTTCACATTAAAACTTTCGTCTCTAGTAATTTTCAAATAAGTACATTTTTGAATCATTATTTGACTATCTGATATGTCTATATTATCAAGTTCTTCAAAGACCAAATAATTCTTCAAACATGTTTTATAGATAGATCCATCAGGAAATGTAAGTGGGTTAGCTGAATTGCTACCGGCTTTTAAAGATTAATGATAACAAATGCAAGTACATTTTTCCAATGGTTGATATTCTCACTAAAATTTTCAATTAATTTTGAATGTTAGTCAAGTTTTTCATATATTTGACAGATTGAAAATTTAAACTGTGGCAAAATTTCACGTAATTTTATACAAGGTGTTAACGTGTACGGAAGCACAAAAAAACTTTCTCTTTTGATATTATACCTATTTATTCGTTCAAAAGATTTAAGCTGTAATGAGTTTCTTCAACCATTTATTGTTACATAAGAACTACGTAAAATTTTCATTTCAATTGATATTTCCAAACACATTTATCAATAACGTACGTAGTTAAGAAATATATAATTCCAAGTTTCTATTGCATTCAAATTGATTATGAATGGTAGATTTTAGGCTGATTTTTTACAGAACAAAATGTCTACAATTGTTAAAATACTATAGTTCTAAAATCTCTGAAGTAATACCTTATACATTGAGAAATGATTCAACTATAGAGCTCATCTTGTGAAAATATATTTTCATCTTTTACCATTTGAAATTAATGAAAAGTTATTATTACTTGTTTTTTGGACCGCTCGCCAAAAACCGTCATAATGATGTTATACGCTTACCATTACATTAAATTGTACCCTTTATAGAAATTCAATTTGTCATGTGTCATCCACAAGGGTCAGTGTTACGTACCAAGGAAATAATGAACACCTTGAACATCAGTATTTCAAAAACTTGTGAGCGTGGAAATTCTCAATGTTAAAAATACTCATCACACGTAGGAGGTCTTATTCTCTTATTGCATCACCTTACCAAAACGTTTGATGACTTGATAGTTATCGAATCATTATAGAAAGGCTTGGGAAATTTATTTTACAGGGAGTTACTTAAAATCGATTAGCTTGCGGCAAGGTCTTCTAACTTAACATGGAAGTTACAGAGGAAATAGAAAGTTTATTTAATATTCCTGGACACTGATCATTTGCATTTGTTCATTACGTCAAAGATTCGCTCGGTGACTTGATTACACGAAAATAATCTATTTCAAATTATTATTTCAATTGCGTTGGATATTAGTGTAAAAAATAGCGAAAAACTATCGCATTTTTATGACTTTTTGCGAAATGTCATTAAATGAACGAAGCAGTCTTCGTTTTTTATTATCTAGATTTGAATTTCAACACTAGCAGTTATAAATATAAATAATTTATATATAAATAATTTTCTCTCTGATAATATATTGTCAAATATTTGAATATGTAATAATTTTTTCATACTTACCAATTGTTTTTATTTAATTTTGAAATAATTATATTTGACAATAATTGAATATTCCTCAGGCTATTTATTTTTGATAAGTTATATATGAATTAACTATTAGGATTAATTGATATACTATCTTTCAGCAAGAGCTTTGAATCTTAGTCGGTACTTTTCAATAGTTTCAAAGAATAGCAATATCAATATTTGGTAAACATAAAATATAATAATTTAACTGGATGAATTGTGAAAATTCATGAAAAAAATCTTCATAATTTTCTAATAGTTATGTGTAATGTATATAAAATAATACCAATACTCAATAAATTAAATTGTTTTTTGATATGAAACCCTTGTAAAATTATATCAAATTGTATATTGTTGAATATAAACTTAAATTCAAACACTTGAACTTATGATTTACACTTTATTGACTACTAGCATGACGAGTTTCGTCGTTACAAACGACTTCTTCAGATGCTTACAGAATAATAACCGACAAAACGAGTCATGCTATGTAGTCAATAAATTGTAAATCATAAATTCAAGTGTTTGAATTAAAGTTTATATTCAATTATAATGGATTTACATCAAGTAAACGTCAACACTATCAAATATTGTATATTGTTTAGAAGTATTTTGAAAAACAGTAATTTTTCATTTCAAAATCGAAAAATCTGAATAGAATAATAATATAATAAAATAATTTTTGAACATTGCGTCAAATCAATGCTGGCTCATTATGAATAGGTAACGATATCAAGAATAATTATAGCAACTTGAGTAGTAACGAATAAACAAGTTTTAACACTTAACAATTTTTTAAGACTTCGATGTATGCAAATTTGGATTAGTCTGATGACGATTGAGCAATTGAATCATCTACGAGAACATGTATTATCTCAGAATTTTTATAGAAACTGCCCCAACCTTGACTTTTCGTATATGGTCTGGATACCGGACAATTAAGAGCGGTATGCTGCTTACGTCACTTTGTGGAATTTGAAATATAAGTCTGCGAAGAAGTTGTTTGTTAGCAGGCTTCGAGTCGCCCACTGAAGAAGGTGTATGAGGACATTGATCCTTGATGATTTTCAGCTGAATCTCTCATTGAATATGCATGTATTCTTCCCAATAAAATTCAAAAATGAAATTTCAGGGTGTCTCGAACAAGTCGAAACAGGGTATTTATGTAACAATAGCTGTTTTGGGTGGAGTCCTCACATCTGAAGTTCTTGGTCTTGAATATTTTTCAATCGACAAATTGATAAGTTCAGCGTACTATATATTACATTCGATGTCATTCCATTTTGCATCTGCTTGATATTTTGGAAATATCAAGCAGATTTCAGGATGTCAATAAACACCCTGAAATGGACTATTATGATATCAACATTGACTATCCCCCTGCAGATTTTTGGTCTATCTTTCAGTGTAAAGACATTTCAAGTAACCTAAATCTTAACATTGAAATGAATAAATATCATGAACATTAACTAACAGAAGACGTCTGTAAAATTGCGTCTATGTATATTCTATTGGTGACTTAATATGAATTTATGGAGAAATGGAAATCCTATATTGCTCACAGAACAAGTCGAAAATTCTGTGTTTTACAACTTCATTGTCTTGTTGATCTCAAGCTACACTTCATCTTTTATAACCTACGTGACCCCAAACGACGACTATTGTTGTTTTGTTCAAGTACACAAGGATTCTTCACTTAGAGTGTTAGTTTCCGGTCCATTATAGTAAAATGAGTACTACCTACTGAGTCCATTGATTAAATGTTTCACAGGTCATCACCAGCAATGCCTGAGGTCTTTATCTCTTTATGGAATTTTCTGGAGAATATTGTGTGAGTAACCATGATGTATCCATATCTTTCTGCTATTTCATGCAAGGACTCTTTGAAGTACAAACTCAAATTGTGGTCTCTTTCGTTCTGTTAATTATATTTCAAACCCATACTGTGCCTCATCTTCTTTCGTTTTAAATGATGAGGGCTCTCAAGATTTGTCTTCATTTTGTGGTTTTCTAAGTATTACTGTCGTCATATTTGATCTAATGTTTCACATTCTGCACCTTTTTAAAAGATAACGTCTTCATCATATTTATACTATTTTATTTTTTCTTTTTCCTTTCAAAGTACTGTGAGGCGACGTAGATTTGTGTTCAAGTTGAGCAGTTTTTGTTTTCACGAATCATTTTACCAAGTGTAACCTGATGATATAAGCCACCATAATTTCTAATATTCCAACAGTTTTGAATTAAAATGTTTAAGTTCAATTTCATTCATGATGAAGATATCACAAGGTAGTAAATGAAATTACACACAATTCAAGAGCTTCGAAATGAGAAAATCTCATTATTATAATCAATCTGATATTTTGGTGTACGTCGGTAGAGTTTGTCTTAATTGAAATTGTTAAAAGACTAAAAGCTGTATTCAAACCTGTGAAATAATAGATATAATTCATAAGATCCAAAATCAGATATATTTATAATGTGAGGTTGATGTTATCTCTAACGTTTCACTTGCTGTTTGTACACCGGAAGGTGAATAATTCCGAATAGATCTTTGTATGGAAGTTGATGTGTAGCCAACCGTCCATATATGAAATGAGAAAAGATTGAATGTCTTTGTTTGGAAACGGTATCTGGATATCGAATTGTTTTCAATTGGTACGTAGAAAGTGAGTATCACTGAGCTCTTCGATAACTATACAGATGCTTTTGAAGTACTACCTAAAGAGCTACTAACTAAATTAATATTATTACCTCAATATTGGTTTAAGTTTGTATTATAACGCTATATTGCGTAAAAAATATCGTTCGACCAATTCACTTTGTGGTAGATGGAAAAAAATTGAAAAAGTGAACGGAATTCCACTGTTAGGTTTCGATAAGTTTGTACTAAATCGTTTTTCATAATGGATACAAATATGAAACAATTTCAAGGTTAGATATTCAGAAAGATTTTTCTGGTCTTAGTGAGTGCTTTTTATACAGGTGTACCATCGGCGTATATAAGGGTTGAGGGGGCAAGGGGCTGAGGCGCTCCCCGAAATCAGACAGTGTAATACAAAATTAACTTATGGGTCCAGGATGATGTGGAATTTTGGTGAACCGGTCACTAGTGAGCGGTTAGTTGTTCGTTTAGTAAAATTTAACGTCGTTTACGGTCTCCTCCTGAGGCAAGAAGGAAGAGGCCGTAGTACTATTGGATCTCTCGCAAATTGTGATAGGACTTCACCAGTTCTCTATCAGTTCTTCATGTTTCTGTTACCAACGTGAAGCGATCTTTCTCCAAGCCTGAGAAGACTGAAGACCTACGTAAGAAACAGAACATACGAAAGTAGGCTTAACGAACTAGTTCCAATTTCCATCCACAGGGACATTATTGTAGGTGACCAGGAAGTTATTGATAAATTCCCAAATACACTAGAAACTTGGACTGTGCCCTGTAATCTTTGTAAATATTGTTAAATTCAATAAGTCTTACAATATATAATTTTTTGACCTGTTTTTTCCTTCACTTGTATTTACTTTTTTCCGCCCTTTTCTTCATCTTGGTTTTCATCCCAAAAATATTATGTACATCCGCCACTGAGCTGTACTTCCAGCAGAGTTTTTGTTATTGTCAATTGTACATGAGACTAATTCGTAGTTTTTTTCCCAGATTTCTAATAATTTGTTTTTAATTTAATTGATTTTCTAATGTTGGGATCTCTTGGTCTCCTCATGATCGGAAGATTCTCTGTACTGTTCAGAAAGTCGTTGCAATTCCTGAAAATATACAGCTGAATTTCAGGAACGAATTATTAACCTCTCGGAATTTGTGCTCTTATATCATAACCATTTATCAACAATTAACAATTGAAATTTCGTGAATATAGCAGACGTACCTTCATATTTATATAAAGTGATGATTAAAAAGTCTCTCATATAAACAATAATTTGAAGCTCATAATCGTGTGAATTTCTTCCTATACGCATAGATATTTTAATTAACAAATTACTTAACCTCATATAGGTAGCATTGTTCGTTAGGTAATTAATCGAGAACCTTTCAACTAAGTGGAAGAATTCATTGAATAAAGCGTATTACACAATCTTGAAATTATAATCGTATGAATAAACACCATTAAAAGTTAAGGAAATTAATTTTTTTCCATATGCGAAAACAACTGTATTATTTAAATGAGAGACAGGATTATATTCTGAAGTACTCATTACCCTAAATATTTTTATACCGTTCACAATGACTAGTTTGTGAACTAGATTTGGAAAAATAAGAACTAGAATTTAGCTATATTTTAGGCAGGCCTCAGAATGTTGAAATGTAATAGTCTATATTCAGAATCTGATTTTTTTCTGAGTATTAATTTTTAAGTTCGATCTTAGAAAATGATCAAATCTATATATATATATATATATATATATATATATATATATATATATATATATATATATATATATATATATATATATATATATATATATAATGTATATTTCTATCAGATGCCAGGCGTGTTGACTTTCGTGAATTATCATTTTGTGAATTAAAATTTAAAGAAAGTGTGTAGCGTCAAATACAGTTTTTGACGATAGGTTATATGAGAATATGAATTGAGATATACATTCCTACAGTCACAAAAGACCCTATTCTCTAATAAATGCAATACGATTCGCCTAGAACAATGAAACAATACAGTATAAATTCCGAATTAACTATTTACAAATGCTCGAGTTGTTTTGATTTGTATTAACGTAACGGAGTTGTTTTGATTTGTACTTTAAAACATCAAAAAAACACCAGTATCCGACCAAGGCTAAGTTTAATAGATTCTTTGCAATCAGACTTTCAATATCCACTATTTTTCTAATTTCTAACACAATCGAAAGAAGACTCCTGTTTTTTTAAAGTTATATTTTTTGTTTATTACACATATTTACATACTTACGATATGGTAATATCTTTATAAGTATTACTTTCTAACATAAAATTTTAACATGTTAGCAAAAATTACATATTTTCATTGATTTATCGATCAAATAATAATGGACGGAATGAGGAGCCCTATAAAATATGAGCATTCCTCATTCCGACCACTCGGTCGGTAACAGGAGTTTTGGCACTTTGTAGATAATGTTAATTTTATATTTTGCAGGTTTTTTTGAAAGTGTTTTCTATTTAATTATATATTCTAAATGCTATCTCTGCATAATACACCTGTATGCGACCGGGGCTAACTTTAATAGATTCTTTGCAATGGAACTTTCAATTTCCACTATTTTTTTAATTTTGAACAAAATCGAAATAAGGTTCCTTTTTTCAAACTTACATTTTTTGTTTGTTATACATATTTACATACTTACGATATTGTAATATCTTTCTAAGTATATCTTTCTAACATAAAATTTCAACATGTAATCAGAAATTACATATTTTCATCGATTTATCGATCAAATAATAATGGACGGAATGCGGATCCCTATAAAATATGAGCATTTTCTCATTCCGACCAATTGGTCGGTAACAGGAATTTTGCACTTTGTAGATGATGTTAATTTTTTATTTTAGAGATTTTTCTTTAAGTGTTTCGTATTCAGTTATATACTCTAAACGCTATCTCTGTATAATACACCTGTATGCGACCGACGCTCACTTAAATAGATTCTTTGTAATTGGAGTGTCAATTTCCATTTCAATGTAATTAAAAGGTGAGAATGCCTGGTCGGGATCAGGATCCTAGGGTCGGATATTACGTGAAGGCACCGGTTGCCGACCGGCCTACTATATACGACCATTTACGTTTTTGAATATTCTATTTAAAATATTCAAAACTTCGACCAAAAGTTGTAAAATAGAGCTGCCTTCATAGAATAATCCTGTGCTAGATGTCAATGTCTGTCTCTAAAATCTTAACGGAAAGCTGGGCATTTCAACAAAAACTACGAGAGGGTGCAGTTCGTGTCAAATTGAATGTGAAAAAAAAAAGATAGTCATTGAAGAGGTTGATGAGAAACTCAATGACGATGAGCGGAAACTTCTGGAAATGGCCAGATAAAGATGATATTCTAGTTTATGACATGAACGAAATCAAATGTAAAATCGAGAATCTTGCACTCATATCCAGTCGTGGGACTTGTTCCTAAAATAAATGAGCTGCATATGAAAAACAATGGGTGAATTCATTTATTACTTGTATTATAATTAATTATAAACAATTTAATAATTATTCCTCAATCATCATTAAAAATTGTAATTCTATTTATTTTATGATATGAGTTAATTTTCGTTATTTTTCTTATTTACTCACTTGCAGCTGAAACTATGTTTCTTTGTGATAATATTTTGGGAAAGACCACTTGCATCTTTTCAAACATTCCACGCCATCTGTGTGAAAAACAGAAATAAATTTTTAAACAGAAACAATTCGATAAATTGTCGAGGTCGTAATCTCAAAAACCTGATAACTTTAAAGTGTGTTATTTGTGCTAGGCTGCTTAGTTGGAACTGTACTTATTCTTTTTGTTCGATTATTGTTTGGATCTAAATAACTATACGTATAGAAATTGTAAAATATCAGGCCCAATCTTTACGAATTGTCCGAATTCGTAATGAAAATTCGACGTATCTACGAATTTTCGAGCGAGCGATCATCAGCGAGAATCAACGAGCGATATATTGCTTAGTTCAGATTGCATGATAAAAATAATAATAAAATTTATTGAAAAACATTTTTCACATTGTAAAATTACATTCATTCAATCGATACAATAATTACAAATAAAAAGAATGCTCACATAAAGACTGAATTCAGTTTTGAGTCTGATCATCGAACAAAAATATTGGTTCAAACAGAAATATTGGTTCAGTTTATATTCACAATAATATACAAGTATATTTGAAAAGAAAAGAAAAACATTACCTCAGAAATATTGAACATTTGAGACAATTTCACATGGTGAGGGACTTTCGTGGTAAAAAAGTAAACATATGATACAAAAATTGATTCATACATTATTGACTACATTCGAAGTCATCGAATCATCGAAGTACTCAGCCACACTATAGTATGCCTTTGTTAACATCAATGACTTAACTCTCTTTTTAAACAAATGAGATTGCAGTAATTACAAATTTGACGATAAATGGTTGTAATTACCATATTAATTGAATTCATGTAATATGTACAATATGGGGGATATTTAAGAATCAATATAAGTATTATATACATATATTATATATAATCAAATGGAGTTCCTGGCATTTAAAACTACTATTCTACTTCTTTCACTTAAGAGTTTGGTGCTTTGGGCCAGCATACTCACGTCGCCATCTTGGTTAAGACGTGTAATATTCATATTATTTATAAACGATCTGCCTACAAAGTTGTCCTGATTTTTGGTAACACCATTTGCCAATGATTCATCGGTGGTTGTTTCTGGCAAAACTCTTGAAGAAATTCTAGAGGAAGTGAATGCATTATGAGGGAGATTGTGAATTGGTGTCGATTGAACAATTTGATGGTGAACGTTAGTAGAACTGCATGTGTTCATTTCCGTAATGGAATCAATACCTTCAATGTTAAATACGGAGTCAACACTATCTCATCATTCAAATCAACTTAGTTTCTTGGAATATATGTAGACAGAAATTGAGATGGATAAGCCACATTGATGATTTATGTAAAAAAATTGAGTAACTCATTTTTTCCATTCTCTAGAATCAAAAACATTGTACCTAGAAACTGTGTTATCAATATGTACCACAGTCTTGTATATAATGAAATCGTGTAGGGTTTCACGGCCGGTGTCCATTGTCATACATGGTGAAGTAATCCTCCGGACTGATTGGCCATGGTCAACTAGAACTCCTCCTCTTCCAGACGTTTCGTCTCTAACTGCGAGAGACATCTTCAGTGGCGGCGAGTGCTGCCAACTGATGCAAGCATCAGTTAGTTGCTTCAGCGTCGTCGCCCGGTACACAACTACATCGAAGCACTTGCCGCCACTGAAGATGTGGCAGTTAGAGACAAAACGTCTGGAAGAGTAGTTCCAGTTGACCACGGCTAATCAGCCCGAAAGGTTATTTCACCAAGTCTTGTATATAGTTATCTGAACTGTCTTGTCTGAAGTCTTTGCTGATAACAGGCGTAATATGTGTAGAAGAGTACTTTGATAATTCGAATGTAGACAGTAATGTATGAATCAGTTATTTGTATCATATGTTTGTGTTTTTTTCACTGTTTCCTTCACAAGGTGAGATTGTCTAAAAGGATTAATTTTCAAGATCATTTTTCTTCTCTCAAATGTCGTTTATTACCATTGTGAATTTCATGCAAAATTGCATCAATATTTTTGTTCGAGGAATGGAAGATTCAAAACTGAATTTAGTACATTTAGTCCAATGAATTTAATAAGTATTAATTATTATTAATTATTTATTAAGTATTTTATATATAATAACATAATGGAGTTCCAAAATTTCAAACGAAAGATTATTTCTGAGAAAACACAGCGTGAAGGTTAACAGTTGTTCCTTTCTCTTCAGACATGCGATTTACCGAAATTCGTAGAGTCATCTGCTTTACCGGTTTGCTTAATCGTTCATTGAAATTTAAAAAATGTAAGTGCGAAGCTATAAACATCTTGCCTTGCCCGACATATCGAATTAGCTTGAGCTCGTTACATTTTTATACGCAGTTATAGTGACCGTTTGTGAATCAAGACCGTTACAAAATTTATGTAAATAAATTGTTTAAAAATCGCTGCTGGTTTTTAGAAATGGGAGCATTCGATAAAAAGAATTTATCGAATGCTCTTTATATGTAAATAATGTTGATTCCAATGTACAGTTGAATCCTACTATAAATCGTTCGTTGTGTAACTGCTTTAGAACGCTTTTTTTGGAAGGTTTTTTCCTGTTTCAGGTGGCGAGAATGATTCTGATCACCTCTACGAAACGTTGCATACGTTGGACAATGAGGGTCAAAACGGCTGTTACGATTCTTTCTCCAGCGACACTGAATCCGAAAATTCTTTCGAGAATTTGGTAAGTGGGCAAATATTCAAATTTATTATGTTTATAATTCAATTAATTCAAAAGTTCATTATTGATGTTAATTTTTTCAAGAAATCCTTCGTAATCCTACGTATTGATTTGATTCGATCTCGATGCTGTATTTACTCCAAATCTCAATTTTTTCAAGAATATTTGACAATTTGAAATTAGATCAAACAATTTTTCATTTATGTGATCTGCAGGTGATTTTTCCTTTTTGTCATATTCTTTCTTTTAGATATAAGTAGCTTCAAATCTCGGAGTTTATAGCATAATTTGCGAAAGAAGAAAAGGTTAATGATACAATAATTCTAACTGGATCTAATGATGAATTAACTAAACTTAGTTTTTTATGACAAGAGTCAATGAATTTTCATATTGAAAATTGATGAAGCGAATTCAATCAATATACATTAATTGCAAAAACTCGTTGTTTTTAGACAAGTTACTCTTTCTTCGTAATGTTTGTATAAAACTATTACCGAATAAAATCACGGTTTGTTGATCTCCAAATGTTCTAGTACCAACAAGAACAAAGAACAACACACTTCCGCAAAATAAACCTGCGTCATAATTGCTTGAGTTACTTTGCACCTGCTTTTACAAAATAATAATTATATTACCTCATAGTTGAATCAGTTATTATAAAACATTAGTAATCGCCCTAATAAATGAAACTTCACCATGAAATATTTCTGATTACTATATCTTCAATAACTACTAGAAGCAACTTATTTTATAACAAAGATTAGGTAGGTACCTACCTAATCGTATTCAAATGAATGTGAACAATTATGTCGCAAACTATATCTCATATGTATTTATTATATGTAATGGGTGATTTTTTGAAGGTAGTTTCTTTTTAATCAAATAAAACACTCAATTCGCATCATATTTCAAAATTTTTTTCGAAATTGATAACTTGGCCTTTGCCATTTATATTTTGAAGATAACTTCATGTAAATGTTGTCCGCGGCTCCGTATCAAATGGTCCATTCAGAAGGTTCAATTTTGCGTCACTTTTTCGAGCATTTCGGTCTGTATCCCACGAATTACTCGTGTTATGTTATCTGTAAGACTTCAATCGTGTTCAGATTGTCCACATGAACTAACGACTTTACATAACCCCACAAGAAATAATCCAGAGGCGTCAAATAGCATGATCTTGGCGGCCAATTCACAGGACCATTTCGAGAGATAAGCTGATCGCCAAATTCATCCTTCAACATGTCCATTGTTTCATGAGCTGTGTGGCATGTGGCACCGTCTTGATGAAAGCACATGTTAACTAAGTTCAACTCGGCCAACTGGGGCAAAAAAAATGCGTATCATGACTCGATATCGTTCGCCGTTGACGATAACGTTTCTTCCACGGTCGTCTTTGAAGAAAATAGACCAATGATGCCACCAGTCGGTAATTCTTGTATGGCATGTGGCTGCTCATCACTCCAGATTCGACAGTTTTGTTTATTCACATATCCGTTAAGCCAGAAATGAGCCTCATCGCTGAACACAATTTTTCGATGGAACAGTGGTTTTTCATTGAGCTGTTCTAAGGCCCATTCACCAAAAATTAGACGTTGTGGTAGGTCTTTCGGCTTCAATTCTTGCAGAAGTTGAATTTTATAGGCTTTCAAACCCAAATCAACTCGTAAAATTTTCCATATGGTTGAGTAACACATGCCCAATTGCTGAGAACGGCGACGAATTGACATTTCACGATCCTCATTAACTCTGTAAGCTACGGCTGCTATATTCTCTTCAGTACGCACTGTACACATGCGAGACAATGGTTTAATGTCCAACGAAGTAAACTTGGTGCGAAATTTGGTGATAACAGCACGAATTGTTGATTCACTAGGTCGATTATGACGATCATAATATGGTCATAACAAACGATACATATTTTTCACAGAGCACGAAGTTTGATATCAAATTTCAATAATTTGCAATCTTTGCTCGTTTGTTAGTCTTTCTATGATAAAATGGCAGAGTATACTGAACACTTTTCACTGTGACAGATGACGTTTGGATGCCATTACCAACCAGTGCCGCCAACCTGAAAAACTTAACTCTTAAAAAATCACCCGTTATTATATTATGGAACTTTCCAACTCATTGATCGATTGGGCCGATACTTGATGTAAATCTAAATACATAATTTGAATAAATCCAAGTAGTTTTTTGATTTTCACTATAACTCAGTTGAACATAACAATATAATATCACAGATGACGATTTTTCGGATTTTCCTGACTTGCCTTTGTTTTTTCGAAAACGCGATTAAAAGTTAATTTTAAACCGCTCCAGAAATAAAGATCAAACTGAAACCAATTACGCCTGCCAATTTATCAATATTGAAAAAATTAAGTTTGCTTTTCGAATAAGAATTGAAATTGTAGTTTCTCTAATTTTGAGATTATTGTCTCGAAAATCAGTCGAATATCAATAAAACTCATGATCGAAGATGAAATGGCTGTCTTGGCTATCATTAGAGCCAAGAATTAAAGTCGTACAGATTCTATGATAATCCAGGAAACTCAACAGAAAAAGAGGTAACTGCTCCTTAGAATCTTGAATGAAATGATAAATATAAAATATACCAACATAATATGATTAGTTGATTTCATATCTTTGTGGATGACGGTGAATCATAAATTTCATTGTCACGTTGTGGTTTCTAATAAATATTAATAGAAAATGTTTCTTTAAGAAACAGTTAGCATTATTCATTAACATTTCCTATTACCCAATATGTATATTAAATGATTAATTTATCAGTGACTCTAATTGAGATTGGAAATAAATGTTATTAATTCAAAAACACTGAACCATTGACGAAAAATGTTAATTAGTATTCAATATAAATTATAAATTAATTCACTTTCCTCTATTTCGTAACTCTTTCGAATTTGGTTTTACAGGATGATCGGGAAAATAATGGAGATCTTCCACTCCCTGCGGCACCCAACAATGCTGTTCTCACGAGACTTGCAGCTACTGCAAGTAAGCATATGCGAAAATTTACCAAAAATCTATCAATGACTAGGAACGACATCTCCCGGTCTTTAACGAGAATTACCACTGCCAGAAGGAAATCCAGAAATGACGTCAGTGAGATTACTGGTAAGTGTAGTGCTCATAGAGAAAAAAAGGACCAAAAGAAATAAATCCTGAGATTGAACTGATCAAAATTTTGTAGAATTTTTTCTTTTCATTTTAAATATGTATTGCAAAAGATTGAAAAAATTTCTCAAGCGTTTGTTCAATATTTATCTATTGAAACAATTAAATAAACTTTCTATTATTTGGCAACATTAAAAGAAGTATATTATCATGCAGAAGTTTTACGTTACATATAAATTTACAACGAAAATAATGATCCGGTATAAATTTGACAACATTGCTTCATTTTCGTCTGACAGAAAAACTATGAACTACTTCTATGCACTACCTTTTATCGTTTTATTCATAGAATTAAATGTGTTCGATATTATTTCACAATGTTTCTGCATTAGGTTGCATAAATGTACGCTTTGTTTTTGTGTCATATATTATGTGCCTTCTGTTAGACTACGTTGCTCAAAAGAAAACGCAAATATTATTAACTAGTAGAATATACTGAAGTAAGTTTTGACTTTATCAGTGTTATAATGGTATATTAAGAAACGATAATTCGAAATCGATATTCTCACAAAAATTTTCCAATTGTTTATCCAAACTTTTTTCTAGTATTTTACACCGAATAAATGACCAGATAAGTTACTATGTCCGTGCCATACTCTTACTAAAGTTTGCATTATTGCATAGAATTTCATGCTTGAATCTCTCTCTTCTTAGCGGAATAAAATCACAACTGAATGCTTACGAAAATTGCCATCATATTAACATTCTAAAACGTTCACACTTTCTCGATTGCTTTAATTCTCTCAATTCTCTCCAGCTGCTGAAAATAATAGCTGTGATAACTCGAACAACGAAACTCCAGCAACGACGCCAACTGCCGAGTCGAATCCAATAACCAAAATCGACATCGAAGACACCAATGAGAAGAACAAGACTATGAGCAGAAAGGGTTTCTTGAGCAAAATCAGAAGAAGTATAATCATATCACCAGAGCAGGCGAACGAGATCACGTCTTCGATCAATAACAAAGGCAGGAGTACGTTCTATTTGACGCCAACGATCAACGTGGACGACTACGAAGATGCTGGCGGAAAGAAAACCGAAGATGATAGCGGAATATCCCTGTCTCCTATAGAAAAGGAAAGGAACACTAGAACTAAGCCCGTTCGGCCTCAGAATCCACCCCCACCAATTCCAATTGTGGCACTCAATGAAGGTAATAAAATATGGTGCATATAAGATATGTCGTGTTGCAAATTGCGAATGACTGTACCTACTCAACATCTAAATATTTAATGGATAATTTATCTTTACGTTTTCGAAAACTAACAACATATACCACTTAACTTTTACTTAGGAAAGTGGAAACTACAATTTCAGTGATATTCTAAATTCAAGACAATTGATGAAATCTGTTAAAACCCAAACGTATAAAAAGTGCAGTGTGTAACTAACCAAATGCAACAAAAACACACTTCTGCATCTTGAGGAATAAGAAGATGTCCAATGTTCGTGACGAACATAAGTATGCCTTAGAAATTAATTGAGTATAGTAGTTCCAAAAGCGTGGAAATAACTTGTTTTAAAAATTCTTGTTACTCACCATCTGTTGCCGTAGCGTTGGAATTTACACTACGATAGCTTATCAGGTGTGAAACAATGTAAAACGGGAGGTTTTTTGCAGCTTGGTTTTCACTTATATCCGGATTTCTTAGAAATATTTACTGTTGCATTGATCCTCATACAAGAAACATAGGGTATTTTCATTATCGATTGCAACCTTTCTGGTCTGAGATTATGAGAATAAATCGTCGAAACAAGAGTTCCTCATACTTTTTGACACATGTCATAGTTTTTCTAGAAGGTAACGATTCCTTTGAATTAGTGATTTTCTGTGGATTTTGGTGGTTTGGTGGAGGTTTTCGGTATTCCGTTATTTCGATTTCTGATGAATGAATGTACGAGATTACAATACCGAGTCGTTTATATTTCGAGCCATTATAACTAAATACACTCAACGTCACGATTAGAGGAACACAAAAAAAGGTTAATTTTTTTAACAAATATATGTTGTATATATTTTTTTAGTTAAACAATAATTAGTTTTACTCAAACTAACTAAAATGAATGCTAAAGTAACTCGCACAATATTTCTTTTGAAGAATTAAACAAAAATTTCGAAAAATTATAATTGAACGTTTTTTCCTCAAAACTTAACTCTGTCGAAATTTTCAAAACTCTCGAAAATGAAGAGTTTTAATAAGCGGTATTTACGCCACGTGCTCTATTTAAAGTTTGTACACGATTTTCTATACCTTAAATAACATTGTCGATGAGTTCTTGGGGTAAATTGTCCAACTCTTCCACTAACCCAATTTGAGTTATTACCCATGATCAAGGGCTGGATTTCTTAGTCGAACCCTTCTTCCCAGGTAGTCCCAGACATGTTCTATCGGGTTCATATCCGGCGATCGCGCTGGCCAGTTCATTCAAGTGATGCCTATTTATTTAAGGTAGTCTCTCAATATGCGCGCAGTGTGAAGTGTGCGTTATCATGCCTAAAAATGAAAATTTCGCCTATAAATGGGACAAAAGGCATGACATGGGGTTCTAAGACTTCTGTTACGTACCACTCTGAAATTAGCGATCCATTCCTGATGATCACTAGCTCGCTGCGGGCTCCCAAACATATTCCACCCCATATCATCACTGGCCTTCCATCATACAAAACAGTTTCAGTGAAATTTGCTTGGCGATAACGTGCCTCTCGATGTCTCCACATTCTTTCCCTGCCATCAACGAAATTTACACAGAAACAGCTCTCGTCACTGAACAAAATACAATATCGGTGCTCTCGAGCAAATGCTAATCTTGCTTCACGGTGAGCTACCTCAATTTTTGGGGACTTTGCTGGCACGTAAGAATTTAAGCCAACTTCATTCAACCGTCTTCTAACAGTCCTCTCACTGACGTTGACGTTACGGACTTCTGCTTAACGTTTTCGGGTCCGAACAGCTGGTTAACGACGATTTCGTATCTGCATGGCCATGAAACGGTCTTTTAAAGCGCTATTTGCCCGATTTCTGTCCTATCCTCGTCTTCCACTGACTGAGCGATAGATGTGCCCTTCGTCGATCATGGTTACAGTCCTAGCCACAGAAGTTGCTAGTACATCGCTCATTTTGTATCAGAACAATGTACACTATTCAAATGTAAACAGTTAAATGACCCACAGTTCCCATACACAGCATCCACAAAACTTCTTATCAGAATAAGTAAAAAAGGTTAAATGAGCGAATTCTTAAACAACCAAAACACTTAAAATAAAAGTTGGGTGTACTTAAAACAATTTGTCATGAAGCTATTAACACCTATCAAAATACCCCTACAATTACCCTTAATGTTGGAGAAAATGCTTTGAATATTACTTATTTAGTTGAAAATTTAGTGTCGTATAGTTTAGATATGAGAATACCTCCTTTTTATTCTAATTTTCTTATTCCTGTCCATTCGAAATTTTCTATTTGGAAGCTGATGAAGGAAGAGGCTCAGAAGAAAACAGGAGGATATCTAAGTCTCCAATTTATAGCAATAGGGTTACTAGGGTTCGTGTCATTCGACCCAATATTCCACCCCCACCTGTTCCAATTGTATCTGAAATAAAAGGTAAGCGGTATTTTGAACACATACGTAAGAAAGTAGTAAAATATTCCAGATAGGTGCTATCCTTCGCTTTGCGAATATTTTCCGGCCCTGTGGAATTTTCGTTAATAATTCCCTCCTTATGACAATCCTATACTTTTTTACTTTATTCGAGTTTCGTTGTCGCTATAATCATAAAAAATTATCACTGATTTACCAGAGGAAAACATATCATCATATTCTCTGTATCTAATTATTTTAAAGCCCCTTAGTTATTAGTTTTCTTCAAGCTTTCTTTCTTCAATTATTATATTTCACCCTTTATTATAGTACTAGACTTTGAACTCCCTTTACCTCCTCTATTTTGTTTATATTTCGCGTTTCAATAAGCAATACGTTTATGATAGTTGTCGATGATGCTGTGGTAGGAAAAACTGAAGACATAAGGGGTATAGCTTCTTGCAGTCAGATCTATACGAAAATGAGAATGAGAGTGGTACGACCCGATACTCCGCCTCCGCCAGTTCCAATATTAACACCAAATCAAGGTAAGAGATCTCGAAATTGAGAAATTCGTTTATATTTCTCGAATACGAATATGCATATGAAATAGAACGAATTATTTCACGAAATAATTTCAACACCAATTTAACAATTCAAAAGTGAATCGTCCGCATAACCGTGACACATATTGGCGCCATGTAGTACACAGTACTATCTATGAAGAGGAGGAAGAAGGTTCTGGAAAAATGAAGACAGGTGGCAATACTGGAATATATTTACGTAGGGTGTATAGCCTTAAGAATCCTAGAAATAGTCCAGTTAGGCCAAAAATTCCTCCCCCGCCAGTACCAAAGGTTGCATTAAATGCAGGTGAGACATATTTAACAGGTAGTACTACAGGTAGTAATGCTGCTTAAACGCAGTTAGTAGTAGATACTAGTGATGGCCATCAATGGATTATTCTTCGATTTGAGTATTGTAGACACGAAATAATTTTCATATATTCGATGATTTGGTTATACTGTAATCAAAATAGAAATCATCAGGACCCATGTCGATAAAACATGATTCATTGGTATTTTTCATTCTTTCAAACTTTTTTGCTTCGACATCTAATGCACTCAAGTTGCCATTTCATTACTCTAAAAACCAAAACCAACTCACCAAGTTTTTTATATTAACTAATTTTCCAATTTTTATAAATGTTTGTTATCATTTTGATCATTCATCAATGTGGGAACAATAGAAAATATACACGAGTTACGTAAATATTGAAGGATTCTTCAGGGATAAACGGGGTCATTTCGAAAAGCAAATCCAATTTAACGTAAACATTTCGAATTCTGTTTCAGTTGAAATATCAAAAACATTAAATTTTTTCAAACCTAAAAAGAAAATACTATAACATTTTTACGGAAAAGTTTCCTCAAAACTACTAAGTTTATGTTCATTTTTTCGAATTGACTGAATCGACCGGCAGAACTTTGCATGTAAAAATCTAGTCAACAAGAACTTTTAGAAGTTGGTTATAGTAGTAGTTTGTTCTTAGAAATAGTAATTAGTAGTGCGGGTAGGTCAATAATAAAAATATAATGCATTAGAAATATAGATTCATCTAAACAGTTGTTAGATGAATAAAATATTTTTATAAAATAAAAATATCGATCCACCTAACCTGCCTAATCGGCTATGTAGCCAGATCATTGAAACTATAGAACTCGCCTATATAGCCAGATCATTGAAAATGTAGATTCACCTACATTTGTCCCATCAATGATAGAGAATATGTTATCTGTGGTTAGATAATTATGCGGGTAGATCAATAATAAAAATAGAGATTGATGGAAATATAGATCAATAAAAATATATATCCACTTAGAAGGTTAGATCAATAAAAATATAGATCCATCTAACTTGTCAAATCGTCTATGTAGTCAGATCATAGAAGCTATAGAATCACTTAAACGGCTAGATTAATAGAAATATAGATCCACGTAAACGGTTAGATCAATAAAAATATAGATCCACATAACCGTCCAAGACGCCTATGTAGCCACGTCATTGAAAATATAGATTCACCCAAATCGTCCATGCTGCCCCATCAATGATAGCGAATATGTAATCTGTGGTTAGATTAGAAGGTTAAACTGTAAGAAAGACCATTTGAATGTTTTTATCACACCAAGACCAACGCTTTTATACTGCATTGCAGTATTTTTATACTGCAATGTCAATGTCTTCAATGTCTCAATGTCAAGTTGACTTTCCAAGATATATTTTGTTTGAAATAAAAATAGTTCTCAAATATATATTATATACCTATATATACCTTATTTTCAGAATTAATTTATTGCCTCTTTAAGTTAATTAAGGTAATTCATAATATTCAATTATTCATTAGTTTTGACAAAGTTGTGATATACAACTGATTTCTTATTACCACAGAGTTTGTTGCATTTCAGAAGAATTGTATTGCCATTAGTTCCAACATTTTTTAAATTGGTACAAGGAAAAAATATATATATTTATTCTTTAAATATTTGATTGGTCAAAACACTGTTCTTAACTGATCAGTACATTTTACGCAAAAAAGATAATATGGAGCAAAGTTTATAAATTCAATGGATGACGAAGAATCAACTCTGTGATAGTTCATATTTAAATGAAAATAAAGAATTGTTCGGCTAGTGATTTTTAGACAAGTATTTCTTATTACCTCTCAAAGAAGCAAAGTATCTCACATTCTATAAGTTACCTAATAACATGTTTATCACCTATTTCGCAGTGTAGGGTGAACACGGGTTATTTAAGCTCTAAAATGCTACCAGGGCTTTTGTCACTACGGATATGCTTATTGTCAAAGATGACAAACCAAAATTGGATTTATAACTCAATTCGTCGAAAATACTGTGTGTTCAAATAATTTTTATGGTACATTTCGATAGGATTGAAGTTAAGCTTCAATAAACCTTTATATTTCTTGATATAAATATCCATTAGGTAAATGTTATTGGAATTCACAATATATTCTTCGATGTCCTTACTCAAATCTTCAAATGATTTAAGAATGAGGTATGTAACATGAAAGATGCCACCTATCTCGTTTGAATAACAATAACTGATGTTGAAGCAATTTGGAAAAGTTATTCACATAATTGAAAGAAGATAAAATAATAACGTTTTAGTATTTTTTAGTTTTAGTTTGTTTTGTTTTCGTAGTAAATAGGTACTTATCATACATCATAAGTAAAAGTCTATTATTAAAATAATTCTATAATAATTTTATGTAATAGTTAGAAAGTATTTTGTTTAACTATGATTGAGTAGCTTGTACGAAAAACCGTTTACTCTTAAACGGAATATTCAATTTTAGATTGTATGGGCGAAAAAATCATTCCTCCGTAGTGAAGACGTTATATAATTATAAATTTCTTTTCCAGATTTAAAGAAACGTCTAAGTGAGAAAAGATCTACGTCTTGGTACGCTGAGGTGAATCTTTGCAAAGGATCTGAGAACAAGAACTATTCGAAGGTAAAGCGATCGAACACTTGTTGGTATGGTGAAATTGGACTTTACCAAAATTCTACAAGCACTCCTAGCACTAGCTCCGCGGAAAATAGTGGTACTAATACGAATGTGAATATAAGGAGACCAACGAGTGCCACTCCTTCTGTACACTCGAATCAGGATAAGGAGAACACCGAGAAAAATTCGAATATGAGAGATGAACATAGCTACTACAACAATAGTTTGAACAGTAACAGCAGTAACACCGACTGGCCAATTACCAGTATGCCAGGAGAAGATATTCAGATGAGACTTCAAAATGAGCCATTGTATCAGTTTTATGACGCTGCTGTGACTGATGTAAGTTAATAAGACAAAATAGTGCTTCCAGTAATATAATCGGTGATTTTTTTAGGCGTAGTTGTTTTTAAATCGAATAAAACACTCAATTTGCATTATATATTCAAAATGTTTATTAAAATTGATAACTTGGCCTTTGCCATTTACATTTCAAAGATAACTTCATGTAAATCCGCGGCGCCGTATCAAATGGTCCATTCGGAAGGTCCATTTTTCATCAAGGCGTTACTTTTTCTAGCATTTCGGCCTGTATCCCACGAATTACGCGTGTTATATTATCCTGTAAGGCTTCAATCGTGTTCGACTTGTCCACATTCACTAACGACTTTACATAACCCCACAAGAAATAACCCAGTGGCGTCAAATCGCATGGTCTTGGCGGCCAATTCACAGGGCCATTTCGAGAGATAAGCTGCTCACCAAATTCATCCTTCGACATGTCCATTGTTTCACGATCTGTGTGGCATGTCGCACCGTCTTGATGTAACCACATGTCAACCAAGTTCAACTCTGCCAACTGGGGCGAAAAAAAGTTGCGTATTGAGGCTCGATATCGTTCGTGGTTGAAGGTAACGTTTCTTCCACGGTCGTCTTTGTAGAAAAATGGACCGATGATGCCACCACATGCCGATAAACCTCACCAAACCGTCGTTTTTTTGGATGCATCGGTAATTCTTGTATTGCATGTGGCTGTTCATCGCTCCACATGCGACAGTTTTGTTTATTTACATATACGTTAAGCCAGAAATGAGCCTCATCGCTGAACACAATTTTTTGATAAAACAGCGGATTTTCATTAAGCTGTTCTAAGGCCCATTCACCAAAAATTAGACGTTGCAGTAGGTCATTCGGCTTCATTTCTTGCAGAAGTTAAATTTTATAGGCTTTCAAACCGAAATCAACACGTAAAATTTCCATGTGGAGTAACACATGCCCAATTGCTGAGAACGGCGACGAATTGACATTTCACGATCCTCATTAACATTGTACGCTACGGCTGCAATATTCTCTTCACTACGCACTGAACCCATGCGAGACAATGGTTTAATGTCCAACGAAGTAAACTTGGTGCGGAATTTGGTGATAACAGCACGAATTGTTGATTCACGAGGTCGATTATGACCACCATAATATGGTCGTAACAAACAATACATATTTTTCACAGAATTTTGATAGTAAATTTCAACAATTTGTAATCGTTGCTCGTTTGTAAGGCTTTCCAAGATGAAATGGCAGAGTATATTGAAAACTTTTCACTTTGACAGATGACGTTTGGATGCCATTACCAGCCAGTGCCTCCAACCTGAAAAACTTAACTCTTAAAAAATCACCCGTTAAAACCAATCATTCCTTGAAATGAGTCAAAAATAGTATTTTTCCCTCCAATGCAGTAACTGTCTGGGTCATGTACCCACTGTGTCAAGACTGCGATACATTTTCATTTTTCTTGAATAATATTTTAAGTTTTATTCAATTTCCTGATCTAAAATAATATTTATAGTTGCTGGAAGAATTCTTTCCAACTCATTGGAATGAATCATCTTACGTTATGACGTTGTATGAAAAGTAAATAACTAACGTATGTATGTATTATAGTTTATAATGAGTACTTTATTAAAAAAAGTTTCAAATACAATTCGAAAATTTGAAAATTATTAATCTAGATAATAATTAATCAGCATCTGTCGCAAAGGGGTTTGTTAACCACTCTGAGATACTATTTGATTTATCTACTTTTTCATCGACTTGCTGCTCTTCATGTGAAATTACTTCTGCTTCATCACTATTTTCTCACTCAGTATGGTTATCGAGTTTTCAATCCTCAAATACACACATGATCTCATTCTTTCTTTTTTTACGATTGATTTTGAATCAATTATCCTCTTTTTTGGGTCTTTTACTTTATGACCCAGTAATTTCATGTGTGAAGTAGCTCCTTTTTTATGCAAAATATATTCCACAAATAGTGCATACTCTGTGATCTATTTAATCTCTATGTGATGGACAGTAATAATCCTACATTTCTTTATATGGTTGGTAATCGATTGACAAGTTCATCGATATTGTGGAAACAGCGGTAGATATCTTTGCTTTTCTTCATTATTAGTTAGTGGCTGTGCTTGCCAAGAACCATTCTTGTAAGTCACAGAACATGGACGAGGAAAAAAACCGTTACCAAGTACACCTCGTAAATTACTTCTCAAAGGTTTACAAGTTTCTTCAGTACATTTGGCTACCTATATATTTGTAGAATGAGAATCTGTAGAACCTTCACGTCGCACCGACTTTGGCGTTTGTTTTACCGTGGTATATGGCGTTCATGCGACGCAGACTTTTGGTTTTGTTTTGAGTATGCGGCCGAATACTGATAGTAACTAGTATAGAAAGCATCGACTCTCATTCGAAACTTCACGCGCTGTTCTTTGAGTTCGAGATGTTACACGAAACAATTTAAAATCGCAGAAAGTCAGCACTCAAAATAGCATTTTAACATAAATATGATGAACATCCCCCTTCCCTCATGTCAGGTTTCATAAGGGATTGTCAACCTTGCCCACCCTCCAATAGGCCTTACGTAATTTGTGAACGTTCCCTTAAAATTGGCACTCCTAACTTGTCCTTCGCCTTCATTGAATTTGTAAATTTCTGAATATTTGAAACTCAAGTCAAACAAATAGTGTCAACATCATCTGATCAAAACTCAATTATTTAATATTTTCGCTTGTCCACAGTCGGTGTATCGAGATGGAATGTCCGACGTAGACTCTGAGAATTACGAAGACGTAGAGCGTCGATTGAATTCAGAAGCCATACTGCCATCTAGGCCTTCTGCGATGGAACTAATTGTTCCTAAAAGAAATTCATTAGCTTTCTCGAAGACTTTATGGTGTGAAATACCGGAAGTACTTCATTCTTCTGTATTAAGTGAGTTGTTATATATTGTGTAGAAAATTTAATACTAATACAAACCTAATTTACTCAGGTACGCTAAGTTTGCACCAGAAGAAACTACAAGAAGCCAAATTCGAGATGGTCACTTCCGAAGCATCATACTTAAATTCTCTGAATGTATTGAACGATCATTTCATGAAAAATCTTCGGGGAACCTTAACTGAAGACGAATACGAATCTCTATTCGGTAAAATAGAAGCAGGTAAGAGATGTTATTATTTTAGATTGAAGTACTGAAGATCATAACTCGTAATCTCCTAGAAATATATAAAAATCTATGAAAAAGTTCATCAGATTTTGAAAAGTTTGTAGTGATAGTACTCTTTATTGTGTAAGCTAACGTTATAAAAGAGAGAATTTCTAGTAACTTCGGGAGTGCCGCAGGGCTCCAATCTTGGACCTCTTCTATTTGTCCTGTTTGTTAATGATCTCTTAGAGATGGTCTGCATGAGGGTGGTTTATGCGGACGATATTAAAATTCATAAGAACGTGTCATCTATGCATGATTGTTTGAGGCTACAAAGTGACCTGAATGATAACAGTCGGTGGTGTAACAATATTTGTCTACTCTTGAATGCCATGAAGAGTAATGTGGTGAATTTTACTAGAAAAAGAAATCTGATATCTTTTGATTACAGTATTGAAGGTGTTAATCTGACTCGACTTCAGGAGGTTAAGGACTAGTATTTGATGAAAAATTCTCATTCATACCTCATATCAACTAATTAATTTTTTCATGTAGCAAAGTTGATGGTTTTATCGTCCGCAATGCTAGATTGTTTTCGAGTTCCTCAACACTTGCCCATTTATTTAATGCCCTAGTAAGAAGCAAACTTGAGTATAGCTGTCTTATATAATTGTATATAATAATATATAATTGTTGAGGATAGTATATATCCAACAAGGGGTTGTCATCACGCTTATTTGCTATCGGGGTTTGACACTAGGAACCTCCTAGTTCCTAGAACCTCAAACTTCTCCATACCAGGAGAAGTTTGAATGCATTGAGATTTTCATTAAATTTGCTCAATGATATTCTCTACTGTACTGGGCTTCTGGGTAAACTTAATTTCTTCGTTCCTCCGAGGTGCACTAGAATAAGCCAGATATTATACTCAAAAATCCTCAGTACCAATCTTCTCTCGCAATCGCCACTTAGCTTTGTATGTTCTAATGCAAACTAGGTATCAAGCTGCTATAATTTGCACTGGAACTCACTTGTTTCTATCATAAATGTGTATTTAAATCATAACATTGAGGTATCTTGATTTCTTCCAGAGTTCATCTTGATAAGTTGTGATTGTGAGTGATTTGTTTTCGTGATTATTATTATAATTGAACATTTAGATATTGACATTATATATTTAGATTATAATATTTGATATTGTTTTTTACTATCATAAGTAATTATTTCATAATATTGTATATCTATATTGTTATTGATATTTTAAGTAATCATATTTATTCATTATGTATTTTACTACTTAATTATTTTCCCTATTCAGACATCTTACTTCTTCTTAGCTACAGTACAAAGTGATTATAATTATCAATCTTCATTGTTTTGATTTAACAATGTAAAATATTATATAAAACCATATAAGAAAGACTTAATTAATCATAATTTTTTTTTCAGTAAGGCAGTGTTCAGATAGATTACTTCTAGATTTAGAAAAGTGCTGGCAAGACAACATTCTGCTACACGGTGTCTGTGATATTATAAAAAAGCACGCTGAAGAAGCTTTCAATGTGTACATTCCATTTTGTGAGAATCACGTGTTGCTCGAACACACTATGAAGAAAATAAGGTACCTAATATATTTCCAGAATCTAGAAATGAAATCGTTGATTATCTGAAAAATAATGTCGAAAATATCATGTCTTGTTCAATCAAATATTCTTTTGGTAATGGCCAGACATTTTCAATACAGTAACCACAATCTGATCAATTTCATCAGGATAGAAATTAATTGACCTCATTTTGACTAGTTCATCCAGGTTTTGAGATCTAGACTTCTAGAGAAACGAAGCTCCATCTCTTCGAAATATCTAGAAGTAGTGAACATCAGATATCTAGAAGTATTGACTTGATATTCACTAATAATATTAAAATGTATCAATTGTTTCCATATGTAAACATTTACTGATTCCTAGAGAAACGAAGCTCCATCTCTTCGAAATATCTAGAAGTAGTGAACATCAGATATCTTGAAGTATTGACTTGATATTCACTAATAATATTAAAATGTATCAATTGTTTCCATATGTAAACATTTACTGATTCCTAGAGAAACGAAGCTCCATCTCTTCGAAATATCTAGAAGTAGTGAACATCAGATATCTAGAAGTATTGACTTGATATTCACTAATAATATTAAAATTTATCAATTGTTTATATATGTAAACATTTACTGATTCCTAGAGAAACGAAACGACATCTGTTCGAAATATCTAGAAGTAGTAATCAACAGATATCTAGAAGTAGTGATCTAGATATAGTTCTTTTTCTGTTTGACATATTATATTTGGATTTTCAGAGATCGATCTTCTTTTGCTGACACTGTGAGACAGTTAGAAACTAGTCCAGTTTGCCAATGTTTATCGCTTTATTCTTTCCTAATGTTACCTATGCAACGTATAACAAGATGGCCGTTACTTTTGGATGCCGTTTTGAAAAGACTGGAAGAGACTGATCCTGAATATATCACGTGTCAATATGTATTAGCTACGATAAACAAGGTAATTTAAAGTGATAGGAAAAACATCGTGAAACATTGTTGAATTTATCATATAAATGAAAAAACTGTTTCGAGTTGCCCAAATACTCTTTAACCAAGAAAATATTTAGTACCATTGAAAATTAGCATATCTTTACAAATTCAACAGTACATTAGTTGTATCAATTGGTGACAATGAGACACATTAAGACTTTAATATACCTTAACATGTAGAACACTTTGAACATATCATCATGACATTTGGTTAAAATCAAAGTCTCAAATACTTTGATTAAGATGAAAATTCTTTTTTATTTTCGTTATTTTATATAAGTTAAAATTTTTCTTTTTATCAATGCATATGAAGAAGAAATAACCTTGAAATTCTTCAACCATAAAATATTATGTTCTATATTAAAAGTACATTTACAAAAATTATTCATGAAATAAGTGTTTCAAACAAGTTTTGTGAAATTTCGATAAGTTTTGTGGATGAACAGAACGTTTTTTTTCTTTTTCTTCGAGAACACTTCTGGTATTAGTAACTTCTTATTGTCTGCATTGTTCAATACACATACTTTGATATCTCTATGCGTATTTTATAATTCTTTTGCATTAAAATGTCATTGTTATACAAATTTGAAAGAGAACAATTATTGATTAATATATCTTCATAAAATTGAGAAATATGAATATATTTGACCAAATTTCTTCCAGATTGTGGGACAATGCAACGAGGCCGCGCGGCGGAAAGAACGTGAAAGCGAAATGTTGAATATAGAATCTAAAATGGAATTCGCAAAGGGAGTTCCTGCTTTCGAAGTGGCTACTCCAAATAGATGGCTTATAAGATCTGGATCTATCGTTCATATGTTACCGAGAAGCGAAGAAATCAAGTTAACTTTCGGAAAGAAAATTTCAAAAGCCACTCTTCACTTGTTTCTATTCAACGATCTGTTTATTGTAGCCAAACCCAAAAGGTAGGTGAAAATATTTTTTCACGAAAAAACTGAAAATTTCTAATCTAATCCTCAATTCGAAATGGCTAGCTACTGTTAGTATGCAAACATACTAACATGGTACTAACATAGTTTCCTCATCACGTAGTTATATTCAAACACAAAAGGATATAATTGAAACAAACAGCCAGAAATCACCAGATATCTCCAGTTGCCCATTTGAATCAGTGTAATAGTGGACACAAATCACTGTGTAGCCCTATTCGAGATAATCCAAGAGATTTAAGTCCGGGGATCGATCAGGCCATTAATGAGTTTCCCAGACCAATCCAGCGGTATCCTGATTAATTGAAATCATGAGACATTGCACTTAAATGTGGTAATTTCTTAATATTTATAGTTGAAATTTTCTCGTCTTATAGAAATGTATGTCCCTCAAAATGTCCCCCTTTAATCATATTTATCAACTGATTTGTGATTCCGTTGTGTCTTAAGAAGCATTTGATGCTACTTGGACCTTGAAATGGTTCGTTGGAGAAAAGTGGTTGCTTCAGTAGGAATTTTTGTAAAGGTCTGGGCAAGGAAGTAGCAACTAAATTTGCTTTTGTTGCATCGACGTCAGAGATACTGGTTTTTGGAATGCGGATAATTGTTACAGTTCCTTTTGAAATATCTATAGAAACATTGAACAGTTTCGATAAAAAAATGCCAAGTGATCACGAGATATTTGGATAGGCTATCAGTACCTCTAGGTACTGACAGCGGAAAGAAAATATCTCAGCATTTGCATCAGCATCATATGCTCGGTACTGCTGTCCTGGTTGGCTTCATATTAGGGCATCAGCTCATTCAAGAAATTGGGACTTTCTGCTGTGTATATTTTAGATGATTTCATTAATTTTCATGATATTAATGATCGTCATTTTCAGTGATAACACGTTCTCCGTAATGCATTACTGCTCAAGAAATTTCACTGAACTTGGAACCTCGGAACATTTGCTTACTCTGCCAGGGAAGGAAACCACTGGAAAACATCTATTCTTCTTAACAATTCTCGAGAATCAGAACAAGAAAACTGTCGAATTCGTAAGTATAAACATCAGAATTGAATATTGCAAATGTATATAAATTAAATATACACACTACTCGCAAAAACTAGTTGTTTTGAATCAAATGTTCGAACAAGTAGTCTCCATTATCAGTTGAACCAACCATAAATCAACAAAACTGTACAAATTGTATTTATTAGTTATAAAACCATATGTTTCCTAGTAGAGAATTATTCAATATTTGATAGGTAGTTTGATAACATCAATTCTTGACTTTGAAATTCAAATTTAATCAAATTGAACTTTGCTGAGTAATGATGACATACTGTTTCTTTTTACCAATGGAAGGTGGCATGTTACACCAACATTAGACTAAAACATATTTTCTGTTTCTCTTTGCTATCTAGTATTTCTACTTATAGAGGTGGTGGTTTTGATGTTTTAATGTTGTTTTTGAAGTTTACAGAAACATTTTACTACGTTTAGTGCATAACAACGATTAATATTTATAAAAAATTCAACTTGAATCATCATTGCAAATGACTAAACAGCTATCCTTTTCAGCTGTTCTCCTGTAGCAGCGAAAGTGACAAGCAGAGGTGGATAGAGGCACTGTCACCTCCAAAATCTGAAGATCCCGATGAGGTACTCTACGAGTGTTGGGATTGTCCGCAAGTCACTGTAATCCACAACTATACTGCTGTCCAACCTGACGAATTAAATCTGTCAAAAGGCGATGTCATCAACGTTTCACGTAAAATGGCTGATGGTGAGTAATTTTATAGGTTAAGAATTTATGGATCGTACCAAATATATTGGATATTGAAATTTGGAGAATACCACGTTTACATTCTATATGAATTTTACATTTCTACTTAGCAACATCAGAAGATAAATAAAGATTTTACGGTGTATTTCACTATTATTTTCTTTTTATCTTTTTAATATTTTTTCTCATCTTTTTCAATAGTTAGTAATCCATTACCTGATACATTTCCCGTTATTATAGAAAAAACAAAAATTACAATTTTGCTTGTAAATTCATATTCAGTAATGACTAAAATAATGAAAAATCAAACATAGAATTGGGCATAGTTGTTAGTTAACTTACAGGGTTCTCTTTTAATTCCTTTTATGTTCTCGGTAAATTATGTATGTTATGTGTTTTTCAATGTTTTTAGGTTGGTTTCAAGGAGAAAGAATCCGAGATGGTCAAACTGGATGGTTTCCTGCGAATTATGTAGTTGAAATAGCTAATCCACACGTCAGAGCTAGAAATTTGAAGCAGAGATATAGACTGCTAACATTTTCTGAGAACTATTTGAAAAATAATTGATTACCCACTTAATTTGTTACGTTTCACTAGAAACTTTGTGATATTATATTATTAACTTTAACGTTGTAGTCAATTATAAATATGTTGTTATGTATATAATAAATAAATAATTTTTATTTTCGATGAAATATTTTATTGAAATGTATACCCTCAAAAAAAATTTTAAAAATGTATTTATTTAAAAAATTGATTAAAATTAAATTAAAAACAATAAATCAAAATGAACACAATCAAGTTTCACTGAATATATTAAAAACTCTACACATGTTTAAGTCATGCGTTTAACATATTAAGTCAATTGTGTTAATTTTAGTTTATTGTTTTTAATATAATGTTTCACCACGAGATAAGCGAAACCTCCGTGTCGTTTATTTTTTCTTGTTGATTTTTTCTTTTATTCAAAAGTTTTACTGATTCTTTCGTTAACTTGATATCACAATTAAACATGTTACCGTCAACTTCGCTTGATTTTCAAACGCTAGTATCGAAAAATGTATCAGCATACAGAAAATTATGGACTATAACATTATATGGAGTTAAACATTGTTCGATGATCAACCTAAGCGCTCCTGGAATAATTGAAGCAATGCTTGAAGAACACCTGTTCACCATAATTTGTGAAGTATTAACTGCCTTTTGCACTTATATTCTTTGAACAAAAGCTTGAAGATGTGGAGAGCGAGACAAGGATCGACCTCATGTATTAAAATAGTTGAAAAAATTGACAGTTGTAGAGCATCAATAGTTCGACGCAACTATTTGATTATAAAAATAGGTAACTAAATTCAATCAATAACATCAATTGATTCCTCGTACTTAACACTTAGTGAACAATTTTGACTTGTTATATTAGCTCTTGATGATGGATTAGTAGATTGAAACGTTGCGAGAAGAATTTTGTGAAATTAAGCCAAGTGTTATGCATATGTAATGCATATGCAAAAATTCACTCAAGCCGATCCAGCCGTTGAGTTGCAGAATATTAATAATAAATTGAAATTGATACACTGTCAACTCTACATATGTTTCGGGTGGTTAGTCCCTTATGGTAAATAATACCTGAATTTCTGATTTAATGTTTGAATTGACGTAAAATCAATATGAATTATTTCTAATTGTAAATTCCTGATTTCAATTCATTTCAAAATTAAATCAGAACTTCCTAAATTACTGAAATAATTTTGAAATTTCAGAAAGCATAATTTCTACTTGAAATCAGAAATTTCCAAACAGAAATGATGCGTTTTGATATTTCATAAATTTCAAAATTGGTTTGGAAATTAGGTTATTACTATTAATAATGGGATAACCGCCCGAACATACTCGTAAGTAGAGTTGTTAAGTTTCACTCAGTGAAACTCAATCCAAATGTTTTAATTCATTAATTTATTAAATAATATATTATATCGTTAGGTAGCTCTTCGCACATTTGATTGAATGTCACCTTAGTCAGGTCGTCTTCTCCTCGGCATCATAAGTTGTAATTAATCAAAGTGAGAAAAGTTCTCGCGCACTTAGAGGTAAATTGTCACTACCACAAAAGGTCAACAAAAAAGGAGCACATAACTTGAAATGTCACTATCACAAAGGATCACCGAAGTAAAGATAGTTCTAGCGCACGTAGCGGTAATCGCCACTCACTAAGATAGAAGGATGCACTCTTTGTATGAGGTATCGATCGACATAGACACTATGTCATAGAGGATAGATCGATATATTAGTTGGTTGTCAAATGTCAAATATTATGGTAGCTTTCAGAAGTTCAATTTGTGACAAACCTTAGGATTTATCAATCTACATAAAAATAATCTGATAGATAGTTAACAACTGCAGTTTTCTAAAATTTAGTTAATGTTTTACCCCCTAAGAATAAATATGTAGTAAGAAAGATATAAAAATTCTAATTGGTTATTCATTTTAAACTATTCTTTCAATTTGATTTCTGAACGACGGGAGACACATATTTAATTTCGAGCATTTTCATATTTATTCACTTTCTAAATCTTCTCTGGACTTCAACAAATAATTCAAGACCAAAATTAGGGAAATCGGTCCAGCCGCTCTAGAGTTTTAACAAGACTTACGAACAGCAATTCATTTTTATATTATAGATTAATTTGAAACTGTTCTATCAATTTGATTTCTGAACGACGGGGGACACATCAAAGGAAAAACAAGAGAGTTGTTTTTATTTTATTCCGAGCACGCTCATATTTATTCACCTTTTAAACCTTCTTGGGACTTTCACAAATAATTAAAGACCAAAATTAGCCAAATCGGTCCAGCCGTTCTCGAGTTTTAGCGAAACTAACGAACAGCAATTCATTTATATACATATATATATATATATATATATATATATATATATATATATATATATATATATATAGAGAGAGAGAGAGAGAGAGAGATAAATAAACATTCCTGCCTATTATAAAAAAGTTTATAAACTTTGATTTTTTTGAGTTATGATTTATAAAAAAGTTTGAATGTTTGAAGTCGTTTTTCCATGTGAATAAATTCCGAATAAAATTGTAAAGACTGCACTGTTTTTGAGATTTGCCTACACACTTTTACCTAGAAATATTGTGTAAACGAATTTTGAAGTATGTGTTTCAACATTACAATGGCTTATTTGAACTGTAAAGAGAGTAAATAAAAGTGTAAATCACGTGTGTAAATCACAGTGTGTTCTTTACCATTTCATTCCTACGAAAAATTATTCGAACCTGTCACTGGATTTCATCACCCCATTAAGCATATGGTATCTTGTTTTCGCAATCAGCAGTGGAGAGGCGATGTTATGTTATTCAAAGTTGTTCAGGAAGGGACGATTTGCTAGTCCCTGCGTCTATAATAGACAACAGAATGCGGCGTTACCGGTAGGTACTGATAGAAAGACGCTTCGAACATATCAATATTCGATATTCAAATCAGGAACATAATTAGGTCAAGTCTTTGTTGTGCATTTAAGTGAAAAGGGTTTGGAATTGTCCATGTAACGCTGAGACAGCGGCGTCTCTGCTGATTGGTCCAGCGTTTAGGACACCTGTTGAATAATTCCATGAAATTGTCAATAGTTCGAATTTGTTAGCCCTTTGCATATCAAAATTAACATTTCTCTACATGTGTCTAATGATTGTCGATCATTTTAAAATTTATAGAAAGTGATTATTATCATAAAACCATGAAATAAAATCAATAAAAAAGGGTTTTGACAACTTTTGATTTACACTTTATTGACAACATAGCATGACGAGTTTTTCTTCAGATGCTTACAGAATACTGTAACAGAATACTGTTAGTATTATAAGACGTTTGTAACAACGAAACGCGTCATACTATGTTGTCAATAAAGTGTAAATCAAAAGTTCAAGTGTTTGAGTTTTAGTTTATATTCAATTATAACGCATTTACATCAAGTAAACACCAACACTATTAAATATATTGAATATAAACTTAAATTCAAACACTTGAACTTATGATTTACACTTTATTGACTACATGGCATGACGCGTTTCGTCGTTACAAACGACTTCTTCAGATGCTTACAGAATACTGTTAGAATTGAGTGTTTGAATTTAAGTTTATATTCAATTATAATGGATTTACATCAAGTAAACGCTAACACTATTAAATATATTGAAAACTATTGAAAATATATAAGTCAAACGTTAGGATTAAATAATAACGATATATTAAATAAAAACACTTGGCTTGGTTCCACAAAACTTATAATAAATACTTGACTATTGTTTCTGGGTGTTAGCAAATTTTCAAAAGTTAAACTTTTCAGGTCTTTCAGTTTAATCTTTCCGTTTTTTTTACATAAAATAAATTTATTGAGAAACATTCCTTACATTGTAAAATTACATTCATTTCAATTGATACAATAATTACAACTAAGAAGAATGCTCTCAAAAGGACTGAATTCAGTTTTGAGTCTGATCTTCCATTCAGCCCTCTAGCAAAAATATCTGTTCAAACAAAAATATTGGTTAAATTTATATTTACAATAATACACAACTTTATTTGAAAAGAAAAATATTACCTCAGAAATATTAAACATTTGAGACAATTTCACATGGTGAAGAACATTTGTGTTAAAAAAATATACAAATATATGATACAAAAAATTGATTCATACATTATTGCCTGGTTTAACTTTTGAAAATGGGGTAACACCCCGAAACAGTCTTCAAGTATTTATTAAAAATTTTGTGAAACCAAGTTTTCATTTAATAGATTAAGTAAAACATTGTTTAAACAATAAACTTTAATTAATAACGATGTTGAAAATCTGTGTAACAATTTTTCTTGGTCAAACAAACATATAAAAAGCAATCATAAACAAAAGAATTTGAAAATTAAATAATAATAAATATTTCATATTTTTCATTCTATTACTCATTATCAGACACTGCATTTAATATTTTCATTAAATTTGATGATACTAATGAAAATGCAAGTCAGATTTTTAACTTTTAAGCTTTTTTGAAATTTTTTACTTCTGTTTATCTATTTCAATTTGATTATTCGAAATGTTATTACATTAAACATTCCTAACAGTTGAATATAAACTTAAGTTTGAACAATTGAACTTATGATTTACACTTTATTGACTACATAACATGACGCGTTTCATCGTTACAAACGACTTCTTCAGATGCTTACAGAATAATAACAACATTTTGAAACACACAGGTATAAATATCAGGGAATTTTGGGATTTGGTTTCAAAATGTTGTTATTATTCTATAAGCATCTCAAGAAGTCGTTTGTAACGACGAAACGCGTCATGCTATGTAGTCAATAAAGTGTAAATCATAAGTTCAAGTGTTTGAATTTAAGTTTATATTCAATTATAATGGATTTACAGTAAACGCCACCACTATTAAATATTCCTAACAGTTGATGCTAAGAACGCCACTGTTGGGTTTTAATGCCAACAGTTCATACAACTATTAAGTAATTGGATGGTTTTTCTCCAAAAAAAATTGAGAGAAAAATATAATCGTTAACTGTGTTGTTAAATCCTTTTCCGCTTTCTATACGCTTGTTTAAATTGAAATGGTTTTGCGTCTTTTTCAACCCTTCCTGTGAAAAAAGACAATATACGTCACTGCGTTAAGCATCAGACAAAGGGATGGAGTTTTACAGGGTATTCCGGGTATTCACCACGTCACATTTAGACCGCGATAGTTCGAGTTAAATCCAGAAAGCGGTGCTTTACCAATAATTCGTAATGGTCAACAAATTCGTTCACTCTATTATTCATTATAGTTATTCTTATTGATTGGTGGGTTTATTGATAGTTTGGTCAGTGCTCTAACGTGGTGGACGCAAGGAAAGTTTATACTTTTCCGTAATTTACCTTTTTACGTTAATTTGGTTAAACTTCGTAAAGTGAGTGAGTTCGCTTTTAACATGTAATCGCTTTTATGTGTTCTTCCCTAATCAGATTATTATTTTATCGAGGAAAACCTTCCCTCGTTAAAATGGTTTTTCTGATATTCTCAGTATAATTACGTCTCAGTAAATTCATGGGTGAACTTTAGTGTACATAAAGTTTTTGCTGTATTTCGAATAATATTTGAATGTAAGCACTAATTTTTAAGCATTTCTAATTTTCTATAACAAGCCGAAAAATTGAATGATTAATTTTTAACCATAGCAATAAAATCATTGATTTCATACGAAATTATAAATTGAAATTATAAAGTTAAACATTATATATACTAATAATTATTAGAACACATGTATTTTTATCAAGCAGCTTTTCCGTGTTTTCAGCATTTTGTCTAGACAACAACAGTTGTTTCATATATTAATTGAAACATTATTAAATTCTAAGAATAACTATAAAAACAAAATTATTTTTCATATAAAGCTATGTAACATTCAGAAATATTCAAAAACATCTGAATATAACACAATTTTTTTAAAGTTTTCGAGAATGTTTTTTAACGGCATTTATGTTTATCTAAAAGAGCTAATATTCCACTATATTAAATATCGGTTTATTACTTAATTTTTAAAGCGTGAAATATATCAAATTCTTTTCAGCAGTGATTACAAAAATGTGAGTGACCAAAATGCCAGCTAATTGAAAGAAATATATATGCCGCCAAATTATATTTCAGTCCTCCCAGAGGCAGTTTTTGACTTTTTAAAAAATATATATATATATATAAATATTAGCTATTAGGAAGAAACTATCAAGTATGCCGCCAAATGAGCTTTATATACATTCAAGTCCTCCCAGAGGTAAGTTTTTGAGTTTGATTGAATTAAATGATATTCATATATGTACATATATGGTCAGTTAAAGAACATTAAAAAAATCAAAATCAAAAAGACTATCAAAAAATAAATCTCTTTCAATCTCAAAAAATGGGGAAATTCTACTAGTTCACCATTTCAAATACCTCGGAGAAATTATTCAGTCCTCAGGTTCAAACCGAATCGCTAACGAACAAATAATTACCAAGCTCCAAAGGAGCTACAAGCTAACGTACTATAATAAAAAGTGCATTTCGAGAGGAGCTAAATTAAGGCATATAACACAACGACCTTTCCAGAAGCATTCTACTCAGCTGAAACAATGGTTATTGACGGTCATTCGAAAATTTAAATGTAAGTTTCCTGATTTCAAAGTTTCAGGAAATACTCGAAGAAATAAAAGTTTCTGCAAATAGTCCAGAATTCCGAAAAAACTACTCACTATAAAAACAAGGAGTAAATGCGGCACAGAATGGCTAAAAAAGTCGACCATTTTAAATACCTCGGGAAGTTATACAGCCTCACGTTTATACCGAACTAATGAACAGAGTATTACCAAGAGAAAGCGCTACAAAAACATGGGCTCATTATATAACAAACGATTCTTCCAAATTGAGGCATTATCTACAACATTCTTCTGAAACAATGGTTATTGATGGTAATTCAAGAATTAGAGGAATAGGAAAACAAGAACGAAAAATTCTCAGAAAGATTTACGGGCCATTCAATAGAAATGGCATTTGGATGGAAACACCTCAGAATGAATTTTATCAAAAGACAAATACGATAACGGAAGCAATCAAAAAACTACGAGCAAAGTTCTATGCACATGTCTACAGAATGTGGCAGTCCAGAATATCGAAGAAACTACTCGATACAATTGTGAATAGTAAATGCGAAACAGAGTGGCTAAAAGAGGTCCAAAAGGATCTACAACAGATCAATATAAAAAATCTCGAAGATCGCACTGAATGTCGCTATAAAGTCAAATCATCAACCTGAAGTAAAATGGAGAGATGAACGAAGAAAGAGCATTCAGTGAGGATGAAGCGTTTTTGGGAGGCAAAAAAGATGAAGCAAAAATCCTAATGATTGCGAATTCAAGTTCAATCGCTCTCCTCATGGGGAACAATCGTAAAATATATATATATATATATTAGGGAATTAACTTCACCTAGAGGGCATACAAGTGGGCATCAAAAAAAAATATATCATATCCGAATAAATGTCAATTGTCTCGCCTTTGCAGACGATATTGCTATCATCACAAACAACGTAACTGAAGCCATTCTCGCCGTAGAAACACTACATGAAAATTGCGCAGAAAACCGGGTTAAAAATTTCTTATGATAAACCAAATACATGGAAAGAAAACCAAAAAATAAATCTTCTCTTATCACAAAATATGGTGAAATTCTGCAAGTCGACCATTTTAAATACCTAGGGGAAGTTATACACTCCTCAGATTTTAACCGAATCGCTAATGAGCAGAGAATTACCAAGCTCCAAAGCGCCTACAAACTAACATGGGCTCACTATAACAAAAAGTGCATTTCTGGAGGCGCCAAATTGAGGCTTTATAACATACACACACACACACATATATATATATATATATATATATATATATATATATATATATATATATATATATATAATTTTATAGAACATTAAGTAAAAATAATAAATAGCAACAAATGCAGCAGGCGGAAATTTTTCATATAAAAAATCATCAGTTATGTCATGTCTGCCCAGTTATTGCTTTAATATAGAACAACAACAAGACCTAATCATAGACAGTCCTTAGAAGACAACAAAAAAACTTATCTAAATTAATACGGATCTGTATCATCTGGAAAAAAGCAGGAGCCAAGTATCATGTATACATAGGTTCAGAAGAGTAAAAGATATGCAAAAAACTGCTCCGTAACTAATGTAAAATAATAACCATAATAAAACAATTCAAGATCTTCCAGGAGTACCAAACTATTTTTGGAGTACAAAATTCGAATATTTTCTGAAAAAATATTAAAAGAATGATTGAATTCTAAAGATTACTTCGATTCATAGATTAGTCACTCTCAAACCGAAGGTCCCAACCATCTATTGCAAAGTTTTCAAAGTATTGCTTAGAAAGTTGAAAAGAAATATATGAATTTTCATTTAGGATTTCTTCTTTTTTCTTCCAAGAACTGCTTATTTCAATTGCTTCCACAGCAAATTTGGAAGCAAAATAAGCAGTTCTTGGAAGTTCAACGCTCGAAACATGTTGACTATTTCATATTGTTAAATATATCGTGAAACATTAAGCCAAGAGTTTAATTTAATTTAATATATGAATTTTCGCAACTGTTTTCTCTCTGAATAAGTTGAATCATTACAGCGGCAAAATTACCACAACGATAAATCGAAATGACGTAAAATTGCTAGGATAGCAAGGAAAAATTAGGCGAATTTCTTTGTTACAACAAAACAGAATCATCTTGTTGATTTAGATTCGTTAGAACTCTTAATATTGAGCCAAATGTTCAATTTTCATGATGAACAAGTTACTTCTAAAGAAAATGTATTTTTCAGAATCGAAGAATCGTTCTAATTCAACAAATTCCCGAGGCATAATGAAAAAACCTGTTTTTCAGGAAGAATATAATTAATATAATAGATAATATATTCACGTTGATTCTTGAATTAATAAGATTTAGTGAAATCTCTCACTCAGAGTATTAAAATTTTCAACCATTTACCAAATTAGCTCATTTGTTTAAAAGGAGAGTTAAAATGTTACTACTTATCTCTACGGCGGAAAAATCGCTGCGGCGAAAAAAACGCTACACCAACAAATTACCAAAGGAAATACATTTCCGATAATAAGTGAGACAAAAGAGCACGCCAAAGGAAACGTATTGAAATTTTTAGACGTTTCATTTTATTGATTCATCATATAAGTTCATCATTTTGTGACCTGTCAGAAAAAACTATCTTCAGACAAAATCGCTTACAAATATTTGTTTTAACACAACCCTCTTTGCGTACGTTGTTATTTGTACACGAACAAAGAGTGCATTATAAATTCGCGTGACAGGACATCGGAGTGCTAAAATAATTCATATTGTAGAAAAACTAAATGGTGGACCTTTAGTGTTTACATGAACTGAATGTGGCACGCGAACTATCTATCGCCAACGGATTTGATCTATCATGCGAGCTGCTTCTGGAATTGACGGCATGATTGAGCGTTGGAACAAGCAACTAGTTTGATATTCATTGAATTTCTATATACCAAAACGAAAGATATCCTAAAATTCTATTTCAATTTATTTCACAGAATGTTTTTTTTTTATTTCGATTTTTTCAGATTGTACACCCATCTGATAATCTCAATCAACTTTATTTATATATTTATTTATATTTATTTATTTATTTATTTATTTATTTATTTATTTATTTATTTATTTATTTATTTATTTATTTATTTATTTATTTTTATTTATTTATTTATTTATTTATTTATTTATTTATTTATTTATTTATTTATTTATTTATTTATTTATTTATTTATTTATTTATTTATTTTTATTTATTTATTTATTTATTTATTTTCATTTATTTATTTATTTATTTAAATTTTATTTACAAATTTACTGCTTACATTCATTGTATGTACAAATATCTTTGTACAAAATTGGAGTGTACATTCATTGTATGTATATCTTTATACGGAGTGTTTCCATAATAAAAGTAAACTGAAATATTGAAGCATACACTATGTCATTCAATTTTGAAACTGACAGTTCTCATAAACTTGTGCGATAAAATTTGTAGTAATTATGATACCAGATTCTAAAGTTTTTTCATTATTACTCCTTCTACCTACTACTTTTCTCACCAGTAAAAAAATGGTGCAACTTCAGCTATAATAGAAGCATTTTCTTAACCTATAATGAATTATCGAATATTATCAAGAAGTCCAAAATTGTTTCGAATGATAATCTTCTATGTATGAAATCAGAATTGTATATATGACTTATTTCTAACATCCCTATATACAAGAGAAATATTCACTGAGTAAGTAAGCTACTGGTGTGGATAAATTCCTGCCGCATAAACCTTTGAGAAAACATTACTTAAATCTCCATTACGATCACTGCAAAATATGTTAAAGGTTCATTCCGGTTATTTCAGCTTTAGAGATAGTTTTAAAGAAGAGCTAGTGCAAATCTGAACCCAATATGTTGAACATATGTTGTTTGTTTTCCTCTGGTTTTCAGATTTGACGGAATAATTATAGATACTTTACAACTTGTAATTTTCTTTACAACTTGTAATCAGATTCGCTAGCCATTTTTTCCTTACCATTTTAGTCCTAGTGGATAAGCCAAAATTGCGGTGGAAATGAATGTCATTTGCTGTAGAAATTCTTTCATTACACACAAGTCAACATCCTTCATCTCAACAATCACAACAGAACTGATGTTAATAAAAAAATTTTGTAAAAGAATTAAATATGAATATGACCAGAAAACTATTTAAGGTTACTTTAGAAACTGTTCATTGTACAAGATTTTTGATGTTGCTTTTCATACAGATACAGCAAAAATGGAATTCGTTCAAATGCCATCAACAATCTATCAAAATTGCGTTCAACAATCCATCATTGCTGTATCTTGTATAAAGTAATTCGTGTAACAACAGTAACTAAATTATACACATTGAGATCTTATGTAAAAAATTGAGTAACTCATTTTTTGCAATCTCTAGAATCAAGAACATCGTACCTAGAAACTGTGTTATGAATGTGTATTACAGTCTTGTATATAGTCATCTAAATTATAATATTCTGCTGTGGGGCTGCTCTACAAAAATAAATAGGATGTTTATTACACCGAAGCGAATACTTCGATTAATATTCAATATTCATCAGCGAACATCTTGTAAACCTATCTTCATTAATAGTTACATACTCACCTTACCGTGTTTATATATTTATAGATGTTTGTTATATGTTAAAGAAAATGAAGATAGGTTTATTAAATTGTATAGTAATCATGAGTATTCAACAAGGAACAGGGATGTGCTACTTATTAATATGCATAAAACAGCAAAATTTGAGCACTTTCTGTATTGTCAGAGTATCAAAATTTTCAACCATTTACCATTTGTATCATATGTTTGTATATTTTTTTAACACAAATGTTCTTCACCATGTGGAATTGTCTCAAATGCTTAATATCTCGGAGGAAATTTTTTTCTTTTCTTTTCAAATAAAGTTGTATATTATTGTAAATATGAATTTAACCAAGATTTTTGTTTGAACCAATATTTTTGCTCGAGGTCTGAATGGAAGATCAAACTCCAAACTGAATTCGGTCCTCTTGAGAGCATTTTTCTTAGTTGTAATTATTGCATCAATTGAAATGAATGTAATTTTACAATGTAAAGAATGTTTCTCAATAAATTTATCTTACCTGATTACCTTATTATATTTTTTTCTGAAGTTTCAATGCGAGAAGAAGGATACGATAATTGAAACCTCTTTCATCGTAGCTAACGCAATTTTTACTTAAGGTAAGAAGAAAACATTGAATACTGAACAAGCCCGTATTATTTATTCTGCAAAACTTCTGTACTCGTTATCAGCATCTCCGGTGGACTGACTGAAGAGTATTATTTGAATGAAACTAAGTAGTTGGTAATTTTCACTATTATTCAGAATTATGTTGTAAAATTACATCAAATATTGCCCCAATCGATGACAAAAATTACTGAAAAGTTCAAAATTGGCACACAATGAAGTGCTAAAACGCATTATTATATGTACCAAATATCACTAGTATATTATTTACCAGTAATTAATAATAATAACCTACTGAAACGTCAATAACTAATGAAATTTTTTCAGTTTTCAGTAAATATGTAAATGGCGCATCTAAAAATTCTTTTCTTTCGTAACAATTCAGCTGATAATTGTTTCTCCAGTTCTTACAGGGTTGAGATTATATGATTTAAAAAAACTTTACTGAAAATTATAAATGCCCGACATCGTTGGAAGTATTTCTTTATAACCGTTGTAAAGAAATAAATCCTCAACTACGGAACATAAAGATTATAAGATTAAATTAACAAAATCGATTCTCCACCTTAGTCTGTTCAGAAATTGAACACTGAAACAAAGTACCACACCAGTGAATTATCAAAACGAGTTAAGAACAACAATATAATGAAGTATCAGAATATTGTTACTTATCGTTCTTTGAATTTTCTTCCAGTGTTGCAGATTTGTCCTGCGCATATCAAGCAAGTTCTCAGAAGTGGAGATTTAGAGAAGCTGGAGCAGGTCGTCATCGAAGGACATGGAAAAAAACTGCTGGGGGAACACTCGTCGGATTATAAAATAAGGATGTTTCTGAAGTCAATTCCAAACACAATGGTGAGAATTGATAATCATATTTGTTCTGACGAATATATATATATATCGTCATATATATAGCTCTCAGGGAGCTGTCTACACAAATGTTGTCAACGAGAACGAATATTGAGGGCGTTTCGAAAATTCATCGATCTGTTTGAATGATAATAGGATAAAATTATTTCAAAATTATTATGAATCATCAGTCCATATTTAATCATTTAACCTTTCTTTCAAGAATCGATGACATTCAACCGCTCATTGTCCTATACCGAATTGAAGGGAATTTTACTCAGTGAAATATTCACGTGAACTCCCTCTTTCGGAGAAAAGACGTATAAACTCTCCCTAGCGTTCAAGATTCCTACTCCTACTTCCTACAAAGCCTTACACTCGCGCTACTGTTGTCATGAGTAGGAATTCATCACATTCTAAAAATAATTTGATAATACAGAATGTTCCTGAAATGTGTGACATACCAAAGTTATGTTTTTTCTTATGTTTTTTAGTATTGATTACGTTTTTGGGTTTTACGTAAAAAATGAAATATACTTTCTTCAATATGTCATATACCTAACAATTACAGTTTTTGACATAATTCGATTTTTCGGAAATTGGAGAGTCCACAAAAAAGAAAATCCATCTCCGAAACAATTGACTTCAGCGATGTGAAATTTTTTGTTTGTGTGAATGAAAGAGCGATTACGGAAAGTTTTAATGAATTCCAATTCCTTAAAGTTCTACAGGGTGTCCAAAATTTAATGTGCCTCTACTAACATATTCAAACTAAAATATCATGCTTATTTTAAATGGAACACACTGTATTTTTCAATCCCATCATGTGCCAAATTACATTCTCTTTGAAAAGTAATAGAGGTATTATATGTGTATTTCTATTAGTTTTATGAATTATTAGTTTAATTTTGTGAAATTATCATTTATTTTCATCAATATTTCAGAAATATTCCTCTGAATACTAGAGACAAAAAAAATTTGATTTTTTCAAAAAAATAAGTTTTACGTTTTGATATCTATGGTAATTCATAAAATTCAATTATTCATTAGTTTTGACAAAGTTCAAAACGAAACATCAACAAAAATTAAGCTTTTACATTGAAAATAGCCTGTTATTATCTTCTTTTGCTGTTTTTTGTACTTTTCTCAGCAAGAAAAATATTTCATTCGTATATATATATATATATATATATATATATATATATATATATATATATATATATATATATATATATATATATATATATATATATATACATATATATATTTCCGTTTTTGCATTTTGAAAATCAAAATATTGTTTTCCTAGTAAAATAAAACTAAGAACTACTATTACTGATAAGAAAGAATTCTTGTTTGTTAGTCATTGTTAATTAAGAAATTGTTTAAGTTTTGTTACACATTGATACTTAAGAAATTATTTTTAATCTAATGGAGCAATATGTTTTTTTAGTAAAATAGCTCATTAATTTAATCATCGGTTAATTGTCGTTTATCTTATGAAATATACTACACACATTAAACTCTTCGTAATATTTGCAATGCGGGTAATAGGTTCTTGTATCGCTAGACATTCCTAACTGTAAAATAGAACCCCTTTGTCTATTTCAAATTAAATTGCTCATAAATTATAAAGCATTTTTTTACAATATTTATATTTTTATTAATGAAGTGCTTCTTCACGATACACAATGACTTCTACTTGTTTGATTGAAAATTAGAAAATCATTGAAACTAAATATTATTGAAACTATGAATATCCAATAAATATTTCATTCTAAATCCTTTAGATGAAAAAGAACGTTTCACTCAAAAGAATATAGGTAATAGCTCATTTGAAGTGGTCAATTATATAGATATTAGTATTTTAATAAAATGTAATCGGTAGTATATATTCAAAAATCCCTCTAAAAGGTTTACTTTCATCATATTCAAAACAAACAATATTCATTTACGAATTTCCCTTTTTTTCAAGTTCAAGATAATAATGTAGATATATAAGTACGTTTTTTTTTAAATCGAACAAAACACTAAATTTGCATCATATATTAAAAATTTTTATTGAAATTGATAACTTAGCTTTTGCCATTTACATTTTGAAGATAACTTCATGTAAATGTTGTCCGCAGCTCTGTATCAAATGGTACATTCGGAAGGTACCATTTTGCGTCACTTTTTCGAGCATTTCGGCCTGTATCTTACGAATTACGCGTATTATGTTATCCTGTAAGACTTCAATCGTGTTCGGCTTGTACACATACACTAACGATTTTACATAACCCCACAATTCCACCATTAATTCATTTACCTTCAAAATCTTTTATTAACAATAATTTATTCAAACCGCGCTTTGCTGATTTATATACTTAAATACCTTATGGTAACAAATTGTTTTTATGGAGCTAGGAAATTCATTAAATGCATTGAATTCTTCATTAAATATCCTTTTTATGGATTAAGAAGGTTTACAAACTTATATTTAGAAACTGTCGGTACTGTAAGCGTGCACATCACTGACACATGTTAAATTTTCTCTTACTCTATATGGAAACAATTTTTTTTTTAATTTCAAATATAAATACATATGGGGCCTAAAGTGTTCTCTGTAATATTTATAATAATAATAATAGCTCTTTATTCTCAACAGGCATAATACCCAATTACTGAAAATAATAACATAATGTTGAATAATAACTAAATGAGAAAATAACTAATTTCTATCAAAGAAATATTACAAAGAGCTCAATCTTATCTAAAAAAAACTGAAACATTAACTAATTACTTAATAATAAAATTAAATGAAATATTACTAATAACTCAATCTAATCTAATCAAATAAATCAATTCATGTTAGTCAATTACCGTTGTTCACATATTTCCTAATCAAAGTCAAAGAAAATTTTCACAATAGTTCACAACAAATGAAAGAGATATATAACAGCTCAATATAATCTGAAAAAACTAAAATAGTAACTAATAACTAAATAATAGCATTCAATGAAATATTACAAGGAACTCAATCTAAATCAATTAATTTTTCAATGTCACGTAATAATTATTGAGTCAAAGTCAATGTCACAATAATTATTGGCAACTCCATATTTCCATAAACGAAATGGGAGATTGTATAAGCGAGTTGGTCCTGGAGTCTCTAGGTGCAATAATTCTGTAGTACAAGGATTTTGCATAGGAACACCAAATTTCAAAGCGGGCGAAAGAACAGGACAATCAATAATAGGTTGGGCAGTAATTTGTACAAAAATTTTAGTGAAAGTTTCTCTCCTGCCCTGTAATTGTATTAATCTAAATCGACTCAATAATTCGTTATGATTGACTCCTCTCAGTGGATAATCTTTATACTCCCTACAAACTAAGAATTTTGAGAACCTTCTCTGAATGGAATGAAGATGGCGTGATGGCAAGTGTAAATAGGATGCCAGATCATGCTGCCATACTCCAACTTGCTACGGATTAGCGTATCAAATAGTCCTATGAATGTTAGGAATCATTCAAATATTTGCCATTGCGCATAACGAACCATATATTTTCAAGGCAGATGAAATAAGTTGGGTGATATGTGGAATGCAGGAATGTTACTGATCGAAGACTATACCAAGATCTCTCACCTTATCAGAACAAGAAAGAACGAGACCACCTACTCTATAACCACACTCAATTCGTTTTTTTTCCTTGTGACATATTCAAACTCAAATAATTATAATTAATCGATTGGTCCGATACTTGATGAAAATCTAAAAGAATAATTTAAATCAAACTAAGTACATTTTCGATTTTCCCTATAATTAATTCAAAAACATGACAATATCAGAAGAATTCCCCACAATTCAGAAGAAATTTGTTCTATAGTCATTCTCCTACAAAAGAAGAACAGTGTTCTATGGTCATTTCCACGCACCTCAGGATAAATTTTAGCAGTCCACAATGTAATAGCTCGGTTTATCATCAACATCTGATGAAACCACTGTGTTGGCGAAACAATATTGTCATATTTTTATATTAATTATAGTGAAAATCGAAAAACTAGTTTTATTTAAATTATCAAATAATTACCCTCACAGCAACTGGCAACATGGTCCAGCGCGAGCTGAAGTTGAACACAGTTGTTCTGTGATCTAATTTCATGATATAGTTCTAAATCGTCCGCGAACATCCAAAATGGATTTTCACATTTGATGTTCGCGAACGATTTGAAACTAAATAATTCTGTTAAACTGACATTACTTCTAAGAAATTTGAAAAGCTTTTGATTGGAGTATATCTATTTCATTTCAAAATTGTTCGCATAGCTGCAATTTCCATTCGGCAATTTTTGTAGCTGTTGAGTTTTTCTTTGCTCAATTCGAATAACAAAGTGGAACAATATTCAAAATATTGCATTATTATTGACTTAAAGACCAATAACTTCAGATATATCGTCAGATTTTATCCAAGTGTTTTCAAAAAGTTGATTTTCTTTGAAATTTCAAACGATATGAAGTCGACGTGATCATTGAAACTCAATTTCTCATCTAATATAATGCCTTAATATTTAACGACTTTCTCCCTTTCAATTTTCTGGGTTTCAATTTTAATAGTTATATTTCCGTTACTAATTACCTTCAGAATTTACATATAGTATTTACATAAAACTATAAATTTAGACTTTTTCAGCGATAAGATATTCAGCGATAAACTGTTATCGATTAGCCATTCATTTATTGCTGCCAAGTTTAATATATATAAACCATTTTCACTGCAAAATTTAAAATGTACAACTCTAAATGACATTGTTGATATGACTACTGATAATATCACTCAAAACCTGTGATATTACAATGAAAATTCTGCAAAGCAAAGAATGTTTATATTCAATTATACATTTTGAGAATTAATACATTTAAGTCCCATAGTTGGCAAAGTCAAACTGAATTTAATATTTCTAATATCATATGAAACACTGGTCTTATAGGCTGCCGTTTAGACCAAAAGGAATTTTCCACTTATAATTTCAGTTACGTACTGAAGACACTATCAAAACAGATGGTTTTTTCATTTCAGATGTGACATCCCATCAAACCTTGTAGCGAAGTAGTCATAATAATATTAATATTAAATTAAATTAAACTCTTGGATTAATGTTTCACGATTTATTTAACAATATGAAATAGTCAACATGTTTCGAGCGTTAAGCGTTAAGCGTTAGTCGAGCATTACGCACAATAAATCCATAAGATTTCAATGCTGTTGATGCAATTGTTGCAAAATTGCTTGTTTTATTTATATGAGGTACAAAAGTAAATTTCTCATAAAATATTATACAGAGGTCTCGAATTTCGGAAACCCTGGTCAGAATGATTGTGTAGTCAAAATGTATAGGCCGTTTTTTTAGTGAATGTGACAAAGTTACATTCAGTTAAATGTTATATTGGGTTTATTGTGGTAACAACAATCAGAAACGGCGGTGAGGCCATCCTGTAAGCTTACGCAGTCCTTATATGTTTCGATTTTGCGATATAGTTTTAAATCATCAGCATACATGAGACTATGTACTGCTAGTCAGATTATTAGATCGTTTAAAAAAAGAAGGAACATTAGTAGGCCTAAATTAGAGCCTTGTGGTACACCCGAAATGGCTGTACTATGTACATATGACTTATGACCCTCTAATTGCACAAACTGTGTTCGAATATTTGAATATGACTGAATTAGGGAAACTACATATTTGGAGAAACCTGACTTGGCTTTCAGTTTGTACAACATAACTTTATGATTAATTTGATCAAATGCTTTCCTTAAAACGGTATACACAACGTCTACCTAGAAGTCATGTAGATTTCATCAAGATTTCTTAACACAAGAGAACTTATGTGAGAACTTATTCCGAATAAATGACCAAAATTCAGACGTATTTGACGATATGTTATACTCTGAACTACAAATAAAGGTTTTATAGACCGAGATTGAATTCTCGCTTAACTCTCGGTGAAACATAATTGAATATTAAAATAAATTAAACTCTTGGCTTAATGTTTCACGATTTATTATTTAACAATATGAATAGTCATGTTTCGAGCGTTAGCTCATTTTCAAGACTGAAGACTCAAGACTCAAGTCTTCAGTCTTGAAAATGAGCTAAGGCTCGAAACATGTTGGCTATTCATATCGTTAAATAAATCGTGAAACATTAAGCCAAGAGTTCAATTTGTTTTAATAATAATGTTTTATAGACCGACTTAATTTTATTTTTTAATATGTTGCGCATTTCTCTGCAAGTGTCTCGATTGAAATTAGATGGCATACGATTATATTTTCTAAAGGTTATTTCCTTTCTGTAAATACAATTTATTAGTTCTGAGGTGTACCATACTGGAAAACGTCTACTCCGTTTCAACTTCAGAGGAACTGACTGCAAATTAAAAAAGTATATCATAAAATTTGGAGCATGCAATCGCAGGATTATTATTCACCGCGGTTACTGAATTCCAACTAGTATTCAAGATCAGTTCATACATCAGATTGAAATCAGCTCTTCTGAAGTTCTATTCTTTTGAAGTAGAGGAATCGACGCCAAGGTTTTTTATAATTTTAGTCATGACAATTATATTCGCATTCTGACTTCGTTCAAAGCTAACGTTTCAATAACTTTGTTCTATCTCAATCTAGCAAATTGGCACCTTCAAACCCCTGAGGTGTGATTAGTATTAATTTCCGCGAATTTTTATTGCATGAGCAGAAAAGAAAACTCGTTCAGTCTCAGTAGAAGTATCAACACATTTTCTAAATGAATTCATTCCAGTTGCACTTGGCAGTGTTTCAAGCTTTCTATTAATGAAAATCTATTTATTTTTCATCAATATTAAACGATTAAGTAAGTGCGACTCGTAAAAAGTTCGAAGTGATAATGGGACCCAAAAAGTATTACCATATTCCTAAAACATGTTCAGAGATCTCTCAAATCAGATTAGTCAAGGTAAGCTTGACACGTCATTCATTTTCGACAATTTATTTAAATATGTGCTTGAATAAAAAATAGATATATCACTGATAATTATATTAATGTATGTTCTATTATATGTTTCATACACTTCTTCTCACAATGTCATTGTTTTTTTCTCAATCAGTTCAGTATTTATATTGAGTGCTTTATAAATTCTGTGTAAACTAGATATAAACTGTGTAAACTTTATAAACTAGCGAAAAAGATCCTAAAATAGGTCTTATCACACTTTCTGCAAATTTTAAGTTGTCGTTTTCTCGATTTGATTATTGGATCTAATTAACATTCAGATATATTTCTTGGAATTTTGAAAATCTGCATCCAACTTGAAGACATGAATACTAAATTGTATTCTAACCACTAAGTTTTCAGGCCTTTATTTGGCGGTCCAAATGCATGAAACTCAGAAGGCGAAAGCAATATTTCAAAATTCATTTTAGCAGTGTTGGTTCGATTTTCAGGTGTGAGCTACGGCAACATAAAAAGCTGAATTGCTAAAAAATCAATGTGATTTTCGTGTAGCTGTTTAACCTTCATCAAAAACTGTCAAGCTCTTGTCATCGACAAAATATTTTGGAAGTAAAATATTCATGAAAATCTCCATATATATAAAAATGAATTCCTGTTCGTTAAAATCGCTAAAACTCGATAACGGCTGGACCGATTTGGCTAATTTTGGCCTTGAATTATTTGTGAAAGTCCAGAAAAGGTTTAAAAGGTGAATAAATATGAGCATGCTCGGAATTAAATAGAAACAACACTTCTGTTTTTACTTTGATGTGTCCCACGTCGTTCAGAAATAAAATTGATAGAATAGTTTCAAATGAATCTATAATATTAAAATGAATTGCTGTTCGTAAGATTCGCTAAAACTCTAGAGCGGCTGGACCGATTTCGCTAATTTTGGTGTTGAATTATAAACTAACCACCCGAAACATATGTAGAGTTGATAGTGTTTCAATTTCAATTTATTATTAATATACTGCAACTCAACGGCTGGATCGACTTGAGTGAATTTTTGTATATGCATTCATTCGTTTATCCTAATAGCTTGGAATGTCATGGCAGGACAACGTCTGTCGGGTCCACTAGTTTATCAATATTTATCTCAAGTTCTGAGCGTATCTACTCTACAATCCCACCCTACTCACTCAATTACAAGCTTCTACTAACCAGCCTGGACTTGGCTGGTCTAATCCAAATCGCGTTTTGGGATTTTTTCCCAAGAAGTCGATTATAATGGTCTGCACAATAGGAACCAACTTTTCAGAATTTTTGTTTTTTTTTTTATTCAATTATGAACAAATACTTGTAGGTTTATTATATGAAAAGGTATTTTCATATTTATCAAAAAGCATCAGATACTTTTCTCGCATATATTCTGATGGTTAACCACTATGCTCTTGGCGGTAATATTTTTATATATATTATTTCAAATATAAAGAAAAACTTTATATTTGACATTATATGCCTAGATTATGAGTTCTGAGAAACTACATGTAAATAATGTTAAGTATTTCCGCAGACCCAAATCGGATTGCTTCATGATGCTGTAAACGGTGGCAAACTTGAAGAACTCCAAAGCATTCTAGAAGAGAACAAGGAAAGGAAAAAGAAATTGGTACTGTCCAAAGATGAAAACGGCGTGGGTCTCCTTCACAAGGCTGTTTATTACGACCTCAAAGATATATACAAATACTTGATAGAAAAATTTCCCCACACTGTGTCCCAGAAGGATATGGTAAGTAGTTTGGATTCAATTTTGATATTCAATGAAAGGAATGATGAAGTATGTTATTAAATTTGGTTTTTTCATACAATCAATTAACACAATAATGGAATATTTTGGGTAATATCCATTTCAATTGTCGAGTATCATATAGCACATTTAAATTCGTCATTCTCACCGTCAAATTAATACCTAGGAAGGCAGAACGGCATTTCATTACACAGCGGCATGCAAAGATCCTGCTTTGGTGCAAAGGATGCTCTTAAATGCAGGGGCAGATTCTTCAATTTTGGATATGCGGCAACATTCAGCTAAATATTACATGAACCACGTCGATGAACTGGAATTACCAAGTGTGCAAAATTCCGCCAGTAGTACCAGAAAAAGTACCGCCAATAAAGAAGGTAAGTACATTATTTTAAACTTTACACGAAAGGAGTACCTCAAATGGTTTAAGTCTAACTGATCCGTCTATTTCTTGAAAGTTTCTTCCTTTTCCAGATATATATGAGAATATCCTTTGTAGATGTTTTCTGCACGATTAAAAAACAGAAATAGAACAACCCAAAGTTATATGAAACTATAGTTTTATTAACCAACGGCTTTGAACATGAAGCAAATAAAAAAATATCGAAAAATGAACCAATTATTTTGATGAAAGTGAATGAATGAAAATTAAAATTGAATGATAAATTCTTATGGATAATAATCTGAATTTACACGGTAATTCAGTTAGTAAAGTATCTCCAAAAGTTTTCAAATGAACACTGTTTTTCGCAAGTGAATTTTCTTATGTTTGTTACAAATTGGGATTAAAAATTTTATACTATAGAATAGAAATCCGATAGTCTATTGATGAATATATCTGAGAAGTTATTTTATAGAGTTATCCTGTCTGTATCAAATATTTTGAATTTGTCTACAAAGTTAATTTACATTCGGATGAAATATGTGATCTTAATGTTTATTTATTAACATAATATGTTTAGTAACCCTTAACTGACATCTGACTTACAGATAAAAAGATACTGAAATGAATATATAATTAGTCAAACAATCTCATCCGTATTTTAAAAAATATCACATATTAATAAACATAAAGTACGTACAATCATTATAATATCTCATCAAACGTACTTTAATAATAATTGTCTATTAATAACAGCACTATTCATAGTAAACTAATAACACATCAAACATTTTTGACTCACTATTTCATTTTCAATTTCACAGATATATCTAAACAATACAAAAATAGATATCGATAAGGTTTTTTTATTGAAATTTCGGTAATATCAATTATAGTTGATGAATTCAAGAGCAGCTGATATTTCACACGATTCTAAGACGGAAAATTAGATCGCCTGCTGAAACTTCTGTATAAATGATGTTACGTATTTCACCTTCAATATTTGATATAGATTCAAAGACCCCCATGAATAAATCATTACAAGCACAAATTTAGAAATGATAAAGGAGGATAGGCACATATATAATACATGCGTATACATATATTGCTATTTACATGCATTATTACTAACAAGCTATTTTAATAATGAATATGTTTTTCTTCACGAAATGTAATTTTATCAATGTTTAGAAAAAAGTTATTTTATTGATTTCTGTTGATCTCAACTGTCAAAACAAAATGATGGAAAAAAAAGCTAGGTCATATGGTAGTTTTAATCTATTTAGGGGCCATGCAAGTATTACGTAAGCCGATTTAATTTTTTACTCCCCTATCCCCCTTGTTAACAAAAGTGAGCAAACCTCTTACCCCTTCACCCCATGCTTACGTAAACATTTTTCAATTTATATATTAATTTTTGCAATGATTCAAGAGCAGAAGTTATAATTCTAAAAATAATAAAATAGTTTTTTATAGAAATACGGTATTCAACATAGAGTGAGGTACAAAATATTATAATATTAAGTAATATTAGATACGATCATAAAAACTTACTTCAAAATTGTTTTACACATATTCATTCGAATTAACATGATATCCATGAGTCTAAATTTTCGATAACATTGGATGTTTGCTGCTCAGCGTTGTGAGTCTGCTCACTTTCATCCAATTTTGTAATGTCTACGTCATTTTCATCGAGTCATTCAACATCATCGTGCTCTAAATTTTGAATAGTGCACATCACTTCATTAGCACGACGACCAGCGACTTTTACAGGTCTAACTTTCCTATCAGTGTGCGTGTTCACTTTTCACTCGCGTAATTAAAACAAATGAATTAATTGAGGGAATACCAGAAAATGCGTTTACTTTTCGAGCAAAGACAACGTGAGGGTTGCCATATGTGTAAAAAAGTAAATAACGTCTGATGACGTAATCATCATCTAGTCCCGCCTACCCCCATGTACCCCAAAATAAGCAAAGCAAAGGACCCCCGTCCCCCTGTAGTGCTTACGTAATACTTGAACGGCCCCTTATAGCAAAATACGATCTTGGTATTCGGTCCGGAAATAACTGTTATTATCTTCTGCAATTTGAGAAAACTCATAATAAACCAGATAATGAATTACATGAAAGCTCAATATTTCATGATCAAATTAACTAAAAGGCTAAACAACCTTGTGTTTAATAATTTATTATTTTCCTACTGCTAAAATTGAATTCGATAAATAAAACTATTTTTTTCAAGGTTCCGAACAGAGTAATGACAATGTGTTCAAAAAACTTTAATTTCTATCAATGTTATTAAGGACTTCCATTTAAAGTCACTTTCTTCAAAATCATGTGAAAGTTACAATCTGTAAAAAATTGATAATAAATAATAAAAATAATAGATACCTAAGATTGTTATTATCATTGTTCTAAATGCGGAGGTCAGAAACCTATATAGCTACGGTTGGCCCTACAGTTTAACGCCGGTTTCGATCGGCCAAAGAAAACATAGTGGGAATCGATCCCAACAGCACCAGTAAGGCGAAAGCGTATAGGTTCACCCATTCGGCAACTGAGCCTATAGCAGATTGGATATGGAAACAAAGAGCATATCTTGTATTAAGTGAAACTAAGTAATGACGAATAGCTAATTTCTAACAGTCCCGAATTGATCCTGATGATGCCATCACGGGCGAAACAAGGGTATTTAGTTACAATTTATTTTACAATGGACTACCACACGATTGACGATATATATTATTATTATTATAACGATTGTTCCCCATGAGGAGAGCGACTGAACTTGAATTCGCAATTCTTAGCACTTTTGCTTCATCTTTTTCGCCTCCCAAAACGCTTTATCCTCTCTGGATGCTCTTTCTTCCGTTCATGTCCATTTTATATTCCAGATTGGCGATTTGATATTTGCTCAAACTTCACATGTGCGATTTTATAGCGACACTCAGTGCGATCTTCGAGGTTTTTATATTGATCTGTTGTAGATCTTTTGGGCCTCTTTCAGCCACTCTGTTCCGCATTCACTATTTACAATTATATCGAGCAGTTATGCACTTTAAGAAACGCCCTTGGAAACATCTAGAAACAATCCACTTGAAAAGGAGAATTGCGAAATACAGTTAGTGTCGTTGCTTCCTTCAACTACTAAACACGTAGAATGCGATAATATTCGAACCCAACATTTGGGAACACTCGTACTTTTCAAAATTCAAGAAACAAATGTACTTTCAGACTAACTTCATAATAATTGTAAGAAAAATTTTCAATAGTGCCTAGTTATATAAACTGTTAATATTGTACTATTTCAGACCTGAAGACGAAAATAAGCATTTTCGAAAGCTTGGAAAATACTACACAGGTAACTTATTTTCCTGTCCTGGACTGCAATCCCAATTAAACACTGAAAATACATATCTACAGTCGTGAAACATTAAATTATAAATCGAATTTTTATATCCCACCCTTTTTCAAATTGAATAGCATAGTAGTTCATAGTTCATAAATCACTTTGGAAAATCAGCCTATCGATCATATGCCGGAAAGAGAACATTTCAAGTTATTAATCAGCACTTCCGATAGCAAAATATGGCGTGTGTTACGGTTTTCTATTTAATAAATTGCTTTGACAAGTTTCGTTGAACTGCATCAGAATACGTAATGTTTCATTTTGTGAAATACTTATCGAAACAAACAGGAAGAAAATTGAAAAACTTACCAAACTAAAAGTTTCTTGTTTGTGTTGGACAATATAGTGTCTTACGTAGTTTGTCGGAATTCTATTACCCATAAATTTCGATTTAAAATTCTGAAATAGACAAAATTTGGTTGAATGATAAGTTGGAAAAAATTGGAAATTATAATAATAATAAAAATATTTATTTAGCAATAGCTATTACAAAATCATATATACATTCAGGTTCAAAATATATTATTTACAATTATATGTTTAAGACGAACTTAGCTAATTTACGTTTGAATAGCTTAAGGTCACTAACTGTTTTTATAGCGCTAGGCAATTTATTAAATGCGTTGAATCCTTCATAAAATATACTATTTCTAGATTTAGAAAGCTTGCATGTAGAAATTGTCAGCATTTCTTACATTATAAATGTGCACATCACTGACGTATGTTACATTTTTTAATATGGGAGCAATTTCTTTTTAATTCTAGATCTATATAAATATATATTTAGCAAAAAGTAGTCTCTGTTTAACTAACATTATTTCTCAACAATTTAGCATGCTTTCAAAATTGTTCGCATACCTTTATTCTGTAACTTTTGTAGCTGTTGAGTTTTTTCTTTACTCAATCCCAATAACAGAGTGGAACAATATTCAATTCATGAATAAATAAAATGAAGATGTGAAATATCGAAAATAAAAATTTCATTCGATAGATGAATAAAAATAGACGAAATATAATAAATCAATAGATGTTCATTATTTGCTAATTGAAAATCCGAAACAAACTGAATTTAGCATTGTAAGAGAATTTCAAAACATTGGAAATTGAAACTGAAAAGTAGAGCAGGTAAAAAAATATCAATTTTTTCAATAGACAAGAAAGTAAAGGAAATTAGTGAAGCAAAAGTTTATAATATATGCATATTATTATTAGTATATCCATCATTTCCCATAAGGAGAGCAATTTAACCTAAAATTATAATTTCCAGGGCTTTTGTTCATGCGTTTTTGACCCCCCAAAAACGTACCATCCTGTTAAAAGGCACCTCTCGATCATCTATCAATTTAACTCCAAAATCAAGATTAGCGCGATGTTTTGTGCTCAAAATTCACATGTGCGATTTTATTTCGACTGGTGCAATCTTATATATTAACCTGTTGTAAATCCTTTTGGATATTCATTAAGCAGTTTGTGTCGCGTTTACTTTTTCTGTTATCAAATAGTTTCTTTGCTATTTCTGTAGTGTTTCATTCCGTAGATGAAACGAAACTTTGCTCTTGTGTTTTCTGCACGATTAAAAAACAAAAACAGAATAATCCAAAGTATATAAAGCTATAGAAACAGAGTTTCAACAGCAAATCCCAAGAAATCCAAAATTGAACCAATTATTCAAAAGAAAGTAAATGAATGAGAATTAAAATTAAATGATACATTCTTCGAGATTTTCTATATAAACCTGTTGTATATCCTTTTGGACCTCCAATAACCAGCCAATGTTGCATTTATTTTTTGTGTTTACGAATAGTTTCCTTGCTATTCTGTAGTGTTTCATCCTGTAGATGATCGAATTTTTGCTCTTAGATTTGTATTTTGAGAAAAATTGTTCTGAGGTCTCTTCTTTCAAACTAAGGTTCTACACTTTTTATGATTGTTAGGTTACCCTCCCAATTTTTATATTTCTTTGTTAGCATTCAGTTTTGTGATTATTATATGATTATTCCAACTGCATAACCAGTCTTTCTTACAGTTTGGTCGAACATCACATTTCATTCATCATCTCTATTTTGTAGACTCCTGACGGAAAATATAGCCATATTCGTAATATAGACCAAGTTAAGAAAGTGGGTGTATTTCAATTACAGTGGCCCTATAATTGTTAACCTATTATAATTGTAAACTAGTTAACCCATCTTATATACATGATATAACCTATATATGATACACCTATCACTTTCGAGAGTAAATATTACGTGCTCTTCGAAAAATCATCGAATTTGTGAATCTTGAAACTAGCTATCTTTTTGCCCGCCTGAGCGTGATCTGGAGGGATTAGGCATGGGGCCATTCTTCGATTATTTTTCGAAGCGCACTTAATATTCCCTGAGAGTTTTATTTGAAATATTTTAGTATTTCGATAACGAGTCTCATTATTTACTAGTATGAATGATTTTGAATCTTGTATTTCGATAACGAATATATATATTATTTATATATAATGATTTATGAATCTTGAAAATACATAAATATATATATATATATATAATATAAGAGTGTGTGTGTGTGATGAAGAGATCTATCAAATTGAGATAAGCTTTGTCAATTTGAACGAAATGTTTCGAATTTTATTGTACTTCCTAACAATTGTTGCCTGAGAAGTCAATTGACAGCACTTAAACGTCAATACATATCTTTAATTTAATCCAGCATTTTCACCTCGCCTTTAGAAGTTCAAAACAAACATCGTAACTTCGAAACATCAATCTTACTATCGATTTTCAATCGAACAAAACAATTATGATATGTTCCAGTTTTCAATATAGTGAAAATACCATAAAATATCGATTTCCAACTGTAACAACTCAGGGGGACAACAACCCAGTAATGAACTGGGGGATCGATTATCATTGAATTATTTAACATCGATGGTCACATGACGCCTGCCACCCGACATGGAAATTGTTTGTATTTCCACCTATTGTAACTGTCCACAAAATAATTCATTTCTACTTTACAATTTGGCACGTAGCACATTGCGTGCAGTGACTTTGGCTTGATCGGTAAACATGTTGGATCATTCCTCAGGTTTGAATTTCAAAAAATCGAATATCAGGATATGGATACATCAGAGGAATCTCGCCAATCTTCAGCAAGTGGTGTGGGAAGGCAATGGGTCCAAACTGCTGCCAGAACATAGCAATAATCCGAAAATCAAGAAGTTTTTAGATGCTGTTCCACATATTATGGTGAGTATAGTGCAGAAGATTTCTATTAGTTATTGAAGGATCATACTTATCAAATTTTCATGCCGTGAACCTTACAATTGTAGAGAATTCAAACTTATCTCTTACAAATTTATTATGAAATCCATTTTTTACTCAGAAAACATGACTTAAGTGAATACCAAGTACTGACATTATTTCACATAATGAACTTTCAAGGAGAAAATAAATGAATTTGGGACTATGAAGAATATATATATATATATATATATATATATATATATATATATATATATATATATATATATATATATATATATATATATATATATATATATATATATATATATATATATATATATATATATATATATATATATATATATATATATATATATATATATATATATATATATATATATATATATATATATATATATATATATATATATATATATATATATATATATATATATATATATATATATATATATATATATATATATATATATATATAATATATATATATATATATATATATATATATATATATATATATATATATATATATATATATAAATATATATAGAAAAAAGGTAATTTCTCGACCGTGCGATACTTATGTATAATTTAGGTATTGGGAATAATTGGTCTGGTGAAATGTTTGAAAACTCATTTATTCATTACAATTCTCGATATTTCGACACATTTTTTGGGTCTTCTTCAGGAGAAAAGAAGTCTCAATAAAGAAGAACAATCGTCTCTCATTTTGTTTCCACTCATACCCTACATGTTTATAAACATTTCATAAACAAACAGTTAAATTTTCCAACTTGTTTTCCAACAACCGATTGTTGTTAAAAAAATGTTAGTTCCGTTATCATCAGTGGAGAAACTCTAATTCTTTTTTTTTTCTCCTGAAGAAGACACAAAAAAAGTGTCGAAAAATCGAGAATTGTAATGAATACATGAGTAGTTTCAACCACTTTACCATACCGATTATTCCCGTTATATATATTATATATATATATATATATATATATATATATATATATACATATATATATATATATATATATATATATATATATATATATATATATATATATATATATATATATATATATATATATATATATATATATATACATACATACATACATTTATATTTGGGGCATTTTCACTCAATTTGTATTCTTCTCTGAAATCAGTCCCTTTATTCATGAAGTAACTGACAGAATATACCGCAACATCATGATTATTGTAATTACTACTTTAAGATTATTGAAACGATACAAACGAATGTTTAAAATAAACAGACATATCGAATATTATTTACAACAGAAGGTATGCTTCACAGAAAACCAAGAAAATATTTTCAATACATAATAAAATTTCAAATTCGGCAAAATTATTACGTTCCATTCACATTTAAGGGTGTGGTAAAGGACATTCATACAGATGTTATCAATGGAGACTTAGAATTACTCAAATCAAGAAACGCTAATGGAAATATTCCCTCCATTATCTACTATGGAAAGGACGTTAATGGATTAACGCCTCTGCATAAGGCAAGTATAAAATATTCTGTTAAATTTATTGGGTTAGAATTTAAGTTAATCATGGCATATCTCCTAATTGACAGATGAATGTGAAGGTTGTTTATTCGAAATACTGTCAAGATGCTGAGAGATGTTTTTGTCGTTAAAGATTTCCAAAACATTTTCTCACTCATTATTTATAGCCAAGAAATATTTTTTCATAACAAATTTCCTCAACAATTGTAAAGTTATTGAATCTGCTATTAATGTTCGAAACAACGACCTCTTCTGCTCCTTTGAAGACAACACGATCATTTGTGATTGTGTCACACCTAGAAATTAACGGGTGTTTTTTTTAGAGGTATATAACTTTAAGTTGGCATTACTGTTGAAGATGGCGAACGACTCAACAGCTGGGAAGTGATTTATACTCAGTTTGGTTTGGCAATTCATCATGAATAGACTAATAAAATAGAAGCAAGGCGTAGATTCGTCGAATGGGCCCAAAACGAGATTGCCGTTGTTTCTGATTTTCATAATCGAATTTTGTTTAGCGATGAAGTGCACTTCTGGTTGAATGGCTACGTCAACAAACAAAACTGCCGCATTTGGAGTGAAGATAATCCTCAAGTGTATGTCAAACACCGTTACATCCAGAAAAACTGACTGGTGGGCTTTATGGGCTGGTGGAATCATTAGTCCGTACTTCTTCAAAAACGATGATGGCCGTTGCATCGATTACAGTCAATGGTGATCGGTATAGAGCCAAGAATACTAACTTTTTCATTCCAGAATTGAACAACCATGATGTCCAGGAGCTGTGGTTTCAACAAGACGGCGCAACATGTCACACAGCTCGTGCCACAATCGGTTTATTGAAAGACACGTTTGGTGGCCGCCTAATTTCAAGTTTTGGACCTGTGAATTGGCCTCCAAGATCTTGTGATTTAACACCGCTAGAATACTTTCTGTAGGGCTAAGTGAAGTCATTGGTCTCTGCGGATAAACCACAAACGCTTGACCATTTGGAAGACAATATTCGTCGTGTTATTGCCGATATACGGCCACAAATGTTAGAAAAAGTCATCGAAAACTGGACGCCCAGATTGGACTACATACGAGCCAGCCGTGGTAGTCATATGCCAGAAATCATATTAAAAATGTAATGCCACAAGATTATCTTTCGATTAAAAAAAAATCTTGTCAATCGAATGATCCATCGTTATTTTATTGCGTTAAAGTTCTATTATACAAGAAAGTTTTACCCGAACGAATAACCAGGAGATTTAAAAATCCACAGATCAAACAGGACATGAAGAATTCAAAAATCTGTGAATCATAGATCTGTAAATATAGCTACAAGAAAGCACTCCAAATCACAAGTAGAGTGTCTTCATAAATGTTCTATCGCCATTGCCAGTTATTAACCACAAAATTTACCACTTAACTAGTGCATCTTGGTATTAATGTTATATATAAAACGATAATTACGAGTATATGAAAGGTTTCATGTCGTAATTTTAGTTCTTCAACGTCAGATCAATCTGAAGAAAGCTGACAATGATCACTTCAAATTAAAGTAATTAAATTATTGAAACTGAATATTTTTGAGTCAAAAACAAATTTTATTCACAATAAATGTCACAAAAAAGTCACAATCATTAAGAGATACATTCACAGGCTGCTGGCTTAGGAAGAACAGAAATTGCAGAATATCTAACCGAGCAACAACCCAAGTCTTTAAACGCGGTGGATAATGAAGGGAGAACGCCACTGCATTTCTCTTCATTGTTGAAGGACAATGGAAAAATGGCTGATTTCCTGATTGAAAATGGAGCAGATGAATCCACTTTAGATTCTGTAAGTGAATAACCAAATGATTTTATGTCTTTGGTATTCTATATATCTTTTTATTCATCTAGTAATTGATAAAATTAAAAACAATAAATTAAAAATTAACACACTTGACTTAAGTTTCACTGAATATATTAAAAACTCTAAATAGGTTTGGGGTGGTTAACCCTTATCAAAAGTATACAATATTACTGAATTTCGAAATGTACACCTTTTACTTATTATTCTAAACCACAGAATTTATCCCTGGTTCCACGGAAAAATCCACCTGGTCATTGCAAATAGGTAAATTTTTCTTTTTCGCTAACGAAATTCCCAAGACTTCAACGGTAACTAATCTTTTGGCCTTACTACCTGAGTGTACTATTTCGGTCTTCTTGGGATCCAAGAAATGATAAAAATAATATTTATTTAGCTGAAGTTATACAAAAATCTACATATTTTGAACTGTCAATTTTAAATTATATACCCATCTCATTATTCAAAATATACTTTCTAAAATCACGCTTAAATATCTTAATACTAGTAAAAGTATTCAATATATTTGGTAAATTATTGAAAGCCTTAAATCCGTCATAGCTATTCTGGATTTGGAGAGCTTACAACTTTGGATATAAAAACTGTCAGTATTTCTAGTATTATACTCATGCACATCTCTGACATATGTAACATTCTTTATTACATTACATGGAAGCAACTGATTTTTTATTTTAAATATGAATATATATGAAGCAAAAAGTATTCTTTGTTTTACAGACATTAGTTCCAAAGAGTTCAGCATAATTTTTGACAGGGGTATACCTATTGCACTCTAAAATGGTTCGCATGGCTCTATTCTGTAACTTTGGAATTTTTTCTTTAGTTAAACCAAATAACAATGTGCAGCAATATTCAAAATGTGGCATTATTATTGATTTAAACAACAATAATTTCACACATATGTCAACAGGTTTTTTTTCCTATTATTTTCAAAAAAGTGATTTTTTTTAGAAATTTTAGATGATATGAAATCAACATGATCATTGAAACTCAATTTTTCGTCTAACATAATGCCTAAATATTTTACTGTTTCTACTCTTCTAATTTTTTGTTCATTTATCTTTATAGTTATATCCTCATTTTTATTAGTTTTAAGGGTTTTACTTGTAACGAAAACTATAAAGTTAGATTTTTCAACATTCAGAGATAATCTATTGACACATAACCATTCATTAATTGCAGAAAGGTCTCTACTGATACCCTCTGTCATATTCCTAATATCTTTGCCACGTATATAGACCATATTATCATCAGCGAATAAACGAATAGAACATTTTTTCATGTGAGAGACAATAGTGTTTATATATAAGGAGAACAACAACGGACCTAAGTCAGTTCCTTGAGGTACTCCTACATCCACTGTCGTGCTATCCGACAGCATGCTATTAAACTTAACTTTTTGTGTTCGCAAATCTAAGTATGATCCGAGCCACTGATTTACTACTTCCTCAAAACCAAGTTTATTCAGATTTTTCAATAATAATGATCTACATAACGTTTCAAAAGCTCTTTTAAAATCCAATAATACTACTATAACCGTTTCTCCTTTATCTATAGCACTATACCATTCCTCACATTTGCTCAATATTGCTGTCACAAAAACCCGAATTAGGTTTATTCAATAATATTGATCTTCTATATTCTTCAATTCTTTTTTGTATAGAATGTCCAGTTTGACCTATGTAAAAACTATCACATTCACTGCAAAATATTTTGTGAACTCCAATTTTCGAAAAAAATTCAAGCTTGTCCTTGCTATTTAGCAACAATTAACCCAAATTCTTTTTGTTGGTGCATTTATATTCACGTTATTTTATGTAATCTTTTACAAATTTTTTTGCTCAAGTCAGGTATATAATTAATCGAATGGAATATTTTTTGTTGTTTTTCTGAATGAATAGGAAAAATTATTTGTAATAGTATACTCCTCTGTTTATTTTCGATTAGTTTGTCAATAATTTATGTAGAGTTTTTAATATATACAGTGAAACGTAAGTCCAGAGTATTAATTTTTAAATTAATGTTTTTAACATAATGTTTCACCAAGAGATAGCGAAACCTGCGAGTCATTTGATAAAATTAAACTTGACTCGATAGTATCTGCTTTAAAAAAATGATTGTAAATTGTTACCTTCAGTTTTGTATTGACACACTTATTCTGTAGTGTGATTATGTAGGTTTCAGCACCCTCTATTGAATGAATGTAGAAAAAATAAAAATCAGTTGTGAAAAAACGCCTTCGTTCGTTTTTCATTAATTTGTTTTAAAACTATTTTCCAATTATTCATATTTCAGAGACAAAAAACGGCAGCTTATTACAAAACTAGGTCCTCGGAGATAGATTCAAAGTTGCTCTATGTAGTTCCAGAATGCCCAAGAACGTCAAAAGGTGAATCTTACCTATCACATTGGGATTGGAGTATTTTATCGTTACCTTCTTCAATTGAAGAAACCCCCAACGCTGTTCAAAAAGCAAAGGATGCAGTCAATAATAACACCAAAACTGATGATGAAGATAAAAACGACAACGATAACGTTGAAAATGGTACATCCGATATGAACGGTCATGAATCTGACCACGATGATAGCAGAACCGCCGAGAATGGTGAAAATGGAATAGAAGAAACTTCCCCTGAAGAACAGAATGAAAATAATAACATTGAGTCAACAGAAAACGAACTAGAACCAATTGAATTGGCCACAGAAGAACCGAATGATATCAATGGGAATAATGTTGACGAGGAGGTTGGCACAAATAAAACTGAAGAATATGTTGAGGAACATAATAGTGAGATTCATAACAATGAAGAGAAGGAAGAAGATACCGGAGCAAAATTGGAGCAAAATGGGCATGACGAAGCTGATGCTGATGAATTAGATACAGAAAAAAGTGAAGGTAAAAATTATAGTTGAAAATTGTATAGAATAGAGTAAATACTTTTTTCCTCTCAAGGGAAACACCACGAAGAATCGAAGCAGGAAAATGAAAATGATAAAGAAACTGAAAATATGGAAGAAATGGTACCACGAGAAAATAGCGCCAGAACAAAATCAAGACCGAGCAGTACTGCTACTACAAAACCTATGTCGGCTCCTCCAGAACAGGAAACTGATGAAGCTGCCACTGAAGAAAATCAAGAAGACATAAAAAAGGAACAGGATGCGGAATCAGAAGGTATCATTGAAGGAGTCGTTCATGGTGAACATGAAGCTGAGGTGCTAAATGAGGAAGGTAGTGGAGGTGGAGAACTGGAGAAATATGACGTCGATGAATTGATAGAATCGGCAAATATGGAAAAACTTGCAAGTTTAGTGTTGAATGGAAATGGTGATCTATTAGAGGGGAAAACAAGTGAAAATCCAGAGTTACTAGCTTTCCTAGAAAACGTACCGGTATATATGGTGAGTTTCATTTCTCAATAAAACAGGTATATATAATGATATTTTCAATATATCCTGCAGAATAATGTGTTATATGAAAGCATATATGTTATTTATACATCATACGTTACTGATATTGTCAAAGGTTATCTCGACGTTGGATTTATCTTCAGAGTTCAGTGATTTTGGACCATCATCTAGGACCATCATGGACCATGGAGTATTTTACTTTCTAGGTCTAAAGTATTAGAATGGAAGTTGCTAGACAGATTCTTTTGAGCGTTCTCACCTTCGTTTTTTACGGCAAGCTCAGCATAATTACTAGAGTATTGACATTATTTAATATCTTCACATAAGTTGGGACAGCGTTTATATAATTTTTTCCCTTTTTATTCCATAGGAGTTGAGTTGAGTAGCTCATACTGATCTTTGCTTTTTCTTACGTTGTTAACAGTATCATCCTAGAACGACTCTTGTAGTATCATATATAATTATAATAATTATTGACTGATACCCGAAAGTATACCTTTTTGTCCTACCACATGACACATTTTAGCCAAAGAGTCCTTTTAAATAGAGCAAGCGCTATATCAAATTTTCCATGTAGATAGAACAAGGTTACGTACTATCCCGGATGTGCCATTATATATCCTAAGTACTCTAGTTTTTACTTTTTAATGGCTATTAGAAATTGCAGCCATTTCTTCATTCGCAACAAGACTTCACTGTTACAGACTCTGTTAGCCAGCTGATTGTATTCAACAATTAAGCAGTTAATTAAGTTAATACAATTGAATTCAACACCAAATATTCAAAAAAAAATTAACTTTCACCTAGCATTCGTCTTTGTTTCAAACAATATTTTAACTTGTTCTTCATATAATTAATAATTCTAGAGTAAAATCAATCGTATTCACGTGGCGGCAAGAGATGGCAGTCTTCGTGACCTTCAGGCAGCTCTAGATAGGCGCAAATTTGCCATTGCCAAAGATGGGATATCGCCAGATGGCGCTTCGCCACTTCATGTTGCCATAATTTTTGGAAATACCAGCATTGTCAGATATCTAGCGGGTCGCTTCCCGGAAACTCTGCAAGAAACTGACGTTAACGGAAGGACTCCGTTACATTATGCAGCCACCTTAGCAGACAACAGTCATTACTACAACTTACTGATACATTTGGGAGCTGATATGAGAACTCAAGATAAGGTTCGTTTATTTCTTTAAACTTTGACAAAAAGATAGCACATAATGTAATATAATTGTTGAACTAATTGTTCGTGAAAACTATTGTTATCTGATTAGTATCAATCATTCTGTTTTGTACAAAAAGAGGAAAATTAAATAAATTCCAGTAGTTTGTTAGAATTTGTAGGAGGTTAATAAAGAAAGCAATATTCGTTGACCATAATCATGTTGAGGAAATTTGTATTTGAATGTATGCTTTGATTCATTCACATCATTCTGATGTGAATTGAGAAGCTCCTTCAGTAGTTCATATAGTACGGATTACAATCGGATGCAGCGTGTCAGATATTATTTGAATAGACACAGGATAAAGCATAATTCATAATGTAAAACCATTAGATACATTTATAATAATTCTTCAGCAATACGTTGTGGGAGAAAACAGTACGATCATTTTGAACGAAACTTTTTTTAAAAATCAATGAATTAGAATAAGAATTGTTTAGTTGCGAAAAGAACGAACTCAATCAATTTAGAATGTTTCATTAGAACTGTTTAATATAGACTTGCAACAATTTTTTTGCAAAAATTAAATATAAATGATTTTACTTCTACTAAATGTATTTCAGTTTGGACATACTGCAGATTACTACAGGTCAAACCACTCTGAAATGTCACATAGAAGCCTTCTGGAGAATTTTGGCGAAACCAATTTAGCTGATATAATGCTGAACGATCAAGGTAAATGCGTAATATGAAATCAGTTAATAACTCTTTAGTGGCTTCATTTCATAACACAAGATTTTAAAAACTATATAGGCATTGGAATAAAAGATACTCTAAATTCCTAAAACCAACAAGATTTCCAATAAAACAATTAGAGATTGCCCTGAATTGTTTTAACTCATTGTCCATTAACCTTTTCGCAGGTAGTTCCAGTACGTTACAAAAAATCATGGGAATTATGTATAATTTCGAGAAAAGTAAATATTTGTTGTAGATGAAGTGTTCGCTTAGCTATGTATAGAAATAAGTCATTGTTCACTCACATTCTTCCATATCAACTCTATATTATTCGAAGTTTTATTTAAGCAAGTCTTACATGTTTGTAGTTTCATATTTGGTATGTCAAATACATAAATGACACGAAGGTTTCGCTTATCTCTTGCTAAAACATTAGGTTAAAAACAATAAATTAAAATTAATACACTTGACTTAAGTTTCACTGAATATATTAAAAACTCTAAATATGTTTCGGGTGGTTAACCCATTATCAAGATTATACAATGTTACATGAGTATACAGTAACTCTCGCAGTTACCTTTCGAAGAATGTTATTGAAGTTCAAAATGTGTAATAACCATCTTTGGTTCAGTAAAGAGTGCCTGAAAAACAAAGGTACCCCGAAATACATAAATATCAAATGTAGGAATCGATCCGCACAAACCCAGTCAGCAGTAGATGCTGCTTATACTACATGGCTGGCGTTGGAAATGAAAAAAATGGTACAGCATGGCATACAATTGGACTGTACATTTGAAAATAATGCACTCTGAACTTGTTTTTCGTCTTGAGCCATTAGAATTTGACATCTGGGACCGCCAAGTTAGTGAAGATATTGCAATTATTTGCCATAAGCAATATGAAAGACAGCGTAACATGATAAACAACCTAATTAAGAGTAATATTGTATACTCTTGATAATGGGTTAACCACCCGAAACATATGTAGAGTTTTTAATATATTTAGTGAAACTTATGCCAAGTGTGTTGATTTTAATTTATTGTTGTTAAATACATGTTTTTCATGTATTCTTCATCTCAAAACCTCAATAATCAATTGGTATGAATTCTTCGTCATGTTTTCATATGATATTTTTCATGAAATAGCTCCCAACATTTAATCAATTAACCACAAATATAATGATTCGTCATTATCGAAATAAAAACTTGAAAATATAATATGTATATATTATTATATCATACTTCTATTCATATATATAATCAGGTATTTGTTTTGTATTCATATATTCACACACTCATTTAGTATCATTGTGCTTTTAGTGCCGTTAGATATTTATCTACTCTGAAAATTTATTGTTTCTTTATACCTATCTTCATTTGAGATTGAAGAGCAACTAAAAAAGGAAAGATTTAATGGAATCTCAACTAAAATATTTGCCAAGGAGAAGAACATAAAAAATAATCATATTGTCACCTAACCGATCTCATAGTTTGGATCGAGAATTATTCTTAATAAGACAAACTTTAATATTTAAAGATTGAACTGAGGCACTGGAATAAATAATTCAACATTCTAAAAATTTTCAAAAAATTCCATGAAAGAATCACAGAAATCAAAACCATAAATCTAGCGATACAAATGGTATCGTAGTCCAAGAGCTGGCACCAATTATTGGGTAGGTATTTGAGGCAAGCTGAAAACTTGTCAGATACCTCTCCTGATATGCCCCAATACGGAATTACAAACCTGGCTGGTGAGTAACGAGGCTAAATCAACCCCCAAATTTTTAGAAATATTTTTTTCCCCAAAAATATATTTGAGCCAAAACGTAATTTTTATACGAAAATTAATGAGTACGAAAAAAAATGAGCCAGACGATTTAATCGGGGTTTCAAAACTACCAGACGCGTTCAAAAATATTTCACAAAAAATGTATTGAAGGCAGCTTGAAATTTTAATGGAGTATTATTTTTAACTAAAAGATTAGATTCCCAAAAAGACAGATCATTTTGGTGGGACTTTCCAGCTGCCAACCCCTAAAAATTTAGGGGTTGGTTTAGCCCCGCTCCTCACCAGCCAGGTCTGCAATTCCGTATTGGGTTATATCAAGAGAGTAATGTAACAAGTTTTCAGCTACCATACCCAAAAATTGGTGCCAACTCTCCTACTATTTTTAGGTTTAGGTAACTTACTAGGTACTACTAGTTTCGGTTAGGTAAGGTCAAGTTAGGTTAGGTTAAGTTAGGTTTGGTAAGGTTACGTCAGGTTAAGCACAAATGGTATTAGGTAATCGGTAATGGTATCTTTTATTCCACTGTTGAAAAGCTGATTTTCAAATGTGTTGTTATAATACAAGAGCGTTTCAAATTGCACTTGTCTCTGTTTTTAACCTCCTGCAGTACCAGACGACACATACTCGGCCAGAAAAGAAATGAATGACGAAGACATGCTTGCAGTTCTGGAAAAATGCTATAGCGTTATACACGGCCGTAAAACTTCGACAACTTCCTCAATGGGATCGAACACTCCTAGCGACAACCATCCAATCGGGCATTCCAACGACCTTCTTCAGAAATACATGAAACGACATATATTTGAATCGATTCGAAACTGCCTGACAAGACTAGATCATAATTTATACGATATAATCTGGCCAACTGTCAAGAAACTGCCGGATGATCGAAACTGTCGCCTTTCCTTGAATCAAGATTTTCCAGTTGGAATTGTAGCGCCAGATTTTTATGTTTATAAGGTGTTTAGAAATCTTTTGGAGCCCATCATTAAGGCTTATAATAACATAGCTCAACACACAGAGCTGAGAGAACATCCAGAAAGCAGACAGGTAGCAAGGTCAGAGAATGGTATTGAAGATAATACGGAAACAAATGATATTGAGTTCGATTTGGATCCAAACAAAAAATGGGTTATATCAGGTTAGGCTGTCTCAATTGATGATAAGGGAAGCATTGATATCACGGTAGTACAGAAACGTATAAACCATGAATCATCTATAAACGAAAGGCTTTTATTTATTCGTTATTTTTAGTACTTCCTGTTGTTCTTCTGTTCGGGAAAAATATGATTTCCATCCAAAAGACCATTTTCCAATCAAAACTTTAAGTATGTTTCAGGTGTACACAATTCATTTTGCACACTTTTAATCTACCGTCACTGTAAAGCAGGTTATGAGTATAGTTGAGTTGAGAGTTGAGTTGAAATGCTCTAAGTTTTGCTGTTGAGTAGTTAGCGTTGCTACGAATAATAATAATAATTTATTTGTGACAATTTGCCAATCCTCCCCATGCAAGTACTCCATAGTTTAGATGCGGTCTGCAATTGCCGTGTATATTTTCTTTAATTCCCTTACTTTACATATATATCTCTGAGCATTTTAAATTTTCTGAGCAACATCCTGATCTTATTTACAACAAAGTGTGAATGATGATCCCACCTTAAATGGGAGTCAATCATAATTCCTAGATAGCTGATTGTTTCAGTAGCCCCTATATTAAATATTTCTGAGTAAAAAGCAAAAACATTATTTTCACTTATTGGCCGTCAGGCTTTTCATCAAAAAATTCAAGTACTTTGCTGAAATCTTTCTCGGCTATTTCTTTCAGAATCCCACGAATTTGCCTTATAAAACACTAATGAATCATCATCGAAACTTTCTATCTCCTTAACCTCATTAGGAACAAAAAGCTCGTCAATATACAGCGAAAATAAGATGGGACCCAGGATTGATCCTTGCGGCACTCCGTGTATTATGTTTTTTTTTTCGAGCTAATTTCCTCTCCTACTTTGACTCTCTTCGTTCTTCTCTTTAGGTAGCTGTCAATCAAATTATGATGAGAATAATTGAATGTTCTTTCATGAATAAGTTACTATCTCTCGTCAAAGACATAAAATATTCAAGACACTAATAAACAATTATATCAACAAGGCCTCTAAGAAGTAGTCCTAGAATAAGTATCAAATTGCTGCTTTAATGTTTGACATGGTGAGGAATCATGGTTCTATTTTTCGAAGAATTTTTTAAAATCAATTTGTTAGGAATTTCGCAAAGTCCGAACGTCTTGCAGTACTTTTCTGTGAAGTTCTTTTGAAATACGTCTTTCATTGCAGTACTTGTGATGATTGACATGGTAGGAAATCATGTCCTCCTTTTTCACAGCATTTTTCAATCAATTTTTAAGAATTTCGAACCATTTCCAACACAATCAGTATTCAACATTTTGCTAAAGATAGAAATATACGAGAAGCTTCTCGAAAACTGGATTCAAGGACCTCATCGAATAACAAAAAGGTTGGTCTCTGAGTATTTTATCACTTTCAAAGTAATGAAACTTAACATTGGTAATATAGTACAGAACTGGTGTCAATATTGTTCTTCTTCTCTATCTCTTTGGACCCTGAAATGAAAAACCTTATTCAATTCACCTGATATATTGAAAAGGGTTTTCAGTGTGGTTCAAAATAAGTGAAAATAGAACTTTTCCAAGTTCTATTCTTTCATTGATGACGGTAATCGTTATATTTTTTCAATTCACACATCAGTTGATCATCAGAATTGCTTCCCTTATCTCGTTCAAAAATTGAGACAAATTTTCACAAGAACTGTTTCAGGATGTATTGAATGCACCAGGAATTTAGACGATCATGAATTACCGAAATCCTTATCTGTAAATCAACTTGAAAACATAGAAAGGATATTGACTAGTATATTTATGAGCGAAGACGTAGGTAGGGCTTTATTTCCAAGAGCAAATGAAGATGAAATAGGTGGTACTGGTACTTATTACACCATGAATGAAATATTGGAAGAACCGTCTGACATTCGCAACATGTTGGATTCCAGAAACCTTTTGATACCACTATGGAACATCCCTGATTCCGAAAGACTTCATGGAAAATATTGGCCATATGGCAGAGGAGTTTTTGTCAGCAATGCGGGAAACCTTGCTGCTTGGATTAACGTCCTGGACCATCTGAGAATCGTAACTTGTACCCCGGAAACGAAACCAGGAAACGTAGGTCAAATATATTCAAGACTATCTAGACTAATGGACGTTATAGATTCTAAGCTATATTTCAAGAAAGATTTCAACTTTGGCTTCCTTTCTGCAAGACCAACAGTTCTAGGAAACACACTTCAATTCAATTTTATTGTTAAATTGACTCAGCTAGTTAAGGAGCCGGAAAATCTTCAGCATTTATGTTCAGTTAGAGGACTTAATTATCACAAAGTCCACGTGTCAGATTTAGTTCGACTAAGTAACCAACAGACAGTCGGCATAACTGAAATTCAGAGTTTCGATGACTTTACAACAGCTGTGGCTAATATTATACAACTGGAAAAGGATTTGGAAATGTCAAATACTATACACATTGCCGCAATGTTTGTCAATATATTCAAGAGAAAAAAAACACCCCTTATAACATAACTCCAACATATGCTTTTCTGTTATGTAAATATTTCATTTATAAAATTTTTATACCTAATAAGATATCATTTTATATACTGCCCAAATTTACATATTTTCCATTTCTGTAAATTTATCCCTAATTGGAAGGATTTTTTGATAGGTCAGTACGACGTTATTTCCACAAAAAATATAATTTTACAAATGTGTGGCGTCAAATATGTACACTTGAGCACGTATTATTTGTATATTTGTGTATTGTAAAGTGAATTGTTCGTTATGTGAGCTTAATTAAGGTTCTTACAATAATGTACACACGCAAGAGTTTCTAATCACCTTCAACAGCTAACTTTTTTGGCCATAAAGTTATATAGAAATTTCAATTTCTGTTTCAGATAGTAAAGTAGATAACGAAAACCAAGTTGATATGCCTTTCTTCGCAACGGAAGAAGGAAGATATTTGGCATCATGTAAGTACTAAAAGTTTTCTATGAAAATCCTTAATTCCTAATCATAATGATTTACCATTCTAATTTTCCAGCATTAGGAGATCCCCTAATTAAAGGACTCACCGAAGTAGCGAATAAAAGACCTGATGATCCTATAGCATATTTAGCTACATACTTGTACAATTTTGCCAATAGTAAAAACAAAACTCGACCTAAAACACAAGTAAGAAAACAAAATAGTTGAAACATAAGTTTAAAACAACTAATATATGAAAGTTCGTTATTGAAATATTTTATATATTACAGGAGAGTAGTCAAACGATTCAGGCTCCACCTATAGCCGGAGACGAAAATGAGCAAGTTCCTGCAAGCATAGATGTCGTTACTGTAGAACCCGAAGAGAATGAATCAGATGACGATTCGGCATTTAATAGTACTAGCAGGGTAATTTAGATTTTGAAATATTAGAATAGCTGTTTTAAAAACTATTCCTACGAATATATTTCAATCTTTCAGGACGAACATGGACAAAGTATGCTCCATTTCGCCGCAGCAAGGGGCCACGGAAGAAATGCGCTGTTTCAACTTCTTGTAGAAACAGAAATCAATGTTGCTTACAGGGATGAATTGTACAGAACTGCACGTGACATCAGTATTCAAGCAAATGTTCCAGAAAACACTGTAGAAATAGATAGATACGTGCTTCACATTGCTACTAGGGGTAAGTTAAACCAACAGATATTATTCAATAATACAATAATTTTATGGTAAATTTTGAAAATAAGATAATTATTTCACGACATATTTGGGTCTGATTGCAGGAGATACAGACAAATTAGTAGAGCTTCTTCTAGATGGGTATGATCACATAACAGATATTGTGGATGAGGATAATACTCCCATATTTGAAGCAGTGTCGAAAGAAAATCAACCAGATACGCTTTCTTTTCTCCAATCAATACTTACCTTCGAGGTAAGCGAAGTATTTCTTCATATCTCGTAATATTACAGACGTTGATAAAAAAAATAGGTGAAATGAATTGGGTATTTATTTTCTATTTGTAAATCTATTAAAAGCTATATCAGTTTTGAAAATAGAACTTGTCCTCCTTTAAAGAGGCTTTCAAAATTGTAATTTTACTTCACTCAATCGTGCACTTTATACATCAACGACCACCTTTTTATTGATAACTAATTTCTGTAGGCGACTTATAATAGTATTATTATATAGTATTATATATAACAGTATTATTAGAGTAATAGGTTAAAGTAGATCCAAGAGTTTTCCTTATATTTTATGGGACATATACATTTTTGTGTTATTGGGGCAAGATATATAGTTGAAATACGAATGAGTGAAACTAAAAATATATAGAAACAGAAACAAAACAATCAGCAAAACGAATACCGAAAACACCTAAAAACATACACCAAAATGCTACAAAGTAACAATTCCATATTTTGAAGAATACAAAGCTATATCTTGCTGTGATTTCATTATTGTGCCAGGTGGCGTCTTGATAATGAAGAAAAAATTTGTCAAATCATTCATAATTAGATTATAACCAAAAAGTTTTACGTTTGAGTGGATAATGCCACAGAAATATTGATAAAGCGATAATATGACTAAACATCTTTTTTTTTTAAATAATTATTTCTTTATTCTCAACAGGTATAACACCCAATTACAGAAAATAATAACAATGTTGAATACATAACTAAATAATTAAAATGAAAAAGGTATAACAAAGAGCTCAATCTAATCTAAAAAAATATTAACTTATAACTACATTATAGCATTCAATGAAATATTACAAAGAACTCAATCTAAATCCTTTCATTTTAGTCAATTTTCTTTGTTCTTAACTCCTGTTCATAACTCCTGATAATAAATTCTATGCAGTCAAAATGAATGTCACAATTATTGGCAACTCTATTCAATGTAGACTCCATAAACCAAATGGGGGATTGTATTAGGGAGTTGGTCCTCGGAGTCTCTAGGTGAAATAATTCGGTTTTAGGAGAATTTTGTCTAGGAACACGAAATTTCAAAGCGGACAAGAGAGGAGGACAATCAATACTATTATGCAGTAATGTGTACAACAATTTGAGTGATAAAGTTTCTCTCCTGCTTCGCAATGAGATTAAACTAAATCGACTCAATAATTCGTTATGATTGACTCCTCTCTGAGGATAAACTTTATCCTCCCTCCAAATTAAGAATTTCAAGAACCTTCTCTGAACAGCCTCAAGATGGTGTTGATGGCAAGTGTAAATGGGATGCCAGATCATGATGCCATACTCCAACTTGCTACGGATTAGGGTATTAAATAGTCCTATGAATGTTGAGGAATTATTAAAATTGATGATTGATTACTTACTCAGTATTAACTCAGCATTTAATAAAGAAGTAGTACTTCTAAACGTCGTCATGCGTATCTGTATTAAATTATGAGTAAATTCTAAATATTGTTTCATTATGAAATTATTAAAATATTTGCCATTACGTATAACCAATCCATATATTTTCGCAGCAGATGAAATAAGTTGGTGATGTGTGGGACAAAGGAAAGTTTCTGGCCGAAGACTAGAAATCATCTAAACTTACCTACTGATACAATAATGAGTAAATGAAATTCTAATTCAGTAATTTTATCAATACAGGAGAAACGTGAAAGGGTGCATCACGTTATCAGAAGGGGTTCAATAAGGGAAGTCATGGAATTGCTAGCAGACGAGAACGAGACAGGAAGTGGCAAATTACTAGCTGTCGGTAAGAACAGTTATGGTCGATGTTCCTTACATATTGCTGTATTGTGGCAACAGGAAGAAATAGTCGACTATTTGGCGAATAAATTCCCTGATACGCTGAGACTTGGTGACAATGTAAGTTGTGTAAGATAAATATAAATAAAAATGCTTTTATAGACGAATATCATAGAAATGAAGATCGATGTCTTAGCATTTCAAATATATTTAACTTGAAGATGAAATACTGTATCGGAGTTACAGCACAGATAATTATATGTTGTTCTCGATCATAAATTTATATCATCAAATTACATAAAAGGGTTTCGGACTTTGAGCTATCATCAACACTTTGAGCAATATATCATTAAGTATATAAAGGAGTTATCCTTTTGAAAGATTAAAATAAAATACTTCTTAGTTATCAGGGCTAAGAAATGTTAATGGGGACATTATTTTTTTTATTTTATTGTTTTTTATTTTACATACAAGAGCTCACTCAACAAATAGTTTAAAACTTTCCTTCAATAGAAGAACACATATTACAAATGTTAATTACCTATGAACTAAGGTGTGTCTTATATATATCTTATAGAAATTTTTTATACATCCCATCGAAATAAAGTTTTCGATGCGTTGACTTAAATCTTTTCAGCTACAAACAAAACATCTAATTGTGCTGAAAAAGATTATATAAATACATCATGAAAGGATAACTCTATAAAAACTGATAATTATTCTATTATCGACCTTTAAATAATCTCTTTTTCAAATGTATCTTAAAAGTTGTGAAATAGGGATAGAAAATATCCAAGTTGGTCTCTATACTTATCAAGTTTAGCCTATTAAAAATGGATGGGTGAATTCAACATATAATTTTTTTTGCTTATATTAAAAATATATATATTTGCTTATTATGACAAAATTATCTCAACAAAGACAATTGATACTAGGTTATAAGTATCTTCGCTATCGCAACATATTACATATACCTAAATCATCAATTTCCAGAGATGAAAATGTCTGAGACAGTCATCAAAATGAATTATTTGAAAAACTGGGAAACCAACCAAGAATTATCAGAAAATGAATAAAACTAGCCTCTCAGTTAACAGTCTGATAGCCCTTCGTATGTCGCCCTTACGAATGTCATAGAACTGACCTCTTTGTGAACCGTTTCTGATCTATGTTCCAAATACTACTCGATGTCCCAAAAGCATCTAAGTTTTTTCTGTTCTGATTAGTACCATTCACAAAAGAAAACGATGAATCAAAGTATAAAATCAGTTCTGATGATTTTTCAAATGAAATTTTTGATTTTGAATATAAATAAATCATTGAATAGTTGAAATCAAATAAATTAAATAGTATTATTTAAATATTTTCGTCTGGATTAACTATCATAAAGAGAATTTTTTTAACTAGCAAATGTTCATAATTCACTTCAAAATCAGTGAATGCAAAATATGCTGCTTTCACAAACAATTGTATTTAGCGTGGAAAATAAGCATACTACTTTTGGTTTGAAATCATAAATCCCTGCAAACGATTCCAAAATCATTTATTACCTACTCATTTATTGGTAATTGAAGAGCGATAATAATAATAATAATATTGAGTTTATTTTTGAATTATTTCCAAAGCAGTACAATAAACTCTGAAATCCACTGAGAAAATCAATTCTTTATGGAGAATTGTTTTCTGTGTGTGGTATATTAATGTGGTGATGAATATTTAATTCGTGCAAAATATTTCCTCGAACATGTTACAATTGTTTTCATAAATTTTTTAAATGAGATATGTGGAATTGACATTTTTTTTCAATTAACAGTTGGAACGGACTGCACTGCATTATGCCATGGGCGTAGAGAAAATGGAAAGTCTCAGTAAAGTCCTGATTAAAGCTGGTGCGAAAAGAATATCGAAAGATTTGAAAGGTCGCCAGCCAACTTATTACTTTTTGAATAAAGTTGACATAGTGAGATTACAAGAGGAAGAAGAAACGTTTTAAAAACAATGAATAAGCGGTACTTAAAAGAAAACTTACAGGGTTTTGAAGCACTTATGAACAGAAAAGAACACAATGCGCAGGTTCATAAAAAACATTCTTAAAGATGTCATTATTCCTTATGTTGGTAGTAAAGAAATTTAGAGTTTAGAAATTTTAAAAATGTGTGATTCCTCAGCAGGTGAACTGTCTGAAGATAATTATTCCGATTAAAAACATATTCGTTACTAACAAATGAAATTTCAGTCATAAACCAAACTCTATACAGGCGCCACATAAAATCATTCAAATTTAATGACTTTAAACCTAAACATAAACCTAAATTAAGGCTAAATCATAAATATAAAATAAATTATGAAGGGGTGAAAGGTAATTTCATTTCGTTACAGGTACTTAATTTTTGTCAGTGCCAACGTCAATTTATTCTGATCTAGGTAGATTACCTAGTAAGATACAGGTAGTCTATATTAAAATGACACTATTTTCAATATTTTCATAACTCCAACTGACTTCTCTCTTGTATTACATATAGAGCTAAAATTCAATAAATATTGCTGAAATTTATTTTGTTCTTTTGTGTAAATATGACAGCGATTTTTGCAAATTCGTAGTGATAATGATATCCATCATTTTAGATATCTGCTCCTGATGATGCGATAGCGTAAATATATCTTAAAAATATGAGCGATGTTGCCACACTTCATTGATTTTCCTATTTCTTTGAAAGTTACGAGAAATCGGATACAATGTAGTTAGTTTTATATGATTTAATTATCTAACGCTAAGTGAAATAGTTGAATGAGTTATTATAATAAAATTCAATTCAAGGACACACTTATTCTGCATTACAACCTCATCCGTGTACACTTATTTGTTCAATTGAGCAATTTATTTTAAGTTGAAAGATTTCTGTTTTTAACACATCTACTGCTTCATTAATATTATTATTCAGTAAATATTTATAGGCTCACACACTCTCCGCAATAACAATGCTAATCTCATTAGATTTGAATCTAATTTATGATTAATTATATTATATTTAGAATATTTCAATAGAGTAATCTATATAGTATATGTAGACCTGTATTCATCGTTTTCTATAATTTCGTATCATAAAAATTATATGAACTTTTGCTTGAATCAATGAGAGAATATAACCACTAGAATTGAAATGCATGTGATAGAAACTGATACGTTATAATTATCAACTAGATAAATTATCTCTTTATACGTTTTATAAAATGTTTCACGAGGAAATATACTTTATTCATTTATTATATTTATAAACATACAAAATTAAAAAACAGACCAGGGTCGATAATTTTTTAAAACAAAAAAAAATAATAGTAGGATGAGACCCGTTGAAAAAGGAGGAGAATATAACAAAAATTAAAGGAAAAATAATTTACAGGCGATCTGAGGTCAGGAAGTGAAAGGGGATTAGCTTTTAAGGGTAAAAAACGCTGTACCTCGATTTCCAGCAAAACTACAAGTCCTATGGAAAAAAATTTAATGACAAAGTTGTAAATATTAAAGAGACCTACAACTTTTGTAATCACACTTTTTTCACATAACCTCACAATTTATGTTAAAAATTCAAATAATCAAATTTTTAGTTTTTTATTTTCATCTTATGCTAAAAAAAATTTTTTCACAAAATTTCGTGAAAACTTAGCTTTCATGTCCAAAAGACACTGTAATTTTTTTGATTTGAAATATCAATTTTTTCACCTTATTTTGACTTAATTTCGAAAAAACACCCTAATTTTCAAAAGAAAATTCTCGCGTCAAACTATCAGCTTTTTAAAGAAAGTCGCGAAGTTTTTTGTGCCTTGGAATCTCTTCTTCCTGATAATGTAAAAAAATATATACATTACTATGGTAAATTTTCTCAGAAAATGCAAAAAAAAAGAAAAAATCTCGAATCTGAAATTTTTTTCCCCACTTTTAATCCTATATTTCTTGAAATCTTTATGATTTATGGATTTGTAATTTTTTTGTTTATCAATATAACGTAGAATCTTACGTTTTCCAGGTAATTAAAGTGTAAATTTCACTAAATAGCTCAAAATTGTACATAGTGATAAAAAAAATTTCGGATTCCACTTCTTTCTTCGCATTTTCTGAGAACATTTACCATATAATGTATATATTTGTTTACATTATCAGAAAGAAAATATTTCAGCGAACAAAAAACTGCCCGACATTTATTAAAAAGCTGATATTTTGACGCGAGAATTGAAAATTAGGGTGTTTTTCGATATTAAGTCAAAATAAGGTAAAAAAATAAATATTTCAAATCAAAAAAATTACAGTGTCTTTAGAACATAGAAAAGTAAGTTTTCACCAAATTTTGTGAAAAGAAAATTTTTTTCATAAGATAAAAATAAAAAACCACAAACTTGATTATTCGAATTTTTAAAATAAATTGTGAGGTTATGTGATAAAAGTGAGATCACAAAAGTTGTAGGTCTTTTTATTACCTAGAACTTTGTCATTTAATTTTTTTCCATAGGACGTGCAGTTTTGCCGGAAATCGAGGTACACCGTTTTTTACCCTTAAAAACTCACCCCCTTCCACTTTCCGACCTCAGATCGCCCGTAAATTATTTTTCCTTTTATTTTTGTTATATTCTGGCCCCTTTTCAACGGGTTTCATCCTACTATTATTTTTTTTTCACGTTTTACTATTTTCAAAATTATCGACCCTGGTCAAAAAACAAAAAGGACATGTTGAATGTGTGTATTTACTGGTAGCTAAACATATCTAGAAAATTCTGTGAAATAGATTATTGTTGTTTACAAATATAAACATGTTTAAATTGTAAGTTTAATACTTAGTTTTTGAAAAATAATGTTTATCTGTGTAATAGATATGATTTTATATTTGGATGTTTCATTTTCCTTTCTCGATATTCACGATTATTGTGTATGCATACAAATATTATATTAATTACTAGTAGTTATGATATACTATAAGGTACAAATTTCACCTAGAGAAGGACAAAAATCACAGCATGAATTTTTAACAATAAAATATTAATTTTCAAATTTCTCTAGAAAAAAAGGTTGGACAATTTTCTTTAAAAGTTGGGGAATAAAACTTAATAACTCACAGTTTATTTGTTTTCTAGAATTTATAGAAATATTTGTTGTTCTTCCAAGGGAGGATGTTTAATATCCCATAACAAATTTTTGAACAGCAATAATATCTTTAGTTTATTATTGTTATTTTTTTAATATACCTTCATTTGTGTATTTGTGTTTTATTATTTATGATTAATTTATTCTTATATTTGTGTTATTCATATTTATATATTTATTAGTTATTAATGTTTTAGCTAATACAAAAAGTTTCAAGAGTGTTGTAAGACGATCTAGTATTATCGAAATCACAACAGTTGATGAATTCTTAATGCAGTAAATACATCTCAATTAAATGAAGATCTCAATTACATGAAGATCTTCAGAAAACAATCGTGGTGATACTACAAAATCAAACGCTGTTTCAACTATCTACATTATAGAATAAACTAACCTTTTTCTACTTTGAAATATGTTTTCTGTAATTCCAGTAATACTGTAATATTCTACATCAGCCTCGACTACCTGTTTGTAGTATAATGTCTGACCGATGTACTCCCAGGAAGACATAAAGTTTACAGAAGAGATTTTATTAGCTTTATAGTTACATTAGGGACAGGAACGTACTTGACCTAAAATCTAGCTTCGAGTATATAAAAAAATTTATATTTCTTGAAATTGATTTATTGCCTGTTTAAGATATTTTATTTCGAAAGTTTTTAGCAATAACAGGCTTTTTTGATATGAAAAAGTTTATTTTTGTTGGCGTTTCGTTGTTATATTAAGTTTTGACAAAGTTGTAATATAACAACGAAACGTCAACAAAAACAAACTTTTTCATATCAAAAAAAGCCTATTATTGCTAAAAACTTTCGAAATAAAAAAATTATATATAAAAATATGTCAATACGTAAATCATTACTCAAAATTATTGAGCTCACATATCTTGACAGAAGTGCTAGTTTTTAGGAACTAGGTAAATTATTGAAACCTATTATCCTTGAATATAAACTTAAATTCAAACACTTGAACTTATGATTTACACTTTATCAATATTCATAAAATGTAAATCATAAGTTCAAGTGTTTGAATTTAAGTTTATATTCAATTATAATGGATTTAAATCAAGTAAACGCCAACACTATTAAATACCTATTATCCTTCATAATATACATATTTTTTTAGATTTAGAAAGCCTAAAACTTTGGGTCTAAAAAGTACCAGTATTTCTAGTATTATATACATGCACATCACTGATATATGTTACATTTTTTTTCACATTTCATTGAAGCAACTGCTTTTTAAATCAAAATATGAAATAAAGCAAAGAGTGTTCTCTGTTTTACAGACATTAGTTCAGCATATTTTTGACTGTGCTATAGTCTTGTCTCACACATAAAACTTTTTCAAAGAGAACACCTTATCTACAATTTAAAAAATCGAAAAACAAGAAATATTACAACCAACACTCATTAATATTTTTCTAAGAGCTTCGAATTTAATTTTGAGTACGTACCTGTTAAGAAATAAACCCTTTCCCCAATTTGAACCTTAATTTCAGTTACTAGCTGTAGTTCCTTAGTTATAGTTGCGATGAGAAGTGTTCAAAATGTACAGATGTTTCACGTTTTTATTAATTTTATCGTTTAGTGATTGGATTGAAGCCCGAATCCTTACGAGGGTAAGTACCTACTTTATATATATATAGGTATAATTCATATCTGAATTTGTCAATTGAGGATATTAACGATTTGCAGCGAATTAAAGTTATGCAAAATTTCAATTTCAATGAGGTTGGGGAACAGAACATAACCTAAACAGACCTTTATATACTTGGGGAACGTTTTAGGATTTAATTCATCAACGACAAAGAAAATTCTAGAAGTATTATTGAGTACTGGTATCATGATTGTCACTTATACTTTAAATGTTAAATAAAGTTAGAAATTGTTAAATGCTTATATGATTGAAATTATTCGAAATATGTATAATCTTCCATTTTACCTATAAAGTTTTTTTGTTTTTATTTATATTATTTAGTCAAAATGAAAGATTGAAATAGTACAGTATAATGACTAGAATAGTACAAATAATAGATAGGTACTTATTACATACAGAAAAGAAAGGTAGAAATTTTAATGTATTAAAATGTTTAGAAATATAACGATATAAAAATTCAGATAAATTTTTAAATGATCAAACTTAGTTAAAATTCACCCTTCGTTACGTTTTTTTCTAAACTCAACTGCACTACTCAGTATGGATTGCCCGATGTTTTGAAGAAAAAGAATTGATCTCAGTTCTGTGATATTGTGAAAAGGTTAACAAACATACTTTATATTCGAATAATGCCTATTGTTTGTTGTTTGTATACATTCTCCGACAATGTTCCTTTGTGTATCAAAATCCTCTTATCTTCATGCTTGCCTTGAATGGATATTAATTGGGAAATTGAATGTGATTTTCGTTGTGAACATGGCAAATATTACCAATTTTTTGTTTCAGATGAAGTATGCAAAACATCCAAGGGTAAAGTGTGCATTAACGTCTATGATTGTACATTCTACGCAAATCGGTTGAAAAATAGGAAACTGCACAATTACGTAATCAGAGAAATTAGGAAAAATCAATGTGGATTTGTTGGAGATAATCCGGCGGTTTGTTGCCCTGAAATAGGTAGTGGCATAGAAATGAAAATGAACGAGGAACCCGTTGATGAAATTACATTGAATGCAAAACATAAAAACCTTTACTTATTGCCCACTGAGGATTGCGGAATGACAACTATGCAATTTCGCGTAGTTCACGGAGACAAGGCTAGTTTGGGTGAATACCCATGGATGGCGCTAATAGTTTACGCCATGCGTAAGTTTTCGACTGCAAACAATTACAAATGAAAGAATATACAGTATATAAACAAAAACATCGTATTGAAACGTTTGAACTACATCGATCACATACGTATCGAAGTAGTTCAAAGCCGCTTCAAATATTTTTTTGTGAGTGCTTGATATCAACTAATAATAATTTTGATTGACAAGCTTCATATTTCTTCTTCTCTGCTAGTTGTGCCGTTTTATCATTGACTACTACCCATAACTATTGAAACTCAGGAAGGTTCAAATTACCAAACGTATTCAATGAGCAATTTATAGCGATAATTTGATGAGAATGACAATTTAAATTGATATCGAAATAAGTATTCATAAAATATTTCATATAAAATGTTTTTAAGCATCAAATGTACTTTCACTTATGGTATAACTCATGGCAATTCTTTCAAATTATTATTCTTGAAAGCATTTTAATATTCTTGAATTATTTGTTATAATTTATTATTATTAATAATATATATATATATATATATATATATATATATATATATATATATATATATATATATATATATATATATATATATAGGGTGTTTTTTTAGAGGTAAAGAACTTTAAATTTTAATAAAACAACGATGGATCATTCGATTGACAAGAATTTTTTTTTATTCCAAAAATAATCTTGTGACATTACATTTTAAATATGATTTCTGGCATATGACCGCCACGGCTGGCTCGGATGTAATCCACTCTGTACGTCCAATTTTGGATGACTTTTCCAACATTTGTGGCCGTATATCGGCAATAACACGGCGAATATTATCTTCCAAATGGTCAAGCGTTTGTGGCTTATCCGCATAGACCAATGACTTTACATAGCCCTACAGAAAGTATTCTAGCGGTGTTAAATCACAAGATCTTGGAGGCCAATTCACAGGTCCAAAACGTGAAATAAGGTGGTCACCAAAGGTGTCTTTCAATAAATCGATTGTGGCACGAGCTGTGTGACATGTTGCGCCGTCCTGTTGAAACCACAGGTCCTGGATATCATGGTTGTTTGATTCAGGAATGAAAAAGTTAGTAATCATGGCTCTCTACCGATCACCATTGACTGTAACGTTCTGGCCATCATCGTTTTTGAAGAAGTACGGATCAATGATTCCACCAGCCCATAAAGCGCACCAAACAATCAGTTTTTCTGGATGTAACGGTGTTTTGACGTACACTTGAGGATTATCTTCACTCCAAATGCAGTTTTGTTTGTTGACGTAGCCATTCAACCAGAAGTGATATGTCGATAAAATGGACGTAGTGCGGGATGCGTATTCCGCACAGAACCATTATTTCCAAAATGAAATTGCACTATTTGCAAGCGTTGTTCAGGTGTGAGTCTATTCATGATGAATTGCCAAACCAAAATGAGAATAAATCACTTCTCAACTGTTAAATCGGTCGCCATCTTCAACAGTAATGCCAACTTAAAGTTCTTTACCTCTAAAAAAACACCCGTTATATATATATATATATATATATATATATATATATATATATATGTAAAAAAAAATTTAGAATTGATTCAAGTGATGTTCTTTTCCCTTAGCTGACGGTCTAGAATTTTTATGTGGAGGAACTTTAATATCGAAGCGATACATTTTGACAGCAGCACACTGTGTTGTGTCAAATATCATGTAAGTTTTTCAGTAAATACAAGATATATCTGGGTAAGTTACTACTTTATTTTTGAGTATTTTTCAGGGGTGTACGACTTGGAGAGTACAACATGTTATCGAATCAAGATTGCGATGACACTAAATCTAAATGTGCTCCGGCCGTTCAAGATTTACTTATAGAAAGTATACATGTTCATTCTGAATACAGCAATAGAACTAATCACAACGATATCGCTCTGATGAGACTAAGTCGAGATGCTGATTTATCCAGTGGTAAGAACCTACATAATCGTAAATTGAACTAAATCACTGTGATTAATTTTCTTCTTCAGAATACGTCAAACCAATTTGTCTGCCAATAGAAGATATTCCTGATGTTGAAGGACAATTATTGACAGTGGTTGGATGGGGATTGACCGAAACAGGTAAAATATGAAGATAATTGATAAACTCTTCACTGTTCATCTAAGAAATTTTTTACTAATAACAATATACAGTCGACTCTCATTAATTCCAACCTACGGTAATTCGAACTTCTATATAAATCAAAGTTATCACGAGTTCCCTTCAAAATCTCTTTATATTTCAAACTAACTCAATACATTTTTATACGCTTGGTAATTCGAACAAAAAAATCGATATAACAAAACGACTCGTTAATTCGAACTCATCGCCGTCAAACACTCGACAATTCAAAGTTGCAGAGAGAAAGGGATGAGCGAAAAGATTTTGCGACAAGTTGAAACGTGTATCAACGTCAAATGAAAGAAGCAATGGTGAAGATGGGGACGATACATCAGAACCTTTTGGCAGAAGTGTCACTTGAGGAACCAAAATCCTCATTCGAAATCTTACAAACTTTCTGTCTACAAAATGAAAGTAATGAAAAAGCATTTCAGGCACTTTTTCTCTTAAAAAAAGTTATTGAGCAGTCTGAGCAGCACCAATGCGTGCTTTGAAGCAAACCAGTATAACAGATTTCTTTCGAAAGGTTAATTAATTCACATTATCAATACGTACGTGTGGGTACACGAATGTACCTGTAATCATTTGTCATTGTTCTATAATAGCAGTTAATGAATAATAATTGATCAACACCCAATAATTCCAAGTATTATTCATTTTCTCTCACACATTTCGAACCAATAGATAATTCAAACACTCGATAATTCGAAATATTTCAAGAGTCCCTCGAGTTTCGAATTAACGAGAGTCGACTGTAACAAAAAATATTTTCATTTGATCTTACAGCTACTCAGTACATACCACTTCTAGATTCCTTCATTGCAGCTCAAATTTTTTTCAGGTGGTAGGAGTCCAGTCCTTAAGAAAGCCATTCTCCCTCAGGTTTCTTTGGACAAATGCCGTAAGCTTTACGAACAACGTGACACAATAGTAGAAACACAATTGTGCGCTGGCGGTCATAAAGAAGATTCCTGTAACGGTGATTCTGGTGGTCCATTATCGTTGATGGTTCCACTAGGAAGATTCTCAAGAGAAGTTCAGTTTGGAATCGTATCATACGGTCTTAAGAATTGTGGAACTGAAGGATACCCTGGAGTTTACACTAGAGTGAATAATTATGTCCAATGGATTTTAGATACAATTAGACCATAGAAAAAGCTAAATTCACTTCGTGATTCTAGTATATGTTTGTTATTGCGAATACAGTAAGGGTTATTTTTCATTTGTTGAAAACACTTCTTCACTTGAAGTCCATATTTAATTTCATACAATTACAAAAATTGTTCAATATTTTTTAATGAAATTGTAAAAAGAATTGTTTTTTTCGACAGTTTATAAGTTTTTTGACATTTTGACGGTTACGTTATCTATATAGGTACTTTTGTATATTGTGTAAATAAATTATAATTAATAGTAAAATTCAGATTTATCCTCAGTCTACCTCTTATATTTGGACAAGTATATATAGATGAATAATTTTTTACAAAAGTATATTCAAAAACTTATCAAAGCTAAAAAACCCCTTATATTGTTGATTAAACAAAATCAAAATTATATTACATTTATATTGAACATATGAGGCTTCTATTAATATGAAAAACTTCCGTTGTATATTTTTTTGTACAACTTTGTCAAAACTAATGAATAATTAAATTTTATGAATAAATATTCTCGATTATTTATCTTTTGGAGGATAATAATGGAGACATCATATTGTTCATGTTTCACATAGTTAGTAACTCTGTTATAACATTCTTTAGAATCATTTAAAAATTATATATATATATATATATATATATATATATATATATATATATATATATATATATATATATATATATATATTTGAATATCTATTTGATTCGTGAACCATTTTATTTATATTGTGAAAAATCGATTCTTGGGTATTTTGGTATATATAAATATTAAAATTTTAGTGTTGAAACATACCTTTTCGTTGTCTTGATTCTCATACTATCTGAATGTAACATTGAAACCGATCCTAATTTCTTTATATTTTTTTCCACATAAATCGCTGCATTTATAAATTTTTTGAAAACATAGGAATCGCTGTCTTCATGGACATCAATAACCTCGCTTGTAGAATAACTGTTCATGCAAGGAAACTTTGAATGGAGCATTCCTCGAAAAGAAACTGAATGTCATAAATAATCAAAAAGTAAAAGTTATACACTGAAGAAAATGTAGACTATATATTATGTCGAATATTTAATGAGTTATCAATTGTAAATCTTCGTTTCTGACATTTCATTTGACATTTTCGTTTGAACTTATTGAAAAATTATATAGAATTCTATGAATTAAATTATTTTCTCATAGGACATTTTCCATAGGTAGCTATAAGGCACGATACTGGCACAATATCGCCAGATCAAAATTCAATTTCCAATTTATTAGATATATAATAGTTGATAGTTCTAAAAATCACCTTGGAAGCAGATGTGAGATATCACTGCTTTGTATGATATAAAAACAAAGCGCATATGGAAAAATTAAAAACAAGGTATTTCATGATATTTTAATGAATAAACGATGAAATTACAAAAAACTTAAATATACATAACTTACTGAGAAAAAATGGGTAAACGAAATAAGTCTTGTAATACAGTAAGTATGTAAAACATAGAATTTAAATGCAAACACCTTTTTACTTCTTGTTTGGTTCCTCAGTATTTTCTTCTTTCTTCTGTTCAATTTTAGCAGGCTGTCCAGTTTTCACGATTGGAATGGATTTATGTTCACTCTTGTCCTCTTGCATTCTAGGAGCTGTTATGGTCAACACACCATCAGAAGACAATTTTGATTCTACCTTGCTATAATCGCAATCTTTCGGCAAAACGTATCTTCTGACAAACTGCCTAGAAATAAATCCATGATCATCCTCTTTTTCCTCATGCTTCCCTTCAATAGTGATTGTGTTATTTCCAGTTGCTTTAACAGTTATTTCTTCGGGCTTGAATTGTTGCACATCTAAATTAACTTGAAACTTATCCTTATCCAGAGCAACAGTTGATCCAACATCACTTTTCGACAGAGCACTTCTCCAAGGACGAATGTATCCCAAAGGATTTCTTAGTTGAAGGGAAAGATGTCCAGGATCCAGTATTGGGCTTAATAGATCTTCTGGTTCTAACGAAAGCCCAAATTGTTGATTTAAAATGCGAGATGGGCGAGTATAATAACTGTCCAAGAGGTATGGCAAGAGAGACATTTTTTAGCAGTTGGGTAGTTCAAGTTTGAAGAATAGAAATTCGGAATACTCAATTCACTTCGTACTTTGACAACTGATATTTGTAACTGACGTTCTACGACAAGTCTCCCGCTTATATATTTCGCGCACAATGTGCTCGAACTGTGTAGAAATTTCCAGAAGTGCATCGTCCTGCGCACACTCGATATTTCCAGAAAATTCGTTACCAGCTCAATAGAACGTAGCATGTTCATGGGATATTGTTCTACACATATTATTATGTGTTTTATTACCAATATTCATAATAGCAAATTTGCAAGTTCTTAAATAATATTAAAATATAATTTAAATTAACTTCATAATATATGCTAATACCTACGTGCTTCACAATATATATATAAATTTTTTTTATAGAATTTAGAGAAACTATACTAGTTAGAAAAAAGTTTTGATATTATGTAGGTATTTCCAACAATCAATTCTCAACAAAATATATGGCTAATTATAATCGAATAGGTAGTTATTTATCATTCTTTATAGTTATAGAGTTTTGGAATCTTGTGAATTTCATTGATTATCAATATCCTATGAATTTCATTGATAATATCCTATGAACGGATAACAGTAAATGACATTTCTGCTACTGTATTTGAGAGGGAATAATAATTTAACGTATTATAATATACCCATAATTTTTTATGTTGGAGTACCTGCATTATATATATCATAGGAAAATATATTTATGGACACTACCAGGAAAGTACCAGTCGTAAGCATAATTGTGATTAAACAGTAAAAAAGGGGTGAGAACAATTAATAAAATGATTACCTATTCAATAAATTTGCTAAACTATGCATCAGTTGCTGTTTTCAGTACTTCATTTTCGACTCTCAGGAAAAATACAACTTCTAATTTTGTAAAGAATCAACTATTGTTTTCTCAATAGATATAAAGGCACCTAAATATTTTTTGAAACCATGAAATTGCCAATGAAAATTTTATACAAGGTACGCCAGAGAGAGTTATTTATTTGAAAGGTCAATAAAAACAAAAGTACTTCAATTATTCTTTAAAAAAATCTTTATTTGAAAATACAATATCCCAGTTTTTTATTTCATGCAGTCCTGAAAATGACATCGGATAAATGGCGACCCCCATTGCGCATACACTGATGAAGTCGATTTTTGAAATTCGTATCCACTCTTTGCAGCATATCAATCGGTATGTTGGCAAAGGCGTCGCGAATGTTGTTCTTGAGGTGTGCTATGGTCCGTGGTCGATCGACATAAACCAGAGATTTCAAATAACCCTATAAAAAGAAATCGCATGAAGTCAAATCTGGAGAGCGTGCCGGCCATTGGATATCGCCTCTGAGAGAGATGAGGCGGTCGGTGAAATGTCGCAAAAAACTCATTGAGTCTCGTGCTGTGTGTGCTATGGCACCATCTTGCTGAAACCACACGTTCCTAACGTTCATTTCTTCGAGTCTTGGAAGAAAAAATTCCTCGATCATGTTCCTGTAACGAGCTCCATTCACGGTAACTGCGAGTTCGTTTTCTTCAAAAAAATAAGGACCAACTATTCCCATTACCGAGATCGCACATCAGACAGTAACTCGCTCACAATTAAGTGGCTTCTGGTGAACTCACGTGGATTTACACCACACCAATAACGCATGTTTTGCTTGTTGACGCAGCCGGAAATGTGGAAGTTAGCCTCGTCACTGAAAAAAACGACCGCGTCTTCAGGCAGGTTTACAACCAGCATTTCACATGCATTTTGACGGGCAACAAAATCGCGTTCAGTTAATTCTTGCACAGCAGCCAATTTATAGGGATGAAATTGAAGGTCTTCATGGAGAATTCGTCGCACAGTGGTGTCAGAAATTCCCATAGCAGCTGCGTGTTTGCGAGCCGAACGCCGGGGAGAACGCACAACTGACTGCCTCACTCTTTCGATATTTGCGGAGTTCTGATGGTCCGTTGAAGTCCATTTCTGGGTTTAGCGACGCTTCCACACTCCCAAAATGAGTTAACCCAGGATAGAATCGAATTACGACCAGGAACGAGTCTGTGAGGAGGAATTTCAAAGCGAGCGCGGAAGGCACGTTGCGTAGCAAGAAGTGAGCTACCGTTAGAAAAGAAGCTCTCGACTGCGAAGGCCCGCAGTCTTCCAAATATTTAATTATATAAAATTTTCTATTATATAAAAAATATGGCGATGATTGTTTAATAATAACAGATAAAGATCATATTAATAATATACTAGAACGTTTCAATAATTTTCATAATAAATTATATAATAATTTACTTAAAAAAAAAATCTAACGAAAATAATTACATTCCCCTACTATATATTCCAAAATTGAGTACAAATATTGCTAAAATATTAAAACCTTATAATTTAATAATAGCACATACTGCCAAAAATCAAATCAAAGAAATAGGTATATACAAAATTAAAGAGTGAAACAGTAACTCAGAAAAAAACTCATACGGTTTATAATATACCATGTAATAATTACAGTAAATGCTATATAGGACAAACATCACAAAATCTCGAAGAAAGAATCAAAGCGCATAAATACGCAAAAACTCAAATAACAGCCTTACATAAACATAAAATAACAGAAAAACACGATTTTGATTATAATAAAACAAAGATTTTAGCAACTGAAGAAGACAAAAAATGGAGAGAAATATTAGAAATGTTACATATTCGTAAAAATTTAGAAAACACAGTAAATGAAAGAACAGACATCAAATATCTTAATTCTATTTACAACGATTTAATAAACCTTACAAATAACACTCATAAAATGAATACACAACAATCACCAAACATCACATCTCAAAACTCATTTTTTCCAGATCTACCTTCAATTTCACACACATAAACCAATCAATATACATATTCTTGATTAGATATATTTTAATAATAAGCACAAAAAAATTTCATTTCCCTAAAAATATCGCCGAATAGTCCCCTGAAATACGGGAATAAACGCGAGCGTACTACTAACGCAACCTATTGACATTTAAAAACATCGTTCGATGATATTTGTCAAATAGACATTGCAATTTAGTAGATACCTACGGGTATAGAAGATGTGTGAAATTTCGATGCTTGGTGTGTCTGTAATCCGAGAGAGGTGTTTTCTACTGATTTCTATAGATGGAATTGTAGTGTATTTATTACTCTACGATCTTCCACTTGAAGTCACAAGAAGATGCTTGGAGGTTGAAATCGTTGCCTCACTTCGATGGACGCAGTGCGACTGACGAGTTCCTTGCAGAACGAAACATATATGTCTCGCACTTCCATCAGGTGTGGCATCGATTTCAATATTTCTCTAACATTTATCCCTTGAAGGATAATAGAGACATCACATCGTACACGTTCACATATCTAGCTCTGCTATAGCATTCTCTTTATTAACGTCAATTTTTCAAATGAACGTTCTAGTGTTCATTTTCTTATATATATATATATATATATATATATATATATATATATATATATATATATATATATATATATATAAGGAAATGAAATTTTTTGTGCTTATGGCACTGAATGAAATATTTAAGTCTTGATTAATTTCAATTTTTCAAATGAATGTTCTAGTGTTCATTTTCTATATATATATATATATATATATATATATATATATATATATATATATATAATGAGGGTTAAATGAAACACAATTCTCACAACTCCAATCCAGTCACAACTCCAGTCGTTGGAGTTGTGAGAATTGTGTTTCATTTAACCCTCATTATAAAAATGAACTCACACAGGGATAATACCATTTCATATATATATATATATATATATATATATATATATATATATATATATATATATATATATATATATATATATATATAAAGTTAGATCAACATTCTATTTTTTAGATGAAAGGTTTCATTTTTTTTTGTAGTTTTAAGTTATCCTCAAATAGATCGATATACAAATGCATTTATTGCCAAGTCCTTGTAACGCCACTGGCTTTGACATTTTCCCTCGCTCACAAAAATATATTATTCAATAGATGTTGACGTTTTGGTAGTTTTTTCTATATATGTCAAGATATATCAACGCATTTTCATATAGCTTATATTGATTTTATTGAAATTCTCACTCAAGGTACGAATTTTTTTAACATTTCATACATATTAATGGGAATAATTTAATCATCGCAGCTAAAAAATAATATGGAGTTTTCGTAATTGTGAGCTGTCACTAACCCAATTTTCTTAGAACATATTTATGGATATTTATAAAAGTAACTTAAAGTAAATGTTTTAGCAATTCCAAATATTCAAATTTAATAGTTTTTTGTCGTTCAGGTATAGGCATATTTCGATCTCTCATTTTTGTAAATCAAGTAATAGTATTAGAAAACATAAGAGTATTCCCGCTTTCTTAAATCACAATTTTCAATTAGATGTTGATTTTTTTTAATTGAAAACTAAATCATATGAATAAAATATCTGCCTACATTAATTATAACCATAAAGGTAAACGTCAATCATTTAATGAAAAATATAAATGTTTCAGTACTTCTATATCCAATATATGACAGAAATATACATTAGGTACATACCTTAGATTTATATATTTTGTTATGTATCCTATGCATCATCATCTTATATTACATTAATGATGTTAGGTAGTCTTGCTCAAATGAATAAAAAATTTAACTTTTCAAAAACTTTGATATATAAAAAACCAATACACAGTTTCAAGAAATATTTAGGTGCCTTTATATATATATTAAGAAAACAATATTTGATTCTTTACAAAATTAGAAATTGTATTTTTTCCTGAGAGTCGAAAAGTAAGTAGGTACTGAAAACAGCAACTGATGGATGCATAATTTAGCAAATTTATTGAATAGGTAAACATTTTATTAATTGTTCTCATCCCTTTTACTGTTTAATCACAATTATGCTTACGACTGGTACTTTCCTGGTAGTTTCCATAAATATATTTTCTTATGATATATATAATAAAGGTACTTCAACATAAAAATTATAGGTATATTATAATACGTTAAATTATTATTCCCTCTCAAATACAGTAGCAGAAATGTCATTTACTGTTATCCGTTCATAGGATATTGATACTGAATGAAATTCACAAGATTCCAAAACTCATAAAATTATAAAAAATTATCTGAATATCGACTTTAAAGATATGATATCTTGAGACAGAATCACAGTTACTATCGTTTTTAATTGAAGTAATTTGAAATTAATTTTAAAAGCCGGCTTCAACTTAAAAAGTTGAGTTCTAATAAACCTTATAAATTTTTTGAAATAGTAACATAAGAATGATAAATAACCCCCTATTCGATTATAATAAGCCATATATTCGGTTGATAATTGATTGTTGGAAATACCTACATAATATTAAAACTTTTTCTAACTAGTATAGTTTCTCTAAATTCTACAAACAAAAATTTTATATGTTGTGAAGCACGTATTAGCTTATATTATGAACTTAATTTAAATTATATTTTAATATTATTTAAGAACTTGCAAATTTGCTATTATGAATAATGGTAATAAAACACATACATAATAATATGTGTAGAACAATATCCCATGAACATGCTACGTTCATTGAGCTGGTAACGAATTTTCTGGAAATATCGAGTGTGCGCACTTCTGGAAAGTTCTACACAGTTCGAGCACATTGTGCGCGAGTATATAAGCGGGAGACTTGTCATTAGAACGTCAGTTACTAAATATCTGTTGTTAAAGTACGAAGTGAATTGAATATTCCGAATTTCGATTCTTCAAGTACCTAACTGCTAAAAAATGTCTCTTTTGCCATACCTCTTGGACAGTTATTATACTCGCCCATCTCGCATTTTGAATCAACAATTTGGGCTTTCGTTAGAACCAGAGGATCTATTAAGCCCAATACTGGATCCTGGACATCTTTCCCTTCAACTAAGAAATCCTTTGGGATACATTCGTCCTTGGAGAAGTGCTCTGTCGAAAAGTGATGTTGGATCAACTGTTGCTCTGGATAAGGATAAGTTTCAAGTTAATTTAGATGTGCAACAATTCAAGCCCGAAGAAATAACTGTGAAAGCAACTGGAAATAACACAATCACTATTGAAGGGAAGCATGAGGAAAAACAGGATGATCATGGATTTATTTCTAGGCAGTTTGTCAGAAGATACGTTTTGCCGAAAGATTGCGATTATAGCAAGGTAGAATCAAAATTGTCTTCTGATGGTGTGTTGACCATAACAGCTCCTAGAATGCAAGAGGACAAGAGTGAACATAAATCCATTCCAATCGTGAAAACTGGACAACCTGCTAAAATTGAACAGAAGAAAGAAGAAAATACTGAGGAACCAAACAAGAAGTAAAAAGGTGTTTGCATTTAAATTCCATGTTTTACATACTTACTGTATCACAAGACTTATTTCATTTACTCATTTTTTTTCAGTAAGTTGTGTATATTTGAGTTTTTTGTAATTTCATCGTTTATTCATTAAAATATCATGAAATACCTTGTTTTTAATTTTTCCATATGCGCTTTGTTTTTATATCATACAAAGCAGTGATATCCCACATCTGCTTTCAAGGTGATTTTTAATTAATGAGATTGAATTCTCGCTTAACTCTTGGTGAAACATAATTGAATATTAAAATAAATTAAACTCTTGGCTTAATGTTTCACGATTTATTTAACAATATGTATAGTCAACATGTTTCGAGCGTTAGCGTCAGTCTTGAAAATGAGCTAACGCTCGAAACATGTTGGCTATACATATTGTTAAATAAATCGTGAAACATTAAGCCAAGAGTTTAATTTATTTTAATAAGGTGATTTTTAGAACTATCGACTATAATTATCTAATAAATTGGAAATTGAAGTTTGATATGGCGATATTGTGCCAGTATCGTGCCTTATACCTATGGAAAATTGTCCTGTGAGAAAACAATTTAATTCTTAGAATCCTATATAATTTTTCAATGAGTTCAAACGAAAATCTCAAATGAAATGTCAGAAATGAAGATTTACAATTGATAACTTTCATGAAATATTCGACATAATATGTAGTCTACATTTTCTTCAATATAGCTTTTACTTTTTGCAAGGATTATTTATGACATTCAGTGTCTTTTCAAGGAATGCTCCATTCAAAGTTTCCTTGCATGAACAGTTATTCTACGAGCGATGTTATTGATGTCCATGAAGACAGCGATTCCTATGTTTTCAAAAAATTTATAAATGCAGCGATTTATGTGGAAAAAAGTATAAAGAAATTAGGATCGGATTCAATGTTACATTCAGATAGTATGAGAATTAAGAAAACAAAAAGGTATGTTTCAACACTAAAATTTTAATATATACCCAAAAATCGAATTTTTACAATATAAATAAAATGGTTCACGAATCAGATAGATATTCAAATATGTATATAAATATATATATATATATATATATATATATATATATATATATATATATATATATATATATATATATATATATATATATATATATATATATATATACCTATGCAATATTAAAAGTTCACCATAATTTTCTTTCGATAATTTTTTATTAATTATTCAAAAGAATGTTATAGCAGAGCTGGCTATGTGAAAATTAAATCAGATGAAATTGTTCATAAACTAGAGTTGTAAAATATATCTAAATTGATAAGAATGTGTGAAACTTCCAATATTTGATGTAATCATGTTTTTTCTATTGATTCCCAAGAATTTGAAATTAGTAATCTATACTTATATATTTATACGATTTAACAATTTATTTCTATGTTATGATTCTTAAGAGGACATTTGAAAGTTAGAGTCGATGCCTTTCGTTTGTTGGACGTGACGTAACTGAAGAGTGCCTTGTAGTACAAAACAGCGAATGGTCTAATTGAAACGTTTCCAATAAATTTAGGCACCGATTTCAATGTTTTCTTAATAATTAGTTTATATCTATATTTTTATCTAAAAAAAACACATCAACCCATTAAGCATGCATATTTATACATGAACTTTTTAGATGTACCTGCTCAAACGATGCAGATGGTTGTTTCTTTCATCCTTCTTTGGCATCCGGGGACGGAATTAAATATACGAAAAGTGAAATTCAGTTGAATTGCAATAATGCCGCCGAAACTCAGCAATGGAATGATGGAAATAACAACAAACTAAAAGAAATACGTGAACGACAAAGGGTTATCAATACAAGACGAATTGTATCCACATGCTCTATTCGTAACAATCACCGTCAATTAGGAAAGGAAGACCACGATAAATACTTCAATGTAAAACTTGGAAATTTAGAAGAAAACTTTTCACCAAATACCATGGTAATGCGAAATGAAAGAAAAAATTTCAAAATAAAAGATAGAAATAGCTTTGAGTACCAAAGAAAAGCCCCAGAAGAAGAACAAATCACACGAAAGAATGCTGCCGGTGTATTACTGCCAGAAAATCCACCTCAGGACATTAAAAAAGACGACAATGTGGATATTGAGTATAACGAATCGACCAGTAGCAGCCCAAGTTCCTCCACTTTAACAGGTTGCACCATTAGAAGCGTCAATAATGTTGCAAAGAATCGTACTAAATTTACCCTGTCATCGATGACCTCTTGCACATTATCCGAAAATGAAACCGTAAAGCAATGGTTGATGAGGAAACTAGAAGAACAAAATCAAAGGAAGATCAATGAAATGAACGAAAAAAGGAGGAAAGAAGAGGAGCGCCAAAAAATTCTGGAAAAGGAACGGGAAAATTTCAAGTTATGGCTGGCAAAAAAGAAAAAAATTGAAGAACAGCAAAGAGCTCTTTTTGAAAAACAACAGCAACAATGGGCTAGTATCAGGAAAGTGCAACTAGAAAGAAAACGAGTACAAAATCAACTAGAATTTGAACGATGGTTACAAAAAAAGAATGAGATGAAGATGGGTGCGAAATATAACAATTTTTTTATGTAATATAGTTGATATTGTTTCAAATATATATGAGGTCATTTGATATGAGTATAAACCAAACCAATTGATATAATACTAGAAGAAAAACTTATATTCTCATTTCTAGCAATGGAGAACCTAGAACGATTGAGAGCAATGCAAAAGAAAATTGACAACCAGAGGAGATTGGAAATGAATGAGGCTGCATTTCAACAATGGGTTAAAACTGCCAAGAACAAGCCCACGCCAATCCCTTTGAATAGAGGTTTGGACAGTGAGTAAAGTATATAACTAATAATTTTTCATATTTAGATTTTAATTGGGATCTTAAAAAGATACAAAAAATATTTTCTGAAATTTTTTCGCCGTTAAAGTAGTGAACTTGAATTTTTACATTACCAAACAGAAAAAAAATAGAATCATAATTTAAATTGATGTAGCTCAATAACACATTGAAAATTTAATAAAACAATTGTTAAACCAAAATTTACACATATATTAAAAAGAATACTGCGTGACGTACGTTTCGATGAGATTCACCTTTTTCAAATGCTACATGCAGACTCCAATTGAAAAAGGTGAATCTCATCGAAACGTACGTCATGCAGTATTCTTTTTAATATATATGTAAATCTTGGTTTAACAATTATTTTATTATGTTATCGATTTACATCAAGTATCGGCCTCATCAATTATTATATTGAAAATTTCTTGAATTATTTGAAAAATCAAATATATATATAAATATATATATATATATATATATATATATATATATATATATATATATATATATATATATATATATATATATATATATATATCAAAAACAATGAAATAAAAATTAAACCAATTAAGTTTCACTGAATTTTTAATTTATTAAAAATTAAACCACTTGAATTAAGTTTCACTGAATTTATTACAAACTGTACATATGTTTCGGGTGGTTGACCCATTATCCCATATTATAACCCATATAATGGGTTAATCACCCGAAACATATGTAGAGTTTGTATATATTCATCAACGTAAGTCAAGTGGTTTAATTTTCAATTTATTGTTTTTAACATGTTTCACCAAGAGATAAGCCAAACCTCCGTGTCATATAATATATATTTGTGATTGTATGACTACATACACTATCATTTATAAATATATTAAATATTTATTTTTTCAGTCACTTTCTTGTTTTCATATATTGAGTTGTTTGACGTTGAATTGACTAATTTTTACTATATGAATAAAGTCATAATTTTCTATATTTGTATTTGTTTTTTCAGGTTTAAGATCGTCTGTGTCTGTAACTTACATTAATCCAGTTCCTTGGGTTCCTAATATTGAACAGAAACCAGCATCCCAATAAAAATCTATCTAAAAATAATTTTATTGTATTATTCAAATATATCTACATACAATCTTTCAGTTTAAATATATTTCTTATATTAATATGAAGTATATTTTCATTATGGGTGGGCCTACCACTGAATCTGCTATGTTATATATTTTTAAAATATCATAAGGTCTTATACAATTGCTTAAATTATGTAACACATCAACATTATTTTTGGAGATAACTTGTATATCTCTTAGATAGATCTTTAATACCTTGATCTCCACCTCTTAATAAGTAAGTTTTATTCATTGAGTGTGAAATAAAACCAAAACTAGTTATATATCATATATAATAATTTATTAGGTTAAAAACAATTAGATATGCAAAAATTCCAGAAATATTTTCAATACATTTTTAAAACTATGCACTTGGTTTACAAACAATAATTTAAAACATATTTGCTATTTGAAGAAAATCAATGATACTCTTTTAAGCATTGAAATAAATCTAAAACATATCTGATAAATGAACACAAGTTAGAACATGATACATAAAAGTAGTAGAAAACTGCAAAAATTTCATTTCCCTGATTTCTTTTCAAACCATTTTTAATGCATTTTTTCAAACATTCAATACTGATGATCAATCTTAAATCTGAATACGTAATGAAGCTTGATTAATTCATAAAAATAAGAGATATTTATTAATTAAAAAAACTATTGAATATTAGAGATCGCTAATGATTAATTGGAACAATGATATTAATAACGACTAACTTTATATCAAAATAAAATGTTGGATTATAAATTCTTATTACCGCTGTATTATTTTAGAAAACTGTATTCATAAAATTTCAACAAAACGTAATTGTTTCAATTCATCACTTTTTAAATTTTTAATTTGAATATATCATGACTGAAAAAAATATGTGGTATAGTAGAAAATTTATTTCTTGTTTGTTCAGTTTAGCAATAGTAACGAACAATAGTTAAGATACCAATATCAATAAATAATTCAAATCACCATATTTCAAATATTTTTTTCCGGCTACAAACGTGAATTTTTCTAAAATAATTATTATTAATGATTAATTTTTTAATCCTATACTTTACCATAGTATGAATGCAGATTTTATTTTACACTTGATGTTATATTCAAGATCAAAGAAACGAGAACTAAAGATATTAAGATGGTAAAAGAAATAGAAAATTTAATTTGAATTGATATTTCTGACCAATTCTGGCCAACCTATCACGTTTGATAGGTTGAAATAGAAAAGTGAATCAGGAAATAATTTTTGCTTTATTCATAAATCAATTGAGTGTCAAATGTTGAAAAAATCATCAATATGTTTACAATTATATGAAAGTTATATTAAATCATCTACAGATTCCCTGTATGAAAAAGTGGCTTGAATAAAAAACTATGGAATACCCTTTTTCAGCTATTTTACACAATATGATACATAGCTAAATAAGAATGCTATATGTGGCAGTATAAAAACTGTGAAGAAATTTAGAAATACAAGCTCACAGTAAGAAATACATATCTCTTTAATTCTTAAAACTAGAACTCACTAACTAAAAATATCACATTTTGTACTTAAATTATGAAAGGAAAATAAAACCCAATAAAAATTAATGAGGAATTCCAGCAAGAACTAATGTCTGTATTTGAAATATACTGTGATAGGATTAGGAACAATTTATTTGTACAGAAAGCAATTCAATACACATTATTGCTTTTCATTCATTACTTAATGAATTCTGTTTGAGAACATGTACATTTCACTTTGAATAGAACATGAAATGAATAAACAATATAAATGTCAAAAGTAACACTTACATAATTCGATTCTGAATTTGTTGCCTACTTTCAGTTTAACTTTACATATCTCTATGTTTGATTGGAAATTTATTTTCTTTATATGACAACTTCAATCCACTTATGTCTGTTATACTTCGAATTGAAGAATTTGACCTAGAATTTGTGAACATCTTTGAATCATCATTTGGAGAGGACAATCCAGCTGATTTCGGTCTGTTATCTGTTGTCTCAGTTTGCTGAACTTCTGGACTCAAGGACTTACATCTTTGGTTGTCAAGATCCAAATTAACGCTTTTTTTAGCGATTATATTTTTTGCTTCTTCATATATACTGTGATAGTGAACTTCAAAGAATAATTCATGAACAATTCTTCGAACAGTTAGTCGGTATTGATTTTCTGATATTAATTTGCATGCTTCTGAATACAAACAGGCATCCTCAAATATTTTTGGATTCTCTTGTTTAAGTTGGAGGAGAGCCAATTTTGCCTGTTTATTCCAAAGTGGATTCGATAGTAATTCTATATACTGAAGCACTTCGCTTTCTAAAAATCCTGAAACTTAATTTCGCATTAGGTACCAAATTTGAAATCACACTCAAATGTTAGTGTACATGATGTGTACTGACGCATTATCATTGAACAAAGTTAAATATATATTTTAAGGATACTTCACACTCAAACACCTCAGTTAATAATATAGTATTGTATATAAGGACGAACAAATATAGAATGGATTATCTACTACAAAAAGGTGATTTTTCAACTTTTTTCGCCTATTAACATCAATTGCAGTAAAGAAACTTGAAACAAATTGAAAGGTTTGAATTACTAAAACTATGACATATGAAAATAAGTCCATGATTGAAAAAGCAAAATTATTTCCATTTGATATTGTGGAAATACTGAGGTAATTTTGAATTCAAGTGTTGTTTACTCGATAGACATTAATACTAAAGTAATAACAGCACGATTATTACATTTAATTTCCACTATATTTATCTTATTTATTTTACTATATTATATTTTAGTCATATTATTTTTCACATTATTATATATATATATATATATATATATATATATATATATATATATATATATATTTCATATTATGTCAGCAAATACAAAAGCAACTGACTCCGCATATAGCGTCTTGTAACTTTTTCAAATAGTCATTTTCTTGTTAATAAACTATCAATTAGAAGGGCAAAAATGAGGTGAAGATTTATATGGAATAGGTTTTGGTAAAAACTAATTCAGGCACTTGGCAAGATTTAGGAATTGTAGATGAAATTGGCAACTATAAAATGTATTCAAATCTAGGAATGGGTGAAACTTGCACTGAACTAAGAAATAATATAGTCGAGATCTCATTGAGAGAAAACATCAAATATCTAGGAGTTGTCATCGATAAACATTTGAGATGGAATGCTCATGTTGAAAGGTAGCCGCCATATTGAGAAGTTTACTGTACACGTTTAGGTATCTACGCAATATATTGGATCCGGATCAACTGAAACTAACTTACTACGCTCTTGTTGAATGCAGAATGATTTATGGGATTTCATTTTGGGGTGCAGCAACCACTTGCTACACAAAGAAACAAGAAGTGTTGTAAAGAAAATTCTTGAAAATAATTTATCGCAAGCCTAAGCTGTTTCCATTTGACCAGCTATACAGAGACGCAAAAATATTGGATTTAAAGCAGTTATACTTCTATCGAGGTGTCTTAGAGACATTCAAGAACAGAAAAGACTTAGAGCTGATTGATCATCATCATAACACAAGATCCACAGCAAAACAAAATGATCAAAACATGCCTTTCTCTTAGGACGAAGACGCAGAGAACATTCTTGCATCTCTCAAACAGAATGTATATTTCTCTTCCAACAGAAATGAGATCCCATCGTTGATGGTTTTTAAAAGAAAGATAAGGAATTATCTACCAAACCAACCAAGAGAGAATACGTCGGAAGTTTTTTAGGATCGCCTTGGATTTGTTTGAGTTTGCTGGAATCCTTGATTTGTGGTGTTTTTTATTTTATTTTTATGGTACAGAATTAATTTTTTTTTCATAGAAAATTAGTTAGGAAGATTAAATACAGTATAATTTAATTACAGTTGAGAAGATTTTGTTTTGGTTTATTTAAATCCTTGTAGCCCCACAGACTGGCATCCCAAAGTGGGCAATAATTTACTTTCTTATGTTTGTTATATATATATATATATATATATATATATATATATATATAACAATTATTTCACAAATAAACCTTATGTTTTGATAATACGCTAAATACTAATATATTTAAATCAATAATCAGCTAACTTTGAATAAAGAGAAAATATATTTTTCCTCGTTGATCTTATTAACTTACCTGAAGATGTAGCTTTCTCTTCAGTTTTTTTACCACCGCTTAGCGCGCACTCCAAACATGTTGACTCATTGTGAAGTAGTTCCTGATTAGGTTTTAAAATTTCGAATTTTTCGTCAGTCGATAACGAGGATAGTTGAGACTCCGTATCGGACCACTTAGTACTAGCAGTTCTAGCGCTATCCAATTTGTCCTTATCGGGAAATAAGACGTCTAAAAACTGTGGTAAAGCTATTCCCATATAACAAGGTCCGCTGCATTTAAATCGTTCGTGAACTCTGAATTTTTTCACGCTAGATAACGAAGACAAACTGGACTTGAAAATATAATCTTCAACAGATAAGTTCCTCTCATTTTTGTTCCTGGAAAGTTTGAAATATTGTAAAAAAAACGCAATTACATATTTGACCAACAAATATTGGCACCCAGGAAAATATTTATTATTTATTCTATATCTGAAAGTATATCTTAATTGTATCATTTATTGGAATTTTTTAAACAGTCCATTTATCTTTTACAATACACTTACATTTGATTGAATGGCATCAACAAATGATTTGGACTACAGCCATCGGGATCGCTATTAGTCTGCTTGCTGTTTCTTAAATAATGTAAAGTAGTATAACCCAATAGATCCTGCGAACTCAACTTATAGGAACTGCTGTGCCCTAGGGATCTGTCACTGGAAGCTTGATAACCTTGAAATGGATGAAACTGTCGGAAGATTCACCATATGAATGCAAATACTTACCACTATGTTCAGAGTCTCTTCTACACGATTCAGAATGTCTGCGAACTTTCCTTTCAGATTTTCCTAAAGCAACAACATTCGAAGAACTTGGAATTGGACTAAGGGTCTGACCTTGCAACCTATGAAAAATCAAATATTGAGCTGTAAACATGTAAAATACATCATACGTTATTTCAAATTCATAATATTTCATTATATAGAGTTATCCTTACAGAGCCAAGACAATCAAGAACCAAATAATAATAATGAATTGTCTTTATTGCCAAATAGTGATAAAAAATAATAAAGGCGAAGTCAAGCTGAAAGCTTTTCCACTTAATCTCTATATATAAAAATAAAACATGAAATTCCCAATAAATTAACAGCAAAAGGAAGCGAGAATTAATAACAGAAACAAGATATTCAAAAGGAAGAAAACATAAAATTATAAAAAGAATAATTGAATAAATAAAAATGAAATAACAACGTAAGTTAATTCCAAACAAGAAATAATGATAAGAATAGATAATGCAAGAGAATCAATTCTGATTCCTGAGGAGAAAAGTCTTATACATACGCTTAAACCTATCCAAGCTACCTGTTTTAACGTCCAATAGAATGGAGTTGTAGACTTGAACAGCATTAAACGAGAAACATTACGGAAGTCTGACCGATAAAAACGCGTCAAAGCAAGAGTGTAAGGATGTCTTAAATCACGGATGTGCATTGCGCTTCTATGAACCAACTTATTTCTGAGGTGAGGAGGAGAAGATGATGACAGAATACGAAAAACGGCCGACCCCAAATGATACCGGAATAGATTTTCCAACTTCAACCAAGCAAGTTCCTTGATATAAGACGACACTCTTGTATATTTACATAGTCCATATATGAACCTACAACAAGAATTAATAATCTTTTGCAACCTACGCCTAGTAAGTGAGTAGAGGCAAGGGTAGTAGAGGATCAAACCATAATTCAAAATTGACAAAACAACGCTTTCATAAAGTTTTTTCCGCAGAGCCAAGCTTGAGTAGTGTCGGGAGCCGTAAAGTTGTCTAAGAACCAAATATGATTTTCTTATCAACAAACCCTTGAAACGAAGACGGCAATCGCAGATTACTCCCAAATGTTTAGCACTTCTTGCACCACTGAGAGGCTTAATCCCAATAGATAAGTTCATGTCATTTTTAAAGTTTAAGGATGATCATTACAAATAACACCATTATAAAATGTTTAATCTGAGTATAAAGGCAACCATTACTTCTATAAATATAAATTTGAAAAGTTATTTTCTTAGATCAATATTGAAAAACGCAATTAACACACCCTTTAGAACATACAAGACAAAAATGTAGTATTATTGGACCGAGATTTATACAAGACAAACAAAGTGGAAAATGCATCTATTGATTTTATGAATTGCAATACAACTAAAACTTACTGATCATTTATCCAATAAAATATATGTTTATGTCTATAATGCCGGTTTCACACCAAACGGACAAACCAATAAACACAAACAAAAACTGTTTTTCCGAACAAAAATATCAATGTTCTTGAAAAAGTGAACAGTTCTGAAAATATTTTTGTTTATAAAAACTGTTTTTGAAAACAAAACACTTTCCCATCTGGAGTCGGTAAATCAAAAAAGATCAAATTTTGTTCTTCATTTTTGTCTGTCTGGTGTGAACGCAACTCTGAGACATTGAACAAGTTGTTATCAATTTAGTTCTGTTATCACTTTTTATCACATTTTGGTCATGAATCTTTTTATTATATAATCATATATATATATATATATATATATATATATATATATATATATATATATATATATATATATATATGGTAAAAAAAAACTACAGCTAATTATGAATTCGAGTCGGACATTTTTTCAACTAAAATTAAATAAAAGTACTGGTTAAAAAGTCGTACTACCAAAACGGGACAAACAGCAAAACACAAAAGAGTTTTGAAAACAGAAAACTTGTCAGTTCAGTGTAAACAGTCTGTTTGTAAAAAAAGTTTAAAAACAAAATATTTTTCTGTTTTGTTTTTTGAGAACAAAACTGTTTTCCAAAACTGTCTGCCTGGTGTGAAACTGGCATAAGAATAACCAAATTTCTTCAATAAAGCTTCAATTTATTACAATTATTACTATGGCGAGTTTCATGATCAATGAAAAAGTTTCACTTACATAGATATCTTTGTCCCCGGATAATAATCTCCTGAGCTCATACTTGATCCACCCGAAGTACTACCTTGTCTGTACAGACCAACTCTTTCTCTTAGTTTCACCTCATAATTTTTCAACATTTCAAACGTTTTACTCTCCGACATCGAACGCTGATGATAAACTGTTGAAAGATTTCTTTTAATGGGAAGAGTTGAAGATTTTCTCCAAATAGCATTTCTTTCCAAACTTCTATCTAAAAATTAATTCAACCGAATGGGAATCATTTAAATTTTACGTTTAACAATGATTTGAATTTTACCTGGACTTCCTATCTGAAAATAATCTTCCTTGGAGCTTCCCTCTCCTTCCAAAATGGGGTTAAAAGTTGGAGAACCAGTAAAACTATATTCCAAAAAACTTTCCTCTGATCCGTTTTCTGAATCACTGAGAACACTCGATTCTTCCTGAATTATTGGGAAGGTTTCGTGCCTGTTGTGTCTTGTGCAAACCCAACCTTGAAAAAATATATAAAATTGTAATATAGGAAAACTGAGGAAATGATGGCTAACAGTTTCTGCTCATAGAACCGACTGAAAAAAAATTTTTCATTTTCAATTCCTTCAATAAACAAACTACTTTTCTATTTATTTTATAGTCTATTTTTTTACATATCATGTTTAATAGTTCTATTATCTATACTCTACACCAGCCTTTCCCAAAGTGGGCGCTGCAGGCTTAAAGGGGGGCAGTACGAGGCCCAGAAAAAAATGGGGGTTTTGTGTAGAGGCTTGAGGGGCGATTTGTAATTTCATCTAACTTGGAAGACTCTTAGACACCGACTGAGCTCTCGACTACAACTTGTGAACATCAACTAATATTAATTAAGAGATTGCTCAAATTCGGTTTGATATTTATCTCCGCGTAGTACATGTATATGTCCTGCTTTATCCAATAAATAAAAGAAAAATCATGTCAATCGGTTGCTCCGTTTCGAAATGAAAGTAGGCATAAACGAACAAACAAAAAGGCAATAGATACACTTTCGCATTTTAATAGTTATTAGCATTCCTAATTTTCGTAGATAATAGACTGTGGGCAATCATGTTTTAAAAGTTTTTTTTTGAATAACCCGATTTGTGCATTTCTGTATCAATCGGCTTGTTCAAAGAATACTTGTTCCTACCCGTTGAGTACGATTGAGCGTCGAATTAAATAAACGAGTTTATGCATGTTTGTCATGCGGCTGTTCTTTAGTAAATTGAAACCTGATATCAAAAAACTTATTAAACAGCATCAGAATCAACCTTCACATTAGTTTTTATATAAGAATCAATTATGTTTGTTTTATTTTTAATAAAACTGTCTGAATACTATAAAGTCGCGTTTCAATAATCATTCTCATTGACAGGTGTAGCCTGTAAGAGTTAACTTGAGACCTCAGCGCCGTTGTGTACTACTATACCTACTGTGCTCAGGTTTCAAGTTAACTCTGGCGAGTTATAGTAAAAGTCTCGTTCAGAATGAATGTTTCATCTTCGCTAATATAGATCACGCTAATTAATTAATTTAATTTGAAGTTATAGTGGTTTTAAATTAGGTGAAAAAATGGGGGCGCTAAAAAATAATTTATTCTCAAAGTGGGCAGTAGGCAAAATAAGTTTGGGATCCCCTGCTCTACCGAGTCTCAAAATTGAATAATTGAATCCTGATGTTATAAAATGTTATTGAGATCCATTAAATAAAAGGCTTTCAACCAATATAAAATTACTAAATAAATTTTTTGAATTTCCAAATTCTTCATTCTTCATTATTGATTAATGCATATAATAATTCGTGATACTATAGATTTTACTCAATTATTATGAAGCAATGAAATTACTAATCAAAAATCTGTCATTAGTTCAGAAACCAATTTATACAAATGCTCGAAGTTTTTCATTCAATATATCTGAAGATGTGTGTATAACACTGAAAATTTATCCAATTTATAATTGTCAAATTAACAGGAATTTCAATTTCACCTAAATATGTTCAATGTGTGAGAAGTATAACAGTTTTAACACCTTATAACAATATTTAAAAAATGAAAATCGCAAATTCATTCAAGAGCTACTTGAAGTGGAATATTACTTCTTGAAAAATTGTTCTAGTATATTGTTCAATTCTTCTGCATTGTTCAATATATTGTTGTGTATATACGAATTTGTTGATTGAGAGAAGAATTATATTGAGCTAGATGCCTAATTAAAATATCTTTATAGCATTCACTCTTGACATAATCTTAACAATCATCAAATAGAAAAAATATGAAACACACACGTTCAACTTACCTAATTTGAAAATTTCATCAGCTCCCAATTGTGTTGTACCAATAAGCCCTAAAGCATAGTAAGCAGTTGCCCTTATAGAATATACGGAAGCATTTTCGGCTAAACATATCAGCTGCGCAATTAAATCTTCATTCAATAAAAGTTTAAATCCATCTGTAGATGTACATAAATGGGCTAGTGCCCAGATACTAGCTTTCATTTCGAGAATTTCTTGATCAGAATTTGTAAAACTATCTGATATCACCTGAAAAATTTGCATATTTGCATCAATCAAAATTATTCAATCAATTTTTATTTTTTATTGAATTTTGTTAATTTGAGTCAAAGATATTTAATTTCATTGGAAAAAGATATCTTCTATATCTTAATAAATATTATACCCTAAATAAATAAAACAATATTTAATGAATTTTCGAAATTTTGTTGAAGATATAACATACACAATTGCTTTTTGAGGATAAAATTTTAATGCATTAAGTATGTTAATAAAGAGATACTAAAGAAAGTTATGACAAATTACCTTCAGAAATCTTCTGATTGATCCATGGTCCACCAACGCTTTGAATCCATCACTATGTTGGCAAAGTTGACCATACAAATGAGGTGAAAGATGGTGATCCTTATGATTGAACGACCTAGAGCTGCTCACTCTTTTGTCATATTTACCATCTGCTCCCCTCTGATGAAGAGTCAAAGAATCAGAAATATCATCTTCTATCTGTTTTACATAACGATAAACAAATACGTCGTTCCATTTCTTGATTTCGTTTACTATATTGTTCTCTCTAGAAAATTTACTGTAACCATTAGGGTGAGACAGAATGCGAGTCAGTAAAAATGTCCCTTTTCTCCTAGTACTTCAAAATTTATTGGAGTATTGATCAAAACTTCTAAGCATTCGGCGGATTCGCAGGCCTCATGTAAAATCGACAAAGCTGACAGTAGTATAACTTTGGCCTTGTCATTGAGCTGGTTAACTAGCAAAGGAATTCCCCAACTAGCGAAATCTGGAACTCCCGACCTGAGTAGAATCAATAGGAACTGTGTTGAATACAACCGGGAGCTTTCAATGTTACACTTTAATACTGCAGATAAGAGGTTCCTTGAAAGAGGATTGCTGCTGTAGTCCATGGAGGATATAATCAGTTTAACATAGCAGTCATTGTTCGTCGTTGTTGCCAAATTCTGTAAGCTGGAATAAATTTTAATTTCAGTTTCATAACAAAATAACACGTGCAATATGTCCACAAGACTTTTGCTTTGAAGCACACAACACATATTATTAAAAATTTGCATTCAAAAACAAAATAGGAAGGTAAAAATAACTGCAGCGATATTTACGTTTATTTTACAACTGATACAGTTTAATTGAATTTTTGAGGAAAAAATTAAGATTTGTAAAATCAGCTTATAGAACACCGCCTTTTTTGCTGCCTCAGAACCAGCAGATATATTGAAAGAAACAGTAATTTTTGAACTAACTGATTTTGGAGAAATCAAGAACTGATAGAAATATGTTTTCATTAATTTATTTTGCTATTTGACCCAAGGAATGGCTTATAAAATGTAAGATCAATATGAGAAGGAAAAGGAAAACATAAAAATACATGCCAATGACAAGTGAAACAATTACAAAGGTATCAGATGAATTTCAATAAAAAACGCTTATATAGAATATTAAACGCAAAATATAGAAATGACAGCTATAAATGAGAAAATCATAGTTTATTAGTTGAAAATAAATTATATAATTTCTTATGTATACTAAAAATATATTGTCATTAAGTCATATACAAAAGCAACTGATATTAAAGCAAATAAAATTACTTATAATTGAGTTGAATATAAACTAAATTTCAAACACTTGAACTTATGATTTACACTTTATTGACAACATATCATGACGCGTTACAAACGACTTCTTCAGATGCTAACAGAATACTAAAAGTCGTTTGTGATGACGAAACGCGTCATGCTATGAAGTCGATAAAGTGTAAATCAAGTTCAAGTGTTTGAATTTAAGTTTATATTCAATTATAATGGATTTACATCAAGTAAACGCCAACCACTTTAAATATAATTGAGTTATTTTTGTTAGACTTGAACATTTCACAAACTCATTCCAAAGCTTCATTCTCATTGAATATTATTAGACTCACCATTGAAAGATATTGATCTGATTAAGAATATTGACCCCGCATTCAGTGGTCGCCAATCTGCCAATGAATAAAAAATAATTCTGGCACTGTGTTGTGACCATGTGTTGTGGACTGAAAAGGCAATCATGCACACTTTTACCGCCTACCAGGGCGCTGATGTGGCTCAGAATATCCTTAAAGAGATCAGTTAAAAGGCGAATTGATTCGTTTTCGTCCAATTCCGTCAGAAACTGTATCAGTTCAATCCCGACCATCGTGTAGGCCAAGCATAACTTGGAAGCACTGAGATCCATGTGCGAATATTTGCTGTTCGAGGGCAGGAAAAAATCGACCAGGCGCCTGAAGAACATTTTGTGGCTACTTTCATTCAATGTTACCTTCAGACCACTTTCTCCCTAAAAAAAATTCCAGAGAAAATTCAGATCTATTCGACTAGAAATATATAATAGGAAATTTTCAACACAATTGCTTGGGTATTCAAGAAAAATATGCGAAAATGACAATAATATTATAATTATTTATAAATAATTGTTAATTAATTAACAATAATTCGCACTATACACATAAAAATTAAAGAACAATTATATGGACTAATTCAAACTTATCATGAAAATATTTATGAAATTACTAGAATCACTAAAAAAGGCATTGTGTCACAATTGTGATATTTCTGTAGTTTTGAATAATTACATAATCCCTAATATTCACTACATACATAGACTAATAATAATAGACTTGGCGAACTTTTTCAACCAATAATGTATGCCGACCACACTATTTTCTCTTTTTCCTGCGGTGATATTGTACATTTATCTCAGCAGTGCACCCTTGCTCTGAATACTTTCGATGAATGGTGTCACTCAAATGATTTAGTATTGAATGAAAGTAAGACTGACTGCATAGCATTCACTCATAGTCGGTCAAATATCGATACTCCTACTGCAATCAAATTTAAAGAATCATCCTTTAAGTTGAAGGATAACATAAAATTTTTAGGAATACACTGGACTCCCACCTGAAACAGTGCACAGGTAGCTGTGCTGGGGAGGAGGCTGAATTCAGTTCTGTATACCCTGCTGGTCCTTAGATCTGTTTGGGTTTTGAAGCTGATTTATTTTCAGTCTTTGATATCCTATAGTATAATTTTTTGGGATGACTCCTCTGCCGCGAATACCTTATTTCTAATTCAAAAGTCGGTGCTTAGGATTATGATGAATATTGGGCGTAGAGACTCTTGTCAGGGAAATTTTAAAGGTATGACTTTCTAAACTATGTATGGCCTTTATATTTACAGACTCCTAATATTTATTTATCAGAATACTCAGTATTTTAAGAATTATAGAAATCGAAATAATACCCGGAAAGTTTTTCCGTTTATGTATCCTATTCATAGCAGTAGTTTATATGAACAAAATTCACTTTAGATCGCCATGAAGTTATTCAATTTTCAAAAAATCATTTTCAAAAAATTTGTGAATATAGAGTATTTAAAAAATATATATATATAGATTAATATTAAGTTGTGAACTGTATTCCTTGACCGAATTTTTCCACCCACATAGTGGCACATATTTGTTTTTCTTTTACGTTTTTCTTGATAGGGTGAAATGTATTTTATTCTTCTCTTTTTTTAAGAAAATAAAGCTTACTATATTCTATTCTAATTATATAATTTCTAATATTCACTGCCTATATCAGAGCTTTCAAAATTTTGATGGAATACATTCATTACCAAATTTTGATTACATTTTATTGCAGCCAAAATTTGGTACCAAAATTTGGATTTGGAAAATCCAAAAATATTGATAACAGCAAAGTATTTTATAACTATATCAAACTGATCAATCCAAACTTAAAACAAAATCATATAAAAAAACTTAAACATTTATATTATACATTCATTTTTAAACTTAGGTATAAGGTGAATTTCATATATCTAAATATAATATTAGTGATGAAAGTGATAGGATTATCATCTACTTTGTAATATTGATTAAGTGTACATATAGCACCAAATCACAATTATTTCAAAAGTTATTACATTATTAGAAAAAAAGATTATGAAATATCGACATCTACTCATCATACTTCATAAGAAACATATCAGTTATTTATTGTCTTGATTAAATTGTTTAACTGTCTTTTAACCAATTTAGATAAGCAGTATCTATAATAGTAAATCTTAAAACAATTTCTTTAATTTAATTCACTTGTGAAAAATTTTTGAATTATTACATTGACAAGACAAACAAAAGAAACAATAATTCAAAGTAAACATAGGCAAATAAAAACAATTTAAAATTAATGAGAAAATAAATCAATTTCTATTACAATGAAATTAATTTTAGTATTTATTATAATGTGAAACAGTTTGCTAATTTCAACAAAAATTATTATATTTACTTCAAATATGTTTTTATGCCAATAACTTATCGACAGTTATTAAATTAAACTAACCTAGGAGCAATATTTATCACAACTTACAATTTGTGTAGTATTTTTGTGATAATTATTTGACATTACATTAAACTTCTATGTTTGGAATTATACTTTTCAGCAATATATCATCAAGTGTTCTGGTAGAAGTGAATTGACATTACAACAAACTGCTAACAAAGTTATAAGATATAGTTTTTACCTTCACAATCATTCTGATGAGATTCCAATTCCATTGTAAATGATCTTTGTGTGTGAGAACCCCCGTATCTTTTATTATATCATTGCCACTGTGTGATACAAACTGGGAAAAAAAGAATCGTATTAAAAACCCATAAGGATTAGGTATTTTGTAAATGTTGAAATACTGAAGCAATTCAAAATTTCAATGGAAAGATTCACCTGATGAATTTTCGATTTTAAACTCCTACTTCTATGGGAATTAATCAATTTGTTCTTCTTCATGGACAATCTTAAATTATTTCCGCTTCTCAATATGAAATCTAAATATAAACTAGATGAGGCAGGTTTATTTTTCAACAACCTTTAAAAAACACAAATTGAAAATTATTTTAGAAAATGAAATCACAACTTCTCACTTGTGGAATTGCACTAAGGCAGTAACTGCTCCTATAGCTTGAGGAGTATTTTCGGTTGCATATTCTATTAGGGTGGGTAAAGCAGGTGAAGTGTTGCAACATTCTGGGGGCAGTATGGTTTGCATTAAGCGGAGAAGCTCTCCTGAAATTTCAATATAGAATATATAAGAATGTATTAGAAATTATCAATATTCTAGCAAAACAAATTTTAGTATTGGATGTAAATATAATCAATTTTATCTGGTTTGATCTAAAATGTACTATTTGTTAAACAAAAGCCATCCTAAAAAATAGTGAATAGAATTCGGCTTATGGAAGATTTTCCCCTACAGTCTAGGCGAAAAAAATTATCACTAATTAAATTTGTATAACCTAAAAATTTTATGAAACTACGAAGAAATGTTCATATAGAGAAGAAAAGTTGGACTAGACATAGAAGGCAATAACAAAATCATTACATGACTTTCACAATATTCTTCTACATTCTTCAACCTTATTTGAAAGAAATTTTGGCAGAAAATGTCAAAAACAGTGAAAGATACTAAAAAATGAATTGATCATAATTATTGAAATTCTCAGAAAATGCTGCAACTTGATAAACGAAATATTAAAGTATTGCAAGTTATTTTTTTTACACAAAAAATATCTTTTCTAAAGCATAAGAGTAACTCTTTTCCTTCAGGTTTTAAAATATTTTCTGTTGCTCACCTAATAAAACTGTAGCCCTAACACTTATAAAGGTATCACTTGTGGCTATAACTTCGACGAGAGCACCAATAAGACCATTATTATGGAAACAATATAACAGTGCAGCTAAGTGCATATCAACAATTCTTGGTGTTGCTTTGGCTAAGTGAGGTAGGAATGATTGTCCCTCTGCAACAACAAAACCTTCGTTCAGTCTCCAAGCCACTTGGGGTTCGCTCAAATCTACAGCACTCAGAGCCACAGAAAGTTCATCTGTCCATTCAGGCTGAGGTAGGCCAAGCAATTCATAAAGAAGATCCAAAATGGCTTTCTATAATGGAAATCAAATTATTTTCAAACATCATTTCAGAATTGAAATTTCTACGATATTATTCCACATATATACTTAGATATGCATCTCATTCCAAGTAAAATGATTCGAAAAAATTCTCAATGAGTTTTCTGTTATACATAATATATTGTAATATCCATGGTTTTGTATATGATATTCTCAATACTTACTCTCACTTCCAATTGATTCAAATATAAAATATCTACAATAGCTTTCAATCCAGATCTGTTATTTGGACTACAAAAATGTAAAAGTCCAGGCCAACTCCTCAAGATAGATAACATAACTAATCTGCTACAGTTGAACTTCAAATCTCTCTCATCTCTGAAAAATAATTGATATGACTCTATAATGAAACATAACATTACTTTGATCAAGTAGTTTTCATTTAGATTATGTAAAAAATAAGATCTTTTACAATGATGTATTTGAATTGTTCAAAATAATCATTTCTTCAATCAATTCTTCACATATTTCTCTGATTAAAAATTATCCACGCTTATGAAGACAAAAAAGCAAACAATATTCATTTTTTTTTTAACATAGAAGGCGATAGCTTAAAGTAAATCTATTCTCTTGTTCATAACTATTTCTCACGTTCTAGAGTAAAGAGTATTATTTGTATACTTTGCTGATTGTTAAATATGTACAGGTAAGTAACCTTCTTACAGAAATTTTAAAATTCTAAAACTGAGAAAACAGTATTTTTATTATCCAAGTGCAACATGTTCTTTCAATTACTTTAGATTATTATACTTTTGAGTTCATATTATTATGATTTCTGACATTGTCAATTATCAATATAATGTGATTGATAATGGAAGGCTTTAAAAGTATCAAATATATCATCTGAAAATCATAGTAAAATTATCTTTACAAATTATAATTATAATAGTTAATGACTGAGATTGAATTTTCACTTAACTCTTGATGAAACATAATTAAACATTGAATTGAATTAAACTCTTGGCTTATCAATAATATCAATGGCTTAACAATAGTTAAATATATAGTCAAATTATTATTAAAATAAAAAAACACAAACATATTGACAATATAAAATTTATTGAAAATTACTCTTATCCTTCTAAAATAAGTAAAATTCTTATGAATTTTATATACCTGCTGAAAAAAGCTTTATGATATTCATATTGCCCCTACTTTATGTTACAAATAGTATTATTCAGAGTTGAATCATTAATGAGATATTTGTAATATTCCCTTTACCTGTTCTTATCTTTCCAACCATGTTTATAATGAAAATCACAATATGGCGTTGCAACAGCTAGTAAGTCAACATGGGCAATATCTCTAGTACTTGGTTTATCTAACAAAAATAAAAGAACTCCACATAAAGATTCCGCAATTTTTGGCATTTGGCATTCAAGGAGATTCCTGAGTATTGCTGCGACACCCCCAGTTCTGATGAACTGTTCACTATTCAAAACACCTGAAAAAGTGTAAATCAAGAAAATTTTAAATATACCTACATTACAACTTACCTAATTCACACAATGTAGCTAGACATATCCTTATCATTCTATCTTTTTCTTCAATCCCTCCATTTGCCAAGGAAATAAGACATCTAGCTAAAGAATCATGAAAATTCGAAGGAGACAACAAAATAATTCTTCTGATCAACTTCATTGCTTCTAGCCTTTCGGTGTCATTTCGTAATGACAAATCAAGACATCTTAAATAATTGATATAAGAATATAGCATATTTGTATTCCAACATAATATCAGGGGACATACCTAACCACCAAATACGGCAATAATAAATTATTGAATTCTAAAACATCATTCTCATTTAAAATTACATGCCTCATAGCTCTTAATCCTCCAGAACGAATAAGTGGCGAAGAGTTTACTAAAGATACCCTGAGACTGCAAATAGGAAGCATTAAATGTATTTTCAATCTGAATATAATATGGCAATGCAGAAAGTAAATTGCGAAACCACCGTGTGCATTATGAGTAACAGGAATACACTTACCACATAAGAACTTCTCTAATATGATAACCAATACTTAAAAAGTTTCCATCAAGCCTTTTACTGAAATCTACAAATGCTTTCAAATATTTCAATTTGTCCTCTATTTCTTGTGTACAAATACCATTTATAAGACATTTCATTACAAGTTCTGGCTCTGAAAACAATCAATATAAGATGATCTGATACCACAATGAACTAATCAACATAAAAATAATGATTCACTGTTTTGAGAAAGTTAGCACTCATGATGATTTTGTTTATTGGGATACACAATAATTAAATATATTAATAAGCATTTTTGGTGATACCTTTAGTGATATCTATAGGGTCTCCGCCTCTTGATTTACCTAAAAAGAATCAATTGAAAACATTTTATTTAGCTATTTTCAAATTTCACCAAACCTCGCCTCAACCTGTCGGAACATGATTTTGGATGTTTCAGCATCCATGAAGTCATTGCTACCTTTAATTTGACTTAGAAGAATTATAAATTTTTTCGTAATTATTGTTACTCTTCAATATATTTGTAGTATTTTCCCACATAAATATGCGGTCACTATTCACAATATACAATGTCAAATATTGATTTAGGTTAGGAACTGTCATAATGCAAATAAAACTAATGTCATAATATTCAACGTTGACTGTACCACTAACTGCTGTTAATAGTCTTCTTCTCTTGAAACAATTTATGTCTCTTATGAACATTTGAATATCTTTTAGCATTTGCAGGTTTTCAACCCATTTTCTACATGCTCTTGTCGACTACGGTCATCTCTTACTTAGCTGAGCTCCATTTGATTTTGAAAATTTTCCCTTTTGTATTTTTTTCAATTGAATTTATTTAGATGATTCTCCTAAGTAATCTTTTAAAACGTTTTGCAACTCTTAACTAACAGAAGATAGTTACCCAATTTGAAACGGCTTTTCCTGTGTTGTTTGATGATTTATATTTTCAGAAATTAAAAACGTAAATTTAAAACCTTTCATGTGGTTAACTAAGAATTGAAAGAAAGTGCATAGGCTAGCGTCTTCTGTACATTCCAGGCGTGTATGTTAAAATATTTTCCTGTTTCTAATTATATGTTTTTAATTGAAGACAAATATAGGCTTATCAATTATGGTATAATATGGTATTATATTCCGTCATCCATAATGAGGAAAGACAGTAATAAAACATTCAATAAATACCTAATACTTAATATAATAAAGTAATGACTCAATCAGTATAGTTATGGATTTTGTTATTCATAAATATAATTAATATATAAATTAAAAATCAGTAATTGGGCTTCAAATTTGCAGATTTTTGATAATAAGGCAAAATTTAAAAAGTCAATTTCAGCATGTCATTAAAATATATTAGAATGTTAGAATGCATTCTAAGGAAATTGAAATCAATTCTTTTATCGATATTTGCAATGAATTGAAGAAAAATTTGATTTATAAAATGATAGTAATAGATTTGAAAAGTGTGTTTGATTTGATTTAAACGTTTTGTTTTTAAAGAATTTGATTAAATGAATTTGGCGAAACATTGTTTAATATATTGAATAAAATACACTTGGCTTAGTTTTACTTAGCTAAACTGAGGAACTGTCATTTAGCTTTTGGAAATGGGGTCACACAGAAACAATTGTCTAGCAAATGATATAATTTTGGGAAACTAAGCCATCGGTTTGTTCTGTTAATAGGTACATTCTTAATGAGTCGAAAATTTTGCTTGGATTTACTAATATACGATCCCAATGGAAAATTAATTGAAAATCGAATTCAAAACTGTAATAATGAGAAAAATGGCCAACATATTTTATAACAAATTTAATGTCATAACATTTTCCAGCTAATTTGGTTTAGTATAAATTTTTTTGTGAACAAAGTTAGAACTCGTCACATTTAGTTCGCATTTATGTAATTACTACTTATAAGCGATAATGAATATTGTAACTCAAACAAGTTGTAAAATATGAGAATCGATAATGCTTCCAAGGTATATACAATTTATCTATTAAACATCTTTTGTTTAAACAGAATTTTTTCCAACATGACAACGCTGCAAGACTATTTTGCACTAAAGTGAAGAGCACAGTTTATTGGACGTAAGCGTACAGTTTATTCTGTTTAGTTAGTCAGTACGTCAGAGTGCTTACTGTCCGTGGAGGAAGGTCGTATAGTCTGTAAAAGAAGGTTAGGAGATTGAATTTATAAGATTATTTACGGGAGTATTCGTACAATCAAAAAGCATCTGTCGTTTTGGGTTGGATTAATTGTAGTATTTATACAGTCGTGCGTGATTAGATATACCGCGTGATTTCTAGTATTAACGAATATTTGTTGATTTACCCTGTTCTAAAATTGATTTCTCAGTTGTAAATATCGCGGAACGTTCAATTAACGGGTGTTCGATACTAACCTAGTTTTGAGAGTCTGGAAGACCAACTACAGAAAATGAAATGGATTATTAGTTTGTTTTTCATATTTTGTGGTAAGTGTTATAATGAAATCCAAATGGTAATTAACATTATTTATACTTATATATGAATAAATGTACTAGATAGAAACTGGTATTGCGTTCTAGACGATGTTATAGATGAGTTCAAGTGAGCAGATATTGTATAATCCGGTATCTTTCCGCATATGTATTTTTCAAAAGATTTGCAGAACTATTTGTACAACATAATCAAGTTATTAAGGAAATATAATTGTTCAATTAGTATCGCCCAATGTAAACAATCACTTGTTAAATGGAAAATATATCTTGACTAGCAGATATATGAAATTTGGTAATATTATAATTTGAGGAAAATGGTATTAATCATGTGCCAAGTTTATCCTGTGGTTTTTAATTTAAACTCGAGATATATAACTACATTAACTTTCTATGTTTTTTAAGCATTATAAAACGGAAATTGAATCAATAAGATTTATGTTTTGTAAATGTAGGTATTCATTATTTACGTATTTTATTCATTTTAGACATTAACTTGTAAGTATTGAATGAAATGAACATTCATTATAACAGCCTCAGTTCATATGTCCAAAATTGGGTAAAAATTGGCCAAAATTGGCAAAATGTACAAGCTATATTATAACATTTTGCTTTTTAGAAGATTGTAAGTGACCTTTTTGGTAAAAATATCTGCATAAATGCTACATTTTTTCTATACTATCAGTTACAAGATGATCTCTCAAGAGTCAAGATAAATAGGTACCTCTAACTATTGGAGTAAACTGGCGGTTTTTGCGATAAGATAAAGGCGACCGCAACTAAGATAATTTTTGTCCCCACAGCAGAGAACGAAAAGAAAGCACACATATTCGATAAATAGCCCTTGATTAAAAAACAATTATAAGATTTATATCAGAAACGATATGTCGCGTAACGTGCTTGTCAATGAGAAGAAGATATTAGAAATAGTCGAAACATTTAATGGAGATGCCACAAAAACATTAACTTTTTCAGGCTAGAAAATAAATAGCAGTTAACCTTAGTAAAGATAGCTCTTGTACTGGTCAGCCTTTTTTAACACCAATTTCTCTTTATGCTGTAACATTTAAGAACGTTTAATGTCTTTTCGTAATTAGCCTTGGAAATTGTTTTATAAAATTAACATTTTTAGTAGTTAACTCAAAAAATATATGCAATTTTCATAATCGGTGACACTTTTCATTAGCCTTCGATTTCATCCACTACTTACTTAATGTGATTTATTTTAGCTTAACTAATCAAGTTAACGATAATTTTTCATTGCAGTTTCCTGTAACTACTAGAGTTTATTCATATTGCGGTTTTTGCAAGCGTACAAATAGATTAAAATGAATTTATTCCTTGCTGACTTTTGAGGAACTCACTATTTAACGGTCGATCGCATAAAAATTAATTGGGACGTAGGCGAAAGTTACGCTTGGTGTCTGCCATTGTCTCGAGTTATTCTGAAACCTTCTAACTATTGGTGAAAACTTTGTCAAACCAATGAAATTGTTGTATTTATAGTTTATTAAATTCGGTTTAATATATATATATATATATATATATATATATATATATATATATATATATATATATATATATATATATATTTATTTAATGTTTTAGCAATACCAGGCTTCTTTTAATGTGAAAAACTTTATTTTCGTTAACGGCTCGTTGTATATCACAATTTTGTCAAAACTAATATAATATAATAACTAACATTCAAAATAAACTATGTATTTTAAACAGGCAATAAATCAATATATAAACATATATATATATATATATATATATATATATATATATATATATATATATATATATAATATAGGCAATAATATATATATATATATATATATATATATATATATATATATATATATATATATATATATATATATATATATATATATATATATATATATATATATATATATATTATAGAATTTTGGTAGACTTATGTTTAATCTAGATGAACTTGAATTTATAATTTTTATTATTAAGTAATTCATATTTAATAATAAAATTAGCATCCTCATTAACTTTTGGTTAGTTTTCATAAAATGTAATACATTGCATCCCATATATTGTTTACTGGTCCATTTAAAACAAAGGTATTGGATTCTTAAGGGTACACAACCTAAGTATTTTCTAGAAGTAAATGTCTTAGGCGTTCAATAAAAATAAATACTTTATGTGACAACTTAATCAATCATACGTTATAAAGTTGATTGGTGATTCTTTTATCACTTGGTGAAGCATGGTTTAATATAAATTTGTTAAAAAAGTTCAGCAAGGTTATCATTGAAAATGGGGTAACACACCGGAGCAATTGTCGGGCAATTAATATAATTCTGTGAAAACAATAACAAGTGCTTTATATTCATTTTAATAATATCGGGTAATTTATTATCCATAATTACACCAAAAAACTAAAAAGATTCATATGTTCCTCTCATATCCTTATTTATGTGATTTAATTGTCACGGCCACCTTTAATACAGGCCATGAAATGAATATCTGTCATAGAATAGACAGTGGTCTAACAATCCCGCCATTAGTTGAGCTGGTATACTAATGCAAATAGGACGCTTCTCAAAACTTTCGCAGTTTGAAGTTGAATAATTTGAGCTTTTGGTATAAATTCTATATTTTTCAATTGTGTACAGTGTAATACAAGTGTTGATGTTGATAATTTTTTGAAATCTCAACATCAAACTATAAAAAACAAAGTGTTTATTAGTTTGTTTACAAATTTCAGTGAAACGAAATCAATTTTGTGTTGTTTAAGACTTTCGTAGTTTGAAGTTAAATATTTAACGATTTCAGTTCTAATCCTCTATTCATCAATTTTCTATAGCGTTATTTAGGTGTTAGTGTTGATAGTTTGTGAATAACATAACATCAAATTATAAAAACGAAGTGTTTTGTGTGTATCGAAAATCGAATTGAATTTCCGTTTTTGAATACTGATTACTAACAAATAATTTTTTTTGTGAAATATAGTGTAGAGGGTAGGTTTTCCGTAGATGATTCAGTAAGTTTCATGCTTGGAATAGGCGAGTTTCTAATAAGTATATTTTCTTAAAATGACGAAAACTTGTTGCATTTCTGGTTGTAAATCGAATTATAACAGCACCCTGCGGGCAGGTGGGTAACTAGTATCGACTTTCAGTTTCCCTAAAAATGAATTTTTAAAGAGTAAATGGATGAAATGTATACCACGAGATAATTGGGCTCCAACAAAATATTCGGTTGTTTGTGCCTTGTATTTTCTTTGCATTTAAAAATCTTTGCATTTGAAAAAATGACATTTCTCTCAAACGGACCTTTTTGAATAACTAATACACACCAGAAAGCAATTTTGTGTAATCTCACTATTTTAAGCGTTGGATGAGTCCTTGAAAGATTTTTATTGTTGCTGTTTATGTGGCGAATACAATGAAAATATTCTGAACATGCTGTGTTCCATTTTTTTCGAATATCTTATTGAATGACTACACAAAAAAAATAATGAAGCCGGACACGAGAAAACTGAATCAAAAATTAACGAAAAAAGCTCAATACTTTCATAAATTAGTTTGTTGGTTGCGCTAATCAGAAATATAATATTTATTTATACTTAGGTAAATAATTCAATTTGAGTAATTCGTACAGCGTTTCTTTCAAGGTTCCTATTCTCTCAAATAATTCAATAAATTTGGTTAGGCAACTTTTCATGTAAATAAATCTCACTGACTAATAGAAGTATTTTTTACGCAGTGGAGCTTTATCGAAAACATCGTTGTTTTATTGCAATAATAAATGTTTTACATTTTTCTGTTACAGAAATATGTGCTCACAATACCTAATATAATATTCTATATGTTATAAATACTAATAATATTTCTTGTTTGTTCGCAATATACAAAAAGAGTTGAAATAATGCTTGAAAGCTTGGGAACATCCGACTAGGATAGTATACCACTCAACACAATTTGGCAACACCGAGGGACTACGCTCTTCATGGCCTGTATTAAAGGTGGCCGTGGTATATTTTCTTTATATCCAAAAAAGAAACCATAAAAGCCGTTAAAAGGTTTTTGCATTACGAAAGAAGAATTTTCCTCAAAAGGTAACAAATATTTTTATAAATGTATGGGAAGGTGCCACAAATGAATTTTATTCGAAACGTAACGTTTTGAGCGGATATCTGAGTACTTGTTGATATCATCTAGAGTAAATTCATTCATCAATGTGATTGTGTAACTCAATGACGTACATTATAGTCATTAAATTCTTTCATTCCATTCTTCTCTTCGTGGAAGTTTCAAACTATCAAACGTGGGGTTTCCCATTTGAGTTTTTCCTTTAAGAGAAACAAGATATTTGTTTTCTGGAAATTCCACTGATTGCAATTGTTTCTATTAATTGAAGCTTTTCAATATCAGAACTACTTTTCTCTTGCAATATATATTTGTTGTGTCAAAGTGACAGTAACAGCTGCTATTTTTACATTCTATTATCAACTGAAAACTCAACAGTAATTTTTTAAAAGATTTAATAATAACAAGTTATTAAGGAAATATAATTGTTCAATTAGTAACGCCCAATGTAAACAATCACATGTTAAATGGAAAATAAATCTTGACTAGCAGATATATGAAATATTATAATTTGAGGAAAATGGTATTAATCATGTGCCAAGTTTATCCTGTGGTTTTTAATTTAAACTCGAGATACATAACTAAATTAACTTTCTATGTTTTTTAAGCATTATATTTTTTTTTTAATTCAGTGGACCTACAGTCTAACGCCGGTTCCGAACGGCCATTGGGCTTGTAATCGATGTACATTACCCAGTATATTCCATTATTTAAACTACTTAAATCATAGACAAACACAAACACACATGCCTCAAGCGGGGCTCGAACTCGAATTCTACCGCACCATAGTCCGGAGTTCTACCGACTAAGCTACGGAGACCGGCTAAACGGAAATTAAATCGATAAGATTTACCTATGTTTTTCAAATGTAGGTATTCATTATTTACTTATTTTATTCGTTTTGGACATTAATTTGTAAGTATTGAATGAAATGAACATTCAATACTTACACACAGTGATTGTGTAACTCAATGACGTACATTATAGTCATTCTCCATTCATATTCGTCATATAGTCAAGTTCTTTCAATCCAGTTTCTTCTCTTCGTGGAAGTTTCAAACTATCGTCAATATGACGTGGGGTTTCCCTGCCGTTTGAGTTTTTCCTTTAAGAGAAACGAGATATTTGTTTTCTGGAAATTCTGAAAATATAAAACCATGATTGTTTTAAAAAAAGATCAAGTTTATATACGATTATAGGTTATTAACACGACATAATAACACAAATGGAAAATATTCGAAGAAGAAGAGAAACACAAGTTAAAATACTTACTGTAGAGTTTTTTAAAAAGTTTCTGAAGAGTGGGTGAGTTTCATAAAGTTCAAAAGTTTTATATATATTTGTGTAATAATGTTAATATAGTTATTAATAAAAATTAACTGTAATTTAAAAATCCCAAATACGTTTCCATAAAAATGCGCATAGAAGAGTAACAAATAGTATCTTTTAAAAATAAAAAATGAAGGTTATTGAAAATATCCTTCCACACTTCTAAGTAACTATTAATTAAATGGGTCATTTTTTAGTCATGTTATATTCCTATTCCGTTGTATTTTATTCTTTTAGTTCCTCTTCAAATCGAAATAGTTTTCATATTTTTTAATGTAGAAAATCTATAACTAACTATTTTGTGAAATAAAACTAATCGGAAGATTAATGTATGTATTAATTAACAAGTGTTCAAATGACAAGCATTCAATTTTTAATTCAAACGATTTTAATTAAAAATTGTGTGAAAATAATGTGCATCGTTGTCACATTTCCGTTGGAATAATAAATGGAACAGACACGACATCTGCTTAATTCGGAGTTTGTGTTGAAATGCTTGTGTAGATAATTATATTAATGGTCCACGGGTTATTTAGTAATCTTTTATTGTTTATCGTATGCTCAGATTAAGTACGCATGAAAAATATTTAACATGCTTTAATGCTATTACCAAGCGAAAAAATTGGGCTATCCAGCTCACAGGAAGTTTCTTTTTGCAGTGTGGAAATCACTAATGGAAATTGAAAAACAAACACTGAAACGGGTCACTTCTCAAAGTGAAATGTGCGTTCTTAAATGGAAACAGAAAATAATAATAATAATTCAAAATTTGTCTCTGCAGCCTTTTTGAACTATCAGAGGAAAATAATCAAAATTCTCTTCGGATGGATATTTATTTTCTTCACTATGGAGAACCTTTGAAAAATTCATACCATTAAGCTGAATTTTCCTTTGTATACGAAATAACTTTGTTTTCTGGATTATTGTGATATGGAAGAAATCAAAATTCCTTAGAACAATTTCATATTAAAATTTTCCGCAAATTCGGTATGCCTTGAACGTTTTCAAAGAGGTGAAAAGCTTTTATATTTTTCAGTTTTTCTGAGTTAATCAAGTTACAAAAAATTATAATCAAAAACACTCGTTAACATAACAAATTGTTAAATGTCATATTTCATTAAAACTGGAAAGAAAAACCAATTGTCTTGTTTTTTGTTAAATGGTTTTCGAATTGTTAAATAATAAGCGAAGTTTGCAACTTCATTAATTGGAAAGTACCTGAAGTTGGTACGTAATACAATGGACTTCAGATTACCTCACAAACATTTTTACAGGGCGTTGTTGGTTTATCGAATTTGTTAGATTATAGATTATTAAAAGACTAATAAAATTTTGGCGCCATATGAGCATTGATATTATGACCATTTACTTATTTATATTGTCATCCATTCCCTTCTGTTAGATTTTTATGTTCATTTATTTCAATCGTTATAGAAACGTGGTTTTTTCAGTTTTAGTTGTCACAATTAAATAGATGAGATTTATTTTATACTAGCGGACCCGACAGACGTTGTCCTGCCATGACATTCCAAGCTATCAGGATAAACGAATTAATGCATATACAAAAATTCACTCAAGTCGATCCAGCCGTTGAGTTGCAGTGTATTAATAATAAATTGAAATTGAAATACTATTAACTCTACGTAAGTTTCAGGTGGCTAGTCCCTTATGATGAATAATACCTAAATTTCTGATTTAATTTTTGAATTAACGTAAAATCAATATGAATTATTTCTAATTGTAAATTCCTGATTTCAATTTATTTCAAAATTAAATCAGAACTTCCGCAATTTCTGAAATAATTTTGAAATGTCAGAAGGCATAATTTCTATTTGAAGTCAGAAATTTCCAAATAGAAATGATGCATTTTGATATTTCGTCCATTTCAAAATTGATTTAGAAATTAAGTTATCACTCTCAATAATGGGATAACCACCCAGAACATACTTGTTCAGTTAATATGTTAAGTTTCACTCAGTGAAACTTAATCTGAATGTTATATAATATATTATATCGTTAGGTAGCTCTTTGCACATTTGATTGACTGCCACGACCTGTCAGGTCGTCTTCTCCTCGGCATTGTAAATTGTAATCAATATAAGTGAGAAAAGATCTCGCGCACTTAGAGGTAAATTGTCACTATCACAAAAGGTCAAAAAAAAAGAGCACATAATTTGAAATGTCACTATCACAAAAGATCACCAAAGTAAAGAAAGTTCTCGCGCACGTAGCGGTAATCGCCACTCACGAATATAGAAGGATGCACTCTTTGTAAGTATGAGGTATCGATCGACATAGACTCTATGTCATAGAGGATAGATCGATACATTAGTTGGTTGTCAAATGTCAAATATTATGGTAGCTTTCAGAATTTAAATTTGTGAACAACCTTAGGATTTATCAATCTATATGAAAATAATCTGATAGATATTAAACAACTGTAGTTAGCTAAAATTTAGTTCATTTTTTACCCCTAAGAATAAATATGTAGTAACAAAGATATAAAAATTCTAACTGGTTATTCATTTTAAACTATTCTCTCAATTTGATTTCTGAACGACGGCGGACACATATTTAATTCCGAGGTGAATTGTTACCGATTTGTCGGCACAATAATCAATTGCCGGATCATAGTGGAATGCAGCTCGTTCAAGAATCACAGAAGCACTGCGTCTGCGGATTCGCTCAATTTCATGATGTCGTGCTTGCTGTTGTTGTGATTGATGTGCACGAACTTGTTGCATTCTGAGCCTATTTACTTCATTGCCACTCACTAAAGAACGCAATTCTGACATAGCAATACGACTATTTTCTTGATCTGTCTCTCTCTGGTCATCAGTGCGGTTAACACGTGAGGTAGCTCTTCGTACATTTGACTGACTGCGACGACCTAAGTCAGGTCGTCTTCTCCACGGCATCGTAACTTAATATAATAAATTAAAGTGAAGAAAATTCGCGCTCACTTAACAGTAAAGTGTCACTATCACCAAAATATCAACAAAAAAAGAGCACACTACTTGGAATGTCACTACCACAAAGCATCACAAAAGCAAAAAAATTCTCGCGCACGTAGCGGTAATCGTCACTTACAAACATAGATGTACTCATAAAATATCGCAACCATGATAGTAACACAATTTTGTTAATAGGAAAACTTTTTTCCGTGTTTTGGGGTTAGCTCCGTGGTTGTCAAATATTATGGTTGCGTTCTGAAACTCAAGTTGTGACCAAACTTAAAGATTTATCAAACTTAAAAAATTGTCTGATACGGTAACAACTGAAGTTAGCTAAAATAAAGTTACGCAAATTTGAAAATTGATTGAAAATCAGTACTACTGATGATTTATTACATTTTGTGACTATCCGATTCTGTCACGTTCGCTATTTACTTTTGTTTAGTTTCGGAACGCGACATCAAATCCTCCAAAGCGCACGCGAATAATTTAATATGAACTTTATCGGATAGTAGTAAAGTTCAAATTGACTCCACATTTTATTGAGAAACGTTTGTATGGGAAATAGAAAAGTGCTGTTTTTAGAGTTTTCCCGGCAATTATTCGATTTTTTCTCGACTTTTAAACCTTCCCTGGAACTCCACGAACATTTCAAGACTAAGATGAGATAAATCCGTTCAGCCGTTTTCGAGTTTTAGCGAGACTAACGCACAGCAATTCATTTTTATATATATAGATTGCGATTGTGATTGAGAATAAAACAAAACTGTATTCGATATTTATCATATAGTACTGCGCAGCAACGTTTATAAGGGATTCTATGGTTCTTCAAACGAACAATGTTCTAAGGTCATTTCCATACACTTTAGGATAAATGCAAGCAGTCCACAATGTAATAGCTCAGTTTATCATCAACATCGGATGAAACCACTGTGTTGGCGAAACAATATTGTCATGTTTTTGAAATTAATTATAGTGAAAACCAGAAAACCACTTAGTTTTATTTAAATTGTTTTTATTATCACTTTGTGAATTTCATAAAATGTTTTGTAATTTTATCGAACTGAATTGACTAACTTGAATAATTTTGTTTAGTGAATTTACTAAATTGTTTTGCGTGAAAACTTCCTAAACTTTTTGGTAAAATTTCAAGAGAAACTGTTAACATTATTGGTCTTGGCTCTCCCGAAAAATATTTTGTATATCCGCCACTGGTACTGCGTAATGGCCCATACAGCCCAGATTTTTTTGAGTGGAACATTTTTGTAATCCAACAAATTACACATCAAAATAACAAGATTCTATAGGAAATTCATACAAGGTTTTCGAATTTTGTTAATTGAATAATATTGCTTATATTATGGTTCATAGAGAGAGCTTACGTTGAAATATAAGCTATCTTTGTAAACGTACAAAAAGAAATAATGTACAAACAAGTGTATATTGTAAAATGTTTATTTGTTTGAATTTACTATGAATAAAAATCGTGATATGAACTAGTCAATTTAATAAGCATGAGAAGTAAAATTCAGTTATAAAATGAATATTTGTCAAAATTAGTTTGTTTTCCTAACTACATTCAACCGTGATAAACTTGTTGGATTACGGGGGTTCCTGATTAAAGGGTATCCACTGGGTAAAAGTGGGGTAGATGCCATACTCCCCTTTAATTCATCGTGCAAAAAATACTCTTTTTTTCTTCCTAATAATTTTTTTTTCCAATCCAAACCAGTTTATACGTTTTTTTTTTCAAAAAAGGTTGGCAACCTTGACACAAAGGTTGTGTGGGATACCAATTCGTACCTTACCTCGACGTCTTAGTACTGGCAAAACTAAAATCTGTATTGGGTCTTTAAAGTGGTTTTTTAGAAACTCATGTATACGTATGAATAATTATTATGAAATTTTTTTAGCATCGCTTGAAGCAGAAAACTAAAAACTGTTAAATAAAACTAAGCCTGGTATAAGAAAACTCATGGCTAGTGCTGAATTTACCTCAGTCAGCAAGCTGGCTGGAGTTTCAGCATCATCATACTTGCAAAAAAAATGCATTTAACCCGGTTGAAGACGACAATAATATAGTACAGGATCCGTGGCCTATTTTTTCACTTGATTACTATCAAGCTAATTTTCCGTGAGTAGCTTCATTTTGATAAGACGCCCAACAATTTCCTGTGCGAAAATTTTTGATTGTGGTAGCTAACAGAGGTAGCAATGATAAAATATGTCGATTTGATGATTCTTCAATATTTATTACTAACTGAATTGTTTTTATTAAATCTTATGATAATTATCTAAATTATTTGAAAAAATATTTGTCCTACAAAATCTATGGTTTCATCAAAGAGTCCTCCCCCTCCAACATGTATTGATAACGAGATCACCAAAAATGATTACTAACCAGCTGATTTTTTTTTTTTTACTTAGTTAATATTTATATAATGTAACGGTCATATTGTCCTACAAATTCCGTGGTATGTTATCCCGGTCCTACGCTCAGAAATTGTAATTATTTTTACATCAATGATCTGTACTACTACTTTTAAGCGTAGGAACCGGGATAACATACCACGAAATTTGTAGGACAATATAACTGTTAAATATATATATATATATATATATATATATATATATATATATATATATATATATATATATATATATATTAACTAAGTAATAAAAAAAAAATCAGCTGGTTAGTAATCATTTTTGGTGATCTCGTTATCAATACATGTTGGAGGGGGAGGACTCTTCGATGAAACCATAGATTTTGTAGGACAAATATTTTTTCAAATAATTTAGATAATTATCATAAGATTTAATAAAAACAATTCAGTTAGTAATAAATATTGAAGAATCATCAAATCGACATATTTTATCATTGCTACCTCTGTTAGCTACCACAATCAAAAATTTTCGCAAAGGAAATTGTTGGGCGTCTTATCAAAATGAAGCTACTCACGGAAAATTAGCTTGATAGTAATCAAGTGAAAAAATAGGCCACGGATCCTGTACTAATAGCACTAAGTCCTGGGGAATTTTTTTTCCCCACAAAAAATGTTGAATGGATTAAACGAACTTGATGTCAAAAAAGGCTCCATCAGTCATACACAATGTATTTTCAGCATTGCAATAATTTTGGAAGAGAAACACTTCTCCAAAAAAACCAGAACAAAATGTAATTCATGTTACAAGGACTTGAATGTCATCTTTCTCAAAGCATCTGCCATCACACCCACTCTCAACTGTAAGAGTTGGCCAGTTTCCTAATTTAATTTTTAATCAAATATTTTCAATAATAGTCCAAACTAAAAAGTATTGCTATGATAATAATCCAGACTAGAGAATAAAAGATAAATATCTTCACAATATGTTTATTCTATTTTTTCTGATCATCCTTCCAAAGTATGGCATCTTTTAGTGTTTTCAAAACGGATTTTTCAAAGAGTTTTTCTTTTCAGTTGTGTACGGCCAAGATGTTGAAAAAGTCGAAATTGGCATCGTACAGCAGTTTTTCGAAAAAAGATGTTACAAGCATTCTACAAGTGGAGATGCCTATGATAAGCTGGTGGTAAGTTTCATTAGGAAATAATTTTAAATTTTCCACCTGTACAATTTCTCTCGTAAGTTTTGTACATTCTCCATCAATATCATCAATTTTTCTATTCAAAAACTCCTAAACATACACGAACAATGCACATCTTCGTCATATACTATACTTCGCCATCTAAACCTTCATACATAGCCGTTATTATTTCATCTATTTTTTAATTATTTATATTTAAATCAAGTCTTTGGTTTAGTTATTCCTCACAAATTGTTCATCAACCTTTTTTTTTTATTTTATTCGATATGTGCTACTTAATTACTCATAGCCTTACCAATTTCATATGACGAAATATTGCGAATACATTTTCCATTCCTTTTATTTTGAATTAAAAAGGCGCATTAAAATAGAGTGATTTTTTAAGCGTAATTTTTTTTCAAATCGAATAAAACACTCAATTTGCATCATATATTTAAAATATTTATTGAAATTAATAACTTGGCCTTTGCCATTTACATTTTATAGAGAACTTCATGTAAATGTTGTCCGCGGTTTCGTATCAAATGGTCCATTCAGAAGGTCCAATTTGATACATGCCCAATTGCTGAAAACGGCGACGAATTGACATTTCAGGATCCTCATTAACAATGTACGCTACGGCTGCAATTTTCTCTTCAGTACGCACTGTACGCATGCGAGACAATGGTTTAATGTCCAACAAAGTAAACTTGGTGCGAAATTCGGTGATAACAGCACGATTTGTTGAAACATCAGGTCGAATATGGTCGTAACAAAGGATACACATTTTTCACAGAGCACGAATTTTGATAGTAAATTGAAACAATTTGCAATCGTTGTTCGTTTGTAAGTCTTTCCATGATGAAATGGCAGAGTATACTGAAAACTTTTCACTTTGACAGATTACGATTGGATGCCATTACCAACTAGTGCCGCAACCTAAAAAACTTAACGCTTAAAAAATCACCCGTTGTAAAAGCTCAAAAATACTGCTGAAATGATTTATCGCAATAATTCATAAATACATTTTTTCCATTTTAAGTAACTGTTAAGTAAATACATTATGATGAAATCTTGCAGTTTTATATATGTTCAAATTCATAATTCACAAACAAGCGCCATTGATAATTTATATTAATGTTACAATAACTAAAGAACTTTTTAAATAATTTTTTAATCTGTTTTTTAATATCTTATGTTTCAAAAAAATGGTATATAAAAATATCTTTATAAAATGTTTAAAAAAATGGAATTTACTGATCACAAAGACGAAAATTAAAAGTAATTTTAATAATAATCAAAACGTATTATTTCATCTTCAATATTCTCCGGGTTTTCCTCAACTAGATGCGAGAACAGAATGTAGTTTTTGTCATTTTATTGAGATACATTTAATGTTTTATGGAATATTTAATATCTTGAAGAATGTCGATTGCTTTTCATTACAAATTAGGTGTTTAAGAAATGGAATTTACTGATCACAAAGAAGAAAATTAAGAGTAATTTTAATAATAATCAAAACGTATTTAGTTCATCCTTAACATGGGTTTTCCTTAACTAGGTGCGGGATGCAATAATCAGAATGTAGTTTTTGTCATTTTATTTAAATACATTTAATGTTTTATGGAATATTTAATATCTTGAAGAATGTCGATTGCTTTTCATTACAAATAAGATGTTTTAAGAAATGGAATTTACTGATCACAAAGAAGAAAATTAAGAGCAATTTTAATTATAATCAAAACGCATTCAGCCATCCCGGTAGTCTCCGGTTTTCCTTAACTAGATCTAGATACAATAAAGAGAATATAGTTTTTGTCATTTTCTTGAAATAAAATTAATGTTTGAATATATTTAGAGGAATTAGATTCAGATTTCGAAAAAAATCAATCTGATTTTCATTTTTAAGACAAAATTATGTTTTGTTCCTTTATTATTCGACCATTATTCTTGTTTACTAGTTTATATATTCAAGCTCCTTCTATTTTTAAAGACTTGTTGTAAACATTTTCCAACAAATTACGACTAATTCGATAATGGTGTTAAAATTTAGTCCACTCAAAATTCTGCTGTCAGTTAGCGAATTTGAGGAAATTGAATTCTTAAGAGAAACCTCTCAGGGCGTGTGCAAATTTGGCAACAGTCGTAACAACAATTTAACCTGTTCTTGTAAGCGCTCGATCCAATTCAATGGTTGTGGTTGGTTTGTTCTATTTTTATCTGCAAACTGATGGTGTTACGTGAATTATATTATATCTCGCAAAGAATGTGTACCTACTATACTAGGTTCATTTTATCCAGTTGTTTTTAAAACTGTTCATTGTGAATGCCTCTCATATCCTTGTAATATATTGATCGATAGTTTGCCTTGAATGTGTACGGGGGCTTTCAAAGTAAAAAAATTGTTATTCACGAGGATTATGATGTACCAGAGTCTTTTAAAAATGTTTAGCTGTTAAATATGGAGACAACACTATATCATCATCCCAATCAATTAAGTTGCTTGTAATATATGTAGACAGAAATTTGACATGAACAACACACATTGATGCTTTATGTAAAAAATTGAATAACTCATTTTTTCGATATCTAGAATTAAGAACATTGTACCTAGAAACTGTGTTATGAATGTGTATTATAGTCTTCTATATAGTCATCTAAATTATAATATTGTGCAGTGGGACTGGTCTACAGAAAAAATAGGGTGTTTATCATATTAAATTAAATTAAGCTTAATGTTTCACGATTATATTTAACAACATGAATTTGTCAACATGTTTCGAGCATGAGCTCATTTTCAAAACTAAAATACAGTAAGGAACGGACAACAAATTTATATCTATACAATTGATGTGAGGAGGGAGGATAATTGAAAATCTAAGTGATCATTTACGATGTCTTCTTTTTTCTTCCAAGAACTGCATATTTCAATTGCCTCTAAAAGGTCTAAACGTTTCCCTTTATTACCTGCGTGCAAGCACTTGGTTGTCTCAAAGTCTATAAAGTGAGAAATTGAGAAAACCAAGTGCTTGCACGCAGGTAATAAAGGGAAACGTTTAGACCTTTTAGAGGCAATTGAAATATGCAGTTCTTGGAAGAAAAAAGAAGACATCGTAAATGAACACTTAGATTTCCAATTATCCTCCCTCCTCGCATCCATTGTATAGATATAAATTTGTTGTTCGTTCCTTACTGTATTTTAGTCTTGAAAATGAGCTCACGCTCGAAACATGTTGACAAATTCATGTTGTTAAATATAATCGTGAAACATTAAGCCAAGAGTTTAATTCAATTTAATATTTAATTATGTTTCATCGAGAGTTAAGCGAGAATTCAGTCTCAGTCATTAAAAAAGGTTGTTTATCATCACACAGATGCGAATACTTCGATGAATATTCAATATTCATCAACGAACATCTTGTAAACCTATCTTCATTAATAACTGCATACTCTCCCTACCTTGTTTATATATTTTAAGATGTTTACTATAAGTTAAAGAAAAAGAAGATAGGTTTATTAAATTGAATAGTATCATCAGTATTCAACAAGGAAGAGTGATGTGCCATGTGATTATCAGAGTATCTTCAACCATTTAGCATCAAATTTGAAATTACTGAAAGCTCATTGTTTAAGAGAGTTAAGTCATTGATGTTAACAAAGGCATACTATAGTGTGGCAGAGAACTTCGATGATTGGAATGTAGGCAATAATGTATGAATGAATTTTTTGTATCATATGTTTATTTTTTACCACTAATGTCCCTCCACATGTGAAATTGTCTCAAATGTTGAATATTTCTGAGGAATTTTTTTTTTCAAATATAGTTGTACAGGGTGTCCAAAAAGAGTATCGGGTATTTGTTTTCGCGCTGTATTTGAAACGGAGCGCGGTAAGGAGCGGGGAGAGGTTCGTAACGTCCGCCATAATCTGGAGTTTTAGTCGCAATGGAGTGGTGCCCGACTTTTTGCGTACAAGACTATTATCGTAATGCTAACTCAGTAGTTGCTGCTCAACGTATGTATTGTACAGAATACCGTACACACCACGCACCAAGTGACGATAGCATTAAAAAATTGATACATACGTTCGAAAATACAGGTGCGACGGTAAAAATCCAAAACTCGTGTTTTCCACGTTCAGTTCGCAACGAGAAAACCATCGAAGAACTGGGGGCGTCGGTTTGTCTCCGTCGTTATCCATCCGTAAGCGAAGACAAGCGTTAAATTTAAAAAAATCATTAAAAAAAATCAGTATGATGGTTTCAACTCAAGAACATGGTTTCAACAAGATGGGGCCACTTGCCATACATCGAATGCAGCGATGCAAGTCGTCAATGAGTTATTCCCGAATAAAGTGATTTCGGTTAGGGGTACCACCAACTGGTCTTCCAGAAGCCCACAGCTTAGCCCGCTTGACTATTTCGTATGGGGATACCTAAAAAGTAAGGTTTACGAGAACAAAGCAACAAACTTTAAACAGCTGAAGCAAAACATGAGGTCAGAAATGGCAGCAATATCCAGAGCTATTTGTCAGCGTTTCATCGGTTATCTTCGTGTTTGATTAGAAGAGTGCCAGCAACGTAACTAACGGTCACCATTTAGATAACATGATCTTTTCCAAATAATTTTCCATTCAATATTAGTATTATCAATAATGAACTTTTTTTCTATTTACAAGTAGTTTTTGTTTTATTGAGCTTACAAGTATCCGATACTCTTTTTGGACACCCTGTATATTATTGTGAATATAAAGTGAACTAACATTTTTTCGAGGACTGAATGGAAGATCGGACTCAAAACAGAATTCATTCCATGAATTCATTGTGAGCATTCTTCTTAATTGTAATTATTGCATCAATTGAATTACTGTAATTATACAATGTAAGGAATGTTTCTCAATAAATTTTAATATTATAATTTATTATTATAGCTTCAATAATAGTATTAGTATACTGGGGATATTCCCAAAAAACATCAAATATAATGAAGTACGAATTGATTAGAAAATGTTCGATCCAGAATTGAGTGATGCGTAAGAATCCGGGGGTATTAGAATGAAAACTTACTCACAATAGGTAACACGTATGGGGGTAAAATTAAATTGTTGCGGAGTAATTTGAAGGTAGCCTTCTTAAAAATTATCAAGAAAAGTGAGAGCATACGATTTGTCTCATCTCCAAGCTGAGGTCTTAGTTTGTTGGAATTGATTTTTCTAGTGTTATATGCAAACGTTTCATTTATAATAGATGAATTTGAAGGTTATTTTTGTATAAAAATAATTATAAATCTCTACTAATTGAATAACTGGTCGATTGTATTGCTAAATATTGTTATTGAATTGATTTTTGTAGTGATATTTGAGCACACTTGTTATTTATAATATATAAATGTGGAGATCATTTTTTCCCGAAAATAATTATAATACAGTATAACTGATCGATTGAATTGTTAAGATTTTAGAACATCAAATTCATTATACCAAGAATTATCTACATGTCTTTCAAATTCATTATACCAAGAATTATCTACATGTCTTTCAAATATTTAGGTATATTTTTTTGTGAGCAACTGTATTTACCAGATTGACATTTTGTTGTCGAGCTGAAACATATTAAATTTGAGGCTATTTATTTTTTATATGCAATAAAATGGATATATTTTCTACTAAATGCCATTTTTCAGATAAAAAGGTAATTAGTCATGTTTTATTTGCAATAAAATGTTAAGCTTCAATAAATGAATATGAATGAATAGAGTAGGACGTTGAGTATTTCGATATGAATGTGGATAAAACATGTATACGCAGTTACTTCCTATGTAAAATGGTGTGCATTGTCTCAATTAGAATTACAATGATCTGTTGGGATTGAGTATAAGGTCCTATAATGTATGCGATCCCTTAAATTAACAAAAAAATTAAATATGAATATAATGAAGGAAAAGTAGGTAATGAAGAAAAAAGTAGTGAAATAAAAACCTTAATTAATAATAATATTAATTTTCTACAAGTATCGGCCTCTTCAAGTTTTAATTTTCAAATAGCTCTTTGAACTCGAAAATTCAAAAAATTCTATTTTATTTCCTAAAACCTCGCTAGTAATAAAAAAGATAGATAAAATTTTTTTGAAATTAATAAATCAATTACTAGATTTTTTAAAATTATTCAATAGTGTTGGTGTTTACTTGATGTAAATCCATTATAATTGAATATAAACTTAAATTCAAACACTTGAACTTATGATTTACACTTTTTTCACATTTTATGATTTAAATTTTTTGATTATTCTGTAAGCATTTGAAGAAGTCTTTGTAACGACGAAACGCGTCATGCTATGTAGTGAATAAAATGTAAATCATAAGTTCAAGTGTTTGAATTTAAGTTTATATTCAACATTACTAGATGATTTTTTCCATTTAAGTACGTTTAATTATATGTATGAAGCAAACTTTCTTTGGGAGACGTTTTTTGTAATAGAACAATGATAGCACAGGCCAACACACATTTTAGTGCCTGCCATTTTTTAACTGTTCCTGAGTAATTTTTGGATGCAGAATGTGAGAAAGTTCTCAGATTTTGTCTATCAGATCTAGTTTTTGAGATTTTTTAAAAAATTGTGTATATAATTTACGTTATAACTGTTATAATATATAATATTACCATTGACAGTTAAAAAAAAACAAAGACACATGGATTTAAGTATTTATTGCAAAAAATTAATTTACATAATTACATTAGCCACTAATCACATAAAAATTTCCTTTTTTACGATTTTCTAGAATGGAGTTTACTAGGGCAGTCTCGCTGAAGGCACCAGCAGTAGTCCGCAATCATGTGGCTATCCCATCGTCCTTGATAACGATCTTCCATAGTTTTAATATCCTGGTGGAATCTTTCCTCCTGTTACGATAAAATGTAATATTAGTACCTCGACAAAGTAGATTTTTTTCTTTTAATCTGGATGCAAGTAATTCAGCGGATTCCTTTGAGAGATTCAGGTCTCTTATAAGATCGTTTAGTTCTTCTTGATTGAAACACTGCGGAGTTGCTAAATCTGCTTCAAAATCGCTGTCGTTTTCTGATTAAATTCTTTTAACTTCGTCAGACATTGATGTTTCTGTATGATATCCTGTCAGTTCAGGTAGACTGCTGATTGATGGAACGGGTATTTCTTCCGAATGCACTACAGGCCTTCTTGCAGAATCTAGATCAGGATATGTCCATTTGTGTGTATTGTTTCTATTTATGCCTTTAATATTAACGAGACAAAAATAGCAGTCGTCATGATGGTTCCGCGGTTCTCTCCAAACCATTGGTACACCAAACTTTAGGCACTTCCTCTTTCCAGTTGTCCACTGTCGCAAATATGTAAAACATGTTTTACATATGAAATGTGGGGCCCAAGATTTATCTTGATCTCTTAAATGAACGCCAAAATAGGCTAGAGAAGCTCTTTTCACAAAGTCAGAAATCGTTTTTCTGCTCTCTTTCAAAGTGTATTCACCACACACATAACAAAAAACATCGGGATGATTCACACAGGTACGTCTGCTTGTGGATACCATTGTTTCAGTTTAGTGTCTTGATACTACAAAACGACCAAAATTTACACAAAATGATAGCACAACTTTACTTGTGAAAACTCAGTAATATACTAAATCAAGTACAGCCAAGCAGGTATAGAAGGATCGGGTCATAGGCAATTACAGGTATAAAAGTAATTAAGAGCATTGCATTGAGTAGTTCCTAGTATAGGAACATTGGGTCAGGGACAATTCCAGGTATCCATTTGGCTAATTACTTTATGGGAAATTTCTATTTTGACGATTAAGTACATATTTATATCTTTATTTGTTGTCCTTTATCAGAAAAAAATATATCATTTAACCTGTAACGTGTATCTCAAAAACTAGAGCTGATAGAAAAAATCTGGTGGCATTTTTGGAATCGGCACATTGAAAACATCTAAAATCAGATGTTAGATTTCTGGCACCAAATTTTTTTTTTCATTTTGTTGGCCTGTGTAGTTAATCTTATTAATAACTATTTTTAAAATTTTTCAATTTTGGGATGATTCTCTCTCAGGGTTTGGCAACTTATTTTCCAACCTGAAGCATCCACAGTAGATAATATTATTTGATAGAATGAACAACGGTTAACAAAATGCTCCAATTTTTCATAATACATATGTGTAGTGTAATTTTATATGGGAGTATTTCTCACATTTTATTTTCACGTCATAATTTTTGAATTATGTACATTCGTTTTTGTGAAAATATGCTTTAATACATGTTATCTAAACTGGTATAAATTAGTATTAAAGTAATATTTTTTCATGTGGTACATTCGCAAATATCATTGTCACTTCTTTGAATAGAATTTGAATATGATTTATGGGTTATTGTCTTGTTGATATGAGTATTTAATTCTACGTGATTGTGGGCATATGCGTTGATATTATTTTATGCGGCCCCAGATCGCATTACATTTAGTGAATCACCGCAAAAACTTCTAATCTATATATTGCGGAAATTTCCTAATAGGTTATTTATCCGTCACAAAAATTAGTTTGTCTAATTTTAGAGTAGCCGCAATTCGTAATGTCATTACTTTATACAGTTTTTTTTTCAAATAGCATAATAAATTCATCCTTGTTCATTATTATATGGGATAATCGAACAAAAGGATGTTTATCTTTATCACAAAAAAATATTTTTTATTATCATTTCCGTTTTCTAGAGAAATTTCCGTTTTGAGACATTTCATGAACTCATTTTCTTATCATGTTTCAAAGAATGCAAATAAAAATCGTATTTTCCTGCTTTCTTCGTAGGAATATTTCAAAACATTATATGATATAAATGCTGAACCAAAGGTCTCTTACCTCTATTCACACTTAAATGCATTAAATAAATTTTAAAATACGGTTACTCGAAATAAATTCTTATTTATATTAATTATTTGTAAATCTTGACTTAACAATTGTTTTATTTCATTTTTTTAGCTCCGACAGTCACTGTAGAATGAAATATACATATATAAGGTTGATTTAGAAAGTACTTAAGTGCAACTTTGTCAAAAGTTGCCTGAAATAGCTCAATAAGAATAATAATTACTGAATATTTACTTATCTTTTCACAAATTCAATAGTACTTTAGTTGTATTGTTAATAATGAGAAACATGAAAAAATTAATATAACTTAAAATAGAGAATAGTTTCTATAAGTAAATCTAATACAAAAAAATTGAATAAATGAAGGTGATCATAGTCAAGTAATTTATACCACAAAACCTCTTCATTGAAACACAAAGTCAAAAGAATAACTGTGATTTGAACATGTTTTTTCTTGTACGTATGCACAGTATTATATGCAACTAAGAAATACATCCATCCATGTGTATATGTACATACATACATACATATATCATATACATGTACATACACTCGTTGAAAGATCCTCTGAATCCAGTTAATGCTTCTTGCAGCATATAATTTTGGTCTGGCGCTATTTTGGCTACCGATTTCTTACGGAGAAGTATTTGTATGAAATTACTCTTTAATGTGTAATTAATGCTAAAAACTGTAATCAAACTCTCCCTATTTTGGTGAACATTTCTTAGAACTTCAGGAACAAAGTTTTGTCTTATATCAAGGACATTTACCCTTTTGTATAAGGCATTGAAGGGATAAGTTCTTTCTCTTTAGTATATTATTTTTGAAAATTTGTAGGATTTCGAGTTTTTTTTACATTCGTACCTGCTCCTCACCATAATAGCATAGTTGGGTTTGGAATCAACGAAAGCGTTGTATAGTATTCAGTAACAAGTTGTCTAACATCTACAATATTTTTCAACTGTTGTAGTCTATAAACTATAAATGTATAAAGCAGACAATGAAATTGATCTTTGTTTAATATTATCGATATCATATATTTGAATCCGTTCAATGTGCAAAGAATTGAATATTAGTGTTACATTTACCTCGAATTATTGTTTAAATTTAAGTTTACAGTATGTTGTTATTTAATCTTTTATATTTTCAGGTCCTTTCAGATGATTTTCGGAAATATGCACAGTATACTTCAACGTTTTTGCCAGACCACATAGGCCACTTCTGCAAAAATGAGAGAGATATCCTAATTAACAAAATGAAAGATGTCAACAAACAGATGCTCTTGTGTTTACCGAAGGAAGAGAAATTCCTTCCTCAATATGTTCAAGACACGATTACCAGTTTCTTACAATTCTTATGCCAAGATGGTGGTACTAACGTGAAAAGTAAGTACTTTGTTTATGAAATGACTGCATTGACTTATCCACTGAATAACTAACAACACTATTAATGGAATATTGATTTTCAAAATTTTTCTTCTTTTAATGCTCATATACAATGCTTGGAACAAGTTTTTTCAATTTCCTATTATACTCATATTTTTTAGGTTTCTTCAGTTCCCAAGGCAAGCAGTGTCGAACAAGCCTGTCTTATAATAATGCTACAGAAGAAGTTGGATCTTGCTTTTCTAGGGTTTTCAAGACAGTTCGAGATAATGAGTATATGACAAAAACTAATCTCTGTAGGTTAGTATACATTTATTTTAAAACATATCAAACTTTTAGAAGCCCTTTTTGATCAATTGCATTGAATTTTAAAAGTACAAGCTGTTAAATTAATATTTGATTAAATGAGAGGTAATAATGAAAACTTGTCTAAAAATCACTGACTGAACAATTCTTTATTCCTATTCTTTATTCTTTATTTTATTTGAATAAAGAATCGTTCAGTCAGTGATTTTAGACAAGTTTTTATTATTAGTTTTTATTATTACCTCTCTAATAATAAAAACTAATCAACAAAAACTCTAACTATCACACAGTAGATTCATCGTTCATTGAATTTATTAATATTTGATTATATTACATTCAACATATTTATTCTTAAATATATAATGTGCTTTTATATTATTAATTACAAATTATTGATAAGACCTGATGAAGATTTCTCATTTTTGTTTATTGCAATATGTAGTTATATATTTTCATATAGTGTTTGCAATGCGTACCAATATTTTTAAAATGATGAATGAAAAACTAAAATCATCATTGTGTATTCCAATTTCAGAGATAACTACTGATTATCTGCTGTCATATATTAATAAAATCACTAAAATTGAATGAAATATTGATGTTCCTCAACAATTTTTTTTTTCAGTGATGTGGGCTTAGTCAAAGGATGTTTCTCAGCAGCATTGGATAAATACTGCTCAGGTTTTGCAGCGTTCCAAGCATTGAACAATGTCTTCTTCAGATACATTAATAAACCTTGTTCAGCTTGTATATTTGGAATCAATAACCTGTTTATTTATTTAAGCGTTGCTGTTAGCTTGCTTTACAGCAAGTTTGCTTAATTGTTGATAACTTGGGGGTTGCATATTTAAATTTCAAATTTTGAAAGTTATATTTATGTCAATCACAATTTGAATATTTTGTGGAATGAAAAACAGGAAACAGAAGAGCATTGAAAAAAAATCCTATAAATAACTGTTAAAAAGGTTATTTTGCATGAAATCTTATGTAAATGTGCTTTGTTATTATCTAATCAATTCTGTTTTATATTTGACAGTATATTTGAATTTATTCCTCAATAATTGTAACTCCCTGTTTTTATACCTGAATCTGATAGGAACAAATTTGGCATGGCATTTACACCATGTTTTCGATGTACTTTTTCATATGTTTAGTAAATTTAGAATATATATTTTCAACAAATATACTCAGAACTTACGATATACAATGAAACGTTGAATATTCACCTGTTTGGAAATATTGTTGGTAGTTTTGATTGAAATAACTATAAAGGTCATATATATATATATATATATATATATATATATATATATATATATATATATATATATATATATATATATATATATATATATATATCTGAAGAATACGTTGAGATGCAATTTCTTTCTATATTCAGCATTATTCGTTAAGCAGAAATTCGTTCATGAAGGATCGTTAAACTATACTTGATCAAATAGACACACATAAATGATTGAAACACACTATATATGTATATAGTGTGTTTCCATCTATAATTTGTACATATATGTGAGTCGATAATATTTTATTTTCTTCAAATAATTTTAATTATTTCATTTTCAGGTGTATGTGTATCTTATAAGTTTAAGATTTTAAAAATTGCTTTATAATATCTTACCACAGTTCAATTCTTCTTTATACCATATGTAGATGAATTAGAATAAAATTTGTGTAATTTTCTATTACAATAATTTCTTAAAAATAGTGTATCTTTCAGATTTTCAATTTGAATTTCTTATTTCATAATTAATTATTTGTGTGTACCATTAAATTTTTATAAAAGTCAAAAATATTAATATATAAAATTAAAGATTTGTTTCGATGGTGCTATAAAAAATATTAATCATTATTAATTGATTCGTTGATGAATTTCCTTGAATCCTATCTATGTAAAAATATATGAAAATTTTACCAAATCAGAATTTATTTCTAATTTTTATTCCTTACTTATATTTAGCTGTGTATAAGATATTTGTTACAGATAAAAAATTAACTGTATTTAAATTTTCTCATATTATTGGTTATAAAAAGTTTATTTTCTTCTTCAATAATCCGTCGTGATTTAGGAACAGAATATTTTTTTATTGTAATGTTTGTGTATGTATTTTTATCTCAAAGATATATTTGGCGATGTTAGAAGAATAAATATTTCAAATTATAAATTTGTGTGGTTTTGTGACTTGTTAAAAATATATATTTTGTCAGAATAATTTCTACAAAAGTATTCAATTATGTACTACTAAATGTGTCAATATTATATGTTTGAATGATATTGGACAATTTCGTTGGGTAATGCCCTACAACCAGAAAATGTATTGTATCTAAAATAAAGTATATATTTCAAAGCTGTGAACAACTAGAAAATCTTTTTTTCTAGTTGTGAAAAGAATTTTTATTCTTTGGATTAATCCAAATGATATTTAGACTTACAATGAAAGGCATTCCTGTATGGAATAGCGCCTCTAATATACCAGTTTGAGTTTGAATTAAGAAAGTTGGATGCCCTTATAGTAATTCACCCCAAGTAGGTCAATAAGTAGGGCATTAGGTGTATTTGAAAATATTCAAAATGTCTTTCATTTCAATGAAATGATTCAAAATATTTGGTAACCATGAAGTAGGTATTTATTGAAAAAGTTGTATACAAATAATGTTAATTCACAAACGTTTCAATTTTTTATCAAAAATGGTTCACTTCCATTTGTCTGAAAGTAGAATATCCCTTTGCTGGATTGTGGTGTGTGTTCTCCAATCACTATTTGATTTCCTTGAAAATTAACATCTAGCTCATAATCATAACCATTAACGGTAATATTTGCTGGATATGCTTTGAAATCATTGTTGCCAATAGTTTCTTGAAAATATTTTATTGCTCGAACATGATTTGCAGACTCTGTAAAACAAAGATTTCTTACTTCAAATGAACTTAATTAAAAAAAACATCTCTGTATAACTAATTATTGTTTAGTTCTCAAATTTTTTATATCAATAATATCAATTTGCATCAAAATTTTTATGTCGTATTTTCTAAAGAAACTTAATTTTTTTACACTTCTGCGATAGTTTATAACGTTGTGATTGAACGAAAAATGAAAACTACAGTAAGGTTACAGCTATGTTGCGTCTTATAATGAAACAGAACTAGGAATTAATTGTTTTAAATTAATCACAAAACGAGTGTTTTTGTTCAAGAAACATTTAAAATTTCAATAAAAACCAAACCTACCGTCTATTTTATGATTTGGACAACCTGGTTGGTTCTTTCCAAAATTTGGATAAAAATCTATATGTCCTATCGGTTTTGTAAATCCAAAAAAACCTGCATCTGTATGGTACACGTCCACAAAATTTGCGTCTGTAGATGCCAATCTAAAAGCTTCGGATACGTATTTGTTGTCAATAGTTGGGGCTGCAGGATCCAGTGCAGTGATTCTTTGTAAGCGACCTTTCTTTTGTTTTATGAGTATCTTACCTGCAAAGCCAGCAGCGTGCGCTCCGAGAGAATGACCTGGAAATTTTAAACGCGCTAATTATTATTTATTATTATAAATATATTAGATAATAATTATCTAATTATTTCAAAATACAATATCCCTTATATAACTCAAGAAATTTCAATCTTGAAACTAGAGCAAATTCATATGACTGAAGATCCAAAAGTATTCTCATATTAGACTATGATAGTAGGCGTCAATTATTCTGTAATAAATGTATTAAAATCCCTACTTCTATTAGTCAACTTTCTCAGTTTTGAGTTAAAGCCTAAAATTAAAAATCTGATGAGATAATGGTATGATTCCAACTTATCCGAAGTTATTTTTCTTCTTATAATAAAAATTAAATCTAAAATTGAACAAAATATAAGTATCTACCTATTTTCTCATCAAATTGACCATGCTTCAATGTTTTTTCAGTACTTACTTCTTTTTGCTGTTGAAAACAGAACAAAATCTGTGGAATCCTTCTGTATCAGATCTAAATATTAATAATAATAATATTTATTTAGCTGAAGCTATACAAAAAATCTACATATTTTGAACTGTCAATTTTTAATTATATACCTATTTCATTATTTGGAATATATGTACTTTCAAGATCACGCTTAAATATCTTAATACTAGTACTAGTGTTCAATATATTTGGTAAATTATTGAGTATCAATATTGAGCTGGTAAATTGTGATATTTTATATTTTGTTTTCAAATATTAGGTGAAAATATAATTATATTCCTCATTTCGTTTATGGAAATACAAATACAATATGAAAGTCAAAATTCTATGCTGACTGGCTTACATCTATTATGTTAATTTAAATTTGGGATTATTCAGTGAGCTATTCAATTATTTCTATTTTTGCTTTATTATTGACCATGGTTTCAGAGTTGTCATATTTTGAACAAGAAAAACATTTGAAAAACTTGACAAAAAATGTATATAGGTACACATATACATTTACTCACTTATTATATGAATGTTTTCTGTTGGTATTTGGGATGATATTAAAAATTCAGCGATGTATCCTCCAATAGGTTTTGTGTTAGCCGATGATACCAAGAAAGTTTTCGTAGAAGCAGGTGACCAATCAACACATATAATGTTACATCTTTGGTTTTCAAAATATTTCTTGATGTAGTTTTCATACCATGGATTGGTGGAATAATGTGACCATCCGTGAATTAACAGTTTTGCAGGCAGATTTCTGTCGATATCTAACATGCGAATGCTTTTCTCTGTCACTGATATACCTTGAGGAGTTGAAGTTGTGTACAGCTTGAAAGTCACATCTTTTTTGGATGCGTTCGCCAGAGAAAAATTAATTGGAGGAGCGGCTTGCATTACCTCTTTAGTATATCCTACAGAAATTATTTTCAGTAATAAAAATTTCACTTTGGAAGAAATTAATCAAAATCATAATGAAAAATGCTGAACGTGTGTTTCTAATGCATTAAGGCTCGGTTATCAATGAAACTTTTTTAGAAGTTTTAATTTTTTTTATTGCTCGAATAATAATAATTATTTAGCTGAAGCTGTAGAAAAAATTTATATATTTTGAGCTGTCAATTTTGAATTACATTCCTATCTCATTATTTAAAATATAATTTCTTAGATCACGTTTAAATATCTTGATACTAGTAGGTACTAGTTTTCAATATACCTACATACTTGGTAAATTATTGAAAGCCTTAAATCCGTCGTAGTACAAGCTATTTTTAGATTTCGAAAGCTTACAACTATGGATATAAAAACTATCAATATTTCTAGTATAATATCCATGCACATCACTGACATCCGTAACATTTTTTATTACATTACATGGAAGCAACTGATTTCATATTTTCAATATGAATATATATGAAGCGAAGAGTATTCTCTGTTTATCAGGCATTAGTTCCAAAGATTTCAGCATAATTTTAACAGAGGTATACCTATTGCACTTTAAAATTGTTCGCATGGCTCTATTCTGTAGATTTTGCAATTGTAGAATTTTTTTCTACTCTTCAAACCAAATAACAAAGTGGACCAATATTCAAAATGTGGCATTATTATTGATTTGAACAACAATAATTTCACATATGTCGACAGATTTTTTCCTTTTCTTTTAAAAAAGTGATTTTTTTGGAGATTTTAGATGATATGAAATCAACATGATGATTGAAACTCAATTTTTCGTCTAACATAATGCCTAAATAGTTGACTGTTTCCACTCTTCTAATTTTTGTTAATTAATCTTCACAGTTATATCCTCATTTTTATTAATCTTTTTAGATTTATAAAAGGATTTTATTTTAAAGGATTTTACTTGTAGGTACCCAAAACTAGGAAGTTAGATTTTTGCACATTTAGTGATAAGCTATTGTCACATAACCATTCATTAATTGCAGAAACGTCTCTATTGATCCCCTCTGTCATATTCTTCAGATCTCTGCCACATTACATATATAGAGCATAGTATCATCAGCAATAATAACCTACCTACTTGGAAAAAAATGTTATTAGTATTATATCGTAAAATTAAAACCATTATAAAGAGTTACAACTACTACAACTCCTATTGACAATGGTCTAGTAACCCGAAACATGAGAAATGAATTGGCTTGTAAGAGGGATGTTAAGGGGGTTCAACCCACCACTAAAATTACTATCTGTGATGTTAGTCTATGAATAAAAATTAATTTTACGTTTTCAATTTTTGTTGAAAACACTTGTTTCCACGAACTTTCGTTAAATTTCGTTAGTTTCTGATAGCGCTGTTCCACAAGAAGAAAAGTTTGTTCACTTCTTCACTGAGGGAGAGTAGCTGGAATAGAAACTTTATTATTACAGGGTGCGTAAACCCCAATAAATCGTTAACAAATATTTTCCGGTTACGAATAATATTCTATTAATAATAGAAAACTATAGTAAAGAAACCTGCAAAAGTATTGTACCAGATGCCTTCGACCAGTGTGATGAACAGTATTTCCACTCAATGAAGAAAGTTCCGAAGATTTTGTCAACTGTTTCTATGTGTACAGTTGCACCCGAAACAAGTTTATCTATCCTAAAAAGGTTGAAGCTCTATCTTCAAAATAAAATGAGAGACGGGAGAATTAGTGGACTCTAAATGATGTCTGTTCATCGGGATATGGATAAATACTATAAAGCTTAATTATGTATTAAGATATATTTAGTTTTAGAGTTATTAGTACAAAACGACGTATAACTTTAATTTTTCGCTTCCAAACCTTTCCATTGGGAAAACGATATAGCTACGCCCCATAGACTTTCTAAAACTGAATTTTTTCATTATTAATTTGATAACATAAAGTTATGTAAGTAAATCATAAATTACGATAGGTCCTGATTCATCTATATTTTGATTTCGTTCATAGTAAAATTTGTATTTTTTGTTATTAATAAAGAACTAAAATATTTATTTTTGAATAAACTTTTAGTTTAATTCAAAAATAAGTAGTAGAGATGATTTTCATGAAAAGTATTTCGTCTGTGAAAGTTGATTTCTACTTTGAAAAAATAAACCCAACTTTTAAAGTGCAAAGTTTTGCTTAAGGTTTCACCCCGACCCCGACTAGATGAAAATGCATGAACGTTTATTGAAACTCTATGGAAACTTCAGATTACGTTAGACGTACATTCCTTGGAAAAAAGTATTATGGACGTATTTAATGATTTAAACTCAATACCCGAGAAGCTTGTATCGATTCAATCTGATACAAACTAAATCACCACTATCCTGTCCTTGGATATTATAAATAAACGCATTCCACCTATTTCTGAATAAATTTGTTCAATGTTTGGTTAGATTTGCGGTAAGTTATTTTGCATGACCGTTTACAAATTAATTGATACCTACGCTGCTGTCAATTTAAATTAAATATTCTACGAGAATTTGTTTCAAGGCTGATAAGAGTTGACGGATAAATAGTGAATATACTTTCTTTGTAGTTGCTCTTACTGAGTTAATTGAAAGAACGTTTTGAAGATTTTGCTGCTTCAGAATCAAAAATGGTTTTTTTCACCAAATGATGATATTTTTGGTTTTGTCGTTTTTATCACATTATAAAAATTAACAAGAAAATGAACACTAGAACATTCATTCGAAAAATTCAAGTTAACTAAAAGAAGATATAGATATAGATACAGAAGAAGATATAGATACAGCTAGATATGTAAACGTGTACAATATGATGCCTCCATCATATTTTTCAAGGGATGTTAAATAATGTCCAATTCGATGGACGTGGTGCGAGTGACGAGTTCCCTGTAGATCGAAACAGCTGTCTCGCACTTCCATCAGGTGTGGGATCGATTTCAATATTTCTCTAACATTTATTCCTTGGAGGATAATGGAGCCATCACATCGTACACGTTCACATATCTAGCTCTTCTATAATATTCTTTTGGTTAATTTGAATTTTTCGAATGAATGTTCTAGTGCTCATTTTCTTGAATATTTCATTCAGTGCCATAAGCACAAAAATTTCATTTCTTCGTTATATATATATATAAATAATTACTTAAATACCCTTATAAATATATACTGTAAATACACTTTCCATTACAGTATAAGCTATAAATTAATATTTTTTGTTTTTGATGGGTTCTTCTAAATATTTCATAAACTCAATTCGAGAAATTTTAATGAAATTGGATGATATAGATACACATTTACAAATTATAGAATTCATTTTTTCAACCCTCTGATTGTGAAAATAATCAAGTAATAGATATTATATTCAGTATAAAATTTGCTTTCAAATTAAATTACTTCTGTTGTTTTAAAATAACAAGAATATTTCATGACTTTCATGCTATTATAAATGAATATTTTTTATGAGTTCTCCTAAATATTTCAACAACTCAGTTCTTGATAATTAAAATTTTTATGAAAATTGGAAATTATAGAATATATTTTTTCCAAACCTCTGATTGTCAAAATTATCAAGTAATATTATATTCAGTAGAAAATTTGGTTGAATATTTTGCAATATTCATCACTTTCATTACAATGTTCAAGTGTCCCTTTTTAATTGTTTATAGTCAAATAAATAAGAAATTATCCCATAAGCAATATTAGTACAGCAATTGAAAATTTTTAATTTCACATAGAAATTATAAATCTAGAACGAAACAGATGAAAAAGAGATCAATTGATTTTTTGAGAGCATTTTTCTTAGTTGTAATTATTGTATCAATTGCAATGAATGTAATTTTACAATGTAAGGAATGTTTCCCAATAAATTTATCCTATTATTATTATATTATTATTATTTACTTCTTTCATTGTTTACGTTCTAGTTTTGAAGATAGTCAACGTAATTCATTAATTAGTAGTTGAAAGAATTACTTCCCACGGCTGATTGACAAATATGGTTCAAGAAAAGGACTAGCGATTTGTTAAGTCGATGCACTGGGTTCGAATTCCAGATTGAGTTTGGACCTTTCTGCACGTTAATGAGACTAGCGGTTGAATAATGATTCAAATGGGAGATAGATCATGTCATAAAGTAGATCACAAATTCAGTAGTCGTTCAGAACCGGTGTTAAATAGTTGCTCTTACTTTAATTAATGGCTGTCAAATTGAAGTTTTTTCGATTGTTCCTAATTTATATCCTATATTTACGAGAGTGATACAATGACACCATTGAAAATATAAACCACAAATCTTTAAACCACAAAACTTTTTCAAGTACGTCACAGAATTCAATTAACATACTCGATAAGACACTTCACTGTTTGATAAGAAAATATTCAAAATTAGGGACATTTATCTGTATTCCAAAACAATTCCGTTCGAAATATATGAAATCTATTTTTATCGAGAATCTCCAAAACTGTAGTAACGCCATGTGTGCCACAGTTCATTCTTTATTTATCTAAGAAACAAATATTTCTCATTCAATATAAATAAACGTTAGAATTAGTGATAAAAACGAAATACTGGTTTAGACTCACCTGTCTTCATTTTGTAAAGAACTCAACTGTACTGGCTGACTAAAATGTTAATAATATTGGACAATTCTATTCAGAAGACAATGATAAATAGAAGTTTATCTTCCCAATTTATTTCGCAGATAATGTTAACGAGTCATCAAGATTAGAATATTCTTAATGGTCATAATTCGGTTCACAAAATGAAAAAAATTTGCAACAAATTGCCTAATCAACTATGAATACCAATCAAAATATTAATATTTTACATACCAACAAACTACAAGAGTTCTATTAAATTATGCTCTAAAACTTGAAATTTTTAAATATAACTTATCCATAATTAACAATTATGAACTATTTTCAATATTGACCTAATTCATTATTTAAATTAATTATAGCGATTTGATGAAAAATACTATAGCTCATAGTCTAATAACATTCACTTTCAATACAGCGAGTTCAGAATCACTCAAAAAATACAAAATCGAAAATAACTTAATTTCCGTTTTAGGAAATAAAATCACAATATTCCATCCCAATGCTATCCCGATCGAATGAATGCTTAATAATGAAGTAGCTTATCTTTTAAAACTGTGATATTATGATATATTTAGCCATATTAGGCTTTTTTCATTGAGAAATTTATTTTAGTTGAATTTTCGTTGTAGATTGTCTGCCACCGTGCCATAAATATATGTGCGCACAGATATGCATATAATGTTTGTGCTAATGACACTGAATGCAATATTTAAGAAAATGATAAAAGTCAAATGAATCAAAAGAATGTTATAGTATGTGAACGTGTACGGTGTGATGCCTCCATTATCTTTCAAGAGATAAATGCTAGAGACATATTGAAATCGATGCCATACCTGATGGGAATGTAAGACACCTGTTCCGTTCTATAAGGAACTCGTCAGTTACAACACGTCCATCGAAGTGAAGCAACGATTTCAATCCGGAAGCATCTTTTTGTGACTCCAAGTGAAGAACCGTCAAGTAATGAATACCTTTTCATCTATAGGAATCAATAGAAAATAATGTCTGTTTGAGATAGTTATATTTCAGCAATAGTTTTAGCAATAACAGGCTATTTTCATTGATAAAAGCTTTATTTTTGTTGACGTTTCGTTGTACCTCACAACTTTCCCAAATCTTTTGAAAATAATAAATAAAAGCTTTTTGAGTTTTGACAAAGTTGTGATATATAACGAAATGTCAACAAAAATAAAGTTTTTATCATTGAAAGTAGATTGTTATCGGTCTTTTATTATCATATTTGGATACATATTTCAAAACTTGAAAGATAATGAACAACCTCAGTACAGTTGTGATGAGTGAATTTTTAAATGAGCCACCTATGTCCCCGTTTGATGTAGATAAAACTTTGTTTTTGCAGAAGTAATGGTTTTGTCTGGTAGTGATTTTGCCTTTGCTTTGGCTTTATTGTTCTTGGCTACAAAATATTTTAAAATCCCCCACTCAATTGTGGCGGATTAATGTTGTTATTTTGTCGATCCAAGATGCTTCAAAGATTTATGAACATTTAATTCTCAAAACGTTAACTATTTCTTCACTGTCAACCATCACAAACGCACAATGCTTTCAATCCATCCAACCCTAAAGAGTATGGCTCTTCGCAATTTGTACTCAAATAATAATTTCCTCTTGCATCTTTAGGAGTATATTCCCCCATTTTGATAAACATTTTGGCACAATTCCCTTCTTGAAATGATTCCATTCTATCGCATTTGATGGCAAAGAATGCATTACTAATACTTTCAGCGAAGTATTTCCAACTCTTGCTATGGCTGCACTGATCATATACCTAAAAATAAAAATTGATTTCAATTTCGGAATCCTCAACTTGATGGGGTCTAAAAATTTTTAGCGGTTGATACACGATAGTTGAATAAAAAATTGAAAAAAATCCTTGAAGAATTATATATGAAATTAGTTGGGAAAAAAATGATTTTCAATCGGCTATTGAAATTATTTAAACACTATTAAATATTTTTAGGAGTTGGTAACACTGCTTTGCGTATGTATTATGTGTAATAGTGGTGTCGAACTAATAAAATTTCAACTGTATGTTAGTATATCAACACGAATGAGTAGAACTAAATGCAAAGTTATTTTCTTCAGCCATTACAAGCTCAAAGATTCGAATGTTTCACATATTTCCAACTCCACAATTATATAAAATTGTGATATGTTTGTGGAAATATGTTTACCAATAACTTTACACAACCCGGCATAGGAGCAACACCACCATTTGGAAAAAAATCAATATGTCCGATTGATTCTTGTATTCCCAAAGTACCTCCAGAGGTATGAATGACATCCAAAAAGGAAGCGTCAAGTTTAGACAGTTTTTCTAGATCACTTGATTCATGAAAACCAGGAGAAGCTGGGTCAAGCCCTAAAACATGAAAAAATTAATAACCGTATTCAATTAGTAAGAATTTTCTGAAACACAGGGAACTAAGACTGTTTTAGGTTGGTCATTCTGTTAATGAAAAATTAGAAGAACCTACCCGTTATTCTTCCTATAGTGAAACCATTTTTCTGAAGTCTCTTTCCAACCATACCAGAGATATGAGCACCTAGACTATGACCTATGAGATGCAATGCTCCAGGATCCAAATTTTTTAACTTTATCAATTTCGTCAAGAACTCAGCATAGTAGTCTGCCAGGGGTGCCATTTTTTGCAGTATGAGAAAATATAGATAACTGTTAGCTATTTTTTCCCAATTGATAATGAAAATATTTACTTTACTCTCTTTCAAATAAGCATCTTTAATTGACTGACATGTTGACTTATATCCACTGGATAGCCATCCATGAATGATGAATTTTGTCAATTCGTCACTATTAAAATCTTGGAGATCTTCCGGATTTTCAATCAATTTACCTTCAGGTACCATTCTGTTGGAAGCAATAAGAATTTTAGGTGCCCCAATTCAAAATAAGTCTCATTTTAATTGACAATACTCAAATGTTTGCTAGAAAAATTAGTGAAAAGTAACCATAAAGACTGCGAAGTAAGGATGACAGTGCGAGCCACATTTGTGGAAAATAAAAAATGAACTCAAAAAATAAACAGATTTTCCTCGTTTAATTTATTATTATTATATTTTTATGTTTATTTTTATATTTTCAAGCATTCCATTCCAGTTTTAACAAGGTAAATCAAACTAACCATATTAAGAAGGTAAAAAAAAAATCTGAACGCGACAATTTTGAATGTCAGGAAAACAGATCCAACATAAAACTCCTGTTTCCTGACATTAGTCCTTGAAGAATAATGAAGCTGCCACATCGCTCGGCAGATATAGGAAACTCCGCTATTAGGAGAGCTGGCACCAATTTTTGAGTAGGTACATGATTGGGGTAGATATACACCAATACGGAATTGCAGACCTGGCTGGTGAGTATCTGGGCTAAATCAACCTCTAAATATTTATTAGGGGTTGGCAGCTGAAAATTCTCACCAAAATGATCTGTCTTTTTGGGAATCTCATCTATTAGTTATAAATAATACTCTATTAAAATTATTTCAAGCTGCCTCAAATACATTTTTTAAAATTTTTTGCAAAATATTTTTGCACGCGTCTGGCAATGTTAAAACTCCGATTACATCGTCTGGCTTATTTCTTTTCGAATTCATTAATTTTCGTATAAACTGCAACATATCGAATTTGCATTTTGCCTCAAATATATTTTTGGGGAAAAAATAATATTTTTAAAAATGTAGGGGTTGATTTAGCCCCGCTACTCACAAGCCAGGTTTGCAGTTCCCTATTGGTGCCAGCTCTTGGACTATATTGTGTTGATTTGGTTGATTTTGTTATTGCTTCAGAGTGTATCGATTTGGTACTTTAGGTATAATTCATATATACATGTGCCATTTTATAATTGAAAATATATGTTTTTCAAGAAACTTAAAAGTATCAAATAATGTAAAATCGAGTGAATAATACAGCACAATTTCTTAATTCATTGAAAATTATAGAGTGTCATTAAAATTTTTCGTAATATCTAATTAAGTACTCACCTACTATAAAAAATAAACTGAATGTCGCTGCTATCTATCACTGGTACATGATCTGATTGTTTATAAATTGAATTCTTCTTATTGAAATTCGTCACGGCTGAAATCAACTTCTCTGCTTGATGAGAACTTGTTATTTTTTCTAATTTCAAACCTTTAAACATTTACTGATATTAAATTACCTAAACTACTCAATGCTCTTACCTTCACAAATGATAAATAGTGGTATGAAAAGTATATTAATAGTATAATACCGAAAATGGATTATCATTTTAATTTTACATTTATTTTTCTTTTCAATTCAGATTAAACTGTTCCTATGTGACATCGCTATACTACTTGCCGTCTTTCATTCATTATCAGGTGCCGTAGATAACACTGTAATTATATACAATTGTTAACATAAAAAACATAACAGACATTTTTCAAAACATTCAAATGGAAATATATAACTGAGGTATCATTTATTTTCAAGAAAACAGTTTATAAAATTCCAAAAGCTTTTCCTCGTTGAAGTTACTCCCGGCAAAAAAAGAACTTTGCATCCTTATCAACTTTATAATTTTAATTTATGATTTTTGTAGATTTCAAAAGTTTTTGTTGTAATTATTTCAGTTTTATAAATTCAATTTATCCTAAAACAGATATCGTAAGTTTTGTTTTGTAAATTGTAGAGGAACTTATTTCTATCTTATTGTAATCATGTGAGCTTATTTTGAATTAGTTTGAGAAACCATATTTATAATGAAATATTTTGATTGTATATTTTAATTATTAAATCTTGTTAATATAGTACTACGTTTTAATATATATATATATATATATATATATATATATATATATATATATATATATATATATATATATATATATATATATATATAATGAGGGTTAAATGAAACACAATTCTCACAACTACAAAATTTGGTTTAATTAGCTACCGGTTTCGCGAAGTATTATTCGCATCATCAGGCTTCAGAGGGAGTAGACCACATTGGTCAAGTATGAGGACATGTCAGTTACACGTATGTTGTTGAATAACAATGGACTAGTACAAATACTTAATAAATTTTCTAAATGAATAACTATATTATTGACTCAACTCAATAAATATTCTAAATAAATAATTATAAATTTTCACTGTAGATTTTTCACATGTCAGACATGATGGAAATTGAATGACAAGTGTAGTCATATATATATATATATATATATATATATATATATATATATATATATATATATATATATATATATATATATATATATATAGTTATATATGGCATTTATTGACTATATGAAGGCATTTGACCTGCTTAGAACTCTAGCTGCAATCACCTCATTACTGAGGATAGGCTGATCCAGAATATATACGAACATGCCATATCAACCACCAAAATAGAAGAATACTCGAAAAAATTTCAAATAATGAGAGGCGTTAGATAGGGAGACCCGTTTTCCCCAAAACTGTTCTCAGCTGCTTTGGAGTGTATGTTTCAGAAGCGGGACTGGAGCGAGAAAGGAATCGAGATAAATGGCCGCTACCTTAGCCACTTGAGGTTGGCTGACGATATCGTCCTGTTCTCCTACGATGCTACCGATCTTCAAGAGCGCATCACTGAACTGAACATCGCGAGCAAGGAAATAGGTCTGGAAATAAACACCGCAAAACAAAGATGATGCTGAACCCTTTCTGGACCAGAGAGAAAATGGAGATGGACCGATCCCCATTAAAAATAGCAGCGTCTTACACATATCTGGGACATATTGACACTGGGGACGGGGATATTACACCGGGTATCATGCAAAAAACCAGAAATGCTTGGGGTACAGTTGGCCGACGGAAACACATCTTCAAATCAGATATGCACTATCCTTAAAGAGCAAAGTGTTTGACCAATGCGTATTACCAGCGATGACCTGCTCCAGCGAAACTTGAACTCTGAAATCTGCTCACATCCAGAAGCTTCGAACAACCCAGCGGAGTATAGAAAGATACATGATGAGCCTAACCATACGAGATAGAATACGCTGCAGCTGGATAAGGGGTCAAAGAAAGGTTAAGGATGTCGTGGAGTGTGTGAAAAGGTCAAAGTGGAAATGGGCAGGCCATCTAGGCCGAACAAGAGATGAGCGTTGGTCATCTGTGGTTGGTGATTGGTAGCCCAGGGACAGGGTAAGACCAAGAAAGCGCCTTCATGATCGATGGGATAAGGAGCTGGATTGGCTGCGCGTTACCTGGAATAAAGAGACTGCCGATTGGGAATCTTGGCAAAGACTGGGGGAGGCCTTCGTTCTGCAGTGGGCGGACAGAGGTTGATGATGATTGGATTAAATTATTGGACTATATATATATACTCCAATAATTTAATCGCAAAATATTGTAAGAATATAGTGATTCTGTATTTAAGCAATGCTCCATTTATTATTGAAACTAGTACATAAATCAAATTGTTACATATCCTCTCCCATGGAAAAAGGACTCTCGGCTCTTGTCTTTAGATAGTATTTTCCTCTGGCACTTGTCGGAGTATTTGCTCCCATTACAATCATTTCTGTTTTATTACACTCCTTATTCTCAAATTGTTCCCATTCATTACACTGCACAGCATAAAATGGCATATCAGGATTATTTAAACTATCAGCATAAAATTGCCAACTTCTACCATGACTGCATGCTTCCAGGAGCTAAAAATGAATTGATCCAACTGTTACTTCACACAATTAACCATAAAGTAGTAATTTATTTAGAAACTTCAATGAAAAAATCCTACGAAAAGCCGAAAATAATTAAACACACGTAGATAGGTAGTTTCGCAACGAGTTATAACTACATGCAAGTATATATGACGTGGTTTTTCATTCATCCTTCGAAAGAGATCCTTACGAAACATTTACAATGCACCTTGCAATAAAGAGCATAATATAGTTCAAAATGTTAGGTTTTAGTTGGGTTAACACCCAACTAAAAATAACCTAAGCTAAACTAACTTACGCTAACGTAAAGTGAATATTTCAAATGTATTGTGTTATGTTCTACAAAATAGACAGCCCTTTCTCAGAACATTTGAAACTTGAGTACAATTGCTAGCTTAGTGATTTCTTTTTACTTTTAATTGAAATAGTGATTAAATTATATAATTTTAAATTTACATTGTAATGACAGCCTGGTTGCGGCATAGTTCCACCATTAGGATAGAAGTCTGCATGACCAATCGGTCCCATTAGACCTAAAAAATTACCACAACTGTGTATAACGTCTACAAAATCAGCACTGTTTTCTGATATGCGTTCTCCATGTATATTTATATATCCAAAACCTGGATAAGCTGGATCAAGTCCTGAAACAAGATGAAGATACAGTTTAAATTCTCATGTGAAAAATTAGAAAGCGTATATTATGCCCAAATGAAAGAACAGTCCTACCACATAAGCAGAATTTAAAGTGAAGAGTTCCCCTAATTTGAGACGTTCATACCAAACTAAAGAAGGGGAGGTTGTCAAATGTATGTATTTCGTGAGAAAATGAGGAAACTACTGAGATACTGGAGAATATTTAAAAGTAGATTAGGGATTTCAGATGATATTAGGTAGAAACCTTTTGTCAGCGTATATACCAATCCAAGATATAGATCGTAGATCCAGGTATAATAATTTAAGATGCTTGATTACAACTGGATAAAAATAACAACCCATGACAAAAACTACTTGAGTCGGTTAATCCAATGCACTTTTTCAATTTCTCTCGAAACATGAAAGGGGTTTTGAGTTTAATTTATGATTTTTTAAGGAACTTTTACGGACCGAATATTTTACTATGGAAGTACATTAAAATATTCTACTACCAAAAACTATATTCTATCTTATTTATGGTATCAAGCAAAATGTCTGCTCATTAATACTGAATTTCTAACCTACGACATAATGTTATTCGAAAATATGAATACGACATCATTTTGATAAAATCTCGAGTGGATTTTATTGGATTTTCAGTTCGCAGCTCATGTTTAACGCCTATTTTCAACAAATTTATAGAAAATTTTCCATTTGCGAAGATTTGCAAGTGTTGACATCTGTGAAATAATTAACAATTAACAATAATTTCAACAGTATTTTTATTGTCATTGTTCTATGAGCGGATGTCAGAGTCATATATAGCTCCGATTGGACCTGCAGTGTAGTGACAATTCCAAACGGCTCAAGATTACGGTGGGAATCGTGCCCAACAGCACCAGTAACTCAAAAGCGTGTTAAGGGTACTATAACGCTCGGTCACTGAGCCTTACTTACCGAGAAAATCTTTTTATTAATCGTGGTTAATTCATTAGTTAAATTTCAAATCTTCATTGTGGTAAAAATGCCATCGTGAAGTTGAGTTAAATCAAGTTTGATTTTTCTTTTTCAAATTTTTTCTTTTTTTTTCTTTGATTGAACCTGAATATCGTAAATTTACTCGACTGATTCTTCATTTCTGTATTGTTTATTTGTTCATAACGTGAAAAAATTTATAAAATAATTTTGAAGAAAATTTCATAATTGCAGCAACGATAATTAGTCACTAAAATGTGTAGTTGAAATCCCCCATTGGGTATAACAACATTTTAATGCAGATGAGCTAATAAGCTTGTAAATTCAGAATATTTATATTCATTATTTCTTTCTGTAACCATTCTTTCTATAATCATCAGAGATCAGGTTGGGAATTGACAAACTTTCAGAAGAGCAAACTGAAGAGCGAAATAGTCGAAGATAAGTCGATCGTGAAAACCCATGAGTTGCAAAATTCTATTAGTTGAATTTGAGACATTATAGAATAAACGTCTGTGATAACGAACACACAATTAGAATCAATCTTACATCGATCACGTAAGAACCTATTTTTGCAAATGCAAAAGTACTTAATATTTATGTAGAAATGATAACGCCACCACAAGTTATCAGTGAGGAAAACAAATCTCGAACCGTTCTTATCCGCATTGAATGAATGCTTTTACGGTACCCGCTTTTAGTAATTTCAACTCTATGTACTCGAAAGTTGTACGCTGTAAATTATTTCACTATTTTGTAATGTTGGTTCAACGCTTTTATTTTTTGTTTTTATTGGTTAGTGTTAATGTGGAATGCGCTAAAATTTTGGGTGTTTTTTATGTACCTACGAGGAGTCACTATATAGCTTCTAGTACCTTAATGAAAGTGTTAGCTGAAAGAGGACACGAGGTGACAGTTATGAGTCCTTTTAAAGAGCCACAACCACCTGAAAATTATACAGAAATCTATCTGGATGGCTTACTGAGGGGTTCAAAAAGTAAGTTCGTCAGTTTATTTACTATGTTTGCATTTTATTTTATTGACATTAATATAAACTTATTCATCAACGAATTCTTCAACGGTGCTTGATTAAATTCATCAATTTATTCGGAAATGGTTTCAATTATTTTGATTTCTGATTTTGATTGCTTTGAATTTTTGATTGATGAATGGTAAAATTTTGATTTTACCAACACATATTATAAAAGAGCATGTTGGTTTGGATGATGTTTGTTGAGTCATAACGGGATGAAGGAATGAACGATTACGAATGAAATTCTTCGAAAAGGTCGATTGTGGTGTGGAAAAGCACATAACGGAAGCATGCACCTACGGTTCCCGTGGGATAAAAAAGCTCACGCGAGTGACGCATCAGCCATTTGTTAAATAATTAATAGAATTATTTAACGAATTATATTGAATGAGATTGAATTCTCGCTTAACTCTTGGTGAAACATAATTGAATATTAAAATAAATTAAACTCTTGGCTTAATGTTTCACGATTTATTTAACGATATGAATAGCCAACATGTTTCGAGCGTTGGCTCATTTTCAAGACTGAAGTCTTGAAAATGAGCTTATAATATATATGAGATATGAGTTGATAATGAAGACTGAGTCTTGAAAATGAGCTAACGCTCGAAACATGTTGACTATACATATTGTTAAATAAATCGTGAAACATTAAGCCAAGAGTTTAATTTATTTTAATAACGAATTATATGCTCAATGTTAGTTTAAGAATAAAATTTCTCATTGGGAACATATTAACTAAATGAAAATTATTTTACACATTTGTTTTGAATATAGCCAAATCAACTCTCAACCATTTACATCATTTCCGAGAATAGAAACATACAATAATACTTAATTACATTGAATATATTTAGAAAGATATTTGAAGATTTCTAAATAACGTGAATTGAAAAGTCTGAAAGATTTGTTTATTTCAGTGAAATTTGGCAGGTTTAATAAATTATATCGAAGATCTTCAACTGAAGAAATATTAGAAATTGAATATTACAATAATAGTCTTGAATCAATAAATAAAATTATGTCGAATATTTATAATATATAACAAAGGACAGAAAACTATATAAAAATAAATTCAACAAACAAAATAATTTGGAGTGCATTGTTGCTTTCGCAATATAGTAACAACGATTTCAAAAACAAAGTAATTTTCAAGTGATTAATTTAATATAATGTATTTCAATGCGAAGATGTAGAGGAAAATGCATCTATGTCATTCATTAAACTTTTTATTTTTGAATTGTTGAGTACAACTTCAATTAGATTATTCTATTAAAATTGGCAATTAAGTTTTATTATATTATCCATTCGTATTGGCAAAATAATTCAATTATTCATTTTATTCAATTTCATTTTTTTTATTTTCAATGTCCATCTTTAGCATAAGTTTTGTTGCTTTTGTTTTTTCTTTCAGTTTAGCCTTATAGTTGAATGATTTATATATTTTCAATGGAAAGTCCGGTTTTTCCTTTTACATCCCGTATTTTCAGAGGTATAATATCAATTGAAATTTGCGATAGTCCTACTATTCATCTAATGAATTTTTAATATATTCTTTACTGGCTAAATAATTACCTTATTTAATTATATTGATCGATTGGGCCGATACTTGATGGAAATCTGAATACATAATTTAAATAAAAATAAGTAGTTTTTTGATTTTCGCTATAATTCAGTTAAATATAACAATATTGTTAAATGAGAGGTAATAAAAAAAATTTGTCTAAAAATCACTTACTGAACAATTCTTTGTTCAGTAAGTGACTAGTTTCGCCTTTTACAGCATTATCAAGAATGATTATCATTCTTGATAATGCTGTGAAAGGCGAAACTAGTCGAATAAAGAATTGTTCAGTTAGTGATTTTCAGACAAGTTTTTATTATTACCTCTCATTTGAATATGAACTATCACAGAGTAGATTCATCGTTCATTGAATTTAACAATATTGTTGATGCAGATAGTAACTGTGTTGGCGAAACAATATTTTTATGTTTAACTGAATTATAGTGAAAATGAAAAAAATACTTAGTTTTATTCAAATTATTTATTTAATTACCTTCATGTTATCTTTTTTAAATTTTTTCGTTTTTAACTATTCCGATTCTTGTGCTGAAAATGTAAAAATTTGAATTGCATCATTTAATATCTTATACCAGTATAATTGATCTAATTGATCTTTATAAAATACACTTTTACTAAACCAATTACTCAGCTTAATTTTATTCTCTGATATTATCACATTGATTTTTTTCAGGCCGTTCTGTTAACTATTTCAAGGAACACGAGCCTTTCAAGATGGCCTGGAGCTATAGCAGTTTATCTACTTCGTTCCTCAACAGAACGATGTCTCATCCAAAATTTCAAAAATTGCTGAAACAAAATTCAACATTTGACGTTGTTATAGTAGAACAATTCAATTGTGATGCTCTTTTTTACTTAGCGACACATTTCAAAGCACCATTAATCGGACTGAGTACTCTAGATGCAAGCCCGTTTTCTAACAAATATGTAGGAAATCCAACATTTCCATCGTATATTCCAGATTTATACTTTCCTTTTCATCACATGACCTTTTGGCAGCGCATACAGAATATGTTTATGTACGTAATAAAAGAATTACTGTTTCGATTTGAAACGTTACCGGCTCAGAATGAAATTCTTCAATATAATATACCAGGAGCTCCGAGAATAGAAGAATTTATGTATAACTCATCTATAGTATTCTTAAATGGTGACTTAAGTATCCACGATGCTGTTCCTAAAGTACCAAGTATGATTAACATCGGAGGATTTCATATCAATGCTCCAAAACCTTTACCAGAAGATCTGCAAGAACTTCTTGATAATTCTACGTCAGGTGTCATCATTTTTAGTCTGGGGGCTTCTGTTAAAAGCAAGCATATGCCTGCCGAAAAACTCCAAGCAATACTTAGCACGTTTTCTAAGATGAATGAGACCATTTTGTGGAAATGGGAAGATGATAATTTGCCTGGCAAATCAAGTAATATTCATACAAGAAAATGGTTGCCGCAACAGGATATTCTAAGTAAGTGCACCAAAAACTACCCACTTCAATTCACTATTAAGATTTTCAAATGTTTTCTCGTCAAAACTTCAACTAGGGTTTTCATTTACTAGGACATCCTAACGTGAAGGTTTTCATTACACATGGAGGACTTCTCAGCATGATGGAATCTATTTACAACGGTAAACCGATGTTGGCTATTCCAATAATGACAGATCAGCATTGGAATACTGCAAGAGCTGAAGCCGCTGGATATGCCAAATACCTGGAATTCTCTAAAATAACAGCCTCATCATTCAGTGAAGCTCTGACAGAATTATTGCAGAATCCGAGGTACGTTATTTTGTATTTAATCATTCAATCCTGTTAGTGCTAACAGTTACAGCATAATAATTATTTCAATATATATTCATCATTTATCTGAATCAATTCAAGTTTTGGAATTTAAGTGTATCTGTTCTTTTCTAGTTACAAAAAAACTGCGGAAAAACGATCTAGTATAATGAGGAATAAGCCGGTATCTGCTAGAGAAACTATTGTTTACTGGGTAGAAAACATTTCGAAAAATAGAGGAGCACCTCACCTAAGGGTATCGTCCATAGATATGCCATGGTATCAATTTATGATGCTTGATGTGATAGCCCTACTTCTGATTCCACCAATAATATTCATATTATGCATTATATTTACTATAAAATATTTAGTGAAATATTATAAAGTCAGGAGAGGTAAAAGAAAGTTGAATTGAATATCTTTGGTTAATTTTTAACAAATTTTGTGTAGAACTACTACACTACTACTAGTGATTGAATGAAATATTTGATTGAAAAAAAAAGAATTCGTAATTTTCACAGAATTGAATGGCTTTTGATTGTTTTTGTGCCACCTTCTAAAAGTAAGTGAAGAAGAAATATATTCATATAGTAAGTGAATAAAGCTTGTCAGCATTATTATATTTTCTTGTAAAACACTGTTACTAATTTGTAGACAGAATTTTGTACATCTGTAATCCAGTGATTGAAAGTATGGACACAAATAATTATTTGAAATAAAACTATCAGTATTAATCATATAGCTTCATTTCGACTCAAAAAAATGTTTGTCATTTATAGCACAATTTTCAGCACTTCATCTGAAACTGTTTACCAAAAATAATAATAATAATAATATATTTATCTCTTAGATATAAGAATATATAGGATATGTCATTGTACAAAAATATAAGCCAACTAGATGAGAAATCAATAAATATCAATTGAAAATATTCTTTTAAATCATAAAAACAAAAAGTCGACAATATTTCTTTAATTGCTCTTTTGAAACTCATTTGATTCATGTTCATGACTCGGTTTGGTAGGTGATTGTAAAGATTTATACCTACATTGTCGGCGACAATTCGAGCTGTTTTGTGTAATGGAATACATATTGTGTTCATGTGTCGTGTTCTATAACCATGGAAGCTAGAAAATTTATCAAGATCTGACAGTTTTCAGCGAACAAAAAACAAACAATTAAGAATGCAGATGCAAGCTAACGGAAGAATCTTATATTGTACAAATATCGTTCGATAAGAGTCAAGAGGTTTCAAGTTAAAAATGAGGCGAATTATCCTCTTCTGCGCAGTAAAAAGTCTATTGAATCTAGATGAACCACCCCAAATAACTATATTATAGCTCAGGTGACTGTGAACTAATGCATAATAAGTTCAAGATCAAGCTCTGCAAAAGTAGTACTTGCTTTAGGCGACTAAGTACAAAAAAGATTTGTTTAGCTTCTTGCATAGTTGTTCCATATAATTGTCCCTTTCAGGTTACAATCAACATGTAATCCCAGAAATTTTGCAGTGGATGTAGTCTTCAGCTGGTGGTCACGAAACCTCAAAACAAATGGAATATCTGAGCTGAATTCACGTAGTTTAAAAGTAATATTTCAATTTTTCTGAGATTTAGCATGAGTGAATTTCTATAACACCAGTCTGAAAATCCTTGAACCAATCTCTCACATTCCTTCATAAGACCATCAATACTTTCAGAAGATATGACCACTGACGTGTCGTCGGCAGAGAGGGTGACTGAGTCAACATTAATAAATTCGGGTACCTCATTAACAAATAACAGGAGGATAAATAGACCCAAAACTGAACCCTGAGGAATTCCAATAGTGAGTGGATAGTTTCCGGAATTACAATTTTTGCTTTCAACAAATAATAAACGTCCAGACAAGTAGCTGGAGAACCAGTCAAGATATACTGCTCTAAAGCCCATACTGTACAATTTGTTCGTAATAAAATTTAACTGAAGACAATCGAGTGCCCGTGACTGATTAAAAAACACTCCTGCAACATATAAGCCATCGTCTAAGCAGCTATAGATAAATTCGAAAAATGATGCATACTTTAATTGAAATTCTTACATGTTATCCTTAAGAAAACAAAATGAAATTCTCACAAATATATTACTATGAGGATTTGGTATTTCGATTGCAAAAATATCGGAACAGCAATCAGTGTTTTATAGTGACAGTTTATCCTTAAATGAAATCAAAAATATTTAGAATATTCTGAGTCAGTTTACTTTAAAAAAATTATTTTAATCATACCTGTAACACGACCAAGTTTAGTTCCATTTAGTCTATAAGAAACTAATCCCGATATATGAGCCCCCAAACTGTGACCCACCAAATGAATATCCTTGGGATCCACTTTGCGTTCCTCAATCAAATCACTTATAAATTGGGCGTAATAGTCGGCAACATCTGGTACTGCAAGCATTGGTTTTATATAAAAATAGTTATCTGCTATATCGCTCCAATCCATGACGATTACATTAACGTCAGATGATTTTAAATAGCCGTCTCTAATGGTTACACATGTGTCTGCAGTCCCACTTGATAACCATCCGTGAGTTATCATTTTTGTCGGTTTCTTTGGGTCAAATGATGTATCACCAAGTTCTATAGCTTCTACAATTGAAATTCCATTGGGTTGTTCCCTGCAAAGTGATAAACACTGTAATTATTGATACGGATAACGCACATATAATAATCTAAAATTTGTTTAGAAGTATTTGGTTTTCAGGATATTTTAGGGCGGAAAGCAGTGAAAAAGTGATGAATTTAAAGTAAGAAATGTAAAATCATTTTATTGGGGTGGAATGCACAACGGGACTCATTGTCATATACAAGAAATTTTCCTTAATGGCCAATTAGAAGTAAAGACTATATACTCGTATATACTTGTATATGTTCATATGAGAATTATCCAAGTCTATACTATAAGAGGTGTTTCATCTGGATAGAGTACACTATGAGGAAATCTGACTAAGATGCCGCAATAATAATAATAATAATAATTTCTTTATTCTCAACAAGTATAATATCCAATTAAAGAAAATAAATAAATTAATTGAATAATAACTAAATAAATAAAATGAAAGAAATATAACAAGAGAGCTCAATCTAATCTATAAAAAATAACTAAAATAGTAACTAATAACTAAATAATAGAATTTAATGAAATATTACAAAGAACTCAATCTAAATCAATTAATTTTAGTCAATTTCTTTTGTTCACATAACTCCTAATAATAACTTCTATGGAATCAAAGTGAATGTCACAATTATTAGCAACTGTATTGAAGAGATAGATATGGAAAGACTCCATAAACCAAATGGGGGATTGTATTAGCGAGGTGGTCCTTGAGGTCTTTAGGTGGAATAATTCTGTAGTACGGGAATTTTGCCTAGAAACACGAAGTTTCAAACAAGAGAGGAGGACAATCAATACTGTTGTGAATAATTTGTACAAAAATTTGAGTGATAAAGTTTCTCTCCTGCCCTGCAATGAGATTAAACCAAATCGTCTCAATACTTCTCTCTGTAGATAGATAAACTTTATCTTCCCTCCAAACTAAGAATTTTAAGAATCTTCTCTGAATGGCCTCGAGATGGCGTTGATGGCAAGTGTAAATAGTCCTATGAATGTTGTAGAATTATTGAAATTTTTGCCATTGCTTATTACGAATCCATATATTTTCGAGGCAAATGAAATTAGTTGTGTGAGGTGTGAAAAGAAGGAAAACTTCTGATCGAAGACTATACCAAGATCTCTCACCTTATCGGAACGAGAAACAACCTGACCTCCGACGCTATAATCACACTCAATTCGAACGTTTTTCCTTGTGAAAGAGGCAACATCACATTTTAACACATTCAAACCCAAATAATTATCGTCACACCAACTGGCAACACGACCCAGCGCGAGCTGAAGATGAACACACTTTACTTGAGATCTAATTTTATGATATACTTTCAAATCTTCCGCGAACATCAAATAAGGAGAGTCAATGTTATCCATCAGATCACTTACCAACTAAATTAAAAACAGTGACCCAAGATTAGACCCCTGAAGTATTCCAGAGGTAGGTATGAACTCAGACGACTGTATACCCTCCAGCTGTACGAATTGGCGTCGTAATGCAAATAGGTATTAAATTATATAGGTATTAATTAAATATATTCTTCGTGGAGAAGAATATCTCTGTACCTTTGCATTGATGAAACAAGCATTTTTCTGGTGTCAAAATTATCCCTCAAACACTGTATTTGTCATATGTACAATAACATGTTGTTGGATTGTTGTTGTGTCTTTCAGTTTTCTCTTAATTCTATTCAACATGCTAGTGTGTTCAAACTGATTTTTATCTTTTTTATATCGATTAAGCAACTTATGAATGCAACTATTTTTGTTAAAATCATCACTGAACATTTTAAAACATTTGATGAAAGGAACCCGACTTAATCTTTGAACTTTAAAAGGAAATTCGTAACAATATTTTGAAACATTTCCAATGAAGCAGTTGTCATATTTCTCAGAAATATGGCAACACTTCTGGGAAAATGCATTGGCAGATATCACCTTTTTTTAATAATACCTTCGAAAATACACATTTCTTATAAAATCTTTGGAATAAAAGACTTACCTAGTAAATAAACTGAAGTCAACAGACTCTTCCAAATTTTTAATTCTTTTGTACTGTTGTGGCAAAGTAAAATATGCCTTAACTGGGTTGTTATTTTCATCCAGCATATAAATCCAGCTCTTGTTCAAATAAGGGAAAAGGTTGAATTCATTTTTATATTCAATGCGCCCTGCAGAAATTCCTATACTTAAAAATTAATTGAGGAAAATAATTTTGTACCGTAAAATAAAAATTCCCAACCCATCTTCAATCATATAAAAGAATATATTCAATTAATTTGAGAGAATTTTCTCATAAACTCAAGAAAAAAAATTGAAAACCGAAAAGCAATTGCAGTTAATTGTTTCATATGAAACAATTGAATTTTTGTTTTTTGAATTTAAGTAAAAATTATCTTCAATGATAATATATAATAGGAAATCAAAATATACTTACCTTGCACAATAATACAAATTGAACTCAGTAAAATAAATGAAACATAAAATGCAGTCATTTTGATCACCTTACGTGTAAAATGAACTAATCGGTTAACCCTATTTCGAAAAACTATAAATATTGCTATGTTATCAGAATATGAGCTTCTTCATGAATTATTTATTCATAATATCACTTTCATATTTCATTTGTACAACTGAACTGAATTTTTCTCTTGAATTATTAAATTATTTAATTGGTCTGAATAACGAACGGTTAATTTGGAATTTGTTATTTTCTTTTTTCAAAAATTTTATCTATTCTTGATTACATTTGTAACAGTAAATAAGGACATAGGTATTTCATTATTCGTGTGCGCTTTCAGTTGTTAGGTCTTTTGTAATTAAGAAATTGAATTAACTAAACTACAAAACGTACCAAAAAATTTTACGATAACTTTTCAATGCAGTAGGTATACATTATTCAAATTTTTTTGTCAGTAGATCCTTTTGTATCTATAGAAATCTTTCAGTAGAAATTGTGTTTTATTGCAGATAATGAAAATAAGTCTAGAAGCTATTTACTTCAACAGCAATAGATCTATCAATTTGTAGCTGATTTCATGTGATTTTATTATTTCATTTTATATTATTTACAACTAGAATAATAGAAGAAAGTTCTGAATTTAACACTAACTTACCATGAAATTATTTCGAATTATAAACACAAATATCTCAAATAAACGGAAAAAGATATTTAGTAGAGAATATTTAGTGATACTCAATAAAAAAGAATTAAAATTTAAGTATTAATATCAAGTATTTAAACCCATGTACGCATATTAGTTACTGAACTAATAGAAAACTAGTAAATATTGTATGAATGATAAATAGTTTTTAAAAGATAACTGAAGATAATACTAAAGGAAGAGGGATGGAATTAAATAGTTTGGTACTAATATCTAATTCATATTTTTAATTCAATAAACGAATTGTACAATTGACTAAAATATACAATTTACTGTGATGTTCTGTTCGAAGCTTTATGTTCTTTATTTACAGTTTTATAAAATCAATAGTGCACGTAGGTATAGTGTATGTAACATGGCAAAAATAAGCTGATTTTTTTACTGAAAAAAATTCAAATCTTAATATTAAAGCAATTTTAAATTACACATTTTATTGAACGTATTTTGAGGAATATATTTATAGAAGAGGATATCATTGTAATTTTCAAGTTTATTTCATTTTAAAGACAAAATAACAAGAATTATATTTAAGCTATTATGACAGTTATATGACAGTTAGTTTCTCTAATCGTGAAAGGTGTTTGTTCCTTATGTACAATTTTCTGAGTGACTTGTTTTTTACCGAAACTGTAAATCAACATTTTCCTGCTAATAATTCAATTTTTCTACTGTTGGGTTTGTGAAAATATATATTCCATTCAAATGCGTATGAAAAAAATCTATTTGGACAAATATATAATATTCACTTCAAATCACCGTCACTAGAGGCATTAACTCATCAGCTAAACGTTCATTAAAATACTTTTTCAATTCTGTCCTGTTATACGTAACATCTTCGATAGAATCATCATCTAAATACTCTTCGATAGTTGTCCTGTATTTACGAAGAATAGTTTTTCGATGCATTTCAGATTGCCGGAGAATTTCAATAGCTGGGCCAGTGTATTTTCCAACGGCAAATGGAGAAACTGATTCTGTGATTACTAGGTGAACACCAGAGGAGGAATTCTTTGCATGATCCCCCATAATGATCTGTGGATCTTTTGGTGGACAATTTCCCAGAATATACTCGAAATACGATGGACAAGGCCAGCCCCAGAAGCCTAGTTGAGTGTTAATACTTTCTGCAAAATATAGTGGGGCTCGATGATGGTTACAAGCGAAGAACCCTGAAAATACAATATGAAGATTTAGAAGACTCTATGAACCAATTTTTCATATTTAAATGGCACTTTATGTTTAAAGGAAAGTTACACTTATACAACTCAATTAAGATGTTTTTGTCTAATTCATTTTGTGTTCGTAATATACCGCGGTGTTCTTGATAGATAATCTAATCTGATGCGATAACCCTAAGATGATGATGGAAGTGGTATACTTGTATGTTGAAACGCTATTGGTAAACGCTTATAGTGCCTGTTTCTACTTTGTCTAAATTTTCTGTTATGAAAGTTGCTTTTTTTTAATTCATTGGACCGACAGTTGAACGCCGTTTCCGAACGGCCAATGGGCTTGTAACCAATGTACATTAACCAGCATATATCATAATTTAAACTACTTAAATAATAGACAAACACAAACACCCATGCTTTTAGCGAGGCTTGAACCCGAATTCTACCGCAACATAGTCGGGTGTTCTCCCGACTATGGTGCCCCCCAAACATGGTGTCCCGAAAGAGAAGTATGAACATGTGAATATAGATTTCCGGGCTCTTTATGAAATTTCTTTCAATATTTATAACCTTTTTGCAGGTTGAAATACGTCTCATGGTAAGAAAAGTATTTTATCGAAGAATAGTAAGTTAATCAGAGTGTCTGCTTCTTCTGAGTTGGATTTCAAACGAAGGAATTGAGTCTAATTTTGAAACTATTCGAGATTAAGAAATTTTGGAAAATTTATGATGTTTTCAAAAAAATGTGGAATGTATTCAAACTGTGTATTACTGTGGTTTATTCATGATTGAATGAAAGAATTCAAAACGTTAGATTCAACACTTGTGTTTTGTCGGCAAGGAAGAATATGCAAGGCATTCCGCAAGGGACGATTCTTGGACCTCTCATCGTCATTTTATATATTGAAGATATATAAAATGATATATATCTTTTATGTTATGAATACCTTGAAATGTTATATGTTAACAACATAAAGTTAAGTGGTATTATCAAGTTATTCGGACAAATATTATCAATATTATATAAATATTACTCTACAGGGGAAGAATGTGATATTCAAAAACGTGATGAAAGCGATATTCAAGAGCAGACAATGTTTTATTGAATAATGCACTCTAAGAAAAGAGTTTTTTGTCCTGGGAGCCACAAATAAAAGGACAAAAATCAGTTTTCGAAAATTTTCTATCAGCTCTGAAAACATTATAATCTTCCGAGAAAAGTTCTCTACCCGAAAGGACGAATCCAGCCAAGTTTCCGTTAGAGCTACTAAGGTCAAATTGATGCTGTACACTATATTATTATGAAATCAGTACTGTTTTTGTTCGAAGTCCACGCGTATTCTGATAATAGATATTAAGACAAGTTTCACTCTTACCCATATTTGATTTGGAGTTTTCACTACACTGGAGAGGATTCTGCAAATCGCCACCTAATTGCTACTCAAAGTTAAAGTTACTAATTCTAAAACTTTTACATGATTCAACATAAGCTGTACATTTATGCTTTTCCCAAACTGCATGATCAATATCAGTATCTTTATTAGGTAGTTTGACACAGTTCGAGCATTTTTTGCTCTTTGAGTTTTGCACTTCTTTCAACTCATGAGCTTCACTCGCATATCGGACAGGAAAGCGTATTTTCCTGCAACTCAAGCGATGTATGATTGAATTCACGTTGCATTTAAAGCATCGATGAGGTTCAACTGGTACGTCGTAGACAGAACAAGTGGTTAATCCAACAACACGTTTCCTGACTGCAGAAAGCCCGTTCGTAGTCAGATTTATTCACTTGAACTATTGACTGCCAAATGTTGGGATTTTTTTTTTCATCGTCATTTTATATATTGAAGATATATAAAATGATATATATCTTTTATGTTATGAATACCTTGAAATGTTATATGTTAACAACATAAAGTTAATATTATCAAGTTATTCGGACAAATATTATCAATATTATATAAATATTACTCTACAGGGGAAGAATGTGATATTTATATCATTGAATAATGCTTCAAATAAAAGGACGATTTTTTATCAGCTTCAAAAACCTAGTTCGGTTGCAAGTGAGAGGGTATTTTCTATTTCGGGGAATTTTTTGAATCAACTAAGGACACGGCTCTCATTCAACAAAGAAATCAATAGAATATTTTAATTTCTATTAAAATTGCCCGGAATAGAACATACTCGGTCCTTTGCTTAATTGTCTTTAAAATTGAAATTTATTTCAACAAGTATGCATAAACTTTATTTATTCTTGTCTTTTGGCTTCGATTATAAGTTACCTTATAGAATACAGATTTATATATTTTCTAATTGTTTTTAAGTATTCATTTGTATCTAATAATACTGTTTTTTTAAAAAATAATATGGTTCTTACATATTAAATATGAGAATATGTTGCTTTTATTTATTCGAACCCTTTACATCCTTATATTTAAATAGTTACATCCGAAATATTTACATCCTTATGTGAAAATTATGCCTAAACAACGAATAACTGTTTTTGAAGAATTGTTTAAAAAAAAATCCCGGTCAACTATTATTTCTTTGTTCTACTAAATTGGATCAAAAAAATTTACTATCAATAACATTGAGCAGTAAATAATGTCAGTCGAAAAGTGCTTTTAATCACTCCAACTTTTTTGTTGAAATTTTTTGTTCAAATTACAGAATATTGGAGCAAAAAAAATTTTTTATAAAAATTCGAAAACGGTTAAAACCGTTTTTCTGAAAATATTGCTATTCGAAAACTGGTTTTCGTAAATGTCAGTTTTTGTATAAACCCTAGTTGAAATGCTATTGGTAAACGTTTATAGTGCCTGTTTCTCTTGTCTAAATTTATTGTTGTGAAAGTTGTTTTTTTTTTGTTCAGTGGACTCACAACTTAACTCCGGTTCCGAACGGCCATTGGGCTTCTAATCAATGTACATTACCTAGCATAAATCATTATTTAAAATACTTAAATCATAGATAAACACAAACACCCATGCTTTCAGCGGGGCTCGAATCGAAATTCTACCGCACCATAGTCGGGAGTTCTCCCGACTTAGCCACGGAGACCGGCGTGAAAGTTGCTCAAACAGAAGTATAAACATGGAAGTCTAAAAATGCAAATATAAATTTTTCTTTATGAAATTTTTTTCAATATTCATAACCTCTTTTGAGATTGAAATACGCCTCATTTTAAGAAAAGTATTTTATCGAACAATAGTAAGTTAATCAGAGTATCTTCTTCGTCTGAGTTAGATTTCGAACGAAAGAATTGAGTCTAATTTTGAAACTATTCAAGGTAGAGAAATTTTGGAAAATTTATGATCTTTTCAAAAAAATGTGGAATGATTCAAACTGTGTATTACTGTGGTTTATTCATAGTTGAATAAAAGAATTCATAACGTTAGATTCAACACTTCTGTTTTGTGGGCAAGGAAGAATATGCAAGGCATTCCGCAAGGGACAGTTCTTGGACCTTTCCTCTTCATTTTATGAAGATATATTAATATCTTTGTGTTATGAATGCTTTCAAATGTTATTTGCTAACACCACTCGTAAACACTACAAAGTTATCCGTAGATACCACGACACTTCACAAAAAAAATAGAAACTGCAAAAGTATTACATACACACATAAAAGCATATAAAATCTATTATCTCAAATGCAAATTGTGAAAAGTATTTCTTCTCTGTCAACTTTCTATACATAGAAATACCCTGTTCTTTCTCGAAATATTTTTAAGAATGCTCAAGTTCTTACTTCTTTCGGCCCAGCATCCCGGTTGGATTATACCGCCATTCAAATAAAAATCAACATGGCCTAGTGCTTCCACAAGACCCTGTATAAAACTATTAGTATGAATAATATCCACAAAGTTGGCATCCGATTTGTCTAATTTATTTGCTTTACTTGCAGTTATGAATCCAGGACCTGCTGGATCTAATCCTGTTATCCTAGGAAGTTTATATGGAAGTAAGGCGTTCGCTAGATGAGCAGGTATGTGTGCTCCTGGAAATGGAAAAATATTGTTTGGAGAAAAATATGATTCGTCATTAATTTTTCGTTTTTCAATATTTTTGATCTTTTAACCATCACCAGTACCTAGTGGAGTTATCCATTAAACACACTCATCTTACCTAAGCTGAATCCTATCACATGGATATCTTCAACTCCGAGTTCTTTTATTCTGCTAACAAGTTGGCTGGTGCAGATACCAACGTGTTTTATATTCCATAGAGCTGCTAAGTAGCATGGGGATTCGCCAAGAGGTGACCAATCAACAGCGAATACGTTGTAGTCATTAGTTTTCAGGTATTCTGTAATAGACGAACAAATTGAAAAATATGTATTTTATTTAAGGTTGAATTTCGATCTAAGATGCCTAAATTATGCTGGTCTACTTATATGATTCATCTGTCTCAAAGAATGTTTCAAAAAGACTGGATGATTACCCTTCATCCAGTAAAAAAGTACCTTTAAACATACTTCGGGAAAAATTGTTTTCAAGTTACTAGGTGTTTTGGTGCGAAGTTTTTCTTCGAATAACGGTTTTATTATACTAACCACATATGTACGATTTGTTTCGAAATTTGACGTTTTTTCGAAACAACATTTTTGCTAGAAATATGAAGCTTACATGACCCCAGCTAAAAGGCATTGACCTTATTTGACTACGCTCTTGAATCTGTAAAATTTGTTGAAGTCACTTACAAATAATCACTATACAAATTGTGATCCAAGATGACAGGCACTTATTCATATATTTTATTTATTTTTGTTATAATTTCAGTTAATTCTCAGTGTTTACCATAGATTTTTGAAGAACTGAAAACACAACTAACGAACTAAATTAATCGCAGATATCAAAATAGTAGTCAATACAACACTTGCACATGTCTGTCATTGTCTTCTTCACTTTCGCTCTATACTTAGCTATATATATTGCCTAGTATGGAATTAACCCAAATTATTTTGTTTTGGGTGTACTTGATACGTACACACAAATTTCTAAATATTTTGTTGATTATCCAACATAAATATGCTTTAAATGACACTCCAATTACAAAAATTAGTGTTATAGATCCTAATTCTCCTTAGACCAAAACAATGGAAACTTTTGAAAGAGTAATTTGTTCATTATCTATATTGTCACCTCACTATTATTATAATTACAAAATATAACTACATTTTCATTAAATTTTATCCGAGAAATAGGGATAATTTTCCATTTCTCACACGAAAAGAATAATTTCATAGATATTTCTTATGTTTCAATTCCAATAATTTTAATAGAATTAAATTAAATTATATTAAATTGAATTAATGATAAGTCTTTATTTTCCAACAGGTAAAAACACCCAGTTGCAGGAAATATTCAAAAAAATATATTTTTTTGAATATTTCAACAGTATTGAAACAGTATTTTATTGAAACACCTAATGATATAATGCAAATGTTTGAAAAATGATTATCAATAAAAAAGTAATTATAATAAATAATAGACAATAAGAATATGGCTTACTTCAGAATTCACTATACATGAAAATAGTCCAAGTAAACCCGACTAATGAAAGCAAATGTGTCACTGTTGATACCGCATTTGTCAGACACATCCTCGAATAGCGAACACATATATTTAATGGGCGATTGTACGAGAGAATTAGTTTTCGCAGTACCCAATGAAAAAATTGACTTGAACGTGAACATTGTCTAGGAACATGAAATTCAAAAGAGCCAATAAGGGTAGAATAGTCTAAATAACCATGTAAGAGGTTATACAGAAACTTCAGAGAAAACAAGTCCCTGCTAACTTCAAGTGATTTAGCTCCAAACCTGTTTAACAGATCAGTTTTGCTATATTCTCTGGCCGGATAAACGTGATCTTCCCTCCAAATTAGATATTTGAGAAATTTTCGTTGTATTGACTCTAAATGATTTTTATGAGAATTGTAGATGGGACGCCAAATCATACATCCCAAATCTAGTTTGCTCATTACAAGCGCATTAAATAATTGTATAAGTGTTTTTGTATTCGAAAAGTATCCAGAATTAGGCACAATAAATCCATAAGATTTGAATACTGTTGAAATTTTTTTATTTATATGAGGTATAAAAGTGAATTTCTGATCAAATTTTATACCGAGGTCTCGAATTTCGGAGACTCTGGTCAGAATGGTTTCGTTAATTGTGTAGTCAAATTTTATAGGCTGTTTCTTTTTAGTGAATGTGATAACGTTACTTTTGGTAACATTAATCTTGAGTTTATTGTGGTAACTCCAATCAGAAACAACGGTGAGGCCATCCTATAAGCTTACGCAGTCCTCATATGTTTCTATTTTGCGATATATTTTTAAATCATCAGCATACATGAGACTATGAACTGCTAGACAGTCTATTAGATCGTTTAAAAAATGAAGAAATTAATGTATTAAACCAGAAAACAATATTAAATAACTAATGAAAAAAATTAAATTTCGCTTAATTTTTTATACAAAAACTCGACCAAAATTTTTCAGTAGTGTCGATTTGAAAAGAGGGAAGAGTAGTTATTTTGTAATTTTTCAAATGTTTTATGAACTAAGTAAGTACGTGTGTTTTGTAATTAGTTTTGTACTTAATTGTTAGTTTGTAAAAATTATTCGAATTGTTTTTATCATAATAAATTGTTGAAATTTTTATACTTACGGTCTTTAATTTCTACCAGCGCACTGAGGTACATATCAGAATTATAACCGTGTATAATTATTTTAACAGGATTACTGGGGTTGAAAGCAGATTTCGTTAAATTCGAAACATGAGGATCTCCTCCTACTCTTATTGCTTGAGGAACTTGTGGATGAATCCTTGTGTACAAAAAAAAGTTCACATCTGGATCAGGGCAAATGCTGAAAAAACATAACAGGTTACTAATGTCAATGGACTTCTCTCTCAGATTACTATCAACGAACCCTGTGTTGATAGTAAACTGATCAACTGTTGATCAACATTGTTGAAAAGAAGTTAATTACGAAACCAATTATCAAGAGATCTTAGTAAGTAAGTAATTAGTTTGAAACATATCCACAAAGTCCACTAAACAATTTTTCTAGAATTTACCCAAGTGCAAGGGCACAAAATTGTTTAGGAGATGTGCCATAAGACAAACCTCAAAGGTATAAGGGCACAGAACACCTTAACAAAATTTCTATCAGATAAAAGACCCTTCCATTAACTTCCATAAGTGTTCTCATAACATGTCACTATGTTATGAGTAACACACAACTCCTTAAATATAATTATATAATATAAATGTAGTTTTCGATCAGAAGTTTTCCTTCGTACCACACATCACCCAACTTATTTTATCTGCCTCGAAAATATATGGATTCGTAATACGCAACGGCAAAATTTTCAATAATTCCTCAACATTCATAGGACTATTTAATACCCTTATTACACTTATTTACAGTTGCCATCAACGCCATCTTCAGGCCATTCAGAGAAGGTTCTTGAAATTCTTACTTTGGAAAGAGGATGCAGTTTATCCTCATAGAGAAGTCAATCAGCGAATTATTGAATTGATTTAGTTCAATCTCATATCAGAGCAGGAGAGAAACTTTATCACTAAAATTTTTGTACCAATTACTACACAACAGTATTGATTGTCTTCCTCTCTTGCACGCTTTGAAATTTCGTGTTTCTAGGCAAAATTCTCGTAATAGAGAATTATTCCACCTAGATACTCCGGAGAACAACTCGCTAATACAATCCCCCATTCGGTTTATGGAGTCTACATTCAATATTATTATTATTATTATTGAATATAATTAAAGGCAGGGGTCTGAAGACCCATAAGTCCATTAACACTTTTTACAGAATACTGCAATGTAAGGATAATACATTAGATAAACGATTGAGAAAAGAAAAATAATAATAACAAGAGGAAAAAAAAGTGATCAGTACACATTGACAATGAAAATATATGACAAAAACAATTTCTCAAAATGAAAACAAAAATTCATCTACCACCCTCTTGAACACGCTGACTGACTGAGAGTTCACAACTTCAGCAGGTAAACTGTTCCATACACTGAATACACGATTAGTTAAAAAATGCTGCCGCCTAGATATATGAAATGATTTCTTCTTCAGCTTCAAATTGTGACCACGAAGCCTTTTGCCATTAAGAACGAATAAATGTTTAAAATCTCCAAAATTATATTTCAAGATTCGAAAAGTAATGATTAAGTCACTACGTAGTCGACGAGCTTCAAATGTTGGTAATCGAGCTGAAGTAAGCCTTAGAGGGTAATTCGGTCTTTTAAGTTTACATGATAGTCTAGTAGCCCTACGGTGAATGTTTTCAAGTAGATCTCTGTCCCGCACCAACTCCTGACACCACACAGCACCACAATACTCCATAGTAGGACGTATGAATGTTTTATATAATCGAATTGAAGCCTGAAAGGATATTTTCGCAAACGCTGTTTTCAAAAGGTAATGTTTACTATTTGCTTTTCTAGTTATGCAAGAAATGTGTTCCGACCAACTCAAATCTTCAGTTATTGTGACTTGTTATATTATTAATATAATATGGTTGCTAGTAATTGTGAAATTCAATTTGACTACATAGAAGTTATTTTCAGGAGTTCTGTGAACAAAGGAAATTGACTGAAATGAATTGATTTAGATTGACTTCTTTGTAATATTTCATTAGATGCTATTATTTAGTTATCAGTTGCTATTTCAGTTTTTTAAGATTAGAATGAGCTCTTTGTTATATCACTTTCATTTTAATTATTTAGTTATTATTCAACTTTATGTTATTATTTTGTGTGATTGGGTATTAAACTTGTTGAGAATAAAGAATTTATTATTATTATTTGTGGAGCTGTTACAAGTATGGTATCATTTTACTCATTAAAAACGCGTCAAATATTATCAAATATTTAGACTATTTAAATTAATTCGTGAAATATTTCGAAGAAGAATATTTTTTCAAATATCAAAAAATCAAATGTGATCTTTGAATGGAAGGAGATATCACTCAACAGTTTGTGAAACATTTGAAATAATCGAAACAAGGATAAAATGCACACACGGCTTGAGTTCCACCGTAAAAATGAATTAAATATATAATAATTGTGCACATCATTTAGGATACATTATCCAGACAAAGGGAAATATTGGAGAAATATTTTACCTCTAACATAGTAAACACATGAATAATCAATAAATTGAATATTTCTCGATTTTTCGTTATAGCAAATATATATATTATAGTAAAACTTAAGACCAGGTAGCACCTCTTTCTTGTTTTAATGAATTTTTTCTCTAAAACTCAACATGATTGGCTGTGTTACAAAATACGCGAGAACACTGTGAAGATAATATTTGGTAGGCATTGAGAAAAGTTGTAAATCTGTGAGTTGTGAAACAGCATCTTAAATCGACATACGAACCTTACCAAACAAAAGTCAACGTGATTTTCTATATCTCTTATATATTTTAATAGATGTTTATTAACATATTACACATATCTTATAAAGACTTACTCATTTATCACAACTTTGCAGTTTCCGAAAGTAAGACCTTCATTTCTTAAACTTCTATCCAAGCCTGGAGGCACAGGTATCATACTTTGAGGTATCCTAACACTTATTGGGGGACTCTGACAGTTAACGACTGAAAAATATAAGAACTTTCACATAATCGAAAGTATTAATAATATTCAATATGTGCATACACACACTGTACACTACACTACATACACACTCTAAATATCTGATTTTGTGTCAAGCGCTGTAAAAAAATTTATCAATTTCTATAAAATGTGAATAAAGGTTTCAAATAATTTGAAAGAATTGGTTTAGAAACAATTAATTTTTTTTCTAAGTACTATTCGATACTAAAGGACTGAAAGAGTAAGTAATGTCTTATAGTAATCGAATAAAATACCGTAATATTTATCTGATAATACAGTTTTCATTATTTTATTATTTTCTCATTTGCGTTGATTACTACTTTTTCCAGCGATTGTGTGTATGATGTCCAGTTCAAAAATTCAATTCTTTTTATAAGTAGGTACAATAACGTTTTTTTTTTAGTTAGTTATAGATATAATCAATAATCCTTAAGTAAGAAGTATTCAAATGACCTTTTTCACTTTCAGGCACTTTTGTCAATATTGGTGTTGTGGCAAAAATGTTATTTTCTTTTCTATTTCTATTTTATTGTCATTTCTATATTATTGTCTTGTCACCATATTCAAATAAATGCTTTCTGGTATATTTTCATATTTTCGTTAGAATATTTTACTCAGCAAAAATTTTGGTGAGTGATTAAATCTCTTATTTCTTATAGTAATTTTTGTATCATATCTAATCGTGAAAAGTATATCAGAAACTTATTTGAGGTTATAAGCCTTTTTTTATTCGTACTAGACAAGTTTAAAATTAATAACAATACTTCAGTTTTAGATTTAAGATATTAAAATTATATTGACTGTAATATAGGTGCGCTCTCTCTACTTCAACTTTGAGGCAGGATATATATATATATATATATATATATATATATATCCAAAACTCATAAAATCATGCTACTTTTTCTAATAAATTAATGCAATATTTTAGTTGATCTCTTGTTGAAACACGTTCCAATATAAATTTAATAAAAATTACTTGATATAGATTCACAGAACTATAGTGATTGCTTTGACAAGAGATACTATGACAAGTTTACTATGACAAATGATAAATTTTTGAAAATGGGGTTACACACAATTGTCAAACAATCCATTTAACTCAGTAAAACTTAGCAAAGTATTTTCGAATAAATTCATATGAAGTTTTCTTTTTTAACATTGTGAAAATGTAAATTCATAATTATTGAATGTTTTCAAATTGAGTTTGAAACTGCAAGGGAGTTTATAATAAAATTTCCCCCAATTTATCTGAAAAATATGAAAAGAATTATACAATCATATAAACAGATATATAATAAACCGTTTGTTATTACACAATGAACCCCCATTTGAATTCAACAAAAAAAAAATAAAAAGAAAACTCTATTCCTATTAATTACTAGAAATAATAATACTAAGAATTCAATTGAATTCTAACCGAGGAATAATCATTTTATGAAAATGCATGGATAAAAACTGACTTTGAACAAGTCGGATACGATTGAATTTTCTTCCAATTGGAATTGTACTTTTCACACTTAATAAGTATAAACATGCACTAATATCAATATTCATTCTAACAGTTTTACGTTTATTAACTGTTATATTTAAGATTGAAATCAAGAAACGTCATTCATAACACTTGTTTTGATTTTATTATATTCCTAAATAATTGCAGCAATTATTTACGTTAATCTGAACAATTTCAAAACAAAGTTATTTACTTCACAACCAATCTAATTCTACGTATTTCTAAAAAAAAGTAGCGCTAGTTTCGAAATATGTTTGGCAGTCGCGCAATTTAACTTTCATATTATTGGATAAAATGTGAATTAAGATTCATAGTTTTGACGTTGTAATCTAACATCTAAGTTGTTTCCCGCACTATTACAAAATACCATTTATCATCTAATTTTATCACTTACACCGCCACACCAGAATGAGAATTAGTAGACTATATTCCATTTTTCCACAATTCACATCACATAGTCACTGTCAAAATAAAACAAATGAGTAAAAGCACAAATCGGATCAGTAGATCATTGTCTGTACTTGTGAATGAACTGAATACTATGTCCACATTAAACGTACTGATTAGAAACGAAGTCGCGTATTGAACCACTTTAATAGACTGCAAGGCGTTTCAAATTATTTCCCTGTATAAGAAGGTTACAGTTAGTTTGGCAGTAATTGTCAAGTTTCCGACAATATATAGGTGCACGAATCGCTGCTATTATCTTCAAACAAGATTAGAAATATCGTGATTAAAATACGAGATTCTCTAAATGAAAAATCTACTTTTAAAGGTCAAGTGTAAAGTGATCATCTTTGTGTGGATACTTATATAAAATTTTTAATCAAGTCTTAAATATGCAAATTCGTGTCTTTTAAAATAGGGGACCAAATATGATTTCACCTTGAACACCACTGATTAAAAAAGACGCTATGTAAGGAATCGTGTTTTGAAAAATAACAAGATGACTTCCGTAGTAAAATTTAATTGAATACGCAAATACATGAGAATTACTGGCAATTATTTTAAATATATGCAATTTCTCTGTATAATATAGGAATAAATTGAATAAATCTTTTGAACTTTTCATTCAATTTGAATTTTGAATTTTTCATTTTCCGCACAATTTGCAGTATATTCACTTGTTCGAATAAGTTGAATTTTGCTAAAGATACTAGTTCAGGTACATTTGGGAAAAATTCCAATATGATGAGAGATAAACGATACCATAAAGAGGTAGGTAGGTAAATTCGTTCTTTATCATTCTTTCTTTGTCACAGTAAATACAATTTCAACGATTGCATCTGATTTTGGTTTCTGTTTTTCGAAATATTCTTCGAAATTTTTCGCTTCAAAATGTTGATTATTATTTATCTTTAGTGACGAATTTAAACTTGATGTCCCTAGGCTCCGTTTGACGCCCACCTTTCTTTGTGATATAACGTATTTCATCAATTCTAAACCAATATTTTTATTTTAGAATGACTTCATTTCATCAGAAAATAATCTTTAATTAATTGGGAAAACATTACAAATACTTATGTAATAAATTTTTGATAGATACGTGATGAATACTTTTCCTTAATATTATTTTATATTATTTTTTTACTAAAATAGGTTTTTTGTGCTTTGGTCATCACTAAATGTTGATTATATCATCGTAAAATAATATCCCAAGTAGCAAGCTGTCGATAATATGACATATATTGGTTAAAATATGTGAGGCTGTGACGTCGAAATGTCACAGCCTCAAAACGTCATTTTGAACTGTTCAAAAGACGTCATTAAATTACGTTTTTAGGTATTTAGAATTACAAAATTTGTCGTTTCTTAAAAAACTAACGGTCGAATTAAATTGACGAAAATAGTACTTTGCGCTGACGTCATCTGGTGTCATGATATGAAAGTCAGTTATCTGACGTTAAAAGACGTCATTCAACGGTCGAATGACGTCGCTGAACAAAATCGACCGAAAATTGACTCTAGTAGAAAAAGTGAATTTTGAATTCTCGCGGATGTGAACATTCGATAATCGAATTTTGTTTTTCATTATGTTGGTACACATATTCTCATATATTCAAATTTTCAGCAGTTTTAGATGAGTAGTTTGTTTTTGACAAATAAAAAGGTTAGTCACGTTTTGTGTGTTCTTCGATTTCTTAGTTTCAAAGAAATGGATCGAAGAATCTGTATCAAATTTTGGTTTTAAAATGAAATAAAGTGCTCCAACACACTTAAAATGTTGAGTGAGGCCTCAAAAAAGTGTTTATAAGTGGTACCGCTTCACAGAAGGCCGAGAAGAATTTGATGACGATGAGCGTCCTAAAACAGCAACCACGACAACAAGCGAAGAAAACATCAAAACAGTGAAGAAAATGGTTCTGCAAAATCGACGATTCACTATTAGGGAAGTTACAGAGGATATTGGCATTTTAATCGGCTCATGCCTTGCTATTTTCTCGGATGTTTTGGGCAAGAAATCTGTGGCAGCGAAATTTGTTTCGAAATTGCGAAATTTTTAGCAAAATCAACATCGCATTAGTATCGCTCAAGAGTTGTTGAATGACGTCAACGACTATCCAGATTTGCTCAGGAATTATGACGTCAAAACCAAGGCCGAATCATCCTAATGGAAGCGGCAAGAAGAGCCAAGACCGAAAAAAGCACGCCAAGTTCGATCGGATGTGAAGGTTTTGCTCACTGTTTTCTTTGATTACAACAACGTGTTGCGCCATGAGTTCCTAGCAACAAGTCGTACGGTTAATGAGGAACACTACAAGGAGGTTAAGTAACGTTTACGTGAAGCAATACGTCTCAAACGATCAGAATTGTCGAAAAAGAAATCATAGATTCTGCATCAGCCAGAAACAACCACCGTATTCATCAGATTTGGCTCCCTGCGACTTCTTCCTATACCCTAAACTGAAGAGACCAATGGAGGGAAAGCGTTTTGCCACAGTTGATGAGATAAAGTCGGAATCGAGGAACGAGCTGATGACCATACCGAAAAGCTCATTTCAGAAGTGCTTTTGGATTGCAATAAGTGCTGACATGAGATCATTATATCTGAGGAGGATTACATTGAAAGGGAACAAAATAAATATTGAAAAAATTCAAAATTCACATTTTTCTCTCGAACAAACCTCGTAGTATTTCAAGACCACGGAATTTATCTTGGCACGTATTTGAAGTAAAAACAAGATATTTCTTCTGAACAATTCGTATCCGAAATAATGAAAAATAATTAGAGAAATGTGAACATTAAGGTTAACATCTCGAAGAATAGTTAATTGTGATACATTGCATATATTTTGTCCTAAGCGTACATCTTCCGTATTTGCTGAGGAATTTCTGTATTGACAATGTGAATGAATACATTTGTTCCTTAATATTCCTTCTGAGGGCGTCCAAAAATTAAAATTTAAATTTGTCGGCATTTATGCGACATGACAACACGTTCTTTTTCGGTGATCAGAATTGGCCGCCTAGATCGTGTGATTTAACACCAATAAATATTTTGTGGAGTTATTTCAAATTACATGACCCTTGCGCCCATGGTAAGGCCCTTGTCTGTGCAGGAAACCTTAGGAGTGCTTGTGCTGTAAATTTAAATAGTTTATGAAAAGAAAATTAGGAAAATAATATGTATTTGAATAGTTATGAAAATTGATAAAAAAAATTTTAATCGATTTTGCATTTAATTACGTTTTATGAACTTAGGTATTGCTACTAACTTATTTCATAAATCCTCAATAAGAACACGTTTTAAAAAATTAGTAGGTACAGATTCCGTGTATCCAAGACAAAACTCAAAACCCAACTGAAAATACAAGCAATATGGATAAAATATAATTTCTCCTGATGTAGACCTAGTAAGAAAAAGCTGATATCAAGAAAACCCAGCCATATAAAGTCTCATATAAAGTCTCACATTTCAAGTTCTAACAAGTATATGTTCTATTTGAAGCTTGCAGATGGAAGATGCTGTTAATATTCTTCACTATGTACTTATGTATGTATTTTCGAATTATTTGTAATTATTTGTTAGGACCCATTGCAATTTATCTCATCCAAAGATGAATCCCAATTCCATTTCGCTTTATTGTGAATAATTAATTACGAAAGTATTCATTTCTCTTGTCATTACTGCTCTCGAGTTTTAAGGTTGTTTGAATGATAACAGATTCCGGAATTTACAGATGGTGGCAGTAGTGTAATTAGTAATTCTGTAATTATTGTAATTCTTCTAAGCATTGTAAAATCGAGCTTACCTTAATAGTCGTTACTCAAATATACAAGTTATTCAAATCTTAATAGTTGTTACTTATTCTGGATTTTCTAGTTTTGTTTGTTTCATAAGATAAAAGGACTGAAAATTGAAATAGCTATGTTTATTTTGTAAACTACAATAAGTATCTTGAATATAGTTTAGCCATCATGTTAATAAAGTAGAAATGGACTTTGGTCCATTTCTACTTTATTACCATGATGGCGAAATATTCTAAATTAAAGATTTCTAAATATTACCATGAAGAAACAATTATAGTTATAATTGTCACAAATTATACCTACTTCATGTGCCATATTGTATAATTAATGCATATGCGTTTCCAAGTTCTATATCATCTTCGAATGATAACAAAATGCTTTTAGTTTCATTAATTTGGGAATTTATGTGGAAAAAGTGTATGGCCTAACCATTACTTTATTATATTATTATATAATAAAGTATATAATATTATTATATTATAATATTATATTATTATATTTTCATTAAATTTCATTACTGATCAAGAGAACTGCTTCAAGTATCAGTTGATTGTTTCCTTTAGTACTAAATCCATTAAATATATAATTTTCCAAATTTATTTTCTTTCCAATTAAGACACACAACTTCTTTCATAATTAATGAATTAATAATGAAACAATATTTAGAATTTTCTCATAATTTAATTAAAATATGTTATATGAAATATAAAAATATATTTCAAAGTAATACTTCTTTATCAAATGCTGAAATAAAAACACTCAATAAATTAATAAATACTTGAATATAAAATATAAAAAAATTACTCAAATATTATTGTTGGTTAAAAAATGAATTATTCTCTATGAACCACATAAAAATTGTTTAGATTGCAAACACCAGTTTTTTTATACGAAGAAAAGGAGAGTTACGAATTTTTGAAGGAAGCACTCAGTCAAAATCTAAATCCAAAGTCCTATTACTATCTTCTTCTCAAAATCAATAATCTAATGAATATTTCGTACTGCAATTCGAGGGTAACTCTAAACAATAAAACGGATCGAATTTAGTTTTCGTAATTGTTATTGCAACTGAATAAAGATTAAATTGGATTAATATCATTGAGACGCATTATGCTACTCAGAAAAACTGTAAACAAGGCTAAAATAGATTTGAGAAAGCTTAGCAAAACATCTGAAAACAATGCAAATTGAGAAATGCTTTCAGATCGCAAATGATACAATAATTTATGCTAGTGGTAAAAATATCAAAACTATGACAGAATGGATCAATAAAAACTTGGCAGCAATAAATGAATGGTTAAGCCATAACAGTTTATCGCTGAATGTAAAAAAGTTTCAATTTATAGTTTTTTGTACAACTAAAATTCTAAAAGTAAATTTTAACGAAAAAATAACTATTAATGAATTGAAAACCAGAACATTGAGAGGGGAAAAGTTGTTAAATATTTAGGCGTTATGTTTGTCTAAAATCTCGAAGAAAATCAATTGTCCGAAAAGAATTACAGAAACTTTTACGATATAAGTGAAGTTACTACTATTTAAGTCAATAATGCCACACTTTGAATATTGTTCCACTTTGTTATTCGCATTGAGCAAAGAAAAAACTCAGCATCTACAAAAATTGCAGAAGGCGAACAATTTTGAAATATAATAGATATACACCAATCGAATGCATGTTAAATTGCTTAGAATTTATGTCGGTTAAACGGAGAAGACTTTATGCTACATAGATATTTATAGTTAAAATTAAAAACAAATTTTCCCATATAGAGTAATAAAAAATATAACACGTCAGTGATGTGCACCCTTATAATACAAGAAGTGCCGACAGTTTCTTCATGAAAGTTTGTAGTTCTAGAAATAGAACATTTTATGAAGGACTCAATACATTTAATGAATTGCCTTGCTCCACAAAAACAATTAGTGGCTTTAGGGTATTTTAAAGTAAATTAGCTAATTTCGTTATTAATAATAGCAATTTAACTAATCATTAACAATTAATTGTTTATAATAAAATTTAAACGACTTGGAGGAAATGTTTATTCACAGCAAGTGAGGAATAGCAATTTCAACGAGCACGAGAATATTTTCTGTACTCGCGGCATATTTTCGGAACGTATCCCCTATAACCACATATAAATTACCATTCCACATTCACGGTTTCTTTATCCACGGCATATTTTCGAAACGTATCCCCTATAATCCCATATAAATTACCATTCCATATTCACGCTTTCTGTACTCGCGGCATATTTCCGGAACGTATCCCCTATAATCCCTTATAAATTACTATTCCATATTCACGGTTTCTGTACTCGCGTCATATTTTTGGAACGTATACCCCGCGAATAAAGAGATTTTACTGTTTACCTGATGCAGCTGCACAGTTTCGATTAGTTATTTAATTATTAGTAATCCAAAACTATCTACTGAGCTCAATTATATGAACAGAACAAGAAATCCTTTGTTATCTGTTATTTTACGCTTACTCATTAAAGGTTTCGAATCACACACATAACATTGTAATCAGAAAACTTACGTATAATCATTAGAGAAAGACGCAATAATTGTCGGCAACCATAAAAACAAATTACTTTGAATGGAGTGGAAAACAATAATTTAATGTTAATCGTCACTTAAATTGAATAATTTGCCGAAAATAGGTGGTAAGATATTTTCAGAATGTCTGAGAGAAAAAAAAGAATATTCCCAAATGACTCTCTTCTCAATTTTATCTCAGTTTTATGGTTCATAAAATTTTTACACCAACTTATTTTCCTATTTATATTATAAACAGAGTATCTTGATGCGGACTTTCAATAAAATTTCTGTAAACAGGTTTTTTATTTGTGAAAGTTTTTCGGATTACAACTATCAATAATATTTCAATATAATAATATTAAATAATAATATATCAAAACCAAACTCAATATACCGAATATCTCAAGACCTATGTCCGATGTCCTATGTTCGATGTCCATTTTCCAACTTGCAATTAAAACAATCAATGAAAGATTTCAAGTTGCAAATACTACGAAGAAATGAAGAAATAAAATGTGTAATAGCAATCGAAATTTGATAGTTCTCAGATCAATAGCATAATTTATGAAATTGTAAATTTTTATTTTCATTTAATTTGACACTCAAGAGGTTCTGGGATAAATCCCGAAATCGACTGATTATTTCGACAGATAACTTTTTCGTTATATGTATAAATTCGATCGCTAGTTACGCATAACTTCTTAAATCATCAATATTTACTTATCTTCTTCAAGCTAAGCTTATACTGTTATAGTGTGACATGATCTGACTGAAAGAAAGTTAAAGTCTGGTTGTCCTTTTGAGAATACTGTGAAGAATTTATAACAGTAATTACAGCTTGAAAGAAGATGAAAATTTCCGGATTAATGTGACAACGATAGCGATTATGGCCTCTTCGGATTGACCTTCGGTGGGGCTTAGAAACAGGGCTGGCGCTAGCAGTTTCGGCGTTACGGGCAAAAGGATAAAATCCAGCCTCTTTATACCAAAACTTGAAAGATAAACTAAACACTTTCACGCATAGTTGAAGTGAACAGAATGAGTTGCTATAAAAATTGTCGAAGTTTTGTCTTGCCAAAAATAAAGGGTGTCTCAAAATGTTTTTAGTTTGTGAATTGACCACTACTAGTCAACCGCAGGTAGCAAGGGGAGAAGAGTGGTCTCAATCGCTTGGCCGGTTTGTTAATTTTAATAGCCATGAATCGTTTCACGAGACCGCAGCGCGCGTTTTGCGTGCGAGCGTTTTGTAAAAACAACGATTCCTACATTGTTGTTCGTCATCTCTACAGGACACATTTTAGTTTAACAAGCTTAAAACATGTACCAAGTGCCAATTTAATTAAGCATTGGGTGTACAAGTTTAATGAGACTGGGAATACAATGCCTGACAAATTGTCTGGGCGCAAAAGGACATCAAGAACGAGCATAAACTTCGACCGAGTTCGCCAATCTGTTATGGACGACCCACGACAGTCGTTGTGATTGCGCGCAGCTTCTCTTAATTTGAACAAACCTACGTTTCATCGCATTATTTCGAAAGATTTACATTTTCACTCCTATAAAATTGTTATTGTTCAAGAAATTTAGCCCGATGATCCTGATAAACGTTTTAAAATGAAAAACCGTTTTAGGAGTTTCAATAGCATCTGGTTCTCCGATGAATCGGATTTTCATATCAACTTTACTAGTCAATTAAACGAGTTTATTTTGTCTTTCTATAAGTTTGCCGCCCCAGGCAAGGGTCCTGCATGCCCATGCCTAGCTCCGGCCCTGGTAGATCACAAAATTTGCGTTACCGTTTCAATTTTGAAATGAATTTTCATCGAATAGAGGCCGTAAACATACAAAAATGTTGGAAATTTTGACTGCTAGAAGAAAAACACTCACAAAGACATCTCGAAGATCTAGTTGACCACCATCTACCAATTTGAAGGAATTTTGTACTTTGTTTAAATTTACCGAAGTCAACAGTCTACATAACTTCAGTAATCAAAAAACTACTATTTTATAAACTTTTATTTGAGAAATATAAAACTATAATCGATGTCACCTAAAGCAAATGGCGGTTCAGCTGCCGTATCTACATAGTAGATGCCCCTGGCACTGAAATGATAAAAAAAATTCAATTAATGACGACAATTTTCTATTATTTTTTCAATTATCTGAAAGTATACTCACAATCTGTTCACATACTCCCCCATTACTGCCCTTTTATCTGTTGAACATGTTTTCAGCACTAGATTTGGAAACAAATCCTTACATTCAATACCAATGAATTTTCTCTGGTTGTATATACTTTCTGCGAAATATATCCCAGACATAAAGTGACTGCATAAAGGTGGACCTAAAATACAACACCAAATAAAACTTTATTTACATCAATTTAGTATTTGTTCAATATTGGGGATAAAACACAGGTTAACTAAAGAAGATCACAAATTTCTGGTGGTCATGGTATTCGATGTTTTGACATCGATGTTCGGTATTCGATAAATATCGAACATCGATGTTAGCGGAATTGATATCGATGTCACCTCACGGCCTCACGCACGACCAATAAGGATGCTCGATGATCATCGATGTTCGATGATGAAAGCTGGAACATCGATGTTCGGTATTCAATAAATATCGAACATCGATTTGGGCTTTCGATTATGACATCGATTTTTCTAATATAGATAATCCCTACTCCTTATGTTTGACAGAAGTGTATTTGTCAAAACCTTATCTGTCAACATATGATCATAGAATGTTGAATTATTTAGCTTTATTTTTCAAATAAGAAGAAAAAACTTTCGTAGCTCGATTCAAAAAGTTGAACTTACGTGGTCGATTTTTACAAAATGGCTGCGAAAATCCACCATTCATGTAGAAGTCAATATGACCGCTTGGTTCGAATTTGCCAAATACTAGTGCGGAGGTATGGACCACATCTACGAAATCAGCATCACTAGCATCAAGTTTCCACTCGTCATTTAAAGTTGCATAAAATGGTAAGGCTGGATCTAACCCTGTAGTGAGAAAATTTTCTAAAAACTCTGAAAATAATGCAATTCGTAATTCTAGCAAGAACAGAAACGACATAAAATGGTGTAAAAATATAAGCATTGCCAAGAAAAAATGATTAACGATAAATCTGGATCAACTACAAAAAATACAGAATAGATTATTAAAATTAGTTAATAAAAATAAGTTTGTTGAAAAAAACCATGAATCTACATCAGCCGTTTTCTCTTGAAAGTCTTAAGTACCTATTACTATAATGATCTTAAAAATATTTATATAAATTCAGCTAGTAAAATTCGGCATAAAATTATACCACTACCAAGGGTACAAAGCACTGTAAGCGACAAGTACATAAAAGCAATACAAATCTTTAATCAACTTCCAAATAAAAAGATTTAGATATAACTGAAGAATTATCTAATGAGAAATTAAAAGAGTGGGTATACGAAAACATACTGTTATGAATTAAACTAAATATTATGAATAGAGAATAAAAAGAATATTTTATTTAATGTTATTTATGACAGTTTTACTGCCATCAACTATTACATATGTTTATAACCAAGGTATAGAAAGCCAAATGGAATGCGAATGAAAAAAAAAAATTAGAGTATGAGAGATATTGTATGAATGAGTGATGACTGGCAGAGTTTTTGTGTGCTTGCACACGATAATCTAACCGGCCTTATTATTCTATTATTATTAATCTATTTCTTTTCTCTTTTTCTTTTTTGTACATCAGACCTGCGAACAGGAAATATTATTTTCCTCTGCAGGATTCGCGGCGATGTTTCTGTTCTTTTATTTTGTTTAATAACTGTAGGTACTTGAGATTGCAAGTAAATGTTCCTAAGTAACTCTGGATTTGAATAAATAAATAAATAAATGAAAAGAAAACAAAGGTCAAGGTAATAAACAAAGTAGAAAACATGTTTAGTCCTAAAATATTGGCAGAAAGGACACAATTCAATATTGAAACAGTAAGCAAGATCTGGTAGGTATCTGGAAGTAACAATAAACGATAATGGTTGAGAAGAAGAAGAAATTCGAGAAGGAAGCACAAGGCTTTCAAAGATAGTCCTGAAGGGTTAAAATATTTTCAATTTTGTTTTCAATCTTGTTAAAATAATTTCCGTTTATATCAAAAATACGTCTATTAATGAAACAATAAATTAATCTGACATAGACTATATTTTACTTATTAAATTATATAAAAAATTGATTTTAATAAAACTTATACAGTTTGAATACCTTCAAGAACATCCGTACTGAAAATTAACATCTATTGTTAATTTATTGAAGGAAAAACTGAGAAGCAGGTATTTATTTGTGACAATTTTGTTCAAGCAAAATATAGATATTAGGCAATCGCCTGAAATTATTGATATTTGTTGATTGACTAACATATGTGGTTGTTTCATCATTGAATCTTGTTTTATTGCTTCATCATAGTCTTGTTTCATTTCTTCGAACACACTATTATCAATTAGTTTTTAAACTAGTATTTCTCTTAGTTTATTCAATTGGTTAGTTTAACTCAAAATAATTCAAACATTTCTGTAAAATTAATTTGAAGAGAAAAATAATTAAGTAATAAACTCTTTTCAATAATTAAAAAAATTTTTCCGATAAATTTTTCATTATCTTTTCTAATTTTTTAATAGTGTAATTTCCGCATTCACTTCATTTAGTTCATTTTATTTCTACCTTCGTATTTATTTTTATAATTATACAAGTAATGAACCTAGTTCGTCAACTTCTAATTATTCTTATTATATTCAATCATCTTATTTTCCATAATTCCACAACTTAGGACAATAAAGATGCTTTCAAATTTTAATATATAAAATTGAATACAAATTCGAACGACTTCATATGTTTACAATCATAGTTAAAAAAATTTCCTTGGAATATTTTAGCAAATTCTTTACACGAATCCAAGTAGGAATACAATGATCTTTGTTATTTTATCTTTCTGATCGTTTATGGATAAAAAATTTATATTTACAAACAAAACAAATTGCGGATATGAAACGCAATTAAACTTAATGATCACAGCTTATCAATTTGATATCATTCGATACCATAATCCAAAAAGATCTTAGTATTCTAGAAATTAATCGTTCAATACCAATTAATTCTAATATTCGATATCTAAAAATATTATTTGTATTATCTATTATCGATTTTAGGTCTGATAATCTAAAATCTTTGTCCCCGAAACAGCATAAATTCGAAGTTGGAAAGTTTTATAACTTAGAGAACTTATTTTTTCATACTTATCTAAAACGCTTCCCTTCAACTTCATGAAAATAAATAATTGTAATGAGTTAGGCTGAGAGAAATCGCAGTAGGTGTTCCACAAGGATCGGTACTCGGCATGTAAGAATTCTCAATTAGGAAATAAGACTATTTTTACGATGAATCTACCGAGCCCCAATCTCATTCAGCACAACTCACAAACTGTTTGATAAGATTGAATAAATATTCCTAATTTTCTGTGGACTACAAAATATGTAATTTATTTGAATTTCTATGATTGTCTTCAAATTTGAACTATTTAATCAATTCACAGATTTACCTGTAATTCGGCCCAATTTCCATCCTGCAACTTTTCTCAATTGCGTCCCTGTGGAACCGGCAATATGAGCTCCAAGACTAAATCCTATTATATGGATGTTCTTCGATGACATTCCATTCGCAATCATTGAAACGACAAGTATGGATGTACACTGCGCTACGTGCCAAGTGTTCACGTATGCTGTTGGGAAACAAGGTAGACCTGCTAAGACACTCCAATCGACTAAAAATAATTTCAATTCAGTATTGATAAGATCTGTTAGAAGAATAATTCATAAAAATAATCGGAACACATTTTTTCCTAGAATAATGGTGGTAATGTCTACAGTGTAAGCACAATTTATCGGATCGTTCAAATTATTGTCTCAAGTTCCGAAAGGAACATTTCTGTAAGACTACTAGCGCGTCAATTCTCCAAAAGGTTAGAAACTTCATAGATCAAAAGTAAACAAATAAATAATTTAAGGAGCAAGCTGCTATACTATGCTGCTCAAAATAATTGGGACAAACATTTTTTTGTTCGTTTGAGTTACTGTAGTAAGTATGTGAGTACCAGGGTGGCCCAAACACCCTCACACCTGCTTGTTTACTTCCTGAGGTAACGTGAGGCTTCGGCCTTGACCATTATTAACATTCTGACCAGTTCAGCAATTCAGTTGTGAGCCTACCGGTACGACAATTGTTGGTTTCACTTTTGATAAGTGCTGTATTGTCTTGTCCAAAGATGGATATCACTCCGAGGAAGCTTTCCAAAATTATCGGGCTTAATGAACACGCATCAATGACTATAAGAGATATAGCTGAAGCTGTTGGTGTGGAAAAGTCCAGCGTTTCGAGAATTTTAAAAACATTTGAAGAAGGTGGCTCTTTTATATCCAAAAGCAAAGGAAACTGTGACCGCAAACGCAAAACTACTCCAAGAACAGACAAATTGTTGATAAGAAATAGCAAAATGAATCCGAGAAACACAAGCACTGATCTTCGAAGGGATTTAATGGTTTCTAATGTGGAGGTGAGCACCTCAACTGTGCGAAAATGACTGCTGGAGGTTGGCCGTAAGGCAAGAAGACCAAGAAGAAAGAAACTGCTTACCCAGAAAATGATGAAAAAACGTTTGGTATAGGCCAAAAAGTGCCGTGCGTGGACTGTGGAGGACTGGAAGAAGGTGGTTTTAAGTTATGAGATACATTTTTTTTGTTCAAGGGTACAAATCAAGTGTTGTTAGACGAAGTGATGGGGAAACTTTGCCGCCTGATCACATCCAGCAAACAGTAAAACATCCTTCGAAACAAAAGTTTTGGGGTTTTTTCACAATCAATGGCACTGGACGATTAGCTCCTATAACAGGGATGATGAATTCAGTGAAATATATGGAAATATTGCGCACCAAGATTGTCCCATTCGTGGAAACGTTTGATGGAACATTTCAGCAAGACCTGGCTCCCTGCCAAAATTCCAAACAAGTGCAGGTCTTTATGCGCGGGAATGAAATAAAAGTACTCGATTATCCGGGGAATTAACTTTATCTCAATCCCTCGATCTTTCAATTCCATGAGAATTTATGAAATATTTCAAAGAAATGACTGGCAAAAATGGATTGCACTACAAAATAAAAATTAAAGTGCAATTCAGGTGTGGTCTCATGATGACGAATTGAAGAAAAACCACGTTACGCTAGTGGAATCGGTGCCTAAAAAAATTAAAGAAGTTATTTATGCGAAAGGAGGACATACTTCATATTATTATGTAAAATTTACGCTATTTTGTATGTATTTACTTCATTAAAAGGTAAGATTTTACGAAAACATTGTTTTTATCCTTTGTCCCAATTAATTCGAACAGCATAGTACTAGTGTAATATCGATATATCAAGAATAATATAATATCAAGACAAATATAATAGCAAAAAGCTGTCGTCCTCAATGGCTTAGTTGGGAGAACACGTGTCTATGGTGCTGTAGAAGTCGGATTCGAGCCGCGGTGAAGGCAAGGGTGTATGTGTTTGGTCTATGAATTTTGTAGTTTAATGATGATAATTGTTGGGTGATGTACATTGATTATAAGCCCATTGACAGTTCGGAACCGACGTTAAACTGTAGCTCCACTGAATGGAAAAAAGCATTCCCATCTAGTTCTAAATTTGATCAAATTAACTAGCATTTTCACTGAAAACAGTTACATTTTTTGATAAATTTCGATTTTTTTTTGCATTGCGTAATAACTACCAAATAAAACAAACTGTACGAGTATTTTTGTACCGAAAATATCAAAAAAGTGAAAAAACACAACCTAGAAAGTTCTCTATCATATATTTTGTCGAAAATGCAACAACAGAATATATGATAAACAATAATATTCCAATTGAATAACCAACAAAGGTTCTTATGTTTATGGTTTCCAAATCCCTCGTTTCACTTTCAATCAATTCATACTTATTACATAATTATTTCAATCAAATAGAAAAGAAGTTGTAGCTGTTGGTGCAGGAGATTGATATGGAGTGAGTAATAACAAATATTACTAAGTGGTTTTTGAACATTACACTGTTTACTTCAGAAATTTCAATATAATTTATTTCGGTCTCCGTAGCTTAGTCGGTAGAACATCCGACTATGGTGCGGTATAACTCGGGATCGAGCCCCGATGAAGGTATGTGTTTTTGTGTTTGTCTATGATTTCAATAATTTAATGATAATGATAATTGTTGTGTAATGTACATTGATTACAAGCCCATTGGTCGTTCGGAACCGGCGTTAAACTGTAGGTCCACTGAATTGAAAAAAAAAGTTTTACCTGATATTACATTGTAATTATTATTCTTATAGGATGTTGTAACATTAGTTGCTGATGAATCAACAGATAAACCCCCATATCCGTGTATTACAATTTTAATTTCAGTCTCTTGGTCAAATTCTCTTGGAAGATCTGGATAGAACGGATCTATTTGCCTTTGGTCATTTTTTCCGTTCAGATTATAACTCAGCTGGTAAGTAACATATTTAGGCGAACAGGGTTCATTATAAACAATGGGACAATCCCCAATACTAAATTGCCATGAATATGTCTGCTGAAACAAACTGAAAATACCTAAAAATAACCACTTGTTAACAGCAATCATTCTTCAAAAATATCTTAGACAATAGAATTTATTTTATTTATATAAAACGAAATTTTCTATGTGCATCAAAGCGCTTAATTAATTGTTTGAAGTCTTTAAGTCTGAAAAAATTCAATAAATATAATTTCGAAAATGTCTTTTTGGCTAGATAAAAAGATAGAATACAACACATATTGACCATAAATACGCAAAAAAAGTCTAAAACGTAAAAAAAGCTCCTTATAGTAAAAAACACAACGAGCAATAAAATTTGAATTTTCTCTGCATAAAAAGAATCTATAATATAAAAATGAATCGCAAAATGTGTTGGTAAGCGCATTACTCAACAACACCTGAACCAATTCAGCCAATTCTTTTTTTTAAATGTTCGTTGAAGTTCAAGGATGGTTTTTACGGCGAAACAAATTCGAATAATTGCCAGGAAAATCCTAAAAACAGCCCATTTGTTTTTCCCATACAAACGTTTTCTAACTAAAATGTAGTCAACGGCTGGGTCGATTTCACAATTTTTATTGTTGCGTTTGTTATTGTCAGGAAAAAAATTTAAAAAATTGCATGTAAAATTAGAAAATTCTTAATTAATAATATAAGTAAGAAAAAATTATTAATTCTCAAAAAGAGGATGTAAAAAAAGTGAATATCTCATCACACATCGTGGTTAGTTCAGAGCTATCACGACTAATATTAAAACTTCAAGTTAATATAAAATTTTGGTAAGTTTGAATAGACTTACATAGATGAATACTTACTAACTCAGCTCGTGGTATATTTGAATATAAAGAAGAATACATAGTTTCCTTTAATTTACAGTGAAATTTCGTTTTTAAAAATGATAGCTATTAGATGTACAACCTTAAGTCGCAGAATTCGCAATGAATCAAGTCAAACTTGTTTTTTTTTTGAGGAAATGCGAAGCTCGGAATGAAGTTGAACGGTATCGATGGAATCGAAATTAACAATATGAAAAGGTTGTGTTTGACTCCTATCGACCTGCATTCAATTATAACGTTGAAATAGATTACAGTTCACAGCCAATCGTTGCTATTGGACCAATGAAATTTGTGTGTCAATATTGCAAGGCAAAGTTTAATTGTTATTGATAAGAAAAGACTACCAATGATGCGACAAAATATAAGAGTCAATTCAAATGAACGCTATTGGTACCACAGGAACTACAGCCACCAGAGCCACTATATTCATTAGTTTCCGGGAGTGAACTAAATTCAGAACATTTGTTGACTTATATCCAGCAAATATCTCATATAATATCTCGTTAATGATGAGATATATGGGACAAGTACTTGATTACGAAATTAGGAATATACCGTTCAACTATAGAATGGACAGGTTTCAATACATCAAACGTGTTAATATAGGAATTATTTGATAATAATTTGACTGATTTGAAATAACAGAAAGTATTGCAGTCCCTTCGTAAGTGTGTCCTGGCTGCACACGGGATAAGTATTAAAAACAAGATAGTGTAGCACAAATAGTAGAACATGTCTTTCAGGCTTTTTGAAAAATATTCAGAGAAAAATAAATGGGCATACAAAGTTCGCCGGGTCAGCTAGTAGTTGTTTTGTACAACTTTTGTGGATGTTGTGATTATGATTTCATATTTTGTTGTGTTCATAGTACAATGTGATACTTATAGGTTTTAAAATGTTCTTTCATTTGTATACTTTTACAGAAATTTATTGACATGCCATGTAATTATTTTGATGGTTAAATAAATTAATAATAATAATAAAAGAAAATAAAACTTGATGAGGCCGATACTTGGAGTATCGGCCTCACTTGTCAGTTTTAATCCAGCATTTGATAAAGAAGTAGTACTTCGAAACTTCGAAACACTCATTAAAGAAAATAAACAATTTATTTAGATGTAGGAAACTATAAAAGGAAATCGAAATATGTAAAAGACTCTCAACTCAATAATAATTCTTGAAAATGTTATGATATATTTTTCTTTTTTTCAGTATGATTCAAATCACTTGAAAAATAAGGAAAATATTTAGCATCAAGAACATGTAAATTCTGTAATATCAATTTTTATGATATTTTTCATTGAAGTTAATTCATTGTTTTGAAAATTGAAGATAGCAAAACATTCAAATTTTTATTCAAAGAACAAAGCAATGAAGTTGAACTTTTCAGACCAACTCTTGGAATGAAGTTTACATTATTACACTAAATAAACAAAATAAATAAACTCACCAATAAAAATAAAGATAGGTTTTCCTATCATATTAACACTCACTACTCTGTCACCAACAAGAACATAATCTCGACCTGATCGAACATCTTAAATGAAGAACAGAATAGCTTGAAGATTTCAAACTTATCAGGGTATCTCTTTTTATAACGGAACTGCCAATTAAGAACGATCCTATACCGAAGAAATAGATCAAAACTTTTTAATTACAACTATCCAGATCCGATACAAAATAATTCCAACGATTTTTGTTGAAGAAAATTCATTTTCGAGCGGACAAATCGGTCTATCAACATAAACTGAACGTTTAAAATATAATTTGGATCATTACAATTCGAATCATATCAATAGAAAGTGATGTAAGGTAACTTTTAAATAAATATTCAAAAGACAACGCGAACATTTGTCCACTAAATAAGCGACGTCGTTGAGAAATAGTTTTTATTATATAAGGGGGTCGCTAAATGGGCTATGAACATTGGGGGTCAAAATTAAGAAATGGTATCTTTGATAGGTAGACACGATTTATTCAAATCGTTATTGACGAATAAGAGAGGAAGATTTCGTCATGTGACCGCGAATGTTTATCTCAGAAGTTGAATGATTATCATATCATTATATATGTAGGTAAATTATGCATTCAAGAAGTTTTAATCATTCACAGCACCTAATGAAAGACGTACCTCCACAATTAAATACATTATATATTATTTTTTTATGAATAATATATATGAATACATAAAAATTATTTTTTTTATTCAGTTTTTTGTCTGTTTATATTCAAACTAACAATTGACATGCACAGTTAAATAACAGACTGTTAAAATGAAAAACTTCATTTCTTGTTCACGTTTAAAATTGATTTAAAATTGAAATTCAATATAACAATCTAAACAAATGGTTTGTAAAGATTTGAATGTATTTAGATTTGTATAAAATAAGAGTATATACCAATAAAATCGAAGTGAAAAATAGAAAATGAAAATTACAACTTTATAATTACAGATATTAGTATAAAAAAACGAATTACAAGAAATTAAAAAATAACAGAAGGATCACAGTTAAAACATGAGAATTTCAAATAGTGTGTTTGAATAACAAAAAAACCATTAATCGATTGGGCCGATACTTGATGAAAATCTAAATACATAATTCAAAAAAAACTAAGTAGTTTTTCGATTTTCACTATAATTAATTCAAAACATGACAATATCGTTTCGCCAACACAGTGGCTTCAGTTCAGTTCAGTTTATCATCAACATCTTATGAAGCCACTGTGTTCGCGAAACGATATTGTCATGTTTTGAATTAATTATAGTGAAAATCGAAAAGCTACATAGTTTTATTCAAATTAACAAAAAAACCCTCGCTAATGTAGAAAGCTTCTTTCAATATTTTTCCAAATTCTGCAAAGATTTAGCTCTTATGTCTATCGAAACAGAATTGTGAACTTTGCTGCGAAATACGAGAAACATCTCTAAAACAATTTTTTTGTATATTTACGTATTACAAGAAGATCGGTATTTCTGCTCATACGATTGTACCCAAACTTATCAATATATAAGCAAAGCGTACCTATGTACCTTAAATGTAATTTTCGTCTGTTAAATATATTAAGTCAATAGAATTCCTTCAAAAGATGGAAGACATGATCCCTACACTTGAAAAAAAAATAAAACTAATAGCAGCCACATGCCATACAAGAATTACCGATGCATCCAGCAAAAACGACAGTTTGGTGTGTTTTATGTGCTGGTTGTATCATCGGTCCATTTTTCATCCAAGACGACCGTGGAAGAAACGTTACCGTCAATGGCGAACGGTATGGAGTCATGATACGCAACTTTTTTTTGCCCCAGTAGGCCGAGTTGAACTTGGTTGACATGTGGTTTCATCAAGACGGTGCAAAATGCTACACAGCTCGTGAAACAATGGACATGTTGAAGGATGAATACCTCGAATCTGGTGAATCTCTCGAAATGGCCCTGTGAATTGGCCGCCAAGATTCCAAATGTGACGCCTCTGGATTATTTCTTGTGGGGTTATGTGAAGTCGTTGTGTATGCGAACAAGCCGAACACGATTGAAGCCTTACAGGATAACATAACACGCGTAATTTGTGAGATATAGGCCGAAATGATAGAAAAAGTGACGCAGAATTGGGACTTCCGAATGGACCATTTGATACGGAACCGCGGACAACATTTACATGAAGTTATCTTCAAAATGTAAATGGCAAAGGCCAAGTTATCAATTTCAGTGAAAATTTTGAATATATGATGCGAATTGAATGTTTCATTCGATTTAAAAAAAAACTACGCTTAAAAAATCACCCATTACAGAGTTTTAATCCTGTGAATTCTTTTTGTCGAAGCAGAATCTAAGTATTAAAAAAGATTTTCATCTAAAAATAGGCAAAGGAGCCGAATTGCTCATCAGAATTTCAATTGACGTTTGATATCCATAGTCATTTATAAAATTCAATTATTCATTGTTATTGACAAAACAGCAATTCGCACCGAAAAGTCAACTGATATGAAGATTTTTCAATTGAAAAAGTCTGTGATTGCTAAAATTATCTGATTAATAGGCTTTTTTAATATATATATATATATATATATATATATATATATATATATATATATATATATATATATATATATATATATATATATATATATATATATATATATATATATATATATATATATATATATATCCAGTTATTTTTATATATATATACAATTCAGTTATTTTTATGTTCTTTTTTTTTTTGATTTGGTGAAATACTATGTTGAACAAAAGTAAATAAAAATAAAACACTTGGCTTAAGTTTCACTAAATATATAAAAAATTTTATACATATTTCGGGTGGTTAACCCATTATCAAGAGAATTCAACAATATTAACTCAAAACAAAAAGTAATAAACTTATTCGTATTAATGTAGGTGTTTTGATTCTTACCCTTCAGAAAAATACGGCAACTAAAATTCTTGAATATAAACTTAAATTCGAACACTTGAACTTATGATTTACACTTTATTGACTACATAGCATGACGCGTTTCGTCGTTACAAACGACTTCTTTAGATGCTTACAGAATAATATCTTCTGAAGAAGTCGTTTGTAACGATGAAACGCGTCATGCTATGTAGTTAATAAAGTGTAAATCATAAGTTCAAGTGTTTGAATTTAAGTTTATATTCAATTATTATGGATTTACATCAAGTAAACGCCAACACTATTAAATAACTAAAATTCTTTCACATTTCTCAACGTGACAGCTTATATCTTTGAATTTCTACTAGCTACAAATCTAAATATTCAAATTTATTTCCAGGGCGTTCTTGATTGTTAAATCAGAATATTTATCATGAATATATTACCTTAAAAAATCGTGAATACATTGTTTATTATATAATTGACGTGTAGGAATAACAATACTTCAATGAGATCATGAAGACAAATGTAACATAGTTTTCTACAGTACTATCCGAAGAATTTTGGAATGAAATAAATTAATAACGTCTAAAAACTGAAACAACCTTCAAGGAGTGTTTATCATATTATCATTTAGAAATAATCAAACAGATATTCATAAGCATGATGAGTCTAAACGAGTAGCTTGTTTGTGTGTCAAGTGCGAAATTATCATTATTATATTCCTTCTGGGGAAGATTGCTCAAGAAATCTTGATATACATGTTATCAATTATATAGTGAATAAATGTTAGTGGAGCCTTATAGATGTTAATTTGGAATACATACATGAGAATCTGTTTTAACTAAAGGGTATTTTTATTAGCATAGTTTGCACTAAACTTATTTATCAAGTAAAAACTTCGTTCTCTAGCTAGTTGATCACAACACGCAAATTACAATTGCTTCAATATTTAAAATTGTGTTAACTACTGCTCAATAACTAAATGTGCAATAATATTGATTATTGAAGTTTGATTATACATATATAAATTTGTATATGCTCCAATTTTTACTACTATTCATTCGTTTGTTATTTATCATAAATATAATAAATTAATTTGAAAGTTGAACAGAATTAAATCGAAAAATTTTCCATTTATCCAACAGATCTTTCTAGTTTAGAATCCATCATAAGAACTCATTATTTCAGGTAAATTCTTTCTAGATGAGATCACAGGATTCAAAATAGATTGAAAAAAAATATCAGAATAGTTTTCACATGAAAGAAATTTAAATTAATGATAAGTTTTGTACGAAATGAACAAAACGAAAAACTCAAGGTGATATAAATCGAATTCTTTCAATTCATATGAGACAAACTGAAAGAAGTATCGATACAAAAATAAAAGAATGTTATTTCTTGAAGAATTTCAATTATGCGGATCATAAGGTTAAAGAGTAGTTTAACAAATTGTGAAGCAGTTGACTATATTCAAATCCGGGATTATCTATGAGCTTGGCAGATAAAAAATTGATTGAATTGATATTTCAGTTCTGTGGATCATAAGGTTAAACAACAGTTCAATAGTTTGTGAAGCAGTTTTACTAGTTTCGAATCCTGGGTTATTCATGAATTTTTCAGTTTTGGATCATAAGGTTAAACAACAGTTCAACAGATTATGAAGCAGGTGAACTGGATTCGAATCTCAAATTATTCAAGAGTTTAGCGGTTAAAAAATATTGATTGAATTGATATTTCCGTGTTGTGGATGAAAATATCAAACAACAGTTCAACAAATTGTTAAGCTATTGTACCTTCAACGGACCACCGAAACAAAAATAAAGCTTTTAGAGACCTGAATAATACGAAGAAATTACATTCCTAAGGAAAAAGGCTGGACTTGTAGATACTAGAAGTGAAAATTGTTTAGCAAATTCAACAAGTAACGGATGTTTTTTTTAGAGGTAAAGAACCTTAAGTTGGCATTACTGTTGAAGATGGCGACCGATTTAACAGCTGAGAAGTGATTTACTCTTAGTTTGGTTTGGCAATTCATCATGAATAGGCTCACGCCTGAACAACGCTTGCAAATAGTGCAATTTTATCTCGAAAATAATGGTTCTGTGCGGAATACGTATCGCGCACATTTTTGTTTAGCGTTGAAGCGCACTTCTGGTTGAATGGCTACGTCAACAAACAAACTGTCGCATTTGGAGTTAAGATAATACTCAAATGTGTGTCAAAACACCGTTACATCCAGAAAAACTGACTGTTTAGTGCGTTTTATGGGCTGGTGGAATCATTGGTCCGTACTTCTTCAAAAACGATCATGGCCAGAACGTTACAGTAAATGGTGATCGGTATAGAGCCATGATTACTAACTTTTTCATTCCTGAATTGAACAACCATGATGTCCAGGAGCTGTGGTTTCAACAAGACGGCACAACATGTCACACAGCTCGTGCCACAATCGATTTATTGAAAGACACGTTTGGTGACCACCTAATTTCACGTTTTGGACCTGTGAATTGGCCTCCAAGATCTTGTGATTTAATACCGCTAGACTACTTGCTGTGGGGCTATGTAAAGTCATTGGTCTATGCGGATAAGCCACAAACGCTTGACCATTTGGAAGACAATATTCGCCGTGTTATTGCCGATATACGGCCACAAATGTTGGAAAAAGTCATCGAAAATTGGACGTCCAGATTGGACTACATCCGAGCCAGCCGTGGCGGTCATATGCCATAAATCATATTTAAAATGTAATGCCACAAGATTATCTTTCGAATAAAAAAAAATTCTTGTCAATCGAATAATCCATCGTTGTTTTATTGCAATTTAAAGTTCTATACCTCTAAAAAAACACCCTTTATGACTAACGAACTGAAACAGTTTCAGGAAGACCTCATCAGCTGATTTACTAGATTTAAGATATAAGGTCCAAACGATCTCTTTCTTCAGAAAAATTGTACAACACAGAGAAAAATTAGACGTTTATATTCCTGTCGGACGAGATAAGAAATGAATAAATAAATACGTAGAAGAACAAGATTCGAAGACTTCGTAGATACATTGCGTAGCTCAAAACGAGACAGAGTGATCTCTCGCGAGAGTTAAAAATAGAAGATGGCCTTGAAAATTTATTGAATGTGGGTCAAAAAGCGACATACGATGACATGATTAAATCAAACTAGGTGAAAACATCAAAACAAGTGGGATGTCTGGAATATTTTAGGAGGTTTATGCTCAGCAATGATCCAAATAGATGCTGCATTGTGATAATGATTAAGTAGACTGAATCGTTCTTGATAATGAAAATGTGTAATTCGTAAACCTTTGGTGATTCTTTCACCCTAGTCTGAAACAAGGGACAATTTGAGGAAGACTAACGAACTGATTAGTTAGCCTTACATGCGTAATTTGTCAACCAATAATCTCTAATCACTATTATTAATTCAGTATTAATTTAGTATTTATTCAGGTTAAACGCGTATATTCAGAGACTCAGAAATCGAACAATAAATTGACTATACTATGCTGTTCGAATTAATTGGAACAAACATTTTTTTCTTCGTTTGAGTTACTGTAGTAAGTATGTGAGTACCAGGGTGCCCCAAACACCCTCACATCTGCTTGTTTACTACCTGAGGTGACGTGAGGGTTCGACCTTGACCATCATTTATATTCTGACCGGTTTTACCTCGCCAGCAATTCAGTTGTGAGCCTACCGGTGCGACAGTTGGTGGTTTCAATTTTGATACGTGCTGTATTGTCTTGTCCAAAGATGGATATCACTCCGAGAAAGCGTTCCAAAATTATCGCGCTTATTGAACACACATCAATGACTGTAAGAGATATAGCTGAAACTGTTGGTGTGGGAAAGTACAGCGTTTCGAGAATTTTAAAAACATTTGAAGAAAGTGGCTCATCGTCCTCAAAAAAAATGCTCCAAGAACAGACAATTTGTTGAAAAGAAATAGCAAAATCAATCCGAGAAAGACAAGCACTGATCTTAGAAGGGATTTAATGGTTTCTGGTGTGGAGGTGATCACCTCATCTGTGCGAAAACGACTGCTGGAGGTTGGCCGTAAGGCAAGAAGATTAAGAAGAAAGCAACTGCTTACCCAGAAAATGATGAAGAAACGGACTGATCACATCCACCAAACAGTAAAACATCCTTCGAAACAAATTTTGGGGTTTTTTCACAACCAATGGCACTGGACGATTAGCTCCTATAACAAGGATGATGAATTCAGTGAAATATATGGAAATATTGCGCAACAAGATTATCCCATTCATGGAAACGTTTGATGGAACATTTCAGCACGACCTGGCTCCATGCCACAATTCCAAACAAGTGCAAGCCTTTATGCATGAGAATGAAATGAAAGTAATGTATTGGCCGGGGAATTCACCTGATCTCAATCCCATTGAGAATTTATGGAATATTTTAAAGAAACGACTGGCAAAAATGGATCGCACTACAGAAGAAAAAATGGTTATAAGTGCAATTCAGGTGTGGCTTCATGATGACGAATTGAAAAAGTTTGCGCTACGATAGTGAAATCGATGCCTAGACGAGTTCAAGAAGTTATTTCTGCGAAAGGAGGACAAACGTCATATTAATATGAAGAATTTACGCTATTATGTATGTATTTACTTCATTAAAAGGTAGGATTTTACGAAAACATTGCTTTTTATCACTTGTCGCAATTAATTCGAACAGCATAGTAACTTAGCTAAAAAGTTAAGTAAGTGGTGCGGGTGGGTTTGATGCCCACCGTGTGCTTGACCGTTCGGAATCGTCGTTAAACTGTAGGTCCAATTTCGCAGGTATGACACAGAAGTAGGTCGCACAAAGCCAGAGTGCCCCTGAAAAGTTTACTAGCATTCACTAGAGAATGCTTTGAAATAAAAAAAATGACATATGGTCGTAAAAAACGTTCTCGTGGATTCTGAATATTAATCACTTCATCTTAAAAATGCTTGGAAAATTCATTTGAATGCTTGCCAAATGTATAGAGAAATTATTTTGAAAATAAACACATTTATTTTGATCATCAATCTGTATCTTCATAGTTGGGCCAAAAATATGAATAGCAACCCTTGTATATACTTTCTTTCGTATAACGTTATATCAAGTACATATCAATTGGACTTGCATGTTGAATCTTTGAAAGAAAACCGCAATAAACTCTCCATCTAGTTTGTTTAGTATGTGAAATGACTTCCAAATGCACGACGACCATATATAAACTCACTTCCTCAAGTTTTATTTATATTCCGAATAATTCGGAACGGCAATGTAAAATTCATGCCTCCGATTTATTATGCCGATCACTTTCTTCCGTTAACAGTATATACCGTCAACCTGCATCCTATCGAAGAAGTAAAACATTGCAAATTCTCCACTTATTCAAACAACACAAAGTGGCCGCTGTGTGTCTTGATCGTTATCAAAGAGCTCTTCAGTTTTCGACTATATGAGCTATTTTAACCGTTTAAATCGATGATCTATCGGTGTCATCTTGAACAGCTTTCTATTCTTTTAATAATCGGACACACAAAACAGAATATCATATTTTCACTGAATTGAGTGCGTGCAAGAAATATGAAGACAGAATTTATTACGGTTTTATTTTTCTTAGGTAAGTTTTATTTACTCATAAATACAGTATACAATAAATAAAATCATATAAATAAACTCAAAAATCATTATGTGCATAAAATGTTTAGTAATTATAGGATAATTCGAACACTTAAATGTGATTTACACTTTTATTATCATAACGTGACAGTAACAGACGTGTCAGTTCTTCAGATGCTAACATAATATGAGTGTTAGCGTCTTACACCTACCATCATATTCTGTAGGCGCCTGAAGAAGTTGGTTATCCCGACGAAACCCGTCGCGTTATGACAACTAAAGTGTCAATCAAATTCAAGTGTTTCATTTATCTTATAGTTATTATGGTGGATTTGAACCAGGTATACAAATACTATTCAATATTTGAAATGTTTAGATCAATTAGTATTATGTGCAAATACGAAATTATTTAATAAATGCCCTATATAAATAATAGCGCATAATTTATAATACACCTATAAATATATATGTATTAGTATTGCGATTGTTCCGCATGAGGAGAGCGATTGAACTTGAATTCGCAATTATTAGGACTTTACTTCATCTTTTTTGCCTCCCAAAAACGCTTCATCGTCTCTGAATGCTCTTTCTTCCGTTCGTCTGTCCATTTTATTCCAGGTTGACGATTATTTTTGCTCAAACTTCACATGTGCGATTTTATAGCGACTTTCAGTGCGATCTTCGAAACTTTTTATTTTGATCTGTTGTAGATCTTTCTGGACCTCTTTTAGTCACTCTGTTCCGCATATACTCTTCATATTTATATCTAGTAGTTTCTTCGGTATTCTAGACTGTGTTATTTTGTAGACATGTGCATAGAACTTTGCTCGTCGTTTTCTGATTTCTTCCGTTTTATCGTATTTGTCTTTTGATAAAGTTCATTCTGAGCTCTTTTCATCCAAATGCCGTTTCTATTGATAAATCTTTCTGAGAATTTTTCGTTCTTGTTTTTCTAATACTCTAATTCTTGAATGATCGTCAATAAACATTGTTTCAGATGCGTAGATTGCTTCTGGAATAATCGTTGTGTTAAAATGCCCCAATTTGAATTTCACCATATTTTGTGATCAGAGAAGATTTTTTTTCCTATATTTCTACATTCCCGTATTTCCCCTATTTCCCTATTTCGAAAAATATATATAATAAATTTATATCTCTTTAAACTTTGTTAAATATAGGAATTAGGTATATTAAACTACAAATAATGAAATAACTTTGTACTTGTCAAACATTACAACAAAATAAGTATTTATTACTACTTCGATTCGAATAAAATGAACTCGTACCTATAAGAATATGAAATTTGTGAATAAATTGAATATTTATCGAAAATGTTACTAAAAATATGTGTGTAAGTGGAATTGAATTATTCATTTCAATTTGTAGATCTAATTTGGAGTTATATTTAGTTACAAATAATATAAAGATAATTTCAATATCTTATACTAACTTTAGTATACAAATGTTCTTTCATTTCTCTGTTATTATAATCATAATGATTGATATTTATAATCATATCATAAATCATGATTATTACAATATTTGTTTTTGTACTGATTATATTCATATTTAATGTGAGAAAATAATAATATCAATAAGTTCATTTATATGAATTCGAAAATATTCAATAATATTAAAATACAAATTGCATGCTTATTGTTCTTCAATTATTAGGTTTTTTTATAAATATGTATCTTGAAAATTGTTACCATGGAGTGTTAAGTTTTGCCACCCAGTAAAGATTTTTCAGATACTACAAACCTTAGTTTTTTGAGGAAGCTAGTTATATGCTTCACATTGTATAATTATTTAGAAGATCGGAAACTATCCTAAAAATTGAGAATTCAACATTTCTTCTAAGTGTCAAAAACTTTCAATTTCATCTATCTCATACGTATCTTGCTTCTTTTTGAAGTTGATTACATTTTTGCTGATCTCTTGGTGAAACATTGTTAAATATATTGAACAAATAACACATGAAGCAATCATGTCAAGTCATAATTCAATAAAATTTTTGAGAAAATCAAGAGAAGTGTTATTTATTCAATTATTGCTTTTTTTTTCTAGCTTCTACCTTGTTTGGGCCACAAGCTATCTACTCTCAATACACACTCCCTAATCAGCCAATAAAGGAAGCGCTTTATCTCCACAACACATCAATATCAAATCTTACGCTCAAAGACTGCAGTTTCCGACCTTACAATAATCCAAATATGTGCCCAGATCAAGATGTCAAATACATTCTTTATGCGTCAGATGGCAGCAGACAAATTTTTGATTACACACAACATGATTGGTTGAGACAAAGCAACTGGGATCCCAATAAAGAAGATGTGTTCCTTATGCATGGTTACGCCGGTGGTGACGATAAATTACCTATGGTTGTGCTGAAAGATGGTTATTATTACATTTGTTGTACTTTATTATGACTTAATTGTATAAATATCTGAAAAAATATCATTTGATTTCAGCTTATATCAGAAATGGTTCCTATAACGTATGGTTTGTTGATTGGGGAATACTATGTCAACCACCATGCTATCGAGCTGCTGTCCACAATACCAGAGCAGTAGCTATGTGTACTGGTAACTTATTAACCAAACTCAGGGCTGTCGGCTTGAACACCGACAAGCTCATCTGCGTTGGTCACTCACTCGGTAATAACACAATGAACACTTTTAGGAAATGTATTCATAATTTTTATATTTCAAGGGGCTCATATTTGTGGTCAAATAAATAAGTATGTAACATTTAGAATGCATAGAATTGTCGCTTTGGATCCTGCGAGGCCGTTAATATCAAATAGTATCAAACTGAACAGTGGGAGTGCTGCAGCGGTTCATGTTCTTCACACAAACGCTGGACATTACGGAGAGGCAGGAAAAGCTGGCCATGTTGACTTTTGTATAAACGGAGGAAAAGTTCAACCATTCTGCGAGAATGTAGGATGTGAGTTTCTTCAATCTCAAAAACGTAGTGAACATAAATAAGACTAACTGCATGCATGAAAGTAAGTGGTTGAACAACTACATTAAAGAAGTGGAAACGAATTGACTCTCACAGTGGCACCAATAGAATTCCTCATATATTTGTACAAGTCATTAGTTGAACAGAAATATAATTCTATAATGCTTTTAAGAACTATAATAGAGAAACCTCTGGAAGCTATACAATTCAGTTTGTGATAGCTATATAGTTTAAAATCAGTTTCAAATTGGTTTACTGAAAATTTATCACAAAATAATTATAAAAATTAGATCAAAGGCTTACCTCAAATATTTTCAGTTGATGAACAGCTTTGCAGTCACGTATGGGCTGTATGTTACATGGCCGAAAGCATATTCCCGCATTTAGCAAAGAAGGCTGAACCTTGCTCAAGAAGGTGTCCTACAGGTCCTCGTCCTGTTCACCGCATTGGTATACCAATATATATGGGACAACTTACACCACTCACGTAAGAATATTTAAAAAACTGTCCTACTCTTTAAACAAATTGTGTTTTAAGGTCTGCTGGTTCTTACTGTGCGAGAAACGATTATCCACCATTTTGTCCGACCGAAAGTGGTGGTTTTGGAGATCCCAGGTGTTGTTTGAATGCTCCTCAAATAGTGCAACGTCCTACGACTCCTATGAATCGTTTTTGAAGTGTATAATTCTACGTGTATCGGACTTGAATATGTGTCGGGAAATAATGAAGTTTCCATAATAAAATGTTATTTATTACAAAACGTTAAAATTCAAATCCTCATCTGCATTCCGACTATATTTATACAGCAAATACTTTGCAAATTTCGTCTAGATAAAACACCAATCAACCTTATTCTCAAAACATGTTTTCAAACTGATTGTGAAGATTTTATTCCAGGTAGCAAGGTGACTGTAATATGACGTCATATATTGGTTTAGATGTGTGAGAAGTGACGCCATTAAATTACGTTTTATGGCATTTAGGATTAGAACATTTGTAATTTCTTAAAAAAATAACGGTCATGAATTGACGAAAAGAGTACTTTGCGCTGACGTCATCTGCTGTCATCATATGAACGTCAGTTATCTGGCGTTAAAAAAACGTCATTCAACGGTCGAATGACGTCGCTGACCAAAATTGACCGAAAATTTACTGTAATAAGACGTCATGTTACCTCAGCTTGCTACCTGAGATTAACATAGTGCATTTTTCATTTTGTGGGACGATTTTGTTGTTTACTCAAGTATGTATGGTATTTGTAAATTGAAGAGCAACGGTTATTTCAAATACTCCCATGAAATGTGGATAATAATATGACTAGAAAAGGTAGGTACTGAATATAGAGGAAATGAAAACAAGTTAATTTTAATTTTAAACTTAAGGAAATTCAAAATTGGGAGAATATAAAAAGGACTATCGAGAACAAGAACTCAAGAACCGTTCAAATTGAGCATAACGAAATTAATTTTTCCACTATAAATATTTAAAAAAGTATCTATCAGTTTGTAATATTACACTGGAACCTAATACAGCATCGCTGAGTTGGTACATAAACAGTAAGTGAAACTGTACGTTTTCGTGAATTCAAAATTAGTTTTTGAAATGCAGAAATTCTACTACTACTATTCAAAATTTTTCAGCCTCTGAAGAAATGCGTTAATAAAACTAAGCTTTTTCAAAATCTAATTGAAGATTAGTTTTCGAAATGTAAAAAATTGTAATACATAGTGCTATTCAAAATTAATCAACCTCGGAAGAAATGCGTTAATAAAACTAAGCTTTTTCAAAATCTAATTGAAAATTAGTTTTCGAAATGTAAAAAATTGTAATACATAGTGCTATTCAAAATTAATCAACCTCGGAAGAAATGCGTTAATAAAACTAAGCTTTTTCAAAATATAATTGAAGATTAGTTTTCGAAATGTAAAAAATTGTAATACATAGTGCTATTCAAAATTAATCAACCTCGGAAGAAATGCGTTAATAAAACTAAGCTTTTTCAAAATCTAATTGAAAATTAGTTTTCGAAATGTAAAAAATTGTAATACATAGTGCTATTCAAAATTAATCAACCTCGGAAGAAATGCGTTTATAAAACTAAGCTTTCACAAAAACTTTAATAACCCCTTTACACAACCCATTTCACCAAAATGGTTTCTCAAGAAAACATTATTCAAAATTCTACAGGAACTAGACTTTTTTTAATAGAAAGTTTGTAGTCTATTACATTCTGTGGACCTCAACATACCACTGGAAAAGAAGAAGAGCATAATAATGCTTAAAGTATTGTCACTCGCACTGTGACAAACAAGTTGCAAAGACAGAATCCGGATAAAGATTCCATCTATCTCTGCGCCAAATTTCTACATGTGCTGTGACGTATTAAAATACTTTACACTGGTTGAAGAGATGAATGTTAAGACCACACCGCACAAAATAATCGGAGTTCGAAATGCACCGATGTAAATACGCATGATATTCAGGTTATAGATCCATTCCGATATTGGATTTCTCGAATCGAGTATTGCGACTGGTAAATCTTTTGATTGTTATAACGGGTGTTTTTTTTTAGAGGTATAGAACTTTAAGTTGGCATTACTGTTGAAGATGGCGACCAATTTAACAGCTGAGAAGTGATTTATTCTCAGTTTGGTTTGGCAATTCATCGTATCAATTAATTGATTGAAATCAATTGGTCGAATGGGCCCAAAACGAGATTGCCGTTGTTCCCGATTTTCATAAGCGAATTTTGTTTAGCGATGAAGCGAACTTCTGGTTGAATGGCTATGTCAACAAACAAAACTGCCGCATTTGGAATGAAGATAATCCTCAAGTGTATGTCGAAACACCGTTACATCCAGAAAAACTGAATGTTTTGTGCACTTCATGGGCTGGTGGAATCATTGGTCCGTACTTCTTCAAAAACGAGGATGGCCAGAACATTACAGACAATGGTGATCGGTATAGAGCCATGACTACTAACTTTTTCATTCCTGAATTAACCATGATGTCCAAGAACTGTGGTCTCAACAAGACGGCGCAACATGTCACACAGCTCGTGCCACAATCGATTTATTGAAAGACACGTTTGGTGACCGCCTAATTTCACGTTTTGGACCTGTGAATTGGCCTCCAAGAACTTGTGATTTAACACCGCTAGACTACTTTCTGTGGGGCTATGTAAAGTCATTGGTCTATGTGGATAAGCCACAAACGCTTGACCATTTGGAAGACAATATTCGCCGTGTTATTGCCGATATACGGCCACAAATGTTGGAAAAAGTCATGGAAAATTGGACGTCCAGATTGGACTACATCCGAGCCAGCCGTAGAGGTCATATGCCAGAAATCATATTTAAAATGTAATGCCACAAGATTATCTTTCGAATAAAAAAAATTCTTGTCAATCGAATGATCCATCGTTGTTTTATTGCAATTTAAAGTTCTATACCTCTAAAAAAAAACACCCTTTATATAATATCTTTTATCTTTATAAATTTTGAGTGCGCTTGTAAGCGCTATGTCCCATGGAGTTGAAACGGGGTTGCAACTAGCTATATAGTAAAACCCTAACCAAGTTAGGGTTTTAGTATATCACCTGGAGTTGAGGCTTCAGCATATCTTCTGGAGTTTAAACAGAGATTCAAGTTCCGCCCAATTTCGAGTGACTTTGAAGACTTGACATCTTATAGGTCAGGGATAGCCAACCGGTCGATCGCGACTGTTAGCCAATAGATCGTGTCCAGGCAAAAAATATAAACAATTAGACCAGACTGCTTACGTCTGCTGACTGATAACGTAATTATCAACTACTGCAGCATCATCTTCCCTTAGGGGGTGATGATTGTCGGCCATTGCGTGATTTAGACTGGCAATGTGATTTAGCTTTCTTGTCCGATTTTACTGGAAAACTGAGTAAGATTTTAAACCTTGTAGATTCAGTAAATCTGAATCTACGAGGAAAGAATAAAACATTAACTGAAATAATGAGTTCTATTGCAGCATTTCAAAGTCAAACAGAATCTATGATAGTTGACTCAGAGAAGAAAAAATTTGAACAATTTGTAAACATCAAGGATCATATGAAAAAACATCCTACCTACAATTTCATTTCTGAGAAGTACACGACAGAAATCAGGGCAGTGATAGCAGACTTCGAAATTCGCTTCAGTGGTTTCAGAAAAATTGAGAAGTAGGTTCAATTCATAAGTTATCCGTTTAATGATATCATTGATCATAATGAAATTTATGAATTGGCTACAAAATTTGCAGATACATTTCAAATCGAGCACATGATGTTACAAAAAGATATTGTTACTCTGCGCTGCGACATATTTCTAAATGCAAGGTCATCCGCAAGTCAATATTTCTGGACATGGTTTCCAACGAAAAATATCCAAATTTGAAAAAATGTGTTCAACAATTTCATTGGCGTTTTGGTTCAACATATTTATGTTAGTCAGCATTTTCGTACTTAAAATAAACCAAAAATAAACACCGTTCTCGCTTGACAGATGCTAACACATTGGATTTTTTTAAGGTTGTCAATTTCCAACTACAAACCTGATTATGCTAAACTAGTGAAAAATGCGCAGGCGCAACGCTCACACTAATATATAGGACCCAATTATGTACTTGGTAGATCCTCTTTTTGTTTATAAAATTGTATTTTATTGTAAAAATGCCATATGAAAATTAATAAACGTATTACTACTACTACTACTTGGTAGATCGCACAGAGTTTCGTTAGTAAACAGTAGATCTTAGGTCTAATCAAGTTGGCCACCCCTGTTATAGGCCTTCTGAACAAGCAGAGGACATCCGGATTATTATCCAGATTCAAGAAAGATCTTCCATTCAAATTTGTGATCTTGAATCAGAATATTTTGAATAGACATTTTAAATAAAATCGTCTAGTTTCACTGTCTATATTGTGCATAAATCGGGTGAATTTATATGCGTCTCCCAAAATATAAAAGCTAGACGGTGCAATAACCAACATTTAGAAGGGGAGTAGGTACGTTATAATGCATTGAAATATTCTGTCGTAATCCAGTAGCAAATATCCATCTATACTTTCACATTTATGATATCAATAAGATGGATAAAAATTGATGCAATTTCACCAAAGTAATCAATTTACCTACTTTTATTGCCCCACATAAATGACCATACTTCATCGTATAGAAATGAAATCACTTAGAGATAAGCAATGAAAATAAATCATGAAAATGACATTATCCATCAAAGTGACAATAAGAAAATTGGATATTTATAAACCCCATTAGATTTTTTGGGAAAAACATGAAGTACCTATATATAAATTATGTCAGATCATACGATAACAGAACATGAGCTTTTGTAAAGAGATTTTAGTAACATTTTTTTTATTGTTACAAACAATAAACTTAAATGCAATCCAACGTAACAACGACCCTAATGACCAATTCATTATTCCTTTAATTGTTCATATTATGAATGAGCACAAAAACGACAAAACTGGAGTTACATTTATATCTACCACTTCAATGGATGAGCACATAGATATTATTTTTAAAAGCGTTAAAAATAATTTTTTGACGAATGGTATGTATTTCTTCAAAGGAAAATCCTTTGAAAAGGTAAGTCAATGAAATTTTGGATCAAAAAGATCACAATAATTAGAATATTTTAACGAAGATATTCAACAAAGATATTTAAGATTATTCATCAACAATGCATTTAATTTTCTGTTTTTTTTCTTTGAAATTTAAGAAATCTTCCGAAATATTATATATATATGTAGGTATGTATATAACCATATAAAGGAAGAAATCATCGGTATAGCCCACAATTGGAAGCAACCGTTGTCACGTGTTTCGAGCTTATTGGCTCTCCTCAGAACGCCGTAGCAAAGTTCAAGGTGTACGAACCTGGAGATGGAAAAACATGAGGAAAGCATATAAGCTAGAAATGCGTGTCAACGGCTGCTTCCAATTGCGGACTACACCGATGATTTTTTCCTTTGTTGATATTTTCTAACGAATTAAACCTCTTTTCATTTTTATATATATATATATATATATATATATATATATATATATATATATATATATATATATATATATATATATAAGGAAATGAAATTTTTTGTGCTTATGGCACTGTATGAAATATTTAAGAAAATGAACACTAGAACATTCATTCGAAAAATTCAAATTAATCAAGAGAATGTTATAGTAGAGCTAGATATGTGAACGTGTACGATGTTATGTCTCCAATATCCTTCGAGGGATAAATGTTAGAGAAACATTGAAATCGATGCCACACCTGATGGAAGTGCGAGACATATATGTTTCGTTCTGCAAGGAACTCGTCAGTCGCACCACGTCCATCGAAATGAGGCAACGATTTCAACCCCCAAGCATCTTCTTGTGACTCCAAGTGGAAGAAAATTACTGACGCAATTAATTAATTAAACATCGTTCGATGATATTTGTCAAATAGACATTGCAATTTAGTAGATACCTACGAGTATAGAAGATATGTGAAATTTCGATGCTTGGTGTGTCTATAATCTGAGAGGTGTTTTCTACTGATTCCCATAGATGGAATTGTAGAGTATTCATAACTCTACGGTCTTCCACTTGGAGTCACAAGAAGATGCTTGGGGTTGAAATCGTTGCCTCATTTCGATGGACGTGGTGCGACTGACGAGATCCTTGCAGAACTCGTCAGTCGCACCACGTATCTCGTCGTCGCGAGACATATATGTCAGAAACATATATGTCTCGCACTTCCATCAGGTGTGGCATCGATTTCAATATTTCTCTAACATTTATCCCTTGAAGGATAATGGAGACATCACATCGTACACGTTCACATATCTAGCTCTACTATAACATTCTCTTGATTAATTTGAATTTTTCGAATGAATGTTCTAGTGTTCATTTTATATATATATATATATATATATATATATATATATATATATATATATATATATATATATATATATATATATATGCCGTCATGCGTGACTGATGAGTATCTTGTAGTATGAAACAGTGACTGTCACACGTTTCCAATAAATGTAGACATCGATTTCAAGATTCTCTAACATTTATCCCTAGAAGGACAATGGAGACATCGCATTGTTGATGTTTCACATAGCCAGCCCTGCTATAATATTCTTTTGAATAATTTATCAAAAAAATTATTCAAAGAAATTTAATATAAATTTAAAAGTGTAAATCATAAGTTCAAGTGTTTGAATTTAAGTTTATATTCAGTTATAATGGATTTACTTCAAGTAAACGCCAACACTATTAAATATCCAAAGAAAGTTATACTATACTTTGATAGCGAATATCTACTAGTGGGATAATATAGCACGAGAACTACAGAATTCTTTTTCCTGTAGTGAAATTCTTTAATGTTTTGAGAAATGAGAACTAGCGTTTCTACAACCTAGATGGCGCATTATTACATCTAATTAGATGGAATTGTTCCAAAAAAACTACTTGAAAAATGTATTATCTTAATAGATAAGGACATGTGAAAGTTTCAATGTATATGTATTCATGTGCTTTTCATTGATTCTAAGATTTGAGATATCTCTATTTGAGATATCTCAAGTCATTTATATAGATAGATATATTAATCTATGCATTATACCTAAATGCATAGGTACGACTTACTCTATATTATGTCTTACAATCAATGAGAGGGTATGTGTGGATTGAAATCGTTGCATTTCGTTTGTTGAACGTGGTGTAACTGATGAGTACCTTGTAGTACGAAACAGTAACTGTTTTACGCTTTCAATAAATGTAGCCATCGATTTCAATATTTCATCATATCAATATCAATATTTATCAACATTTATCCATAGAAGGATTCGTCAAAAACATTATCCAACGAAAGTTATAGTATACTTTGATAGTATATATATATATATATATATATATATATATATATATATATATATATATATATATATATATATATATATATATATATATACATAGATATATTTATATATGTTCCCATTGATTTGAAACAGGTTCCACAAACCTCAGTGTATATAGTTCTTTCAAATTCCAAATATGGATTGCTTCACAATTTATTTACTGAAAATACTAAAAGTCAGAAAATACTGAAAGTTCGCTCAACAATTTTTCTCGTTTTCATGGATTATCCGAAAGTTGATTTTCTCAAGGAAATATTGAAAAATTTATGGGACAAGAATTACATTTATGTGCTTGGTACATACGTGGATGAAAGAAAACTGTATTTCCTATCCTATACCGCTTATAATGCATCGTATCAACAAATCGATTTTAACAAATATCACACAGGCATTTTTGAAGGAAAAACCAGTAATTTTTACAAAAATCCTATAAATGTATTATTCACTTTCAACGATCATACCAAAATAAGAAAAGTGAGGGATTACGAAGGGATAAATCAAAAGTACGAAGGGAAAGATTATGATATAATAAAAGCAATATTCGAGAACTTGAACGCAAACTTGACCGTTATAGATATCGATGATACTATTTCTGATACAATAAACAATCCATGGTTCACAAATTTAGACATGGAAAATAAGTCCGATGAACAAGCAGATATTTTGAAAAAATGGAACATAACTATGCTCACAAAATCTCAAAGAGATTTGGAAAATGATGGTGTTATTGAAGTTACATACCCGCATACTGATAATGCTATTACTCTTTTGGTTCCAAAACGACAAAAAATTTCAAAGCCTGTTGAAGTATATAACTATTTGATGCAGCCTGTTTGGTTAATACACCTCTTCATTTTCACAGGTGGGTCTTTACTGACGTTTTTGTGATAACTTTTTTCTACTATGTATTCTCAGCTAGATTCATTTTATAATAAGTAAAGCTACATTAAAGTCGCAACAATAAAAATCGTAACGTTTTATTTTATATTGAACAGTAAAATTGATGATGAAATCTCTATCTTTCAAAAAGCATCTTATTTCAGTTGTTAAAAACCAAACGTTCATTTTAACAATATTAATTACATAAACGTATAGAACTGTTTTGTAATGAAGTCAAAGACCCAATTACAATTTGAAATTAAGTGATCTTGGAAAAAAGAATTATAGATGGCACCTAGCGCCATCTGTAGTTATAAGAGATAGAATCGGCACCAAATTTAAATTCTACCGTAGGTAAAAGAACTAAATAAAAGGATATTTACAAATTATAAATCAATAAGAAAATTTATAACTTATTTATCACAATGAAATGAACAAAGCAAAATAAGTTTTATTTTGAATTTTCAGTTCTTGTTATTTGCCTAAGCATCATGCGTATAATGTCCAGCAAATCATGTGAATTAGAGCCAGCAAATCAGCTTTTTCGAATAATGATAACTTGTTCAAGCAATGGGCTGTGGCGAAAACCTTTTGAAGAACTGTTTATACTTGCTTGGATTATTTGGTGTTTTCTAGTCTCTATTATGGCACAAGCAAAAATTACTAGTATGCTCTCGACTGATCTGTATGAAAGTGAGTTAGACTCTTTAGAAGATATTTATAGGAAGCCAAAACTGGACTTTATTATATTTGGTTTGAACTCTTATATTGACGAGTTATCTGAAAAGTACGAAGGTTCTAAGTATATGAGAATTATAACAGGTAATATAATTATAATTCAAATGTAGATTGTAAGTGGTTTTATTACACAAAAATATACATGTGAAACTATAAAATCGCATAGAGGATTTAGATTTAGTATAAAACAGTTATTTTAAGATATGAACTATCTGGTCATTTACCAAATAGTAAAAATTATGACAGGACCATTACCAATTATCGTAGCATGTTACATTGAGTTTACTCCATATTTACACCATTACTACCACAGCCAATGTTCTTATATTTATTTTGATTATCCAGATTCCACTAGCATTAACATGACTTTTGGTTTGATACATATTCGAAGGTGTTTTTCTTCAGTGAGAGTGTCATTTTGGATTTTACTATCTATTGACTTTGATTTTAGCAATGTAATGCCCCATTTTTGAGAAGTGTAGATACCATATTAAAATAAATATAGCTGTGTAAATTATAAATAAGATACAGATCAACTGCAAACATTTATAATATATACGATGTGTATATAATAATATACACGTCAACTTAGCCAAACTATAGACGAAGATTTAAAAATTCGTATATTCTTTATAAAGATTGTCATTTAGTTGTGCATAAACCACTGAATTTCTACCACTAACATTTCAGGGCTATAAACCTGAAAGTTTTATTTTACTCGACGAAGTATTAAATTAGTAAAAGTACGATCTTTTCATCCCAAACAAAACCTCTTACTGGTACTGTCATTAGATTATACACAGATAATATATATATATATATATATATATATATATATATATATATATATATATATATATATATATATATATATATATATATATATGCTTGTGTATGTATATATGAATTGTTTTTTCTAGAAATGGTTAAAGTTCCAATTGATGAAAATGCAGGTGAAGTCATGTTATTGGAAATGCCTAAACCAACATCTTTCAAAATGTCTATTGTTCTTGAACACGATATAGCTAAATTTTATGCCAGACATTTGAAGAACCGACAAGATGGTAATTAAAAAATATGATGGAAAATCAAAAAAATATAATCCCTTAATAATTCTATGTTGTACGTATTCTTTCAGGTTATGGAAGACCTCTACTACATATGATGAAGCATAGTATTATGCCATGTTTCCAGGTTTTTCATGTTACTGCAGATTCACCTTTGTTACCAATTATCAATAAAAAGATTCGACAATTGGTAGAAGGAGGCTTTATAGATTTATACAAAGAAAGATTTCTATTTAAAGGTCTCATTGATGGGTATCTATATCCTAGTGAAGATTATGACATAGATAATTGTGATCCTACACCTATTGATATCGAATTAGCAAAATATGCTTTTTTTTTACTAGAAGCTGGTCTGCTAATTTCCACAGCCATATTCATAATTGAACACATAATGTTTGGATTAGTAAAAATTTTGAAAGGTGCTAAATTTAGGAAAATGTACAGATTTTTGTTTTATAACAAAAACAACAAATCATTTTAAAGGAATTGTGAAGTAATGAATTCTATCATTTCAGTTCATTAATAACAACCTAGTTCATATTATACTAGTTTATGAAACTGTACTTAGTTCAGGAAATACTTACACTCTTTTATTTGATATCAAAAATGAAACAGCATTTGAACAATATTATTTTACAATATCAATAGATGCAGTAAATAATTTCATCTTTATCATCAATAACACTATACTTGTTTCCTCATAGAACAAATAATTAGTCGATGCAGTTATATTTTTTACAAAAATTGCTGCATATTTGGATGTACATTTAATTATATTAGCGTAGAATGTTGCCCAAACTATTTTATGATAAAGGTGTATAGTGTATGTGTAAACTCTTACACACCATCTGACGTTTACAAAAAAGAAATTTATAGCAAAATCTATATTTACAAGAAACACTAGTACACCAAAACACTCAAAAATATTACTTTTAATGTACATTAAATTTGATCTATCAACTTGAAATTATTGTGTTGTTCCTTTGGTATCACATTAAAATACTTTTTATAAAATTCAATTCCTTTTCTGAAGCCATGGCACCGCTGAACCCACGTATGATCCCAATTAGGATCAGCTTTTTCACATGTTACTACAACTTTTCCAGCAGAAATAGCAAACAAGGTTCCATTTCTGCCCAAGCCAACCTGAAGTAGTATATTTATGAGGAATTAGAAATAAATCACTTAAGCGCTTACGTTAAGGCCTGGATGAAACCGTAGTGTTCTCTGAAGAGCCAGTATAGTACCCGCTTCTACATCAGCACCATCTTGTCTTTTCCAACCTCTATGTTTGGGTTTTACTTTATGACTCGAATTTCTCGTACTTCCTCCTGCTTTTTTACTAGCATATCTAACTAGAACTGAAATTATGCCAAAACAACCTAAATAACAGTCAATCAAGATTTAAATTATAATATTGAATTACCTTGCAAAGAAAATGTGGAATTTTGATAAAGTTTGGAAAATTGAGTGAAACTATTCATATTACCAACTGAAATTTTTTCAAAGTTGAATACCTGCAATAAAATCGGAGAAAGAATTTCTCATTGAAAAAATAAACACTCGTTTATTTTAGGTTAAGAAGTTATCAAATTGGCTATGAATTCTTTATTTCCTAGATGGCGCTAATTGAAGTGCCATTGTAGAACTTGCAGATTACGTGTGTCATTATGTGCGAATATGTATAAATTACAAAGAGAGCAAATATATGGAAATTCTCGATCACAAACTAATGAATAAACATGTTTTGAATGAATAAAAATTTACAATACTGTTACTCAGCATTCATGTTAGAATCATATGGTAAACAACAACCCATTGGCATTAATCAGCCCTTTACACGGTAAAAAAAAACAACAAATTTGCATCAATCAACCCTATTATAACTACAAGAAACCATTTTTCACCATAATGAATTGAACAAGATAACAAAACAATAAAACCATTGAACAAAAATATAAATTATAAGGGGATAACTTAATTATAAAGAGGCTTTTCTGCTCTGGATTGAAATTAAATCTCCTTTTTCTCAGACTACTAAGTCAACCAGTTTTTTCTATATTGTTTTGTTACACGATAAAATTTTACTTTTCAAATATAATTTCTCAATAAATATCTCTGGTATTCTATGAATCACGTTAGGTGATAAAATTTATAAACCAATTCCTTTGTTACATTAATTTTTGAATGTAAATAATAATATCACCCTTATTTTAAATTAACGTATGTCAGTAAGTTTGAATCCTTAACCTTTGTTTTTATGTTTGTGTTAGTAAACCTACTTAAGGATTTCCTAATTCCTTACCTTGAAAGTTTAAAGGAACATTCCTTTTGATTTTCAGTTTTGAATCGATTATTTTGTTGATCATATAATTTTATTTGATTTTTAATTTGTTAAGTTGTAACTCTTAGGTTTATTATTGGAATATGAAATGCATGTAGATTTTTAAATAATAGAAAAATCGAGTTTTTCGCAGAAATCGATTATTTTTCTTCTTAAAATCGATTTTTGTCATATCGATTGATATTGAATACAAAAATCGATTTTTATTCAATCGTTTATTTTCTAATCAACACTAATCTAAAACTAAACCCTAACAGTTTTACTTTTAAAAATACAGATATTTATGAATATTCTACCGCGTCAGAATATAAAATAACAGAGAAAAAGCATTAAAATTGAGCAAATAAACCGTATAATCAAGGACAGGCACAACAATTAAAATAACATGAGAACAGAGAAAAAAGGTAATTAAAGTATGCTTTAATAAAACTAAGGGTAAGCAGGAATAATCCTTCTTTCGTTGGAATCGTTAGAAATCGAATAAATTCAAAACTTTTACTCAATAGTCAATTAGATGTTAGTAATCGTTCTTTGCTGACAATTTCCAGGTATAGGATTCCAAATAGTAAGCCGCAAGGATTATCCCCCCCCCTAGTTTTCATACCTTTTATTTACTTGTGTTCTACGTTCTAATGTAATTTTAATGGTCCTTGCTATCCGGTTTATGTGCAAAAGAAGAAAAATTTTCTATGACACAAAATAATATAAAGAGTGACAGCTTTCATTTAACTTATTTATTGACATTGTATCATAAATTGTGGAATTATCTCGATTTGTGTTTGCTATATTTGCAAATTTCTTTTTGATTTTTTTTTCAAACTTAGTATAGCATATTGATTGTATTCTGTATTGAAGAAAGTCTGAAAATATCTCAAGATGGGTAAGGGATTCAATAATTATATGTGCAAGAAATTTTTCCATCCTGCTTCCAGAGACAATTTGAAGAGGGTAAGTATATTGAGCTTTAAATATTGCTTAGATTAATCCTTTAGTTGGTGATGATGCATAGTGTTATTGAGAAAAATACACTGTCTTTTTTTTAATTATCAAGAATATAGAAATATACACTTTGTTTTTTTAAAATAACAAAGTGTATTTTTCTCTCTAATTATATAAATAGTTATTCCAAACTAACACTGTATCATCAATATGCAGTCTGAAAAATTTACCTTTGAAAATCTTATTTACTAACCATATATTTCAGGTGTGGATGGCAGAACAAAAAGCTGAAGCATACAAGAAAAAACAAGAAGAACTGCGGCAACAATATGAGAAGGAACAAGATTTACATGATAATAAAGCTATGCTCAGTAAAGAGAGCAAAGACAAACTTAGCATAAATTTTATGTATGAACCTCCACCAGGTGCAAAAAAGGAAAGGGAAAGAGAAGATAATGAACCAGAGTATAAGTTTGAATGGCAAAGGAAATACAACGCACCTCGTGAGAGTTATTGTAAAGGTGATCAAGAAATAAGGGACCAGCCTTTTGGTATACAAGTCCGAAATGTACGTTGTATTAAATGTCACAAATGGGGTCATATAAATACAGGTAAGCATATTTCCAACTTTTATTGTCCACATATTTTGATGCTATAGAAAGACAAAATAACACATTCATTTATTATTATATTATAATGAGAGATCTTTATTTTTAAAATCCTCGGCAAAGTCCAGCATTGGTGATCTATTTAAGCAAGTGTGATTTTTAATATCTAATTTTTTTGTTTTAGATAAAGAATGTCCTATGTATAGCTTATCTATGAGTGCTGCCAGATCCTTGGAAAGTGCTGATATTATGGACCAAAACATACTTGCACAACAGATGTTGGAAGATGGTTTAGCTCTTAAAAAAAAGCATACTGCTATCACAGAAACAGCTAGACATCCACTGATGCTCAATGGAGAAGATGAAAATTGGGAAGCATCTTTTCTAAAGTCTTTATCATTTATACAAAAGAAAGCCTTATTAAGGTGAGATTACTTATTGTTTTTACTACTTCATGTTAAAACTTCTTTGCATTTCAGTTAACTTGTCATATTGTGAATATGTCATATATAGAATTTGAAAAAAGTATCTTATAATGTAATTTTTATTTCATAGGAAGCTTGAGAAAGTCGAAAAAGAAATTGACAATGAGAAGTATAAGAAAAAAGATTCTGACAGTGAGGAGTCTTCAGATGAACTATATAAAAATTCAAGAAATTTCAGAAAGAAAATATCAAACTACCATGATAGCAGAAGAAAGTCTAAAAGCAAGGGTAAAAAAAGATCAAGCTCAAGTGATAGAGATGAAAAATATGCAAAAAAAATGAGATATTCAAATACCGACAATGAAGATAAAGGAAAAAAAGTGATTACTACAAAAGCAGAAGAGATGAAAGTCAGGAGCATAGAAATGGAAAAACAAAATTTCAAAGAAGTAGTAGTGGTGATTTAGAAAATGAAATGGATAGATATGCAAACAAACCAAGAAAAGGTGCTAGAAGTATTGTATCTGATGGTTATAGGAGAAATAGCATTGAAAAAAGAGATAGAAGAAAAAGGGATAGGAGTAGTTCAAGTTCTGACATTGATGAAAATAATAGAACAAAGAAAGAACATAAAATTGAAAGAAAAATTGAGAAAAAGAAGACAAAAAGTTATTCAGAAAAAAAATTGAACAGTTATGAGAACAATCAAACAAAAAGAAAAAATAGCATTGAAAAAAAAGATAGACCAAAAAGGGGTGGTAGTGTTAGTAGCAGCAGCAGCAGCAGCAATACTTCAGATCTGGACAGTGATGATTATAAATCAAAGAAAGGCAACAGTAAGAATGGAAATAGAAAAAAAAATGTTTCAGAAAATGAAATGAGCAGATATGGGAATGGACAAAGAAGAGCTAGAAGTAAGGAATCTAATCATTATAAAAATAAATATCAGAGTCAAGACCATGCAAAAAATGATAAACAAAGAAATTGTAGAAGCACTTCAATTTCTGATAGTGATGAATCCTATAAAGCCAAAAAAGAAACTAGAAATAACACTAAACATACAAGAAGGGGAGAAAGTGATAGTGATGATTTAAATTACAGAAAAAAGAAAAAATCTGAACATAAGAGAAATAGGCACTAAGAAGCATAAATACGAATAAAAAAGGACTTCAGATGAAAAAGTTTACTATCACAGATTATTTCAGTTTGTTTGCAATAAGAGATAGGTGTATATATTATGATGTATGATTTAATAAAATAATTTGAATGAAATTTTTTGTGTCCAGATCATTGACCTTTTCAATATAAAATTGTTATATTTAACTTGATTTAAAATTTTCAAATATCTTTTCAATTATACCTAATGAACATATATTTATTAGGTATGTTGAGCATCCAATCACAAAAATACTGACATTGTAGACATAATGTCTACAATGTTATACCTCGATTATCCTTCAAGTGATATGTTAGATATGTCAGAAAATATTGAAGCTACCTGATACCTCCATCAAGTGTGGCGTCAATTTCAATATTTTCTTACATTTATCACTTGAAGGATAAAGTAGGCATCACATTATATACGTTCAGATAGCTAACTTTCCTATAACATCTTTTGATTAATTTAGATTTTATTTAATGTTCTAGTATTTATTTTCTTAATACTTCATTCAGTGCCATCAGGCTAAAATCGTCCATTGAATTTATATATATATATATATATATATATATATATATATATATATATATATATATATATATATATATATATATATATATATATATACATTATATTTGAACACAAAAACAACAATTACTAAACAAAGATTTATTTCAAAATTTAATCTTCAACTAAATATGAAATTTTTTTCAACGGAAATATAATCATAGAAAGTTTTATTCATTTTTTGAACATTTTTAATGTAGAAAACATTCCAATGTGAGAAAATATCCTAATAAATCAAATTATGTAATTTTCTGTTGATCAGAGTAAAGTAGGATAGTACAGAAGAGATAAAAACAAACATTAACAATTGATAGTGTATCTTGAATCACAAAAAAATTAACCTATTGAAGTTATAGAATATAATCCAACTCGTATCGTATATATTGATTTTTAGGATCATTTGTTATTCTAGGATATCCTCCTACTAACGAATCTTGTCCACCTATGTACAAAGAATTGTATATTTTCCAATAAACATCTCGTACTTTTCTGGCTGGATGGAACAAACCCTAGAAAAAATGTTGAATATTAATTTATTTTGTTAATAGTTTGTGCAACAAGTTTCATTTGAAATGATTCATGAAAACCTCACAGAGGAAACATCGTCATTGATATTCAGTTAAAGTTATCTTAAATAAAATTTAGGACACGTTGTAGACTTTATGTAAGCCTAGGGACTCAACTAGTCCCTACTTCAATAAATGCCAAATAACCATCATTACTTACTATTTCAAATATATATTATAAATTAAATTTAATAGAAATATTTAAGTGAGATACCACAAATACATGTAACTGTATATAAATATATTAGCAGTGTGGCAAAGAGTGTAGCCTCAGATTGCACATTATCTCTGAGTATCGATGCAATAATGTAATATTTAGCATCAACTTGAATATTCAAAAAATATATCGAATTTTACTGAATTCGACAAGTGTCTCAATTTACCTAATTGAAAAAGAATTTTTTAGATTGAAAAAGAATTGTTTACTTGATGGTTTTTAATTGATGTTTACATCAATTTTTAGAAGATTTAAGACTAATTATTTATAGTAATGGAGCCCAAGAGGGGATTTCCAGATTTATTAAAGTGCGACATATTAACATACCGGGCAATTCCTTGTATCCCGTAAAGTATCTTCACCAAGTATGACAATTATAATTGCCCCATATATATGTCCGACAATTAAAGATAAACGAAAAGATTACAACAAAAAAAAAGATTATCAAGAAATTCTCGAACGCGACAGATTAAGGTAGGCCGAGGTAAAAATAAAAATTTTTAGCATGTAGACCTACTACATGCTAAAAAGTGTATATTCCACTAACCTGACAATTTGGGAGTGACGTTAAGAAGTGGGAGGGTTATAAAATTGTTTAAAAAAACGTCTCGACATTCATGAGCGTGTTAACATTTCAACAAATGCTCACGCAGATTCGTCGTGGAATGATATTCAATTACAACGTATTACAATTACAACGTATTTGCAACATTTTAGCTTATTTTGTTATTTTAATACAAGTCATGCGAATTCAAGTTTATAAGAATTTACTATGAGTGATAGCATTGAAAACATAACGAAATGTATAAATATTTTATATTATCGTCGGAGCAAAACACGATAACTTCCGAACAAAATACGAAATAATCTTGAACTTTGAGCGATAATTTAAATTTTTCTCAGAATGCTAATAAAAATTGAATTTTTTGTAATTATTTTCTTATAAATACAAATATTGTACTGAAAAAAGAACATACAGTGATTTATTTGCACGCTAAATCCTGAGCTTTCTTCAATACATTTTTTTTCATTTTCAAACCTTACGTACAACCCCCTCCCCCCACTTCATGCAAACTATCAGATTAACATACGTACATTATTAAAGATACGTAGAATATTCATGAAAATCTTATTAAACCTTATAGCCGCTCCCCCAACCGATGGAAAGGTATATATTATATGACATTTTATCTTTTTATCACATACTTCGCAACCCAATAGATCTCTATGATACTACTATTACATAAAATTCACTACTATTATATATAAATGTACAATTAATAGAGAAACCATAAGATTTTTGTATTTGTTTATCCGATTTTTCAGATATTACAGAATTATATGTTTAAATAATTTATCTACAAATCGTTATTGAATTATATGTACGAACTCAACAAGATTTCTCTCACTCACCTGTAGCGTATATTGCAGTATTTTGATAGGACCTAAAGCGACCCTCATTCCTTCGATTGCGTCCATAAAAGCCTGTACGAGATGCGGCGACGTTTCGAAGATATTCGGCCACACGTAATTCAGTAAATGAATGAGTGCATCCTCGCAACCGAAACCGTACACACCCAGCGCCATGTGCTTAATGGCAGCACATGCGGTCTGCCTATGCACTAAATCTCTGTCCATCAGCGCGTCCTCTAGCAACGGAGCCACGGCGTATATGTAATCCTTGCCCATCTCGCCGATGTATTCAAACAGGAACGACAGTGATTTCAGCACACCATTTTGTACGTTCAGCTCGGGCACTCGGTATTCGTTCATTAGAGCGGGTAGCACTGTGAAAGGTGAGCACGTCTCGGCCACAATTGCGATTGCGACTGTCGTGCAAACACGATTCTGTCGTTCTTGTACCTTCAAATTGTTGAGTAGCGTCGCGAGTACGTCGTGAGGTCCTATAGCCTTAGCTATGTAACCAAAGGTATTCACCGTGGCTCTCCGGATGGCCTTCTTGTGCGCCTTAAGCAACTCCAACAGCTCGAAGCAGATACGCATCCATTCTCTAGCGGATACATACTCTGGTCCCCTGTCGGCGATCCTACCGACCAAGTCTATGCAATTTTCCTGCACTTTTTCATGACGATTCTTTAAGATAGGGGTGAGTCGAGGCAACAGGTCCTTGATCGGCGGCGTCATCTTTGTCATACCTATGACGTTAACAATCGCCTTCAAAGCGCCCAGTATCGAACCTAATACCTCTGGATATTCTTCTCCCAAATATTCGTAAAGCACGACGCCCAAATGTCCCATGAGTTTTTCTTCCTGGCAAGTTTTCATTACTACGGCGATGCGAGAAATAAGATCGGCCGCCTGCTGCCTGACTTTGGCCGATTTGTTGTTCAAACGCCAGAGGATAGTACCACAAATTTGCGGTAGATACGGTTTGACTCGCTTACCCAGCTGATTAACAATTGTTCCGAAACCATTCAACATCACCACATCTTCTGTGGTCTGTTCCTGGAACGCGTATAGGATGCCATCGATGAGTTGTTCTTCGAGCCGCGAATCGATATCAGCCGCTCCCAAATTACCCATGATTTTTTCAATACTCTCCATAACCATCTTTCTGTATTGTTCGTTCTCGTCCTTAAGATCGTCGACTATGCGATTTATTATTTCCGAAGCTCCGACTTTATTCGCAATTTCGACAGTTGTATCGACCAGTTGTCTGTAGTTTCTTCTGTCCAGCGCCATCCTATGATTCCAGAAATGCTTGAAAAATTGGGGCAAGATCTCGTCTTTGATGTATTGTGATTCCACACCATCGGTAGAGCAACACTGCTTGACCACCTTTAAAACTATCTTTTTCATTTCCTCATCGGGAGATTGAAACTCCCGAATAAGAATCAACATTACTTCACGAGTATAGTAATTGGCGTACTCAGCGTCCATGAGAGGAATTAGGTAACCAATGGCTTTCAAAAAGGCAGCTAGACCCTTTCCTCTGTGAGTTCTTATACCTCTCCACAGAGGTTTCAGGACGGAATCGAAACTTTCAATACCTAAAAATTTAAAATATTTTTTAAATAATGAAAAATAAATTTTTTTATTTATTGAGAAAAATACGAACATAAGACGGATAAATATGGACAAAAATATTGTGCTGTATAAAGAATGAAATTGATACGTGTATAGATAAGAAAAACATAATATTTTTACATTTCCAACTCACCATATGGAGTAGCGGCTTCAGCTAAGGCAGCTATACCCAGAGCAGTGATTGTTCTAACTTTCTGTTGTTCATCTACAAGACCATGTTCAATAATCTCCACCAGCGATTTGAGATGTGGTAATATGGCGCAGCCCATTAAAATAGCAATCTGTTGTACAATTTTGATACCAGTGTGCCTGGCTTGCCATGACTTCTTGGATCTACAGACAGCCTTTAAGAACGGTAGTAAAGATGGAATACCTTAAGTAGGAAAAAGCTTATTATTATTCTTTAGGCATAACTAGGCGCAAATAATCCGACTTTCGATTCAAAAGTCAAAAATAAAAAAAACTTTTTGTTTTCATATGAAAACAATAGATTCAATATAATTTTATAAGAGAAATTCAAATTATAATCTATTCTATATATTGATTGAATATTGAATTATTATTAAAATCAATAATTATATTAATAAAAATATTTTAATATTTTTTAAATTGTGTCAATTGCTTAAATTTGTCAATTGTTGCCTAACCAAAGATAATACATTTTCTCACAAAGACCGTAGCTTGTGGTATAATGTAGCATTTGTTGTTGGTTAATTATACAAAAGCTCTATTAGTTAATATTGGTTAATTTAACTACCTCTGAGTACGTGATTCTGTGTAATTCTGAGTATGTGACTTCTTGTGACAACTCTAAGTTTCAGAATTTCACGAAGTTCATATACGATACAGAGGTTTCCCTTATCTCTTGGTGAAACATTATGTTAAAAACAATAAATTAAAATACACTTGGCTTAAGTTTCAAAAATTACTCTAACCTTATACAAGCCTCAGGAAATTATAGAGTGAAAATCAAGGAAAAAGCTAATGAAAAATTGAAATTGTATTCCTACATAAATCATTATTTCATCTTCACTTACCAAGAGCCGAAGCGACAACCGCGAAGGCCCTTGCAGTTGTATTTCTCACATATTCATCTATATTGTCAATATCGGGCCTCATAGTGGAGATCATAGTCGCCAAACCCGCAGCTTTGGCTAGATTTGAGATTATCTCTCTTCCTTCGACTCTGGCGTAGTAATCTTCGTCGATCAACAAGGGTTCGATTACTACGAGTATTTTGTGGACGTAAGGTCTCACCAGGTCGTCAAGCTTGTACAAGATGCGGTCGATAACTTTAACCAAGAGATGTCTCTCTTGATCCTCAAGCGTAGGACTCATAAGCAGTGGTAGAATTTGATTGAAGAGTGGTCCGGCACCGAATTCACGCGCCTTGTCTGTTATCTGTCTCAAGGCCGCTTTTCTCATTGGAGGTGTACCTAAAATGCCATAGAAATTAAGTTATTTATAAACAATAATAGATACATGGTAAGAAACATTATTCATCAAAAGGAAATTACCGTTTTTGATTTTCAGCAAGAGCTTCATAATTTTTCTTTCTTTCTGTTCCTCCGGACTCAAGGCCTCTTCATCTACATCTACCAGAAGCTTATCAAAGTATTGAGCATCTTCTGGCTTCATAAAGGGCAAATTCTGACCTTTTGGTTGGTTATCTAGATATTTTGCTGATTTATCTTCTTGTTGTATGAAGAATCCAGTTGGTGTTCCTCCAATTAATGGAGTAGGAGTTGCTGTAAGCTTACGAGCTGGTGTTCTGATTGGAATGTAACCAGCTGGGGGAGGCAACACTTTGTAACCTGCAAAATTAAATATAATTCCAGTATATGATTTCGGTATCATAACAAATATTACGATAATTCAATCTTCATGCCATCATTTTATAGTTGACAACTATTCAATCAAATTATATAACAAGTAGTATCTCAAAAAAAGTATAATTATCAATTGCTATAATAGTATAACTAACATGATAATGAAGTATACCTGTAATATAATCTATAAATTATGTTCAGATGTTAACGTTTAAAATGTTACGAAATAATACATGCTAATATTTCTTAGCTACACAAATAAAGGAATAAATTGATTTGACAAAAATTAAAGGATTTTTATAATCAAGAACTCACTTCCAAAATTAATTAATGATTATAATATGGAAAATTGTGTAATTTCTATTTGTAATGTCAACAAATACTTTTACATATTTTGTTCATTACATCTTCAGTAAATCTGCAATGAATTAAATTATTTAAATTAAATTATCAACTATTCAGTGTTGATAACGTTCAAATTAATATACTTTTAATTTGATGTAGATGTATCAAAGAGGTTGAACTAACAGAGTCAAAAAGAACAAATAAAACTAAAAATTAAACAAAATGTACATATAAAGAAGTAAATAATAAGACAGGAGACTTATTACAAAAAAAAGAATCTCACCTGGAGGGAACATGGCGTCTAGTTCTTCATCTGTATATGGCCTATTTCTCTCGTCAATCTCTCTTTCCCATCTGTAAGCTTGAAGCTGTTCGGGAGTCATAGACGCCAAATGACCAGGCGTAGGAGTGGCCATCGCCATCGCCTTAACTCCAACAGGAGTAGATCCGCCAGGAGTTAACATGGGTGTAGCATGACCGGGAGTTCCGTGAGGAGTTTGTGGTGTCATTGCTCCTGGTGTCATAGTCTGAGATGGAGTTACAGCTGAAGGAGTTTCATCCCAACGGGATCTGAAAATTTATTACATCAAAGACTAAATAGAATAAGAAGCATACAGGGATTTCCTATGACATTATCAAAAAGTTTTTAGGTCAACGAATATGATCAAAATAACGTATAAATTAAAATGTGAAACTTATTGCTTTTGGTAGCGACTGATATATGACAACTGTTCAACTCATAACAGAAATTTATTAAAAAAAATTTTTACCTTCGCTTGGAAGCACCTGGCGTGGGAGTCTCCTGAATCAAGTCGGCTCCAGTTCTGTCAGTTCTAGGAGTTTCAGCCCAACCGCTAGAATGACCAGGCGTTTCTCTTTCCGTCTTCGGCGTCTCATCCCAACGGTTCCTCCTGGAAGTACTTTTATCATGACCGGGAGTTTCGCGACCAGGTGTGGCGGCGCCAGGAGTCGCGTCCCATGCCCTGGTAGACTGACCTGGTGTCGCACCCGGGGTTTCGCTACCTTTGTGACCGGGTGTTTCGTCCCAACGATGATCTGCGGGAGTTTTCTGAAAAAAAAAAAAAAAAAAAAATGAAATAATTTAAACACACTTTGCTTTGTTTCATAGAATTATATTAATCGCTTGATAATTGTTTTGGCTTATTACATGATATTCCGTTTAACATTTGAAAATTAAGACATCAAAACATTTATTGAAATACGTATTTATATGATTCGAATAAGAATTTCAAGATCAACACAAAATAATATTAGACTTAATTAATTGTAATAATAATAACAATTGAAATATTTTCTCATCGTGAGTATGTGTATTAATTATATTGAATGTAAACAAAGAATGAAAGAAAGTGTCAATAGATAACCAGATACAATAGCATAAAGCCAAAAATATAAAAAAAAGTAATGAATTATTCTCAAATCAAAGATTAACTGTCACAAATTTCTCTTGAAAGGGTCCTATTTATATCCAAAAATTCTTGTGGCATATACGTCACACATGCCCACAGCATTGTTAAGAGATATCTCTGTATTGTGAGAATTGTTAGAGAAGCACATAAAATAATGTATAGTTTACTTGAATCAGAAAATTAGAAGAAAAAACCGATTGAAAACATCAATAACTCACATCTGCATCACCCCATACTGGAGTTGCGGCTTCTCCACTAGGAGTACTAACAGAGAGTGTCTTCTTTTTACTTGGCACGAATACCTCATCAATTGTCTGATCCCATCTACCTCTTTTCTTTGGAGCCTTAGAATCCCCATTGATGACCCTAAGAGACCCATCTTTTGCTTTGTCTAAAATCTTTTTCCTTATCTGAAAAAATAAATTGATTTTTTTTCATTTTGTTTGGAAGACATAATTTTCAATTAATCCAAAATATATATTTGGAAAATTTTTTCACTTACTTCATTTTCTTCCCCTTTGAGCAATTGCTCTTTCATAATCTGCGAATAGCCACGAACATTGAGATCAGGTGTTTTTCCTCCTGTAAACATAAAATGCGTTGAAAAACGCATATTAGTAAATCGAAGCACTTGATTTAAAAAAAAGGAGTTCCCACGCCAGATGGGCGAGGTACAGTAGTATCTGTTCTTCAGGGTTGACATTAAGAAATTTGTGTGCCTTATTCAATTGTTCAAATAGCACTAAATTGTCAAATTATTTCTATATTTTTTAATTGCAATATCATATAATGTTACGACAAGTCAAATACAAAACATCTTTCAATTAATGGTTTATTAATTAAATACAGAAAAAAATTCATGAAATAAAACTTACATATTACATTCAAAACTTGAATATTTACATTTACTTTACCCATTATTTTGCAAAATAAATTAGTTAATATGGGAAATTTTTGGTCTAAGATTAGTTAACAAATTCACCTTCAATATTGAGGTATTTGAAGTTCTCTGATTGTGAGCATCAAAACAAATACAACAAGAGTTTAAATTATTGTTTCAAGATGAAAATACTTCTAAGAAGCAAAATTAGCTCCAATGAATTGAATTTTTATTATTTGCATAATTTAACTCTACCAATAAAAAAAAGTAATGTTTTTAATTCAATATTCAAAACCAAACAATAAGAGCCGTTCAGTATCAATAAATTGTGTACAGTTAAGGGTTTGAACACAACTTAACTGACAATCTCATTCATCCTCAAGTTATAGGTGAAGTTTTTACTAATTTTTACACAAAAATTAACAGTTTTAAAACAATCCAAAATGATTATTTGGTGAACTGCAGAAAACACACCATTGTTTTTATCCCCCATAACATATATGTTGATTTAGATCAAAATCATTTCAATTGAATAAGACAAACAAATCATGATACGTACGTGTTCTGGTCCAACTAGAATGGCAGAATCTTCAATTAACTGGTGAATCGAACCTAGAAATAGCCTGGGGTAATTAATAATTTTCTATACAACTCGCACACACATTCGCACTAAAAAAGGATTTTACCAATTTATAACTGTTTTTCGTTGAAATCCATTGTCATAAAGATGCTTAGAAACTTCTGACATAAAGGTGGCCTATAGGAATAATCCATCCGAAAGAAAATGAGTATAATTAGTTTAATTTGTACTCTTTCAAGTTATCCTACTTGTTTCATTCTTTAAGAAGCCACTTATTCAACATTCATTCGACCACTTTCAAAAAATATATACCCCAATTATTTAAATTAATATTGAGGACTGAAAAGTTTTATGCACAAATATAACTAATTTTACATGTAAATCCTGTAAGGTATCCAACATCTGGAGATTTCCCAGATATATATTTAAAGATGGTAGATGAATAGAATATCACAAACAGATGACAATTACCACCTTATAATCTCACCAAAAACTAAATGTGGTAGTTAATTAATATTTGCCGTGGTCAGTCATTAATATTTCAATTTTTATATTAACAGATGTAGCATCAAATAATATATCAGAATATATTGATATCCTTTTACTTTAATTTTCATGCAGATACCAAAAAATGTATAGTTAAATAAGAAAAAATGATTAATAATTCTCATGTGACCTCAAATTAATCAAAAATGGAAAATTCAATAAATGTCATAAAATATGGTGCAATGCATGGTAGTTATTAACGCAACAAAATTGCAACCTTAACCTCTAAACATAAATGAACATTCATTTACTAATATAATTTTACAAAAAAAAAAAGCAATGAAATGCCATAAATATTAATTTAAAAGGAATAAATTTCCAATTTTTAACTTTTCAATCTTCAATTTGACACACAATAATAAAAAAGAACAAATTATGTCTTGAAAAATTTACTCACCATCAGCAAAAGGATCTACCCGCTCAGGTGAAATAATCAATTTTCTTCTCTTTTGTCGGTATTCATCTTCTCTGTCTGCAATTGTAGGTTTACGACGATCCGCAAATGGATCATAGTCTTTTTCACTCTGAAAACAATTAATCAATACACAAATTTTTTATGCTTCTTATTTTAAGTAGTTTACTTACTCTAGCAACATCATTCAGCAGAGCAACAGGGGCTCCCATACCAGTTCTCTTCTGTGCAAAACCCACATCTTCTTCATCATCATCAACTTCATCATTTGCAGCAATAGATGTAACATAGCCCTCATATTTTCCTTTTCCTAACCCATTATCATATATTTCGCTGTCAAAATAACCGCTCTCCCCTAATTTTGCAACTTTGTCGGGAGTTTCTACAGGTATTTCCTTTTTTTTAGACTGTATTTCTCGTATTTGGGCTTCAATATCTACAAAAACATAACTCTTAATAATCTGTGAAATCGCTAAAGCAGTTAATTTACCTTCGTGCGTTCTCGGTATGTTATCCATATCTGAATTACTTCAGCTTCAATTTAAAATAGCGAATATAATTTGCGAAATGCAATTTCAATTTGCATCTGCTTATTTAATACACTTATTTACCTTATCAACGTTTTACAATACATATTCAAACAAAATGGCTGAGATGTACTGTTTTATCAGAGATCAATAAATATTACGACCAACAGTTGACAGTTAACATCATAGAACTAAGCTAATTTAGTATGTTCTGTGGTTGACATTAAGGATTTTGCCACAGCCTAACTCTACTGACGTAGTAGAGTAGTAAGTACGTCTTACGTAAGTAGAGTTAGGGTGTGATTTTGCACATAACATAACATACATCAATACCATATTAAAGTATGTACAGTGGAATTTTGCCTTCAGTTCAATTTGGTTTAGTACATTTACTGCAGGCGTATCCAACTTGTAAGACCTCAAGAGCCATAACTCAAACCTTTGATTGGCTGCGGGCCACGTAGTAATAAATTGATGCTTTTTAGCCGTTTTTCGTTTTCACAAGCACGGAGTTTAAGAAATATTTCTGAATTTTTGTCTAATAGTTATTAGACAAAAATTAATAGAGTTATTAATTAAGTTATTAGACCGCGGAAAGTTTTCCGCGGTCTCCACATATGGCACCGCATTTTTTACTGAAGAAACTTTTTTTTCAATAATTCAAAAATAGTTAGGTCTACTGAACAAAACGAAAACATTAGTCTTTTTGGGAATATATTTAAGTATTATTATTATTATCATAGTTCTAAGAGTGGAGGTCAGAGAACGTTAGACCTAGATTCCGAAGTCGGAATATTTGTAATTCAACCACAGACTTTCAAAATTATTCCGCCCTAATTGCAAAAATTCTAGAAATTCATTAACTTTTCTCGTGCAAAATCCAATGTCATACATTTTTTTTGTACAATATCAAACAGAATTTCTGATTTTGGTAGAATAATCTGAAATAAGTTTAAAAAGAAATTAAAATCAAATTCTTGCAATGTAATGTAAAAGCCTTTCGAACAAATTCGTGTCTCTCCATCCCTTGGTGCAGCCCTAGTATGCATCTCTTTAAATAGTTCGATAAGCTCTGAACGAATACAAGAAACAACTTCAACGAGTCTACCAGCATAGAACCACCTAGTTGCTGCTACTTTAGATAAACGTTTTTATACTAATTTATCAAAAGCAGCAGCTCTTTTAGACGATTTTGAAAAAATGCAGCAAACCCCTATAATGCTTGAAAAAATATTTTACAACACGAACTATAATATGCTCCACTGATTGCCGTAAAACCAAATTAAGTCTATGGGCATAACAATGAACAAAAATTGCATCTTGGTACTTGTCTTTACCAGTTTTTGTAGGCCATTGTGATGCCCTCTCATTACTACTGCACCACCGTAAATCTGTGCAATTATTTTATTGCCATATTAAAATATTAAAAATTAAATATTAAAATAATTTTATTTCCACACTGAAACTCATTTAACACACTGAACAAAATTTACGATAACGGTCCCGATGAACGTGCTTCACTAACATCAACAAATTTCAGAAATCTTTCACAAACATCACCGTCGGGGCAAACATATCTAAATACGACCGAAAGTTGCGATTGGTTAATGGGTGCTTTCATCCAATAAAACAGCTACAATACTTGCTTCGGCAATTTCTGATTTAATATCATCAATAATAAATGTAGATATAGCTTCAATAATATCGTTTTGTATGTCACTTGAAACTCCTGAAGAAACAGTTGATGTTTCTAGATGTTGACTAAATTTTTGATCTTTTTTGACAATTAATGTTAACAATTCCCTGTAATTGCCCCTATTCTCAGAGTCTTTTACGTCCGAAACGTTTATTCTTGTTTAGCCAAATAACATACGGCATCTATAAGTGTGCTAATAATATATCTATGTTTTCAACAATCTCATTATATTTAGCAATATTTGCCTTAAAAGCTTGGATGCGAGAACTTTCGATTCTTATTTTACCAAACTGAATCAAATTGGCTACACATCTCAGATGTAACGGAGAAATTTCATGTCTCTTCTTTAGAACTCTAAAACTATTTAAATCGTTGACTCTACTGCTGGTCCACCCATTTTTTCTATAGAAAATAGAAGACATGGCCAACAATACAGTCTATTTTTTTTGCAACCACATAACCAAGAGTTTTCACTATACCAACTAAATTAAAATTTTCGAACTAATTTTTTTGATACCTTTTTAAAATTATTCAAAATAGGCGTTGGTTTTCCATTTTTAATTATCTTCTATTTTCTTCAAATATACAAGGAGAATGACTTTTCATGTAGTAGTTCGATTACGCAGCGGCACTCATCCATCTTTAATTGCACACAAACTAAAGAAGACTAACATTAACATTACCAATCACAGTAACCAAAACAAAAAATGTTAACAGGCGTACATAATATCGCGCCCTCCCCCACTCTCGCGCTGAGCAACTTCAAGCACACGACCAGGCAGTCGAGACTCGAGACGGCTCCTGATCGGGGCGGACCAAGATAACGCATATCCACTAATGAAGTGGTAACATGCAATCGAGTCAACAGTATAGAGTATAGACCGTCATAGTAAAATTTTCATGCGATTAATTGGCTATTTACAAAATTATTATTACATATAACTGTTGTTAAAAAAATAGGTAAAATATTTCAAAGCAGTCATAAAATATTTATTGTCATTTTTACTGTTACCAATGGTAACAGTGGTTACATGTACGCTTCGCCACTGAGTTTTACTAATACCTAGTACCTAATGTTATAATAAGTTGAGTTAGCTAGCCGATGAATTAGTGTGAATAATTAATAAAAGATACCTTATCAAAATATTTCCATAGAAGAGGATGTTTGACATATGTCAGTTTGCTATTAAATCGAATCATACGTTTTTAGGTTCAGATTCCATCCTTAAGTTTGGGTTGTAAACTAGAGGAAATACGTGTCCAAAAATGAATGAAAGCTGAATTGATTGGAAAACTCTATTGTAAATCTGTATTTATATATTTTTAAGTAAGGAAATCAGAATAATTAACTGATTTATATATATATATATTTAATCTTACTACAAATTCAAATGATTTTACACTTCAAATTGATGTGTATTATAGGTTGTTAATTATTCGTAAAGCGGCTATGGATGAAGATATATTGACTTCTAGTAGTAGTAGTAGCAAAGGAGTTATTTCTCAAGCATGGACAAGACTGGCACAGGTAACAATTTATGAGAAATTTAACATTTAGAAATATAAATTAACCAACTGAATTTCTTGAATTAATTCTGGTATTAGAGTCAATTCTTGCCTTTTTAAAAATTTATGTTGAAGTGATTTTCAGTTACCTGATTTTCTTAATTATTGATCATTTGTTACAACCAATTTACCTAGATATATCAGTCTACCTTGGATACTTGGACGCCCCACAGTAGAATGAGATGGGGAGGCACTTGTCTTCTCTTGATCCTCTTTGGCTTGCAGATCCTAAATAAACAGGTATAATTATTATTTATTTTCTTATATGTTGTAGTGGTACCAAGGAGTGGTGGACAGGACTGTACCCTGGCAAAAGAGCCGATGGTTAGCAGCATTTTTTCTCCTGCTAGGATTTATGGTTAGAATCCTATTTGCTCAGGTATCCATTTTATTAAAATCTGGAAATTGGTGTGACAGAGGGTTGCTTAAATCATCCATTTTCTACAAAATATCTTCAAATTTGTCTTTTTCATTGATAATGCTGAAGGCTTTTCTGAATGAAGATCTATTGATGTTACATTTGATTTTATGAAACTTGTAAATGCTGCATGCTTCTTCATTTTCTAAAACACCAATTGTTTAAAAGAGGTTCAAATTTCTAACTAGGTTTCATTGGTTGTTGTAATGTTTATTACATTTCATTGGTTCTGGTAGAGTATGTATATAACTGTTGTGTATGCAGAATAGTTGATTGAGAGATGAAAGAGTGTTTAATATTTTGCTATCCAATTTCCATTTCTTATAGTTGAGGCTTTTCGAGTATAATTTAAATTTCATAATAGAAGGCTGATACACAGATTCTATGTATCCTTTCCACCACTTCCAGTAGATTAACACCAATTAACAAATTGGAGAGTTAAGAGTGTGAAGAACATTATATATGTATATATATATATATATATATATATATATATATATATATATATATATATATATATATATATATATATATATATATATATTTATCTATTTATAATATTAAGGTTTTTCTAGTGTTATAATACCATTTTCTTATGATGTTTTGAACAATAGATTTAGTCATGGTATAGTATAAGCCTACTAAAACTTACTGAACTATTCAAATGTTCTATCAACAACTAACTAATTGTAGATTTCTTCTGCCATGGGATTTCGGAAAATGTAGTTGAACCAGTAGTTTGTTTTCCCACTAAACAAACTGATGATTCAAAAAAATAAATTATCTGGCAAGATTTTTAGTATAAATCTTTCAAATCAGTATTAATCTACAATTATTCAATTATTAAATCTGACAAATTTTTCATTGGTGATCATTATAGATGAACATGTATTTGTTCTCTGTGAGATCCATGAATATGGCTGAAATGTTCCATAGCCATATTCATGATGATTTAAATATAATTGTAAAACTCAATATGAAAATTTAAAAAAAGTCCTAAAACTCCAGAGAAAAAAGAACCATAATATAGTAATAACAACAAATAAGTATAATTTATATTACATGATATAAAGCAATGTATTAAAGTTAACTTAAATATTGCATATGTAACAGCATTTTGTATAGATCAATATTTTTAATGATCTTCTTGTGCTTCAATATATTGGTTAGATGTGATTAAAAAGGACATTATGAGCGCATTTTTAGGAAATATTGAGGAATATGCCACTCTTATGTTAATATGGGGATGTTTGCTATAGTAAACACCCCCAAATCCAAAACCCTGAAATGAATGCATACTGGGAGGATGTTTATGATTGTTTTCTTTGATTAAAAATTTTCTGATTTTAATCTCACTAATGTTTCAGGGTTGGTATATTGTGACATATGCTCTGGGTATATATCACCTGAATTTATTTATAGCCTTTTTAACTCCAAAAATCGACCCTGCCATGGATTTTGATGGTAAGATTTTTAAATTGAGAGAAATAAGAAATTATCTCTTAATGTCTTAGTTTGAATTTACATTCAAATATTTGTTGTTTGATATAACTTCAACTAATGTCATACTGCATGTAATTGAAAAATTGTTAGGGATTTTATTTATATTTATAATGATTTATATTTATAATTATATTGTTACTTTAATGTATTGAAACTGTTGTTTTAATAATATATTGTTATTGAGTTTTTTGAATAATAGTTAACTTATTATTAACATGATTACAATTTAATGGATTATTACATATTTCAGGAGAAGATAATGGCCCTGAATTACCTACTAGAGCAAATGAAGAATTCAGACCATTCATAAGAAGATTGCCAGAATTCAAATTCTGGTATTCTGTAACTAGAAGTACTGTAATTGGTTTCATTTGTACATTCTTTGAATGTTTCAATGTACCAGTATTCTGGCCAATATTGGTGATGTATTTCATTACACTTTTCTGCATTACTATGAAGAGGCAGATAAAGGTAAGCAAAAAAGACATTTTAAAACATTTATCAGCATATTTTTGTTCCTATGGATCATCTGCCTGTTGTAAATTGTCTGTGTAATTGTTGATATTGGTACTATATGTATCTCAATAAGTATGAATCCTGTTGTGGAAGCATCAAAATGCGGTAGTCATGAAACAGCAGGATATGCAAAAAAAAAGAATGGTTTTTACACTTGAAGGAAGGTTCAAAATGAGGCAGGATTGCAACAGATAGACTTGATTAGCATGTTTCTAGTGCTTTGGAAAAACAACGGTCTTGGCAATTTCCTATCGACGAAATCTTCTGCAAATAGTGAAAAATGTGAACAAAAATGACAAAACAGTTGAAAGATAATTTTAACATCTATTTTATTCTATTCTGTTTAATATTGCTGGCTTATATTCTCAAACAAGAACTGCGTCCCTTCCTTGTGAACACCAGATTGCCTGATTCAGTTTTGCATCAGAATACTTGGCTTGGAGAATAGTAATGGTTTGGATATCTGTATTTTTTCTGATGAATAGCGCTTTTGTCGTACAGGCTCAAATAGGCGTGTAAAAGTGAGTTGAGCATGAGATAACAAATATGTTCAAGCATATATTGGTAGGATAAATTGATTTAAACATGTTTGGTGCGAGATGCTGATAGAGGCATGTGCTGGCCATCAAATACTTCCTAGCCTTTTCAATGGTTCACTACCAATAGGGCAACAGTTCGTAACGGAAGTGCATACAATTTATTCTGTTTCAATGGAAAGCATATTCAATTGATGTTCATGACTTTTGTTTTTTTTTTATAGTTTTGTTTGTTGTCTTCTGCATTGGACATTTTTTGCTAATATCTAAGGTGTTTCTTGTAATATTGTACTATGCTTTTCAAAGCTCTGATGGAAACCCAAAGTGTACTTCTGCAATCATGGGAGTAGGTATGCTCAGTTACGTGGTGTACACATTTGTTCATATACTTCATGCTATAGTATGTAAAGTTGTCCAGGAAAGTTCTCTTATCAAAAATTTTTGCTACCATGCTATTTCAAAGACTTCTAAAGTTCACTTACTGTGAAACATTGTTAATTCTATGTACCACAGACATTTTGATAGATTAAAGAACACTTTATTGTAAAAAGATTAAAATTAAATAATATGGTACACTTTTAGCAGTTTTACAGAATGCCTTATCACTAAAGACATTCTGCAATTCCACAATTTTCTGTGAAGTTCTATCCAATCACTATTTTTCGTGCAAAGATGCAATTGAAAAAATTGTTGAAATTGGATATCAGCAAAATATTAAAAACTGTGACAATTAGTTGAAATTGAATGTTAGATTTTGAGATTTCATCTTTCAAATGTATGTAATCTTATATTTTTTTACAGCATATGATTAAATATAGATATTTACCATTCACACATGGCAAACCAAAGTACCAAGGCCATGAGGATCAAGGCAAAGTGATTCTGACGAAATGACAGAAGCAGTTTGTAGAATTATTGGGAAGTGCTTTTCAATTAAATTAAATCACTCAACTCATAAGTATTATGATTGTAGCATAACCTCAAATTGATAATTATTTTAACAAATAATTTCTGTTATTTTTATATCATTACTTAAAAAAAGAACAGTGAATATCATCAACATGAAAGAAACTCTAGATTCAGTTAAATAATAACATATTATAAAATTAGGTAACATTTATTTTCTGTTTATTGTTGATAAACTTATATTTGTATAAAATTTACAGATAGCTCATTCAGATACAGTAAAGGTTATGCTTAGATCTGCTTATTATTACCTTAATGTTGGTGTGAGCTAAGAGTGATTTAAATTAAAAAATTTTATGATTAAAATATTTCGGCATATTTTTTAACTTATATATTGATTAGGTACAAATTTTGTGAATATGTTTATACAATAATACTAACTGGAAATTGAAAGATGAATTATAAGTTTTTAATTGAAGTGTGAATGAATATAAATAGTGTTTTAATAAATTTAAGTTATCTGCATATCTCCTAAATTTTTGTTCATATATTATTATATAATAAATTGTTGTTTCTCGAAACTGTCTTTATATTATTCTAATGTAGAATAAGTATGAGTTTTTAGACGAATAGTTAAATATCTGACATAATAATGATTATAATAATCTTTATTTTGCAGTATGTCCACAACTTATACATATACATAAAACAAACTAGTGCCAGCAAAACTAGAGCTAAAAATACTTCCCACTCTGACCAAGTATGAAAACGAGAGCATCAATTCACATGCTTTAAGAGTTAGAACTTAGGGAGTAAAGTTCTAATTTAACAAACATATCTTTTATTTTCTTTTCGATTGAATTATAGTGAATAATTATCTTGATTTCCTCTGGTATATACTTTTATACACTGAAACAAAATTGTGATGCAAATGAATAAGTAGTCTGCATTTCAGTTCAACGATTTATATATAAATATTTGCAAATCGATCAATACTTATTTTTAATGACATGCTCTCAGCGGTTAAAGAAGTGCTCAAGCATATTGATTTTTGTGCAGTAAATATTCTAAACTAGAATACCCTATTAATATGGGAGCTCTTATAAATTAGAGGAGGATTTACTTTTAAAGAGTACTTCACTTTTAAATTAATGAATATCAATTTAAAAATTAATCACCCTTAAGTGTGGCGCAAATCGTCCAGTAGTTGTATGTGCAACTGAATGAAAAGTTCATTATTAGGCAAAAAAATAATTTGTCTTATCCTTTTGTTATTGCTTTAATTGCTAGTAATTTATATTACTCCTGTATATGTTTTCATTTTATTTATATGAATTCACAAAAGTAAGTTAATGCGAATAAAAACAATGTTGAAATTTACTATTAAATTCAAGAAATAATCTGAAAAAGTTGTCATCAGGCTATAAAGCAAATATGAGCTAGTGGTTAACCAATATCCCCAAGGATTTTTGTCTACTAAGAAACATGAGTAAATGAAAACACAGAAATATAGAACAATAACGTTAGTTAAGACGAAAATATTTCGAAGTCTGTTGTTCAAATAGGGCTATATGTTTAAAAGAATTTTATTTTTTCCGACAGTTGTATGTTTTCATCAGGTCTCGTATAATTTTGAATGAATTGATGGTCCATGTAGTTTCACCTGTACTTTCGTCTTATTATCTACATATATAATATGCCCATGTCTAGAACTAACATTGTTTGTTGAGGAATTCAATAAGTTTCGAATCTTAATAAATTTTAAATTCCTTTCTGAATTTCAGATTGTTATCAAGAAAGATTTCCTCCTTTTCTATAGATATTATAATAGAAAGATTTTCTTCCATCTTCTATAGATATAAGAAATGAATTAACGCTTTGGTAATATTCATATGTATATATTGAATTTCTGAAGTTTTGTTTTTACTTAATATATTACTGTATTAATTATGACTGAATTATAATGATATTTATTATTGTATAATAATAATGAAAGATATAATTATATAATATAGTGAGTAATTATAGAGTAATCTACATTACAGATATAATCACTCCAGTTAAATTGAAATCGTATATGTTTTCTATGAAAAAGTTCATTCTATAAACTCTTTCTCTATTTAAATTCAACATATAATTTAAATTTTTGTATACTCAGGTATTCAATATATGTCATGTTACTAATAAATTAATAACTTTAAGAAATATGAGTATAAATCACCATAAAAGACTAGAAATCTTCATAAATTATATCTAATTATAATGTTTTACTCTTAATAGCTGAAAATTAGGGATATAAAATAAATGATATTTCTTATAAAGAAAATATAACTTAATACTACATTAAATGTACTACGTTTATTGACAATTTACAGGTTCAAAGTATTATTTTCAAATCCTCTGCTAGCATAGTGCTCAGGTTTTGATTTATCACTAAGTTTGGGGTAATTAGTATCACCAGGAAGTACCACTGGCCTACTAGTTATTATGCTAAAGCCACCTTTTCTGGTCCAATCATTTGGATTGTACTTCAAATAATAGGTTACACAATATACAGCAAATATCCCAAGAAGAATCTTTCCAGTAAAATATCGAATGTGGAAAGCTGCATCAACACCCACCTTTGGTTCAATCATTTTCTGAAAGTTATCCAGAGGGTACCTATAGAATCGTTTTATTGGATTACGGAGTTCCCTTGTTAATTCAGGAACATTTCTAGGTTCGTTGGGGGACAATATTTGATCTTTGAGATATTGAGCTCTTAACGCCCTTTCGTCATCCGTCATACCAGCTAAACGTTCTCTTTCCCTTACGAGACGACCTATAATCGTCATGGGCTTCACGCCCCCTGTATCTGAAGACTTTACCATTATCTATTCGAAATTATCGTTTTTTCCCAAAAATAATGTAACAGTTATGCAATAATAACACCAAAACTGTATTGAAGTGTCAATAATATTTAGGTTAGTTAGTTAGATCATAGAGAAACCTAATTCCACGAATTTACTCTAAAAGGGATGTCCTGTGGACGACTGCATTTATCAATCTAGGGTTTCGGCATAAGCCATAAATATCGTTAGCAACATTTTTCAGAAAATTTCGATATTTTTCAGAAAATATAGATTTATTCTAAAATCAGGGATATACTTTACTGTTCTCCAAGTATAGAGTTTTATTTTCTTTCTAGTCTTCAATATCATTAACCATTTAGAGATATATAATTAGAGTTACAGTTATAGTTATCATATATTTTCAATTCCTCTGCACAGCGTTGAAGTGTTCACTCTCACTGGTGCCCCATGTAAGAAAATGGCAGCTGTTGTGATGTGGATTGACTGAAAAATGTTAACGATATCTTGGAGAGACAAAATAAGAAACGAAGTAGAGTAATAAAGAGTAAGAGTACGCAATCAGGCAATCTAGACAAGAAAGTTGGAGTATCTGGGACATATAATGATAAATATCAAATACGATATGATCACTCTTGGTAAAATCCAATAATAACGCAGAGTTGACAGAACTATAATATCTTGGCTCAAGAATTTTCGTTAGTGGTATATAGGAGTGGGATCACTATTTCGTTCTGTCGTGTTAATAGTTCCAATCACCCAAATGAATGCGATACATCGATAAAGATGAAGACAGTTCTACCTGCATCCCAAAGAAACTACTCGATATTGAAAGTTTCCATTCAACAAGTCATATCATAATTTAAATAAAATATCACGTTTTTTGACAGTTGTACAAAAATATATTTTTGCAAATCCTCAATTGAAAAAAGGCTTTTCATTACACAGAATTCAAAAAGGAAATGTTTATTATATATCTTATAATATTATTATATCACAACAGTTTTTTTGTCAACTACCTAACAAGAAAATTGATTTTATTACGTTCGTGTCAATTAACTACATCCTTGAGCTAAGCTCACTCGTGATTATATTTATTTGCACTCACTTAAAAATGATCATTTTTCATAACTTGATAAATAATCTGTTATTTAAATAAATGGTAACAAGGTGAAGAGGAAATGTAATGAAAAAAGTGGATGTGTAGAAGGTGGTCATTTATTTCATGATTACAGTTTGATATTGCTGGAATGTTTTAATACAAACAATGAATTGAAGCTTCTTTGAAATAGTGATAGAAAATATTTATCGTCTATTCTAAACGCATCTTTTATATACCCGTATTAGTTAATTTCAAAAGGTGTGCTACTTTGAAATGATTATAATATAACTTGAGCTTCATTTTAAATTTTACGAAGTTCAGTGAATGAAGTTTCAAAATATATGTTATCCGATAATGACACAATACAATAAATATGTACATTGAGACAACATAAAACGAATTTAAAGAATAATTTTTTTATATATTAGGTACATGCATTGGAGTGTTTTCCTTACATTTTTGTCAATTTCGACAAAATTATAAGATCAATACAAATGGAACAAACAACTTTATACTATAAGTGGGCTATTACGTGATTTGAAGCTACTTCCATTATACTTGAATATGACAAATATGCGACCAATTTTGTATCTAAAAATTATGCTACTATTATGATAGGTAAGTAGAAATTACAATTAACGAATATATTTTACGTCTTATTAATCATTGAAATAAAAAGGATGATGACTAGAGGTTTTAAAATAGATCTCTGAATTTATATCGAGGCTACAAATTTTAGAACAATTATAATACATATTTATTTACATGATATTGACATTCTAACTATAACTTATTAAACGATAGGAAGGTCTCGCTCAACACTTGGCAAACATTAGAAATATTAATAATAAGAATTAACCAGAAACGAAATTGTAACTTTGGGATTTCCCATAAAATGAACTAAACATATAAAAAGACATACTGTTCGTGTTTTATATCAGTTGAAAGAACTTTTGATCAGTAATAAGTTAAGATCTTGAAATATATGTTAGACAAGTCTTACTTAGTTGAATTATTTTACTTTTGAACAGAGGTGATTAGATATTTTGCAATAAAAAAATCAAATTCTGTATACGACTTTTACTGAATGCAGAAATATTCATGTGGAAACTAAAATTTTGAATATATTTTGTAGTATCCTTGAAAAATGCCTAACAGTCAAAAGTATTTAAAAATATTTTTTATTCATTTTATATTTTTCATTGTATTTAAAGTAATAGATCTGAACGTAAGTGCTTATTTCACTATTATTTAAATAACTCATTAGGGCCTTTTGGCCATGTTATTACATTTTTCACGAAATAAAGTTTAGTGTGTCTAAGATTTGTACAGATTTTTATGGGATAAATTGTTAAGGCTAAACGAAAACAATACTACTGTAATACACATTACCGCTTACAAGTAATTCTACCATCTCTTAATATATTAATGAATATAAAAATAAGTTGAATTTAATAAGATACTAAATTATTACATTCTCGAAAATTTTCAACATCGAAAATTTGTTGATCAGTATCGTCACGTATAATACAAGGTTTAACGAATACAGATCAACTTGATTGTCTTAACAAATCCATGAGGAAGCTTATAAATTTATAGATAAGAAAGGAATACAACCACAGATCGCAATAGTTTTACGCAATACGAATAATATGAAAGAAATATTTGACTTTTCAATGGAGTTTATTGAAAATATCACTCAAATGCGATTTTAATAATTGAACTTCACGTATTTAACCTCCTTGAAGTTTAGACATATCTAATGCATTCTGTAGTTGTTTAAAAATTAATGAGCTCATGGAAGATCACAATTTTAAAAATACAAAATGAATTAACGTCGCTATACTATACTAAGATACAAGAAGTAGTATTTCTATATCTAATTTTTGTGCACATAGAAATTTTAGAAAAATCCAGTTAGATATCGAATTACGGAAGGTGTGGGTATAAATTTATTGCTTTCAAAATATTTATAAGATATCAGATCTATATTCTAGAGATAAATGTATGATACAAGAGCTAAGTTTAACAATAACGTGAGAAATATTTCCAGAAAGGGAAAACCATTAGAATGTCGATTTCCACTTTTGTATATTTGTTATTGAAAATAGTGATACTTTATATAAATCAATAATTACACTCAAACAGTGGTTATTAAATTTAAGAAAAATTAATAAAACATCATAAACATTACATAAATTAGTCATTGTAATTATGAATTCAGGTAATTTTGAAAATATTAAATGATTCTATTAGTCTGCTTCTAATCAGTCTGGTTGTTTGATAGTTGGCTTTAATAGTAGGGGAGGTCAGCATGCTAAATTTGCAGTTACTCGAGCGTCATAGAGAGCTATTATTTGTAGGGAGCTTATTAATTTGAAAGTTTATGTTCCAAAAAGAAAAATGTTTATTTCAAGTTTTCGATTTTAGTAGGGGGGAGAGCGTGTAAATATTTTCAAAAATGTAAAAAAGAATAGTTGTATAAAAGTACTCGAGCGCGTCACCCAGGTAGCAAGCTGACGTAACATAACGTCTTATTATAGTAAATTTTCGGTCAATTTTGATCAACGACGTCATTCGACCGTTAAATGACGTCTTTTTAACGTCAGATCACTGACGTTCATATGATGACAGCACATGACGTCAGCGCAATGTTCTCTTTTCATTAATTTATGACCGTTAATTTCTTAAGAAATGACAAATGCCCTAATTCTAAACACCATAAAACGTAATTTAATGACGTCTTTTCAACAGTTCAAGATGACATCTTGAGGCTGTGACATTTCGACGTCACTTCTACACATATCGAAACCAATATATGACGTCATATTACCATCAGCTTGCTACCTGGGCAGTCATTTACAGTGTAAACGCGCTTTATATTTCTGATAACCATTACATATTAATCTGACGATTTTTCTAAGGGGACTGCTCGTAACAAGCGGTTGAAAAAACAGAAATAAAAAAGGTTATTCGAGAGTGTCATACATTAAAAGTGTATGTGAAATGAGCCTGAAAATGTGTCGTATTGAAATGTATGACTATTTGGATGTGGCACAAAGTAATAATAAGTTTTTATATCTGTAAAAAAAAACGTGATCTTGAGATACTCCCTCTCGTCAGTATTTTATGCAGGAGGTTCATGTTGATATCAAAGTCCTCCTGAATAATAATCTGACAATTGTATGGAGGGATATCGCTATTCTGAGCAAGCAATAAAAGCGTTTACCAAAAACGAGCACAATATTGTGATCAGCTGAGATGCCATCATGGCGACAAACGTTAGTATGGAGACGGTGCGAGAGTGATAGAAAAAGAGCGAGAAGGAAAGTGAGACCCGGAGTGGGGAATACACAGCTCCCAGCCGCTGTACGCTTCACCTTTTCTTCACGATTCTACCGACATCGCCCCATGGAAACTGTCAGATTATTAGTTGTTCATAATTCTATCAGTGTGTACCTACTTCAATTTGAAAGAAATTAGAAATTTTTTTGACATTTTTTCAACAATATCAGGATTCGCTCATTCCTGAATGTCCCGCTCAAATTGTCAGATTATTGAGATATACACTCTTCTGAATGTAATTAATCTACATTTTCTTAATCTAACGCGATCGAGTTTTTCTGAGGTGAGGATCGATTGTTTTACTAATCTGACGGGTTCTCCTCAACACACCCCGCCATATGAAGGGTTCATACTTGGTAGAGGTCCATTAAAGGGTGCAAGGAATCTACCTATATAATTATCTGATACGCTCGAGTCACTTTAATTTTGCGATCGTAAATTTTCGAACTCTAAATTCAACAATTTGTATAAGGACTATCTTTAGTTTTGAACACTCAATGACATTTCCATTCAGAAATTGAAATTTGAAACCTTGCTTGTATTAATTATATAAATTATATAAACGTTTATATTAAAAAATATAAACGTTTTGTTAGTAATTGTTTTATTTTTTCAAATTAATTATTTGATGATAATTAATCATTTGGCAATCAGGAATTTTGATTCAAAGATACACATTAAATGTTTTTTACCCACATATTCAATGGTTTGTTTATTCAGTTGATAATATAAATATGAAATTGAATGTTGAAATAATTTAAATCAGAGGTTTTATTCAGATACCTATTTCATTATTTATGTTGACTGTTTCAACTCATTTTGCAGAAGTTAGTTTTGATATTTATGTCCCTATGAGTTTTTCAAATAAATGGTTACTTCTTTGACATATTAGTTTTAATTATTTTACTAATATTGTTCTTGTTTCATTATTTTCAATTCGTAATTTTAATTTTTTTAAAATTATATTATATATTTTTTGTCTGAGTTTCATTCTATAATTTTCTTTTGAAACAGCAAATATATGCTTTTGTCTAACAAACCTATGATAATTGAATATAAACTTAAATTCAAACACTTGAACTTATGATTTACAGTTTATTGACTACATAGCATGACGCGTTTTGTCGTTACAAACGACTAATTCAGATGCTAACAGAATAATAACAACAAATTTGAAAAAACAGGTATAAATATGAAGGCAATTTGAGATTCTATGAATTTGGGTTTTATAGGTAAAACCAATATTCCATTCTGAAATCTAATTTTTATTAGTTAATTAGAATAAGATTTCAGAATGGAATATCTTAGGTAAAACCAAATTCATAGAATCTCAAATTTCTTTATTCTTCATTTTTATACCTGTTTTTTCAAATTTGTTGTTATTATTCTGTTAGCATCTGAAGAAGTCGTTTGTAACGACGAAACGCGTCATGCTATGTAGTCAATAAAGTGTAAATCATAAGTTCAAGTGTTTGAATTTAAGTTTATATTCAATTATAATGGATTCACATCAAGTAAACGCCAACACTATTAAATATAAACAAAAAAACCTATGATAGACTATCAAGTTCAATTAGATTTGTGCTTTTTAAAACCGAAAGAATCGATTATAAACTCAAATTTTAACAGAAATTGTTGCCAACCTACTAAAAAATATTCGTATTTATCACTTTATCAAGGTCAAGTTACTGTAAAATGTGAGACATATTTCTGAGATTTTTCATAACTAGTCGTTTAACCGTTGTTTCGATGTAATTTTTTCTATTTTGTTCTCTCAAGAAACATATGAAAAATAGCCCTGAAAGAAACCTAAAATAATTTGAAATGTATTCCACCAATTAAAATGTTTTGAAAGATTTGCTATATAATAACTCTAAACGTCAAGTACAACGACATCATTAAATCATTCTACTTATTAGATCATGGAACTCCGAACAAAATAATATTTTCCCTTGCCGGAAACCAAAACACATCTCAATATCCACAGTAATCACACTCTCCAATTTTCCTATTCAATAGATACTAAACTAAACGTAGGTTGGTCGTGGTCTATATAATTGTAAGGGATACAACATTGGACAGATGAAACAGCAGCGCCAGCAGGCCCACTCTAGAATTCTTTGTGAAGCATAATGCCACTAAGAACGCTTCGGTTCCAGTTTTTGTGACATGCTTGTCAAGATCCGTTGGTTGTCTACTACTCGTAAACAAGAAATGTAAGCTTTCACTTCGCTTTCCCCCTTCGGAGACGGAGGTTCGAGAACTGTAAAAATGAAAGTTTTATTAATGAGTAGGCGCAAAAGGAAAGAAAAAGAATGAAGTAAAATTCTCTAGTTTGAGGATACTCGTATAGGTATATATTTTTTTCAAATAAAACTCTCCAGGAGTTGTCTACACAAATGTCAAGGAGAACACCTATCGAAAGTATTATATATTAAGTGCGTCCCGAAAAATATCGAAAACTATACAGCGCCGTTTCATCCTATTATGGGAATCTTCAGTGTCATGCATCCAAACCATCAAGTTTCGATGATTTTCCAAACGAAGTTAGGCCCTATCTTTTCAAAACCAGGAAAACATCGATGAGAAAAACTCTCTGGAGCATAGCAGAGCGCATTCTCGTTAACAATCAGTACGTACTCATAAGATTTGTGGAAGTTTTATTCAATTACCCCACATCTTCCTCTGTAGATGTGTAGGTGTTTGAATCAAACGTCTATAAATCCTCTAAGTACGCACTGATCTTGTCAAGAAAATGCGCTCTGCAATGCTCGAAAGAGTTTACCTAGTTTTTCGATAGAGGGAGCTCACGTGATTAGTTCACTAACTTTTAATAAGTTCGTTGTTTTTACTCTCGAAAGTGTTTTCGGTTTTCGCTGACAAAATTTGTGTAGACAGGTCCCTGAGAGTTTCATTCGAAATACTCGATTCAAAATCTCGATATAAACTGACTATATATGTAGAAGTTAGGTAACGGGAATAATCGGTCTTGTGAAGTGTTTGAAAACTCATTTATTCATTACAATTCTCGATATTGCGACACTTGATTGTGTCTTATTCAGGAGAAAAACAAACTGCAAAGTAATGACTACAATGATAAATTTCAATATGTAAAAATTCAAACTGCTTACAATTAGAGTTTATGCAGTGAAGATAACTAACATTTTTTTAATAACAAATGTCTCTTATTATGTTGCCACTTATTCACTACATTCTGCTAATCTGAATGGTCAAAAATTTCAACACCCTAGAAGGCTCAAGGCCAGGTAATTGTGTACAATGAGTTGATCGCAAATTTTTTTCAAACCATTGGCGTAGGAATATGTTTTTATTCGTTATATTTTAAAAAACATTTTCCTACGCCAATGGTTTGAAAAAATTTACGATCAACTCATTGTACAAAATTTCTTTGCCTTCAGCCTTCTAGGGTGTTGACATTTTTGACCATTCAGTTTAGCAACATGTAGTGGATAAGTGGCAATAAAATAAGAGACATTTGTTATAAAAAAATTCTAGTTAGGTTATCTTCACTGCATAAGCTCTAATTGTAAGGAGTTTCAATTTTTACATATTGAAATTTATCATTGTAAATTATCATCAATGTTATTCAGTCTAACTTTTGAAAAAGGTATAACACACCGAAACAATTGTCAAGTATTATTATATATTTTGTGATATTTAATATCATTTCAATATATATATATATATATATATATATATATATTTATATATCATTTATATATATATATATATATATATGACTGTTAATATATTCAGAATTTTATTCATATATTGAATTATTTTCATGAATCGAACATGTTTTTTAATGATAATAAATGAAACTGTTCTTTACCTAAATGCCGACTCCTACAGAAACGTATAGTCCTCATCGTTTGGGCCAGCATGTGCATCTTTTCGAAATTGACCAACCCCTCTAGACATGTCTTGTTTCCCTCGTGTGTGAAAGTCATATCTTTGAGGAGTAACGGCATAAACGGCACGACTGGTGGCTGCAGCTTTTTTACGCTCACTCTATAAGCCCTGTGATTTCTGCTCGGATCAATGAGAGACTCGAACTCCGTGTATAACTTTCGGAATTTTGACGGCAGTTTCTCCCAAGTTAGAGTGAGTCTTGAAACCGCCATGTTGCTTAAACCCATCACGATGGCACAAAAGGCGTTGAGGTTTTGATATTCCTTGCAACTGAGAAATAATATGGTTTGAGTTGAAATATAGTGAAATAAGTCTTAAAACCGCTGGAATTTTCAGCACGGTATTGAAAATTTTGTATAAATAATTTGAATTCCGTGAAACTGTTGAGGTAGTATTATTGAGAAAACTTTTCTACATACATTTTCAAATTTATTTTTGATTTTTCTAGCGATAAGAATTCTTGGAAATATTCGCTCAGGGCTACATACTATAACACTGATTGTTTAGAATCTTAAAGATTTTGAACCGATTTACATAGTTAGAATAAGGAAATACTTTATATTAATGTATTAGGCAATAAGTAGGTTAACGCACACTATTGCGAATATCATGGGTTCGTCACACACGCATGAATGTGATGAACTTCATTTTAGTGATTAAGCAGTTTTAATTTATGTATAAATACGTTAACATTTTCTTGATAAAATCAGTTGTCCATCAGTAGTCAACTCATTCACCTGACAAGGAATAGGCAGATTGTGGCCTTGTCAACAACGAACCCTTTCATACCGATTTCCAGGAATCGGGAGAATTGGGCCTTAAATTGGTTGTCTATCAATCAGCAACAATTCAACCCCTGACAACGAGTAGGCAGAGTGAGGCCTTGTCAGGGAGAAATTTCCTTTCTTTACACTGATATTTTTCAGATGAAAAAATATAGTAAATATATAATGAGTGGAATAAAGTGTTTACAATCCACGATCAGATACTCTCGCCATATACAACTACAAGTAATTAACTTCAATGCAATTTCTCTCCTTGAATAGTTATCACTTTTACAATTAACACACTTGACTTAAGTTTCACTGAATATATTAAAACTCTACTTGTTAACTCATTATAAGTTTACAATGTTACTCAAAATGAGTAACATTGAGTATTGTGTAACTTTGTATACTCTTGATAATAGGTAAACTATCCGACACATATGTAAAGGTTTTGATATATTCAGTGAAACTTAAGTCAAGTGTGTTCATTTTAACATATTTTTATTAACATAATTTTTTATAAACAATTTCCGTGTCAGTTATTTTTCTACAACGCAACAATTTGTTTTTTTAGGAATAATTCGTTATTCACTATGTTTAATCTATCTGAACCCAGGACGAATAAGTTTTCAGCTGCCCCCATACCTAGAAAATATTCCAGCTTTCTGATAATAATTAATTATCATTGATTGAAATTTTCCACATACATCAAACGGTTTAAACAATTTAAACGTGTACTTCGATATACCTTAGATTTCATTACTTAGGATCGGATTGCTAGACGGATTCGAGGACTCTTTTGAAAATCCTTCCCCATTGTTGTCTTATAGAAAAGCCTCTTGAAGTATATAACTACCGGGGTTGTTTCAAGTGTACTCGAAAAAGCCGACAAGGTCAAAGAAATGATTCATTTCAAATTTACGAGAATTAATTGGCAACGTTCAAATTACCCATTTTCACTTTGAAGCTTTGAATGAAACGTTGACAGGAATGTTTGATTCTCCAAGAGAGTGCTATTGTTAAGAGATTTAGAGGTAATTTTGTGTTAGATAACTAGTTAAACTAATTCGAAAAGACACAACAGAAATATATTATTGAGGATTAATTATGATTAATTTTCGAGTCGTGAAATATTTCGAAAAAGGTTCTTCCATTTTCCAGAATGGAAAAAATTATTTTGCGAGGTTTAATGAAACAGATCGAATTTTATTGAGATTTTTGTCCACGTTTCTCAAAAATATATCGTTGTAGTTTTGAAATTTTGTTCTGTTCAAAACGATTATTATTTTTCTTCAATGTGGATTAATGTGGATTATTTGCGTATTATCGACTGACCTCATGTATTTTTTCAATCGTAAAGTGTACTAAAAACTTGCAAAATTTAATCTCAGATAACACTTGATACACATTTACCTACACCAGTTCTGTCTAGAAATGAATAATTTAATAATTGAAACAGCATTGCAATGGCAACTAGGATAACATTTGGAGATGGTGTCTTGTAAACTTTGAGAATTTCAAGGTGAAACTATGATAGAATTCTTCATTAACATAAGAAAGTAGAGAAAACAGAAGTAGTACCTCAGAAAAAAAAATTTACACCACTTTTTATAATATTCGCGCACTATGAAGAAATCCTTCAAATTTCAAATCAGGTTGAATATAATTCAATAATTGAGTGAATTTCGTTTGGTATACTCACTATGCTGCAAGTTTGATGAACTTCCGCAAGAGGGCGACTCTTTTGCTCAAACTCGAAGTCATGCAGATCTCAGTTACGACCCAGAATTGAATTTCATTGAATCTACGAAGGAAAACGTCTAAATTGGCGGTTATCTGTCCAAAATGATGTCTTCCAAACGTGTGGTAGAGCAATTCGTACTCGTGGAGGCACCTGAAAACAAATAAATTGAAATTTTTTTTAAACTTTTATGAATATATATTTCGAAACTTTTACTTGTTTTTTCTATTAATCACATTAAACAACAAAATTACAATGTTCTGAATTAACCACACGAGTTTGAATTGGTAATTCTAATGAGGGTTTTCACGTATGAAAAATCCGCTAGATGGCAATACGTAGGTGTGAGGTCCGACTGCTGCATGATTGGTTATTTTTGACATGACATTGACAGATATGTCAAAATTCACCAATCACGTAGCAGTTAGACTTCATATCTACGTCTTTCCATCTAGATTTCTCTTACGCGTAAACCCTCATTGCGTAGAAGTTTTCTCAATGTTACAAATAGAAGGCAAACAGAGAACATCTGAATTTAAAGAACGATTTATTTCTGAAAGTTGCAATGATGGATCTTCAATAGAAGTAATTAGCTTATAAAATGTCACTTTTTTGAATTTTTCGAATTTCTTAGTATGCAATGAGTGCCTTTAATATCAAGTTTTCTACATAATTATCAATTTTTTCTACCACTTTGTGATTTTCATTGACTCCCTTGTCGGCATTTATCGAAAATTTGCACTGAAGAGTGAAAAATTGAAAGAATAATCAATCACATGTCATGATAAACCAATAAAATAAGCTCGATAAGCTCATTAGTAGGAATCGCTCACCAAAACAGATCCCAGTCAAACAGTGTCATGTGATATGCTAAATCTTTTGTACTGAACAATTCCAAATCGGCTTCAATTCCTTGAGTGGGTTCTTCTTGATCGGAAAGGCAAGTCTGGAACGAACGAAATGTATTAATCTACTAATTTCTATGAAAATTGTAGGTTTTATTGGTAATTACGATACACATTTACACAATGACGAATATTGTAAAATATATCTTATAGTTCAACTGTTGTATTGAAATCTTGTTCAAAAACTTATTGAGAAATGGGTAAACAACCCGAAGTAAAACTACGTTTTGTATAATGAAGAATTTTGTGGAATTTAGTAGCAAATTCGGGAATTACAATAAGTGTGATGAATAAATTCGAAATATTGTAGAAGGGGCCACGTTACTACATAAATAGCTTGTTAAGTAAGATTAAATTCTTTTTGAATTTTCGCCTTTTTCTTTGCAAAATGTTTTTCTCAAAAAATATAGCTAGGTATATTTGTATGATTATTATTTATGTATTTCAAGCAGTTTCGTAGAAAGACAAACCAAAAATGAAAATTATTCAATATGACAAACTAAAATTGAGATGTCTCAAATTAAAAAAAAATTCTAAATTATTTTGAACAGAATTGCATGAAATAAGGTTATGAATGAGTTAAATTCTATCTCTAAATATAACTCTATGCTCTAAGGAAATACATAATTGACTTTTTATGCAATAATCATTTATGAATGCATTACCCATTCTATCTGAAAATGATTTCTATTCAGTGGGTTTATCTACCCAATATGTTTGCAGTATAATAATAATAATAATAATAATAATAATAATAATAATAATAATAATAATAATAATAATAATAATAATAATAATAATAATAATAATAATAATAACCATAATAATAATAATAATAATAATAGTTATTACGTAGCCTGTGGTGGGTATATTTATTCTAATTATTCTAATTTACTTGTGTTGATGCATTTTTATTTGCATAAAATGTGCCACAATCGACATATTTCGATGCATATAATCTCAATTTTTCAGAGATCATCAGAGATTAGAGATTATTATTAACCAATAATTCAAATCATGTAAATCACAATGTGTCAATTTTCCTCTTTTCATAACGATTTGACTAGTCAATTGTACAACCAATTATCATGAAATTTCCCATACGTACTGTTCTGCGTACCAAATAAAAACATAGAATATTGGATATTCAGAAGAAATACTGTTTCACATAACAATAGATGCATAAACTTAGCCACTCCAACAAAATGGCGAAGGAGCTAGTGTGTCCCTCTAAACCTTCGGATACTGTGGGTCTTTAATTGTTATAGCTGACTATTGGTGTAATCGTTTCATTGCCCATAAAGGGGTGTAAAGTTTGTGCCAATTCATGTACAATTACCAATTGAAAAGAATGTTCATGAACTTTGTAGATTTACATTGAATTCGCTAGTTGGAAATATTTTCACTAAGTACTTTATATTTCATTTTTGTGAGGTGGTGACACTGCATTGATATATGGAGTGTATAAACGAGACGTTACTGCACATCAAAATGGCGAGATTCAAAACAAATGCAAATTGCACATTGCGTTATTCAATTTGCCTTGCAGTGTCGAAAAATATTATGTTACTACAGTTGGATGCTTGAGATTCCTAAATAACAACAATTAATAATATACAAATATCATTATTTAATAATATAGTAATTCAATATTCAAAAGTAGTGAACCCTCAGCGTGTTTTGAAGTATAACTACATTGAGTTGTTTCATTTATTTCATTGAATGATTAGTCAATCAGAAAATGAAGTGAGCGAGGACTACAGGATATTAATAGTCTTGGAATGAGAAGTTGATAGCTTTTCCTCACCAATGCATCTAGATGATCTTTCGGTGACACAAATATCCTGCCATTTATAGACAGCGCTGTGGGTATACTGATATCCTCATCTTTAAAAGTGACCCTTTCTCCGTTTGATTTAACTTCGACCAGAAGTAGATCGTCGTTCGCTCTCATTTTCAACTTGTCAGCCGCCACCAATTTGATAGCTTCGGCTGGAGTGTCTACTGGCAATCTTAATGTACAAAATGTGTGATCAGCACAGTATACTCTGAAAATTACTAAAAGACAAGAATATAATTAACTGAATGAGTCGTTGCATAATTATACAATTATTACAATTACAAAGTATACGAAAATGAGGGGGCCTGGAGTGCCATTTTTGTTATCTTGCGCTAAAGTGACTTACTACGAAAAACTAATAACTATCTATTTTTACTATCTGACCCGGCGATCTTCGTAACGCACAACCGTCAACAGACCAAGAATGGAGAAATAACTCTTTTAGGTAAACTAAATGGACGATTTTAATTAACGTAATGAAATGAACGTAATAATATTCTTATAATCATATAATTGGTATAAATAACACCCCGTTGTTTTTTATATTTGGACATAATTCGAAGGAGAAAAGATTACCGCTATCACCCCGTCACGAGTGTCAGTGATGAATCATTACTCCACTTTCATCTCCACTCAAAACAGTCTTTGATATACAATGCAGAGCGGCTTCTTTAGCAGATACGTATTCGTTATTTTTGTCGGACTTATATGTTTTCTTCAATGATTCAACTTTTTATTGATGAACGTCATATTTAAATACTCAATATCCTGTTGCGGACGAAGACAAATCCAAAAATACGAAAATCATAAAGATCGGTCCAACCGTTCCTAAGTTATAAATGGTGTAACATGTAACCACAAGACCTCGTTTTATATGTCTAGAATATAAATATAGTTGGTGGTAGAAATGAATGGAAAAATTTTAAATAATCAAAACATTTCGTAATTACTACGTGAAAATTCATCAGATTCAACGATTGAATTCTACCATGTTTATTATCACGAAAAAAGATGAATATTGACATTGTAATTGTGGTGATCATAAGACAGATTCGAGTTGAACACTTTCTGCCTGACGATGATCGATGACCGAAATTATGATATGATTGATATATTTATTTAGTTTTATAATAATGAATTTGGTAAAGTTACACAGTTTGTTTCATGTAGAAAATTCTTTGTGTTCCCCATTTCTATGTGTTTTTTTCATGAAAGTGAATTTTCATAAATGAAACACATCGGGATTTTCATTATTTGAAAGCAGTAGTCATTTCAAACGGAAATCATTACAATAAGTGAACATTCCACGTTATAAGGAGGTTTGATATATGAAAATTAAATGTTTTTTTCTGTGTTTTTGAATATATAGGGAAACCAGTAGCTAACCACTAATTCTAGATGCTTTTTAGAATTTTAACCACTAATTTTGAAAGCTTTATAAATGTCTGCCAAACATTGAAATATAAGTAGAAGAGCCAATTTATATTTTTCCTCTCTTGTTTAAGTTTTGAATTTAATAAAAAACAGTTTAAAACCCTTGATAATTCATTTAAATATGGGGTTATCCAAACACTTGAATTCGATTAACAGTTTCATTGTACCTGACATGTATATATAAAGTGACGCGTTTCGATATACCGACTTCTTCAAACGTTAACATGATATGATTTAACAACTAATCTGATTGTAATTTTGATATTCATGAAAATCATGAAGAACAAGGCCTTCCATACTGAAATATAGGTTCTTCACCTGAAAAGAGTCAACAATACTGAAATATTCGAATCCAATCCCTTATTAAGCAAATTCTCAGAATTTTTGTGTCTTAGTAGACTTTTTTAATTTCTACTAGTTCCCATAAATCTACTTGTATATTTTTTATGAATATTTTGTGAAACTTTGAAATTTGAATCGAAATTTTTCGTACTTCTTTCAATTTTTTTTTAATGAATGATATGAATAATTTGAATTACTTTTTTATACGCCTAACTCTACTTATGTTCTTTAATTCTAGTACCGAAATTTCTGCTTGTTCTGACTATATATTCCTGAACATGTTTCACAATTTAATTTATAAACGCCTGATTCATTGTCTCTTTGAATTTTGATTTATTGAAATTAATTTATAATGTGATTATATTTAATTAATTTATTGTATTGTAATTTATTTTCTACTAATCTATCCTATAATGATAGCCTCAAGTATGCCGTAACAGGCGCAATATTTGTGTTATATGAAAATTCATTCTATTCAAAATATATTCAGAAAGAACTACCACAAGGTTGAAAATTCACCCTCTTAAATTTCATTTCTCATATCTTCAATATGTTACATGAAATTCGAACTACGACATGAAATTTTCATTAATTTTGATATATTATATAATAATGAAAACAGTTTCTCTCTTTTGGGGATTTATATTTAGTAATGTAGACTTTCAACTGTCAAATTGATTCTGATGACAGAATCAATTTGTATTGACTAGAATTTATATCACAAATGGCGAAAATTTTTGATTGTTCACTATTCCAAAATATAGCAAGGGACATTATTTTGCGTAGGTTGATGTTTCAATTCGAACTACATTTCGCGACCTATTTTTCAATGAGTAAGTTCAGTTGACGAATGAAATAACATTTTAAGCTGGAAGCTACCTTTCGAAATATTTCCTCCTGTGGGAAATTAAACCGAGACGTATATTTTCACTAGGAATCTAGAGGAGCATTCAAATTCATTGCGAAGGAAATCCCCCAACCGTTTCAAATTAGGATCAGTAAAGACGTTGCAGTTCTTACCGAAATATTGCTTTCACATTTTTATGTTATTCTCTCAATTTATATCTCTCTGATATACTTTTTATTTCAACAAAGTAATCCGAAAATTAAAAATTTCACTCATTTCGTTTAGTGCATTAAAAAAAAGATAGAAATATAAATTCAGTTATAGTTGACAGTAAAAACTAGAGAAAAATTTAGAAATATTGCTCTTAGTTCTGGACAAAAATTGCAGACATTACACAAATTTTTAAAAGAAAATTAAATGAATACATAACAAAATTTCATTTGAGAAATAAACCTTTTTTTGGGAGATGTAATTTTAATATTAATCTTTTGTCCGTCAAAATACTTACAAACTCTTCCAGGGATGGATTTTCGATTTTTACTAATTCAAGAATTAAACTCAGGTAAAATTAAAGTTTTTGAATAATCGTTCTTTATATAACTTCAACTAATCCACATAAAATGAAACTATCTCTACGTGGATTCTGGAATAACGGAATAAAACTTACTGTCATCCTGTGGCATTATTATAGTACGACTGGTTTCGTTTCCAGAGAACAAGCTGATGGGTTGACCCTGCGGAGGAAGCTTCCACTTTTGTCCATCGTGTGCTTTACGCTCTTCCTGATATCTTCAAAAGCATTAAGCATTTCATTGCGGAAATAAATTTCAATAATTCATGAATAAATAACAGGAGGTCGCAGTATATATATATATATATATATATATATATATATATATATATATATATATATATATATATATATATATATATATATATATATATATATATATATATATATATATATATATATATATATATATATATATATATATATTTTTTTTTTATTATGAAGTTGACTGAGCGTTCGCTGATCTCTTGGTGAAACATTGTTCAATATATTAAATAAAAAAAAAACAGTTGGTTAGCTTTCACAAAATTTATAATGAATAAATACTTGTCAATTGTTTCGGGGTTTAGTCTTTTGAAATGTAGTCTTTTTAAAAAGTATTTATTTACTATAAATTTTGAGAAAACTAGCCAAGTGTTTTTTATTTATGTAAGAAATGATCTTTGGTCTATTAGGAAGTGTAGTGTATTGCTTAGTGTATCATTATTTACCACATATATCTATGACTACCCGAGAAATATAACGTAAGACTAACATCTCTCCCTCTATGATTTCTTAGTATTTCACTAAAGTACGGACATCGATGATAGAAAAATCATCGGGATGATAGGGATAGGGATGATCGATGTTAAAAAAAAATCGATGTCATATTCGAAAGCCCAACATCGATGTTCGATATTTATCGAATACCGAACATCGATGTAGAAACATCGATATTTGTGCTTTCAACATCGATGATCATCGATTTTCGATGGTCCCTATTGGTCGTGCGTGAGGCCGTGAGTTAACATCGATATCGATTCCGTTAACATAGATGTTCGATATTTATCGGACACCGATGTCGGAAACATGGATGTTCTTGCTTTCTACTAGCCAGTGTTCCTAATTTGCTAATCATTCTTGTAATCCAAACCTTGTCATTCTTATAAACAACCGTGTGAATGTTGTTTTATAATGATGACGTATACTTTTATAGGTTAAATACGAGTAATACACGAACTGTTTCTCTGTAAATAACAAAGAAACAACATTCAATGATATTATTCAAACACATGTTTGGATTACAAGAATGATTCACAAAGTATATCGTTGTCCATACTTCAGTGAAATACTAAGTAATCATAGATACGGTTAGATGTAAGTCTTACTCTATAGTTCTCGGTAGTCATAGATATCTATCTGAGGTATATAATGACACACTAAGCAATACACTACACTACCTAAGTATGACCAAGGATCATTCCTTATCTGTATATTAAAGATTGAATTTATATAGAAAGACACGGAATTCGTTCATATCTCTAAGGAATATCAACGAATAAAATGAATCGACATAAACATACTTTAACATATTAATTGCTAGTGAACTCAAATGATTCAGTTTGAAGTTATGATTTGAACTGAAAAACGTATTCATATATACCTTATAAATAAATCAGAGCAATGCACTTTTCAGAATTTCTAAATTATAAACTTCACTTGATTCGCCTCTTTTACTTCATGTTTTGGAATATTGATTGTTTTGCAAAAATTGATTTTCGGCCAGGAAAATTTCGAGGAATATTCTAAATAATAAAACAATTGTTAAACTGATTTACACATATATTAAAAATAATATTGCATGACGTACATTTCGATGAGATTCACCGCTTTCAAATGCTACGTGCACACAAAAAAGGTGAATCTCATCGAAACGTACGTCATGCAGTATTATTTTTAATATATGTGTAAATCAGTTTAACAATTGTTTTATTATGTTGATCGATTAACATCAAGTATCGGCCTCATCAATTATTAATTTGAATATTCTAAATTCAGACAACAAACAACATGGATAACTCAATCAACAAAATATACAAATTCTTTACCTCCTGAGTTGAGACATAACATGATGCATAAGAGTGGCTTCTTCTTGTAACGAATTTAATTGAATACAGTCGGTTTCCAAATCCTGCGCCAAGTCCTCAAAGAATTCCACGGCGGCCTCGTCTTCAAATATTGGATGCCGTATCGTCGTTACCCATCTATAGACAAATTGTATGACTCTTCTCTTACAGGCTAAAATGAACTCTCTATCTTGGTTCAGCTGATCGATATGATAGGTGAGTTTAGTTAAGGAAAATTTGTCAAAAGCCTGATAAAGATTTGTTATTTATTATATTCATGAAACACTTTAGAATATCTCAATATGATTAAATTTCTGGAAAAAAATGTGAAATGTTATACTACCAAGAAAGATTTTTAGGCATTATTTGAAAATAAATCATCATTTATAAGAATAATTGATTATTTATAAAAGTTGATTGAATGTTCGCTGATCTCTTCGTGAAACATTTTTAATATATTAAATAAACACACTTGGCTTGGTTTCACAAAATTTATATGTTAGTTTGTTGTATTTCTAAACTTAGCCGCCTGCTCGATGTTTATTTTGATTAGGAGCGACACAGAATTGAGCATGACCATTAAAGGTAACGTACACTGTTGACAATTGCTACTGAAAACTTCTTCTATGAATTCTCTCTATGTAAATATAATTATGAATACCGACAATTTGTGTTGATGCAGGTAGGTTAGAATTGTAACTTATTAATAGGATTATTATGTACATACTTAACAGCAGTTGTTTTATTACAATTATTTTTTACTGCAACAACACGTGTCGATTTATCTAAACCTCATTCTAAGATTGAGTTTCTGTATTTGGAGACTTATATATAATAACTGAGATTTAATACTCGCTTAACTCTTGATGAAACATAATTGAATACTTAATTAAATTAAATACTTGGCTTAATGTTTCACGATTATATTCAACAATATCAATTTGTCAACATGTTTCGAGCGTGAACTCATCTTCGAAGATGAGCTCGCGTTCAATATTAGTTTAATTTAATTTAATATTATATATAATAAATACTTGAAATTTTTAAGGAGTGTTAGCCCATTTTCAAAATTTAAACTGAATTGTGTTTAACTTTTGAAAATGGGGTAACACCTCGAAAAAATTTTCAAGTATTTATTATAAATTTTGTGGAACCAAGCCAAGTGTTTTTATTTAATATATTTTTTAGATGATATTTATTCAGTAGTTAACTTTGGTGTTTCATTTAGGATTATTGAAGCTTGTTTAATTTGTGAAAACAGTCTGTTAGATCTAGATGACATTGAATATTCAGGAACTCCTAATCGTTGAAAATTCATTCTCGTTCCTTCATCTCTGTGTAGGTACATGTATCTCGACAAAAATAAAAACGGAGATAAAACATCGAACTTTTTTCTTGAAGCATGGAAAAAACCCTTTTTTAAAACGATCATTATTAATAAACATCAAAGAGTGCTTTGAAAATATAATTACACTTCAGGAACAACTTTCAGATTAAACTTCGACGTTTGAGAAGACAGTATAAAATTAAAGGTTTACAGACTTGCCAAATCTGTTTAACGTGAAAAAGTGTCGCGAAAGTAATAATAGAACACGTCTTAGGTGGTTTTCGGCACGTAATTCGGATATCCGTCAGCTCTAATTCCCAAGAACCTTCAAAGACACAAACTACCTTCAAATGATCGCTTGGCCAGAAGCAACCACTGGAAAAGCGTCTAGAATAGCTTCCTTCTAGTTTTGTAAACCGCTCACGTCAAACGTGCCTTTTCTGAAAGAATAGTCGACGGATTTTCAACGGACTTGGAAAAATGAGCGATGTATCTATACCGTGAATTTCAATGGATAAGTTACGATGTCAGTAGTCGAATTATATGATATCACAATGATAAGTATTTTGTACCAGTGATGAATTCAACTCATAACTTTCATTCGTTATTTCAAAAAAATATTCATAACTCAATTTCTTTACTCATCGCAGATATGTGTTTGCTGCAAATAGAATAACAATTTTTTTTTGGAAAAATTTGTCACTTTCTACATATTGCAAGACGCAATAGAGTTCCTATTGCGACTTACAATTCAAATATTCTGTAATTGTTTCCAGATACTCCAATTTTGCAACATTTCGAAATTAATACAGAATAAGGTGTAATGGTTCACAAAATATTCGATATGCAATATGAACTATTGAAAAACACTGCCAAACAAAAACTATTTTAAATGTTTCAAAGAAATTGTGTGAAATATTGAAAGGATATTATCTATCAAGTTCCTCCACCAGTTGATGAATTGGAAGGAACACGATATGTGTCAGAAGAAAGTCGTCGAGAAAGGGATCAGAGGACGATGATATCACGTGGTCTCCGCCTCCAGATGATCCCCTACAATCTAACCTAGTCTCTAGAAGATGCTCCAACATTTTCTGTGGAGTACCTGCCATCACAGTGTATCTGCAAAAAAAAAATCATTTGAGGTCTTTCCGACAAGAACCCTTCAATAATCTATTGAGATCAATGGAAATTTTCAACTGATAATTAGAACTAATCTAATTCAGTATGCAGCTTCAACCAGCTGGCATAACGGGTCTTGATTTGACACTAAATTTCTTTCTATGAATTTTATTTTACTTGTGTTTATTGTAATCATAAGCTAGATGTGTTAAAGCGAACACTCAGTTACTTCATAATTGCAATTTTCCAGAAGGCTTTTGATGAGATAAATCATAGACTACTTATTGTTGAAACTACGAAGCTTTTTGGATTTGCGAATAATTTATCACTTTTCACGGAGTCCTACTTGAGTAATCGTAGTCAATTCGTACAAATTGAAAATTGCAAAACGAGAGAATTTCTAGCAACTTCGGGAGTGCCGGAGGAATCCACTCTTGGACCCCTACTATTTGTCCTGTTTGTTAACGATCTCTCAGAGATGATGGACTGCATGAAGATGGCTTATGCGGACGATATCTGAATTTATAAAAGCGTGTCATCTATGCATGATTGTTTGAGGCTACAAAGTGACCTGAATGATATCAGCCTGTAGTAATTGTTTACACTTGAATGTCGGGAAATGTAATGAGGTGAGTTTTACTAGAACGAGAAATGAGATATCTTTTGCTTACAGCAATGAAGGTGTTAATCTGACTAGACTTCTGGAGGTTAAGTACCTCGGCCTAGTATTTGATCAAAAATTCTCATTCATACCTCATATCAACCAATTGATTTTATCACGTAGCAAAGTTTATGGTTTCATCGTACGCAATTTTAGATTGTTTTTGAGTTCGTCAAACAATTGAATCAGAGTTCCTCACACTGGTCCATTTATTTAATGCCCTAGTGAGAAGCAAACTTGACTATGGCTGTTTTGTTTGGCGACCAATATATATTTGTCACATAAACCTCCTGGAGGCACTGCAGAGGAAGTTCTTGAAATGGCTCCCATTTCGAGAGGATGGTAGGGGTTGTGATCAGGCTTGTTTGCTATCGAGGTTTGACACTTGGAACCTCCACACCAGCAGAAGTTTGAATGCATTGAAATTTTTATTCAATTTGCTCAATGATAATCTCGACTGTCCTGAGCTTCTGGGTAAACTTAATTTCTTCGTTCCGACGAGGTATACTAGAATAAGCCAGACATTTTACTCAAAAACCTACAGAACCAATCTTCTCTCGCAATCGCCGCTTAGCTTTGCATGTTCTACTGCAAACCAGGTATCAATATGCTGTGATTTGCACTGGGACTCACTTGTTTCTATCATGAATGTGTTTCTAATCTTAACAGTGAGGTAACTTGATTTCTTCCGATTTGTGTTCTGAGTGATTTGTTTTCTTGATTTTTATAATGATTGAACATTAAGATATTGATATTATAGATTTAGATTATTATATTTGAAAATGTTTTTTATTATTATAATTATTTCTAAATATTGTATATCTATGTTGTTATTGATATTTTTAGTAACCATATTTATTCATTATGTATTTTCCTCTAATTGGGTAGTTATATTATTGGGAAATATATTCTCATTATTATTACTATTATAATTAATCCTAGTATTTACAATTAATTGATGTGGAAATTTATGGAAATATTACGAACAAATTGTGTTGGAATATGTGAAAGAAAACTAACTACAAAAAGACACTCATGTGAAATGCAATAATTTTTATGAATACAGACAAATATAACAGGGTTTAATCTGCTATTTTGAATAAATATTTCTGATAGCACCATTTGCTACAGCAGAGAAAAAAGTAGGGTATGTTTTGCGAAGATTGACACCTGAGCTTCCGCTTTTCGCCCTGAATAAACAAGAAAAAACGATTTGAGAGTTTTCCTTACTTGAAATGAGTGCTGAAATGTTTGGTGGACGTGTTGATTTTCTCCAAAATCAGCACATCCTTGCCATGCTCCTTGAGTCGAACGGTGTTAGCTTCCACGTCACGTAAGATCCTATTGAAATTTTCCTTGTCTACCCTCAAGAAGTGGCAGTTGTTTTCTCTCAAGACGATAGTGGCAGCCCTGAAAAGTAAGAGGAAAATGAAGGAAAGTGGTTTAAGCCGTTACTTTCCTTTCTGATATTCCTAATAGATCTAATGAATGAAATATTACTCTTTACGACTTAGTAACTAGAGTTGGACTCGGAAATATATATTTCGATTGTATTCTTGTGCGTTTTGTTGGAATTTGTTTTAACTGTAATTAGATATCTGCTAGGATGGAATAAATCAAAAGTAGTTATGAGACAATCATTCATTTTGATGAAGGTATTGTCTGAAACATTCACCACCTACTTTGATACAATTCCACAATCAGTTTTTGAAAAACTCTCTAAAATTTCCTCATTTTCGGCTTGATTTCACCCTAAATTTCTGTCTCCCAATTCGGGTTCAAAAGATAAGGCTTGCACTGTTGATTTCGTGAAGATTCATGAAAAAAATAGAAAGTAACATCCATAATGAAACAATATTTCGAATTTTCTCATATTATGAGAAAATTCGAAATATTGTTTCATTATGGATATTAATTTTCTCCAAGTATCGACCTCATCAATCTTAAACTCGAAAATAACATTATTATATTAAGAATTTGGTAAAGTCACTAACGTTCATTAAATCCCAAATTGAATTTCATCAAATAACGGTCTCACGAATTGATACACAAAGAAAATATGCTGATATTGTACAATAAAATAAATATTTAATTTGCAACTATAACATTAAAAATCAACACACTTGACTTAGGTTTTACTGAATATATTAAAAACTCTACATATAATTTGAGTCGATAACCCATTATCAAGAGTATACGATATTACTGAATTTCAAAATGTACGGCTTTCACTCATATATCCTAAACCACAGAATTTAACAATGGGTAAATTCTTCTTTTAAAAAGTAAAGACTTCATGGGTATCTAATCTTTCGCCTTTACTACCTGAGTGTACTATTTCGGTCTTCCTGGGATCCAAGAAATGATTATGTTTAATGCAGTGTTCAAAAAAACGGTCTTAGGTTTATTCAACAGTATTGATCTTTTATGACCTATGTAAAAACTTCTCGAAAATAGGTCAAGCTTGTCTTTTTTTTGGTGCATATTGTATTCACGTTATTTTTATATAATCTTCTACAAATTTTATTGCTCAAGTTAGGTATATAATTAATAGAATGAAATATTTTTTGTTGTTTTTCTAAGTAACAAAATAAACATGGAAAGATACTATTACAAAGAATTTTTCCTATTCACTTGGAAAAACAACAAAAAATATTTAATTCAATTAATTATATACCTAACATGAGCAATACAATTTGTAGAAGATTACATAAAAATAACGTGAATACAATATGCACCAACAAAAAGAATTTGGGTCATTGATGGTAATTAACAAGAAGAAACTCGACTTATTTTCGAGAAGAGGGTCATACTGGACGTTCTATACAAAAAAGAATCGATGAACATTAAAGATCAATACTGTTGATTAAATGTAATACGGGCTTTCCCGAACACTGCATCAAACCTAATCATTTTGTGGATCCCAGGAAGACCGAAATAGAACACTCAGGTAGTAAGGGCAAAAAGTTAGATACCCTTGAAGTCTTGGAAATTTCGATAACCAAAAATAAAAATTTACCAATTTGTAGAGACCAGGTGGATTTTTCCGTGAAACCAGTGTTAAATTCTGTGGTTTATTAATAAGTGATAGCGGTATATTTTGAAATTCAGTAACATTATATACTCTTGATATTGGGTTAACCACCCGAAACATATGTAAAGTTTTTAATATATTCAGTGAAACCTAAGTCAAGTTTGTTAATTATTAATTTTATAGGTTTTAACATAATGTTTCACCAATAGATTAGCGAAACCTCCGTGTCATTTATTTTGATTTCATAAATAAATAAATCTATTTTAATTCATCTTATTCATCATCATGATTCATCTTAAATTTAAATAAATAAATTTATTTAAATTTGAGATGAATCATGTAGAAAGTTTTCGAAAAAAGTGCCTTAAACAGTTTGTGACTGTCAAATTTTCCATGGTAACATAAATAATATTCTCGTCATTTTGAATCAATAATTAGCAGAAATCAATCAGTAACAAATTACGTTTCAATTATTAGATCAACAAAAAGGATGTAAATGTTTTTTGTGCGGATGGACAGAGATCAATTGAAAGGTCTTCAGTCGATTCTTCACTGTGACTATTGAAAAGTTGCATTTTTTTGCGAAGTAGCTCCTGTCATAACCAAAAATATCTCTTGTAGCTCTCGAATTCAGCAAAAACAACCGACAGCATATGTAACTTAAAAATGAGTAAAGATACAAAGAAGATTTTACTCTCTTTCGAAATTTTTTATGGACATTGAGAAGATTTTGTTGAGCACGACGTTTCAAGTTGGAAATTCTTTTCGATTTAGGCATTTCACGTATTTAATTTGGCTTCGAAATCTTGATAACCTTCAATAAATTGTATCGTATTAAAAGTGAAACAAGACTACAGTTTTTAAATGACGTCTCATTCAATTTATGCTGTCTTCAGCGAAAAGTTAGTGACGTTGCTAGATATTCGCATACCTGACTGTTAATTTATTATAACTTAACTTATAATAGTTTCATTTATGACAACTTCACTTATGATAGTTTCAATATTTCTGATAAAATTTTAGTATTCTTTCACGACATATGAGTAAGTTGCGATCGCTGATAAAATTCTTGGAACACATTCTACAGATGTTTACCCGGAAGCAAATTTATGACTAGCACTTTCGCAGACTTTTCACGTGTTACTCAAATATAAGTTTCACGTGAAACATTATATTTTCAGTGGAAAAACTTAGATACATTTGCCAGGATATTTGGTACAGAGTTCTCGCATTAAAGCTCACACAGTTGGAACAGTAAATTTTCATCTGGTTTCCAAATGTTTTTATTCAGAATTTCCATTGAAATAGGAGTTTTTACTTTATTTAAGAGTTAAATGCTTCGATCATTCCTTGAGATAACTTATAATCGACGGTTTCAGGAATTAATTAATTCATATTCATAAACACTTAAGAAATTCTAACGACTATAAAATTAAAAAGTAACACACTTGACTTAATATATTAAAAACTCTACATATGTTTCGGGTGGTTAACCCATTATCAAGAGTATTCAATATTACTAACCACCCGAAACATATGTAGAGTTTTTAATTTATTCAGTGAAACTTAAGTCAAGTGTGTTAATTTTTAATTTTATAGTTTTTAACATAATGTTTCACCAAGAGATAAGCGAAACCTCCGGGTCCTTTATTAAATTATAATGATCAAACTATGAAAAATAATCAGTCCATTTCGTAAATACAACGCGTATCTTTTTATTCGAAGTAGAAGATTTACCGAAAGCTGAACTAGAAATTGAAATTACAAACTGTAAATTCGACCCTGTTTTTTTCCAATTCCTCAATTTCAGAGATGCTTGAGCTTCTGCTTTCATTTCATTTCCTGTAGGACTCAGATTTGCCGGATCTGAAACTGTATTATCAGATTTGAAGGGCACTAGTGTCGCAAGAGAAATACATTTATAACATTAACAACATCCTTTGACTCTTATTGAAGAGAAAAATGAGGGCTGGAAATCTACGAAATCCGTTTCAGGAAAAGAATTCGAATACCCGATTTTCTTTCAGACAATCAGAGTGGGCTGTGACTATTATTTTTTCTAAGGGGTTGTTGAGCTCGGAAGAAGTCTGTTTGAAATTCAATGGTTTCTTTCATTTAGCGCTCTTACAGCTCGTTAGAATACTGTTGGAAAGATTTAAAGCATGATTTAATAGATATTTACCGTAATAACATCTGATTGTGACATGAAAATATATACTGAAACGAAATTGATATTTTATAGACCTATTATAATTGTCCTATTGACCTATTATTGGCCTAATTAGCCATATCACAATTTTGTGTGAAAAATGAGTAATTAGTGTATCACATACTTTAATCTTGCTTGGGGATTCAAAACTTCAATATTCGAATATTAACTTGAAATCAAACACTTGAACTTATGATTTACACTTTATTGACTACATAGCATGACGCGTTTCGTCGTTACAAACGACTTCTTCAGATGCTAACAGAATAATGAATAATAAAGAATAATAACGAAAAGATAAAAAAGAAAATAAAAAAGAAGAAAAGAAAATGAAAGATAAAAAAGAAAATAAAGAATAATGAATAATAACGAAACGCGTCATGCTATGTAGTCAATAAAGTGTAAATCATGAGTTCAAGTGTTTGAATTTAAGTTTATATTCAATTGTAATGGATTTACATCAAGTAAACGCCAACACTATTAAATAAAAACTTCAATATTGTCTGATGTGGGCTATTTGTTAGAAATGTTATTGTTAGATGTGGGCTATTTGTATTTTGTAGAAATTTGTTTTCATATTTTAGCACAACAAGTACTTCTGACAACATTTTGTATCTTTGTAGAAACCAAACATTTATATGATGGTTTGGAGCATTTACAGGAGTTTTAGAATACCTACAGGCTCTCTATTTGTTCACTACGGTATCTTGTATTATGAAAATAAGTTCGAAAAATAAATATTATACTTGAAAAATAGTACTCGGATGTCAATTTAGATATGATGTTGATTTCGGGATGTTATAGCTTGTATTTGGAATATCTACGTTCTATAGTAAATTTTTTTTTATAAAATTTTGTGCTTTTTCTTCAAAACGATACCCCGAAAAGGGATATTGTATCGTAGGTTAGCACTACAACAACATTGAAAGACAATGAATATTGTGATTTCATTTCATTTTCTACACAGTATTTCCGTCCTTGTGAAGCTATAATCAACATACTGAAAGTGAAATCCTTTTCAGGGTGGTTTTCTTGATAACCATAAATGAGATTATGCGATTGTCTTTGATATATTATTATTATTGTAATATATATCCTCAAAGCTGTTGTGGATAAAAAAATATATGCTGAAATAGTTATTTTCTCACCTAGGTGCATCATTTATTAGGGCTAGTTTACCAAAGTCATCCCCCTCCTGAAGAGTATTGACGGTTCCTTTTCCGTGTATAACGACATCAACAGATCCTCGCACAATTATGTACCATGATCTGCCTTCATCGCCTTGATGAAATACTAGAAAAAAGAGAGTATATTTGAGAAAAGCGTTCTTGTGAAGAATTGAGCTATTGCATAGCTTTTATCGCGAGCTTTGAGCGCGGCGACCGAATCAAGAAATTCCGTAACGAAAATAAAACCTAACAGCCCCCACTCCACCTACCTATTGATATGTGGCACAAAAGCTAGTTGAGAATCGAAGGTTACGCCAACTTCAATAGATGTTTTAGGTCTTCCCAAAATATTATTACGAATTTCATAGTTGAAATTTATCAAATTATATTTTGTGGAAAATGACATAACATGATATTTGGAGATGTTGAGAGTTAATTTGTTGAGATCATAAAAATTTACAATATTACGCAAGTTTCTGGTAATGCGTTCAGTCACCGATGCTGGAAACATATTGAGAAATCTCGAAGTCACCAGCGAACAATAAACCTCTCAACATCTATGACATCCATTATATCATTTATGAACTTTGTGAAGAGCAAAGACCAAGTATGGAACCTTGGGGCACTCCAGATGAAGCACGGCATTCAATTGATGTATACCCCCGGCTGAAAACGCGTTGCTTTCTGCCTAACAAGTATGATTCGAAAAGTTTGATGAGGGATTTCGAAAGCCCGAAAGTGCCTAGTTTATTCAACAAAATACCGTGGTCAAACCTGTAGAACGCTTCAGAGAAGTCCATGTATATCACATCAGTCTGTTTGCGATTGTCAATACCCTCAGCAAGGTACTGAGTAATACATGTTAGTGACATAGTGAAGTTTAATTAGCACTAAGACTACTACAAATAAAATGAATATCAACATTAATTTCAAATATTCAATATTCGCGTTATTGATCACTTCTTTCGAAGGATTGCTTTCAGCAACACTGCTAGCGAAGTGGTCGATTTCAAGTTGGACTTTGAATTGAACTGTAAAATAACTAACGTATTTCACAGTTAAACACGTAAACATAATAGTTATTTTTTATTCGTAAAGAAATGATCGAAAGTGATGTTGATTCAACCGGAAAAAAATGAAACATTTCCCAAATGGTCTATAAAATGGAATATTCAAAATGACGCTCCTAGTAATTTATTGCTTTTTCTGCTAGAAATAAATCAATGTTTATTCGTAATATTGGAAAAGCAAACAATATTCACGTTGTGATCGTATTTCATCGAATGCGAGGTCGAACGATCTCACGGACATTTTTAACATCCCAATAAATCTTCCCAACTTGTGCACTATCTTGCGTCTGTTGGAATTTGCTCCAAGGAAATGAAACATGCAGTAGGGTCCGACATACGTGAGCTCCAACTCTAAGCTTGTGGATTACATCACGTATTCGTAGAATTCGGTTTGCATTCGTTTTGGCCAGGTCTGAGCTTTCTCAAAAATTTATCGTTTGCGGATTCAACTTCAAACAAAGGCCGCGCTGCCCTTTGGCGTCAAGTTATTGGAAGACGACGTAACCGAATCCGTGGAAACGTGAACGCTACGTGCAGAAAAGGAAATTTGTTTTCAAGATTTTCTCACGTCGAACCTACCAATAGCATATTTGAATTTGAGGACAACAAATTCGAGAACTTATATCATTTCCGCCAGCATGTCAAGGGGAACCTTTAGCTAACGCATCGTGAAAAGTAATTCCTAAACATGATCGCACTTGTGTTTCTCTTTTTTTTTACGAACAAATACTCAAAAATTGCGGAAAGTTGAGCTTTGAAAATTGAAATATTTTTATCGAACTCATAGATAATAATATTAATAATAATAATGAAAATAATAAGTTTCTTTATTTCAAATAAGAAAAACAAGCTATAAACTCCCTGAAGTGAAATTTGTGTCAAATATATGTATATACAATAATTAAACTGGGGAACAATTTGTAATATAATTTCTGTTGACTTCGATTTTTAGGTTATTTTAGAGGTAAATTGACATGCTGATTCCAAAACTTCAAATCAGTTTTTATCTATCACGTCAAGTTTTTCTTCTACAGTTGTTGCGCATACTGTACTGGAGTGTTTGAGAATGTGAACGAAAGAAACACCTGGTAAACTTCCGTTTGGTATACCAATGATTTGGCGAGAACTCAAAAACCACTCCAATGATTGTTACTTTTGTATAGTAAAAACTGCAGGATATAACAAAAAAAAACAAATATAATATAGGTTATTCTAGTTTACCGTCAGCTAAACGCCCTGTGTCGCAATCAGCTGAAATTCCAGTGCTAGTTTTTCAAGAATTAACCTCTTTAGAAATACAAGAAGATGATTTGAGCGACGGTCGAGGTGACCGTCTTAGGCGCTGTTAGTGATGAACAGTGAGAGCGATTCCACCAAGATTTGAAGATCATGGAGGCAAGGTATCAAGGTCGATGAGATGTCAGTATGATAGCTGACTTATGTTGGAGCATCAAGCAAGAATGTCCTCAGATTGAACATCTAGGAAAAGTCATAAGCGAAAATTTTACCATTATATCTTTTTTCATTTTCGTATAAACACAATTCAACTTTTAATATTATAATAATCTTTGCATGAATAAGATATTCTAATAAGTTTGGTTATTACCCACTTTATTTTCCTCTGTATGCTCATTTTGTATGACTTTTATGGTAAAAGAGAGTATACTTTTGTTCAAAAACTTGACGCGATAGAGAAAAATTGATACCATTTTTGAATTCAGAGAACAAAATTTAGTCAGAAACAAGTCACACAGCTCTAAGACTGTGCTGTTAAATCTTCAGTGCTATCAATAGAACAAACGATGGGCATTTCCTCAAACATGTACACGACAATACTCCAAGAACTCATTAACACTTTAAGGTTCGTTGGTAACGAGCAGCCTAAATACAGTCGAATTGTATCTGCTTATGTTCCTTTCTGACCTGATATTTCGAGGAAAGGAATTGTATTATCCTATGAAAGTGTATTCGGTTCATTTTCTGTATGTGTGAGTCGATGCTTTGGATACTTCAAAAAAGTTGTCTTTGTGCTGTACTCACTATCCGCTTTTTGTTGATAATTCATTAAGCTAATGGGCCTAGTAGCTGTGCTAAATAAAGTTTACTACTACTACTACTATTAGTGAAGGTATTAGCAATGAAATGCAATGTTGAGTAAAGGCATGTATATTTTCCTCTGAACTTTCCATTGCTTCAATCAGTTGCAATCAATCCAAACTTTGAATACATATATTATGATTTCTTCAATATAAGAAGATATACGAGACACTGTATTTGCATCCATAATGAATTCAGTCATAATGTCGACATATTTACATGGCTTCATTTCGGGAACTAATTTTCTCATAATAAATTAGAATTGCTTTCGGTAAAAATGGCTTCAGTATTAGCTTCCAATTTCTATATCCAGAGTTCGTACGTAAGAGTATTTCCTACAAGAAATGTTATCGGAGAGAAGAAATTGAAATTGAAATACCTCAACCCTTTCTGAGTTCGAGTATAGGAAGGTATAAATTTCAATGTCTGTTGAAATTTATCAGTGTTAAGTCATGAAAGCAGAATAATAGAACTGGTAATTATGTTTTGCTGAAACGAGTGTTCAATATTGATACAAATACTACTCTTGGTAAATAAAAACTTGATAATGAAATAATGTAACAAGTTTAATTTATGTTTCATCAGATGACCAAAATGAATTTTCAATTTAACTGCAAGAACTCATCAATAATGTGATGAAGAGACCTTCGAATGAGAGGAATTTATTATTCCATTCAGCATATGTTTGACGAATTATTGAATTTCAATAGTGGCAATTTTTCGCTTTTGAGGAACATTTTGTTCTTTATTGTTTTGTCAGTTTTCATCCATTTATCATTTTCATAGTTGCAAAATTGGTATAGAAGTATATTATTTTTTTCATTCAAAATATATTGATGCGGGAACAAAGTGTTGTGATTTGTATCAACCTTGAATGATAAAAAAAAAATACCGATATTTCTATAAAAATGTACTATTCGAAATTTTGTGAGACGTAAAATAAACTGCGTGTTCAGAGCATAACTTTTATTGAATTCATTCGATCGTACCCACTTTGGTCCAATATTTGAAAATCGAATTATTGAACGGTAGCGGAGTCGAGACACCTCTCTATACTTGGTGCTATTTTCGTCTGAATATTGCCTCATCCCCAAGGGCTTCCTCTCGACCTATCACTTACGAACACTTGGATTCTTATACGGCGAATTGAAGAATTCAACAGGAATGCCAAAATAAATTGCGGCGACACCGGAAATTCCATTTGATAAATATATAACATGATGCATTCGCTCAGTCAATTTCTTTGTGGAGGTAAACAAATTGCCCTATTTACCGAAGAGCATTTTGCATCGACAACTTTGTTGGTTTCAAGCGGAGGTTGAAAGGACCTGTATAGATAGATATCAATAATAATCTATTTTTTCACGAAATAAGTAGTTATTTTACGAAAGACTCATAACTCAATCTCCAGTCAACATAAACTATCACAATATTGTTTCGAAATACGTCATCATCATCAATACAACCTGGGCGGGCCTTGACTTTAATGCTTACCACTGTTCAATTTTGTACGGTATCTGCCACGAATCCTTCAGTCACTCAACTTCCCTACATTGTACTCAGCACCAGATCCAACAATCTATTTGTTTTGTTTTCTTTCTTTTCTTGTTTCGTAGGTCTCAACAATTAATACTTTGTTGGCCATCCTGACGGCCTTCAATGTGAGAAAACTAGTAGAGTCTCTAGAATGTTTCGGAGAAGTGTCTTCGTCATTCAGTATGTCAGATGTGACCTGTTTACTGCGTAAAGGTCAATAAATAACATTGGTTTTCATCCCTGCATATATTCTTCTGATTACCTACTGTCCAAAACCGCGCAGTTTTTAATTAGTTTAAGGTTAGGTTACGTAAGGTGGTGTCGCTAGTGTCAAGCATTCACTGATGTGAGTTATGTTAGGTTAGATTGTGCCGTTAGGTTCCAAATATTCTGCCGTTTACAAGGTTACAATCGGTCGATAATTTTTATGTATATTTGCAGTTTAATTGCTCTTTTTATAAGTCATATGTCTGCTCTTCGCTAGTTTCCCATTGGCAAAATGAAAGTGGTTACTTCTTTGGAACCTTGCTCTTAATTGGTTCTGCTCGACATTAATCTGGTATCTTATTGTAGGTCTTGAAGGTTCCTTAGTTCTTCATAGAGTGACACCTCCATGTGAACTCCATTCTGCATATTGGCAGAGAGTCTGAGTTTCTTAATCTTTCCTTGAAGATTTTTGTTGTTTTAAATACATCAAATTTGGAAAGAGAATCCGCATCGGGCTCCGATCAATATATTTTCAAGAGCAATTCTTTTCTCGATTAAATATTTCCATTCAAGCTTATCTCAATTTACGAATAAATAGATAAATTTGATTTTCAATTGGATTTGAGAGAAATATTCATAAAACCGTTTAAAGTTTTCATTCAACTGAAGGATGTTCCTGACAAAATTACTTACATACAGTGCCAGCTCTCGAGTGCGCCTCAAAAACTATAACAGATGCCAATTCCCGTTTCACTGAATTCGACAGGTGCGCCAATGCTCTGATATGTAGTAACTCTTCATATATCGTCTCTAAATCGTCTGCAGTTCGTTCGTGGCTTCTGAAAACGATATTCACATCAGTAAAATTAGTTTTTAACGCATTCACTTTCAAATTTTCATATTGAAGATTGGAAGAAATTGCGTTTATTTTAGAAATATTCCAATGAAACTCACTGTTTTCTAAGTATCATTCTCAGAAAAGCGTCAGGTCCTCTATGAATCAGCTGTCCAAGAGATTCTTGTATTTGATCTTCAGCAGTAGCTACGTCTTCAAGAGGAGGCAGTGTGGTTGCACCTTCTTCGTCTTGCCAGAAACGGTAGAGGAAGCATTTATCCTTAAAGGGTTGTTCTTTATTCACTGAAAAATAATACAGTGTTGAAATATATTATATAACCATTAGTAATTGTCATTTATCAGTTCAATAAAATATGCAAAAAAGCATTATCTCAATATGAAGACATATTTTATGTTGTGTTCATAGCCAAGTGGTTGGAGTGAAGGTACCTCATTATGGAGATGTGGTTTCTAATCGCGGTTAGTTTAAGAAGTTATAAAATTGAGAATAATATCACGCGGAAAGTGTATACAGATTACAAGCCCAAAAATTGCAATAAAATATAATATATAACGGGTGTTTTTTTAGAGGTATAAAACTTTATGTTGGAATTACTGTTGAAGATGGCGACCGTTTTAACAGCTGAGAAGTGATTTATTCTCAGTTTGGTTTGGGAATTCATCATGAATAGACTCACGCCTGAACAACGCTTGCAAATAGTGCAATTTTATTTCAAAAATAAAGAATGGTATAGAACCATGATTACTAACTTTTTCATTCCTGAATTGAACAACCATGATGTCCAGGAGCTGTGGTTTCAACAAGACGGCGCAACATGTCACACAGCTCGTGGCACAATCGATTCATTGCAAGACACGTTTGGTGACCGATAACGTCAAAAAGACTCCGAACATGTAACTACCCATATGAAAATGTATCCGTAAAATATGCTACAAACACATCACCCCCTAGGGTATCTTACGCTTTATGGCAATAAAAAAGGACCGAATAATGTAAACTGATTCTCATATTTTAGCTTTGAAAGTATTTAATATGAAAATCATTGTTTACAAAAGAATGATAGAAAGGTCCCAAAGCACTGAAAGCAGAAAATTATACATAATATATACCCTCGTTTCTTTCAAATAAGCTAAGAAGAGAGTATTATATTTCTTGATGTTTAGAGCAAGTTTAGTATTTACTGAAGACAGACCAGTTAAACTTTCATCGAAATGATATAGAAATTGAATGAAAAGTCTTGAATGAACTCTTGAAATGTAACATTTGTTAGAATTGAGTTGGACGGTATTCTGTTGTGATTTCAGTATGAAGTACTACATTAATCTTTGAAGATTTTACTTAACAAAATAGTGTATACACTAGTGTTTACGAGTATTTTCAGATGTGATGTTTTCAGATAACTGATGAGAAGAATAAAAAGCACAGGATCCAGAACACTCCTTTGGGGTACTCCATCATTATTTTCAGAAACATCGAACATATCGTGTAAATTGTTTTAATGCCAAGGAAAAGATGGGGTTGAATGTATCGTACGATCATGCTGCCTATGATAGAAATTGTGCCTGTTATAACAGGATCCGCGAAAGAGAATTTGATAAAATCAAATTTGATAATTGACAATCATCTACAAAGCAGAATGAAATAGTGTACATGAACTGCAGAGGGTTTTTGAATAACAAAGCACTAATAGAGATTTTTGTGAATGAAGTTAAACCTATTGTTTTTTGTGCATCTGAAACACATGTAGGTGAAGAGATTGGTAGTTCAGAGCTAGATATTATTGGTTATAATCATGAATGTTCCTATACAAAAAATATGAGAAGAGGCGGTACAATGGTATATATTCAAAAATTTCATAAATATAAGCTTACACTGAATATTAACGTTGAGGATATATTGTGGCTAACATCAATCGAAATTGAAGTTAAAAAAGTTAAATATGTTATCACTGTGATATATAGGTCCCCTAGTACAAGTGATATAGTATTTATCGAGAAGCTTGAAGAATACATTGATGTGCTTCTGGAAATAAATGCAATTCATGTGATTATGGGAGACTTCAACTATGATTTGCTAAAAAATAGTTTTTATACTAACAGGATAAAGGAAATCATCAGACAATATGGACTGTACCAAATAGTAACCGAACCTACAAGGATTACTAACACTAGTGCGACGTTGATAGACTATATCATTACGAATATTAAACACGCTGAACACAAAAATTATTTAACTCCTAGAATAAGTGACCACAACATTTTATCCTTTGTGTTAGAAAGTGAAAATTTAAATGAACGTGAAATCACTAAATGTAGAAACTATAAACAATACAATAGCACGATTTTTCAAGAAGAGGTGATAAACATGGAATGGAATAACTCATGCGTAAATGTTAATATAATGGCAAATAAACTGATTCAAGGTGTAACTGAAATTATAAATGATATGTGCCCCGTCATAGAAAGAACAATAACATTAAAATATAAAAATCATAAGTGGATTAACAGTTTGATATTAGAAAAAATAAAGAATAAAGACTTAAAATACAAGTCGGCCATCTTTGGTGGGGAAAGTGTACAATGGGAAGAATACAAAAAAATGAGGAATGAAGTGAATATGCTAATAAAAAATGAAAAAGAGCGATACTTTCACAAGATCATTGATGATAATAAATATAATAGTAAAGAATTATGGAGAAATTTAAAAACTTTGCTACCTGAAAATAATAAAAATCAGAATGTAGCGAAAGCTATATTTTTCCAAAACCTATTGATAGAAGGAGAAGAAGGCATTGCTGAAAATTTCAACATTTATTTTGTAAACAGTATAAGGGATATTGTAGATGGTGTCAGTATGGTAAATGGTCATGAATATGTGCTGAGTAATATCAACAAGTATGAAGATTGGTCTAATTTCAAAGAGATCGATATGTCTACCCTGAAAAAGTATGTGAAGAAATTAAAGAAGGTTGGTGGAGGGGAAAATGGAATTACAACAGATATATTCAGGGATTTCATCATGGTTGCAGCAAATAGGATTTTGGACATTGTGAACGTTTCTTTATGTTACGGCGAATTTCCTGAAGAATGGAAAATGACTACCGTTATACCAGTGCCAAAAAAACCGAAAACTAAGAAATGCGATGAATTTAGACCTATAAATACAGTGCCTGTGTATGAGAAAATTTTGGAATTAGTAGTCAAAGACCAAGTAAGCGAGTTTTGTGATAAGAACAAAGTTATTGTGGAGTGTCAATCGGGTTTCCGAGTGCAGCACTCTTGTGAAACCGTAATCACATTCCTCTGTGATAAATGGTCTAGAGTATTAGATAAAAACGAAATAGTCATAGCAGTATTTTTGGATTTACGAAGAGCTTTCGAAACTGTTAATAGGTCGTTATTGTTGAAAAAATTTGCCAAGTTTGGTTTTTCTGGGACAGTTTTGAAATGGTTCAATTCTTATTTACATAATAGAACACAACGTGTTAAATACGGAAACTATGTGTCCAAACCCATAATTTGTGATCATGGAGTGCCACAAGGAACAGTTTTGGGGCCTTTAATGTTCAATTTATATATAAACGATGTAGTTAAATATGTAAAGAATTGTGAAATTTCCATATTCGCTGACGACATGATGTTGTATACTGCGGGCAACAATTTACAAGAATTAGGTGATAAAATTAATAGTGACCTTGATAATTTGAATTCATGGTTGTGTGATAACAGTCTTTCATTGAATACTGATAAATCTAAATATATTATTGTCGCAAACAAAACTAAATTATCTAGATTAGAGTATGAAATACAAATCAATGTTAATAATGTACCATTGGAACAAGTCAGTGAAATTAAGTATTTAGGTGTCATTATAGATGAAAATTTGAGCTTCAAAAATCATTTTAGATATGTTATGAGTAAAATTTCGAGAAAAGTAAATTTTTTATCAAGAATAAGTAATTATGTTAGTGTCTTTTCAAAGTATTTATTGTACAAATCCATAATATTGCCACATATAAACTTTTGTTCAACAGTATTATACACCTTGCCTCAAAATGATATTCAAAACTTGCAGAAACTCCAAAATAGAGCATTTAGGATTATATTGAAGTGCAATAGGTACACACCTGTATCACTTATGTTAGAAACACTGAGTTGTTTAAATATTAGGCAGCACATAGTATTTAAAACTCTAGACCTTGTTCATAAAATAAAATATGGCAAGGTTCCTATGTATATCTTCGATCGTGTAAAATACGTTGAAGATGTACAGGTTACCAAACAAGGTCTAGCAAACAAAATGATTTCTATATTGATAAGTGTAGTACATCTAAATGCCTAAATAATTTAATGGCGAAAGGAATGATTTTATTTAATGGTCTAGATCCCAAATTAAAATTATGTGAGAATTATTATGAGTTTAAAAAATTATTGTATAATTTTGTAAAAAATAATATATAAAGTTGAAATATGTTATCTGATGTTGCATATATAATTTCTATTTTGTAAAGTGTATTAGCCGTGCTAAATAAAGTTAATTATTATTATTATTATTATTATTATTATTATTATTACATATAACGGACTTTTCAATAATAATTGCAGAATCAGTATTCTAGTTGAGATATGAGAGTGAGTTAAATTCAAAGCAAGTCCTCGGTATCCACATCCCCTCCATTGTGTAATGTACAAACACCGATTAAGTTGGTCAAAGGTATATTTTTATCGAAGTTTAGTGTGAAAAAATGTGATGACCAATTATTACTTATTTGTTACAACTTACCATGTGAAATAACTCCTTCTTCAAGCAGACATTGCCACATCCCTGCGGCTTGTGGCCTCGTGTGTATACTGGACGAAAGACCGAGCATCCAGTCCACAAGTTCGGTCCCAGGTGCACATCTCCGTATGAGACGTCCCGAAACTTTTCTGTCTTTTAGACAAGTATTCTGAGCTGGAATCAAACACAAATATTTGATGTGGCCGACGAAAAATCAAATAAGATCACGTAAAATGAGTGGAATTTGTCAGGAATAGGTTCCTGGGAAATGGTTCGAAGCTCAAAAGAGAATTGAAACAAAAATCCCTAGTTGAAGCTTAATTTGGGAAACAAAATCATGACCATAGATTGAATTTAAAATAAAATAGAATTAAATGAATGATAAATGAGTAAACAAAAAATATTTTGAAATCAAAATAAAAATAAACTTAAGAAAAAAATGAAATGATATAAAAAGTAGATAGATCGGCCTCAAATTTCAATTCTCACTTGAAAATGGTAAGAGATATATTACTAACCGAAACGTCGCGTGAATTCGGTTCTTGAGTCTTATCCTTAATCAGTGGTAAGAATTTATTAATATTATTAGAATTTGTTTTTATTTTATATGCATTTTATTTTATTAAATTTAATTTTTCTTTAATTTGCATTTCATTTGATTTCATTTTATGTTCGATTATTATTACCTACCATAAATTCAATTTATGGTCATAATTCTTTCTTTCACTCATCAAAATTTTTTTCAGTAGCTTCAACTAATACTTTTGTTAAAAAAAATACACATTTTGTTCATTAATCATTTTTTTGAATTGCTCTTGGAGTCATCTACTCAATCTTTTTGGTAATAGATGAAAATCTGAAGTCTGTGCTAACAGAAAAATATTTCGTTACTATATGCGAAGAATATAGATACTTCAGACTTCAGATTTAATTTTCGTGAGATAATCTAAATGTGAGTTTCTCCATATTTCCCAATAATGTACTATAAGTAGTATTCTGCCTTTTAACGATTGTGAATTTATGTTTTTGGACATCCGGGAGAAACTTAAAAATCTTTCTTAAAGCACCGTTCTTCATAATTCTTCTTATTTTCATTAATTCAGTAAAAAAGTCTATTTACTACACCATTAGATCGCATTCTTGTATATTTGAATTTGTTTGAAGAATCTAAAATTGACATCCCGATCTTTGGACTGGAGTACATGAAGAAGTTCTGTTACAAAAAAGTAGAAGTAAAAATTGGAGTAGAGCTATTCAATTCGTATAAAAAAATATAATAAGCGATTGATGTTGCAGTCAGTTAATTGATATTGCTTGATCTTTGCGAATTGAATATAATTTTCGGAGATGAACTGGTGAAAACTTGGTTTTTCATCAGTTCAAAAAAGGGCCCCCCATTTGGGGCCCTTGAAACTTGCCAAGATTGCTCAGTGGGAAAGGGTATTCTGACTGAAATAACAAACTCACTGATGCATTGCGGCCATCTTGAAATCATTCGAGCAAACAATGAGACTTGGAGTAATTTATTAGCACGGGAAATAAATTCTAGAACCTCTATTAATTAATCACAATGCATTCAGCAAAATGAAGGTTTTCAATTAACGACGGACATTTCATTTCTCAACAGGAAATGCTCCATACTTTAAGAACTTTCGTTTGTGTCGTTTTCGTCTTCTTGATGTTCTAAGAAATAAATATAGAATCGAGAATAACCTCCAATATTTGTTTCTATAGCAAATAACAATGAAATTAAATGAAAGACTCAGCGAATTGTAGATATAAATTAATTACATAAATTGAATTAAATTCGTTTAAATGTAAAGTTTAAGCGGAAAGCAAATTTTGTAAGGCCTTCCTTGAATTATGATTGTCAGTAATTGGATTTGTCTTCTCGCCTGGAAGGCATTACGCAAATTTTGATATAGAGGGGATGAATTTTGTTCGACATAATATAATGATAAATCCAATAATCATTTGAATCAGTAAACTAACTGCTAAATATTCTTTGTTGATATTATTTTTTAAATAAACAGTACCTGTTAATGCTTATCCAACTTTCAGATCTTAATTTAATTATATGTTGAATATATTTTTCCTAAATGATTTCCACCTTAATAGAAGTTTTTAATTCTACTTTATAAAATTATTACAATGAAAATATACAAAAACTGATATATTTTGAAAAGTCAAACATTTTGGATTATATTACGTATCTCATTGTATATACGTATCTCTAAAATATACTTTTCTAAATTACTCTGAAATATCTTAACACTAATAATAGTTTCAACAGACTTGGTGAGTTATTGAAAGCATTGAATCCTTCAATTCTTCATAGCATATACTGTTTTAAATTTAGAAAGTCTACAACTTTGGATATGTATACTATCAGTAAGTATTTCTAATATTATATCAAAGTATAAAGTGTAAATTATATATAGTTTAAAGTTAACTTTAACTCCATCTGATGTTTTATTTTGGCTGTTTTTGCACTTTATATTGTGTTTGTTTATGTTCGTGTTCATTTTCATAATCATTTGTGATATGCAGGTTATTTTCCGTTCTCAAAAATTCCATCCCATATCTACATTGCTCAATATATTTAATATTCTGAATTCTTGACGTAACGGGTGTTTTTTTAGTGGTTTAGAACTTTATGTTGGCATTACTGTTGAAGATGGCGACCGATTTAACAGCTGAGAAGTAATTTATTCTCAGTTTGGTTTGGAAATTCATCATGAATTGCCAACCAAACTGAGAATAAATTTACTTAACTTCTACTTAACTTTCACTTTAACTTTATTTTTATAAAGAGACAATTTTTATTAAGAGAATATGATGTTCAACATTTCATTTTATATTTGTGTTCTTTTTACTGTTGTTCATCATACCTTGTATAACATCAATAAACTTACTATTACTACTACTATCTAAGGAAATCACTGACATATGTGTACATTTTAGATGTGTTTGTTTGTGTTAATATATGTGTATAAATGTGCTTATTACGAGATGTGTTAATATATTTTATATGTGTTCAATATACCTTCCCGGAAATAACCGAAAACTTTTCAGTGGATACTTGAACTTTGAGCGAATGAAAAAATATGTTATTGCAGATGTTAATATTTTTATTATGTCAATTTTTGTGAATCATTTGTTGATTCATTTGTGTTTATTTATTGATTACACTAGAGAACAGAAATTTTGTTGTCTTAGATCTGTAACTGTTTTTTGACTGAATTTTGGTTCCTAAATTTGAAAATGATATCAATTTTTCTCAATCGCGTCAAGTTTTCAAACAACAGGATACCCTCTCTCTACCCTAAAAGTCATACAAAATGGGCATACTGAGGAAAATAAAGTGAGTACTAACCGGATATATGAGAATATTTTATTCATAAAAAGCTTATTATAATATCAAAAGTTAAATTGTGCTTATACAAAAAATAAAAGCAGATATTTGTGTAAAAAATTTTCGCTTATAATTTTTTCTAGAATGTTCGATCTGGGGGCATTTTCGCTTGATGCTCCAACGGTTATCAGCCATCATACTGACATTCCATCTACCTTGATATCGTACCTCCATGACCTTCAAATCTTAGTGGAATGGCTCAACCTGTTCATCACTAACAGCCCCAAGATTTTCTGGGAAGTTAGCAACATGGCTATGTAAGAAATGCAGTTTGATACTCATGTTACAGCCAAGGTTTTGAAGCTTTTTAAGAGTTGTTGAACAATTTCGACGTAATTCTGTGCTAGTGTATTTCCAAGAAAGTCCTCGACAATGACAACCAAGCATTCTGTTCGAGTTAGGTCATTGTTTCAATGAAACATTATTCATCTTTAATAAGTTGCCCAAACTGTGGCCAATTAAAGGCACCAGCCTTTATTTTCTCATATGACAAGTTAATAAATGCCGAAATGATATACTCAAGAGAGTCCCCCTCAGTTGACAAAGCTTTGACAAATTTCTTCATGAAGTTATCATGAAGAACCTAGTTTTATATGCAAAGACGGATATATAATGTTTTTTCTGTCGAAAAGTGGCTGATTTAGTATGTTTGGATTGCCTGGTTTCAGGTCAGATCATGGCGGCCACTTTGAATGCACCCAATGTTTCTCACGAGCTCTGCTGTGAGAAAACAGGGATACTTGGTATATCCGTGTCGCTTTCCAAAAAGGGAACCAACCATTTTAAGGTCAACACATATGATCCTGATGACACTGGTCTAAATTATATTGCAACAAGTCAATGACCTTCTTTATGTCTTCGTGTTCTTCATGCAAAGAAACCTGATGGTCTATTGGGACTGAATCATATAAATTTCTATTGTGGAGGAGAACACACTTCAAGCTACGTTTTGAGCTATGTATAACAAGAGCCATTCAGTTCGTTATAGTCTGAAATTCCCAATTCTTTCATTGAACCAGCTATGTTATGTCAATACACATATCTATCAGCACTCCGACAGGACTGCAGAGATACACTTTCTCTCGATCGAAAGTAGGCGACTTGAGCTCCTTTTTCTAACAAGGTTTTGTTCGTGCAGTTTTGATGCTAAAAGTTCTGACACTTTTTTGGATTGCCCGAAATCTAGTATCAAGTCATTTAATTCATGCTGATTAAATCCTTTACAAATAGAATCATCGTCAACTTCAAAATCGTTGTCGCTGGGGTCACATCGATCGTCGCTCACCTCATCTACTTGTATTTCTAAAGAGGTTAGTTAATTCTTGAAAAACTGGCAAAGGAATTTCAGCTGACAGTAGACTAGGAGAATCTATTTTATATTTGTTTTTCTATTATATCCTGAAGTTTTTACTATATACAAGTAACAATCTTTGGAGTGGTCTTTGGGTTCTCGCTAAATCCTTGGTATACCAAACGGAAGTTTACCACTTCTTCCTTTGGTCCACATTCTCAAATACTCCAGTATAGTATGCGCAAAAACTGTAGAAAAAAAACTTGACGTGATAGAAGAAAATTCATTAAAATTTTGATATCAGCATGTCAATTTACCTCTAGAATTATTATTACAAATTCTAGATTATGTTACAAATTGTTCCCCAGTGTTATCAAACTTCACATCATACGGTATCTAGACTGTTATATCTGAACTATATCTGAAGAAAAACTCATAAATCGTTTACGGAACACCACTGTATGCTTCGCAAAAATAATGGAAGAATCAATCACGGACCTTTGGCTTTATATTGACATTTCAGCTCTTCCTGTTCAATAAATGTCAATGAACTTATTGCATATATGCAGCTATTCTATCAGGGATGTATTAACCACTAACATGAATAATTACATTCCGAATTGTATGGGCAAACTGAAATAATCGTAAAATCTATTTTCACTACCACAATAATTGTTTACATGTTTCATGAATTATTGACTGATTTACAGCGTTGAATATTCATTTCGAAGAATTGTAATTGGCATTTGAAAATACATGGAGAAATCCAGAAAAATCCACAGAACCGGAAACAACATAAATTGGAATTATACGATGTAAATTGTTAACTTTGAAAATGACAATAAACGTTTGCAGAATTTTTGTTCTATTGTAAAAATACAATCCTTGAACTTTTATTATCATGAAATACTAATTGTGAAAAATATTCACAGTTATCGAGGGTAAGTACATATATATGTCTTTCCGATGGCTCTACATGAGTGTCATCAGGTCGTATAAAAAAAAGGAATACACACACGCAAATAGATGATTAATCGATTTTGTGTTATCAGTACTGGTAGCATAGTGCTTAGAAAGCCAACGCGTCCAGAAGATAGATCTAGGTTCGAATCCTAGGTGAGATATGGATGTTTGTGTAGTAATAAATATTGAATGATATAAAGTTTATCATATTTCCTCGTAAAAAATTCTGCTTTGGCATGAAAAATGGGATTTAAATAAAGGTACGATATACTTTTTACCATCCCAATCTTTTTTTATAATTGTCAATGATCATCATTTGAAAATGAAATGCTTACATCGAAACATTTTTATTATCACATCCTCAGTTTTTTAAAATTATAATAATGTGAAAAATGTTTGAATAATTATAGTGAATAAATTTCTCGAAAATTGAAAATATTCATGCTGAATTATTTTGACCTTAAATTGTTCAATAGCATTTGGTCTTGGATGAAGTAAAAAGAATACAGGTTTTATTTTATTTTTTGATTGTTTTCGCAAAAACATTGTTTTACTGTGAATGATTTTCAATAATGATTGTTCGATATTATTGCTTCATTGATAATTGAGAAAATACACAATTGTTTGGCAAGATGGGTAAATTGAAGAATTCTACTGCAAAAAACCAAGAAGAGAATACAAGTGAAAATATCTTTCTTCGTTATTCGGGTCTGTTCTTGCAGAAAATCAATCAGTATTCCGGAATGCTGGATCGCAAATTTTAATCGAAAACTTTTAATTGGATGAATTTTCGTATATATAGCTCTACAGGTGAATGATTGTAGCAAATTCAGATTTGTCTCCGTCAAGTTTTTCAAAGGAGTTTATTAGATTTATTAAAGGAAAATCTTGAGTGGAATTATTTATATAAATGTTAATGTGACAATTTTTTATATAACAGAAACAAAACAGGTTGAATCCTTCATATTATTCATGATTTTCGTTTTATGAACCAATAAGAACCGAAGAATTTGAAATCGTTTCTTCATTTGTGTTAAAATGATGAATTGTAATATAAATCCAAAACCACAAATGTGAGGAGAATTTGATTCATTTATTTATTTAACATACACTGGTTTACAGGACAAGTCCTAATTACAAAACAGGAAACGCAACATATACAAAAAACAAAATTGGTAGTACAAAAGTTTCAATTTTGTTTTATTTTCAATGAAAGAGTTTGTGATATGAATCCCAACTGATGGAATGAAATGAAATAATTAAAGAAGTAAAAAAAACTTGAATGCTGACCAAACTTATACATACATATAAATTTAAACACACAAATACATATACAATCACATATTAACACTTTATACACACATAATTATATGAGTGAATATGAATTCTGTTCGTGAATACATATAGATAATTGTTTTATCAGAGATTATGTATATCAAGAAAACTTGCATTAATATCAGTAACATGACAGTTGAAACTATCCACCTTAGCTCTTAAAATATTACATTGTTCACACATCGTGTACAATGGCGAAAATTTTAGAACATTCGTTCTAGCTGCTGGAAGGTAGAACGTGAATGCGCTTCTGGAAGAAACTCTTGGGACAATGAAATTAAGCTTTTGCAATAATTCCTGACATTTCACTTTATTGTTAATTATTTTATGCAAGAAGATTGTTGCATGGCTTTTCTTTCGCGCACTGAGTGTGTCCACATTATGTCGACTTGTAAGCGTTTCATGTTGTATGCCTATAGGTGGATATATTCCATCAATTCTGAAGCTCAAAAGTTTCAGGAAATTTCGCTGTATAGACTCCAGTTGATCAATGTGTAACTGATAACCAGGATTCCAGACTGTTGATCCGTATTCGAGTTTAGATCTTACGAAAGCACAATACAATGTTTTCAGAGTTGATATATTGCTAAATTCCTTTCCAACACGAACAATGAAACCATATACTCTACAGGCAGCGGTTACTGTAACATTGATATGTGGCACAAAAGTTAGTTGAGAATCAAAGGTTGCGCCAAGGTCAATAAATGTATTGGGTCTTTCCAAAATATTATCACCAATTTCATACTTGAAATTAATCAAATTATATTTTGTAGAGAACGACATTACATGACATTTGGAGATGCAGAGGTTTAATTTGTTGAAATCACACGAATTTACAACATTACGCAAGTTTCTTGCAATGCGTTCACAGTCACCGATGTTGGAAATATGATGAAAAATCTTAAATTCATCTGCGAACAATAAACCCTCAACATCAATGACATCTGTTATATCATTTATGAACATTGTAAAAAGCAGAGGACCAAGTATGGAACCTTTAGGAATTACAAACATCTATTCATATAAACTGTTCACTTACAAAGAAGCAAAGTCCTGAGAGCCCATCCGATTCTTCCTATGGTTGTACTAGGAGCTTCGGTGATGGGTTCTGCTGGATTGGGCTGATCAGGTGATACAGATCTCCTGGGTGGAGATGACCCAGATTGCATCACTGCTCGTCCGATACTCACGTTCGTTCCGAAACCTAGAATGTAGATCAAAGATTACACTGTGAAGCAGCAATTATATTGTCTTAGATCTGTGACATGTTTTTCATTAAATGTTGGTCCCGAATTCAAAAATGTTATCAATGTTTTTCTATCGCGTCAAGTTTTCAATCTCCAGGGTACCCCCTATTGACACTAAAAGTCATACAAAATGGGAAATGGAGAATACATACAGACAAAAATGAAGTGTTTACAAACCAAACATATTGGAATATTTTATTTATACAAAGGTAATTATAAAAATAAAAGATATATTGTGTTTATACAAAAAATAAAAAAATATATTAGGTAAAAATTTTCGCTTATAACTTTTCCTATAATGTTCAATCAATGTGGTCATTCTTGCTTGAGGCTCCAACAGTAGTCAGTCATCATACTGACATCCCATCTACCTTGATACCTTTCCTCCATGACCTTCAAATCTTGGTGCAATCGCTCACCCTGTTCATCACTAACAGCGCCAAGATTTTCTAGAAAATTAGCAAAATGGCTATGTAAGACATGCACAGATCAAGAAAGCTTTTTGAAGCTTTCTAAGATTTGTTGAACAATTTCGACGTAATTCTGGGCTCATGTGTTTCCACGAAAGTCCTTGACAATACGTTTGAATGCCAACTAAGCACTTTTTCAAGTTTGGTCATTGTTTCAATGAAACGTTCATCTTCAATAAGTTGCCGAATCTGTGGCCCATCAAAGACACCAACTTTTATCTTTTGACATGACAAGGTAGGTAATGCCGAAATGATATACTTAAAACAGTCCTCTTCAGTTGAAAAACCTTTAACAAATTGTTCATGAGACCTAGTTTTATATGCAAAGGTGGTAATATAATGTTTTTTCTGTCGACAAGTGGCTGATTTAAAATGTTTGGATCACCAGGTTTCAGCTCTGATCTTGGCGGCCACTTTGACTGCACTACTGCTTCTCACGAGTTCTGATGTTCCTCATACATAGAAAACAGGGATACTTGATATATCCGTGTTGCAAGTCAATGACCTCTTCATGTCTTCGTGTTCTTCATGCAAAGAAACTGAATGACCTATTGGGATTGAACCATATAAATTTCCATTGTTGGATGAGAACAAACTTCCAGTTTCGTCGACAGGAGTGCAGTAGGGCTTTCTGTAATTCACGTTCAGTTCCGCGAAGCGTAATAATATGTCAAACAACTGTAGAAAAAAAAATTGAAGTGATAGGAAAGAACTCATTGAAGTTTTGGAATCAGCATGTCAATTTGCCTCTAAAACGGCCTAAAAATCGAAGTCGACAGAAATTATGTTACAAATTGTTCCCTAGTGTATTTAAATAAAAAAATGATAAGGAAATGAAAAAATAATAGAGGGAATACTAAGTAGCTATGGTATATTAGCGCATTCTGGTGTCAAATTATCCAAGTTTTGGGTTAGTTTAATGTTGCATTGAAAAGTATGATTTTTATACCTATACTACCCATCTATCTATATAGATCGCTGGTTGTTATTTAAATATACATATATTTTCAACTTTGTTTCAATATAGCGATCCATGATGTAGGACTATATCTTGCAACATGTTACCGAGTATGGAATTCCGTAAGGAGTTATTCCTCATGAAATGAATACAACTTTTATGAATATACAGAATATCAATTTATTTCGCTCCATATAACCGAGAGGTAAATATACAAAACCCGCGCAACCGAAGGGAATAGTAAGAAGCCTGGGGTTAAAACCCGTGAACGATATTCTAGAAAGCAATCTCCTCAAGTATGAAGTCATGAAATCTCCATTAAAACAGAATCTCCTCTTTCTAGATTCAATAAGATTCCATCTATTTTTTCATTCCTCAGTAGTGAGGACACTTGTGAATCCATTTTAGATGTTGTTGAGAAAGTAAGATTTCAGGAAGATTGAATGAAGTGCAACATCAGTGTGAGAAAAAATTAAATTTTACGATTCGTCTGCATTAAGGATAATATTTCTCCATATTTCTTTTTCCTTATTTCAGAAAGAGTACCTAAGATTGAAAAGATATTTCCATAAATTCTGAAACACTGTTCCGAGTCATTACCAAGGATTTATAACCTTTTTAAAAATATCTGAAGAAATTTTCAGAAGAAAAATTTTTGGTGAACTATAATTGTTGAATGTAGTATTTCAGTAATATTTCTGAAAAAATCACTATATAATATCGGAAACTGGAAATCTAATTGCTTTACACGAAGCAACTTTCTCGTGAAGATAAATCTCACATTTTCAGTTTTTCAGATTTGAGCTTCGATATGTCACATAAAGCGCCCTAAAATTCAATAAGACTTTTAAAATTTCATTCTTATTTTGACGACAAAGTTTCGAATAATAACATGTAGATTACAGTATTATAGTAAAATGTGAACGTCAAATTTGAAAGCAATTATGTTTGTGAAATGTTTTTTTGAAAATTATATAAGATTATATCTCCTTCGCTTGTTGTATTTTCATATCTTGGTGCATATTCATGTTCTTATCATTAAGACTATTCCGTATTTTCAAAATGTTGCTTTATTAGTAGTCCATGAATTATTCGGTAAAAATCGATGCATAAAATTAGTTTATTATACCTCAAAATATTATGTACTAGAAAAATTATTTGATATGAATAAATTCACAAAGAACAGTTGTCAAAAGAAATGTATCAACCTAAATGACAAATTCACAAATACATAATAATGAACTTTTATTGTTTTGAGAACTCCTAAAAAAATGATTGATTTCAGATTGTCGAATTGCAATTTCCAATATTCGCCACAGAGTACATAATCACTCAGTATATGATAGAATCGAATCGATTAATCTTAGTGGATATTAGAAAGAGGATCAGTGGTGACGTAAAATATATCGTGATAAAAGTTCAACTTTTTTAACGTAAAAAAAGGGGAAGGTAAATTGGCAAAAGGCTTCTATATTAATATTTATATCCAAGCTTCTTTTGTGAAGCTTGGATATAAATATTGCTCATGGCAGTTAACCCTCAGAATATTGAATTCAGTTTTCACATTATAATAATTTCAGTTTAGAATTCTCTCAGAATTTGTCGTCAGTTTTGGGGATGAGTTCATAGAAGCAGTGTTTAAATTATACTGAAAGATTACATATTCGATAAGATAATTATGTATTATTATAATAATATATTCGTAAAAAGTATCATTATAAGAATTATAATAATGAAGATTGAATGAATTTGAAAATGGACAATTTGTGTCATTTATTGCTATTTAATGAGTCTTATTTATTGAGCTAAGTTACAACATTCCAATATTACAGTTACAATATACCAATTTACAAATACAGTTACAATATTACAATTTAGTAATATTGTATACTCTTGATCATGGGTTAACCAGCCAAAACATATCTAGAGTTTTTAATATATTCAGTGAAACTCAAGTCAAGTGTGTTAATTTATAACTTTATAGTTTTCTAAAATAATGTTTAATCAAGAGATAAGCGAAACGTCCTTGCTATTTATTAAAAATGCAAGCAATGCTAAACTCGCTGTTACCTTTCGAAGAATAACAAGAGTAACATTGTATACTCTTGATAATGGGTTAACCACCCGAAACATATGTAGAGTTTTTAATATATTCAGTTAAACTTAAGTCAAGTGTGTTTACTTTTAATTTTATAGTTTTTTAACATAATGCTTCACCAAGAGATAAGCGAAACCGTGTGTGTTGTGTGTATGTGTGTGCTTGATGTTAAACCGTGGTATTCGTTCATTGTCTACGAAATGTGAGAGCATACTATTCTATACATGTAAAGTGTTCCATGTAAATCTCCAGACAATGGATTTTACCGGGGGAGCTTGGAGACTATTGAATAATTTATAAATATTCCAAATAAGCAGGCTTTGCAATGCTTCATATCACGGCATGTTTACTCAATGCCTTAACAGTAAATAACAGACATATTCTGTAATTTCTTCGAAGAAGATAGAAACGTACAGCTGTTTTGAATTTCTTGTACGCCGAGAAAGATATTCTGTAATATCGAAAATAATGGTTTGTTAAACAGCATCTCAAAACATTAAAAAAATAAAAATATAACAATTCAAAGAAAAGCATTCACTTTTTTCTAATTTATCAAGAGTATTTATCTTAATGAATCTTTCAGGCCGGTTTAATTTTTAACTGATGAAGCTTCAATAGGAAGTAAATGCGTAAAGGAAGTACATTTAAAGCTACGGATTCTCTCAGAATACATAAAAATTATGAATGTATTGTTGTTGTTGTTTTTTTATTAGATTAATGAACTTTTTAATGAATTGATTGATTTGATATTCAAATGACTTCTTACTGCAGCGGAGTTTTCGCATAACAAATAGGTGAGCATGCCGAAAAAAGTATGACATATCTTGAAAAATTGGCCTAATTGCATGAAAATTTTTAAGTATATTAGACATATGTTTCACTAATTCATCATAAACTGTTTGAAATTAAATTTATCCAACGTTTGATATAGATAATAAATAAATAAGGAAATGAATAAATAAATAAACAAATTGAATAAATATGTAGGTAAATGGATAAATTTATTGCATTGGATTACAATGCTGTCAATGAATCCTGAACATAGTAAAACAACAACGTGACAGGTTTGAGACTACGCATTCGAAATATTCAAAGACACTTCAAATGGATTCTCCAAAAATTATATAATATGCCTTGCGTAACAAAAACTTTTTTATTTTAGACACATACTGTATTGAGCCTTTTCATATTAGATGGTAATTTATTAAATTAGCAATTTATGATTCTAATGCATGTACTCCAATGCTTATGTATGTTCCAATATTATTACTTTGAAAAATTATTTTTCAATTTTTTATGGGGAACTACTTGCCATTTCGGTAGCATTGGAACATTTGGAAATAATGGATCATCCAAATCGCAAACGTGTGGTCATCTCAGATAGTCAAAGTGCGCTTTTGTCTTTAAAGAACATTAAATTTAATCACTCCTTATCTTATATACATAAAAAAATACTCCTTAGCTTGCACAACTTAAATCAGAGACATTTCCAAATAGTGTTCATGTGGGTTAAATCACATCAAGGTGTGTTAGGAAATAAGATGGTGGATAACGCAGAAAAAGCTGCCTGCAAAGACAGAATCATCCCTATGAAGTTAGTATATACAGATCTATATATCACAAACATGAGATCTCCATAAATGGACAGATGAATTTCATTCAATAGATAAAGGCAAATTTTACAAGTCCATACAGCCAAATCCGTCAACAAAAGTTTGGTTCAAAGACGCCCAGTATGGAAGAGCTTTTATCAAGACAGTGAGTCGACTAAGAAGCGGTCATTTTCTTAGTCCCGTTTATTTACACCAGAATTGGTGGTATGAAACAAGATAATTTGTGCATTTGTGGAGAAATTGGCAACATAGATCACTTACTACTCTTCTGTAGCAATTACAGGCATGAATGCATAACACTACTACAGAATATACAGAAAACGATGAAGTATAATCAGCCTTTCAACGTAGCCTTTTTATTATCGCTCCACAACATACAGATTTATAAGGTTTATTTAATCACGTTACTTCTATTGGCCTAAAAATTTGATATTTCGTTGCAAGAAATTTTGCTTCGTTTTCTTGTGTTTTCATAAAATTTACCAGATCGACTAAATTATGTTGGCTAATGACATTTGTCGAGACCATTCTTTCGTTAAATAAAAAAAAATTATTAAATAATGTCACAGACGAGGAATCGAAAATTTTTGAAACATTGTTGTGACATAATTTATGAATTATTCAATTAATGAATCATAGATTCTGCATGATCCACGGAAACGGACACCAAAATCACTCTCAAAATTCTTTTTGCGTCACAAATATTCTATACGATTTGTTGCTTTACCCGAAAGCATGATATTATATTGGATCTGTGAATACATCAATGAATATTATTCATTCACTATGTATTTCAAATCCAAACTGCGTTCCAAAGTTGAATTAACGCAATCGGACTTGTTGAGCCTATGACACAGCAGATTTCCATGCTTATCCCATGAGAGATACATCTCCAAGCACACCCCAAGAAACCAAAAATAAATCAAACTCAATATAACTAATTCTATAAGTAAATCTCAAAAACCAAGATAACGTACAATCAATGGATTAATAGATCAAGAGGATTGTCGAGTATATTACTGAACTTTGTAGAATTCAGGAGAATCTTTCAGTTATGTTATATTTTTTCTGTGTATATACCACGAAAAATATTCAATCCATTTGACATATGTTTCAGGCAGCTAACACTGAATTAGTTTCACTAAACTCTTGATAATAGTTTAGTACCCCGATATATCTATCCAATAAATTTTTGTCTAATTTGAGCAGTTGCTTTGAATCATCTTATGAATTTATATACCTCATTCAAAACAAGAATGAAAGAATCATTACTTGCCTTAGTCAAAATGTCTGCATGGAAATGGAAATACTTTCTGCTTGTAAATATAATTATTTAGATTTTTTTTTTTCATTTCGATAGGTTAAGATTTTTTCATAATTATCACCATTACCCTGTTTTCGTACTAATTGCTCATAATGTCTCACAACTTGTTATTTGTCTTGTGTTATTACTAAACGATTTTCCGAACTTTTTACACGAATCCCTTTTCACAAATACGAAACTTTTCACACAAAAACTTATAGCCAGTCATTATCAGAAATTCATTACACCTGCCATTAGACAACACGAACTGAACTGACGCGGGAAAACCGAGCTTGGGTTTTCATCAGTTTCTCCACTATTACGGGAGTGGTTTCCGCGGGGGTGGTCAGTGGGGTGCATACGTTGAAATATGGGGGAAATGAGGCGAGCAACTGTTAGTCACTTTCCTCGACCAAAATAGGAGTGAAACGAAATGACCATATGAATGTTTTGATGAATGTTCTGGGAATACTTAGGAAATACTTGTTACTCATTTAATTGGGGAAGAACTTGAATGTCAAACCCCTCATGACGAGTGCTTGAGGTCGGATGAAACAAATTATTTCAATCATGAAGTGAATATTGAAGAAAAACACAGCAATTTATTTCTTAATTATCAATTAGAATGATTAATAATTTATTAAATCAATCAATTACAATACTTAATTAATCTTGTTTATTGAATATTTGAATATTGTGTTTTAACTATTTGATGAAAAACGAAGGATTTGAATTTCATGATGTTTTTCATTGTGAAATTGTCCACAATGTGACATTCCAAAAAGAATGTCAACTTCTATTGAAATTCGGGTCACAATTTTCTGGCAATTTTAATTGAAAAATGAATGAAATATAAGATAAATCTCTGAATTCGATTTAGACTTTTTATTGAATAACGTGACGTTTTCGTCAGCTGGCCGATTTCTTCAGATGCTAACAGAATATGATTTAACAACAAATTTGACAAATCGAAATTTTTGATTCAAATTAGAAAACTCTACACAAAATTATGAAAGTATACAACTATATTTATGGAAATAGTGAAAATTAATGGACTCAGCAATTCTGGGAATTTGCTCAAAGGGCATAAGCCTTTGAGCCTATGATTTTAATACAACTTTTACTTGTTTACTATTGGTACAAATAACAACTCTATGTTTTGAAACCATGTCTTTTCTATAAAACTTGTACAGTCTTTGTTACAGTTAAATTTGGAATATTTAAATTGTTTGAAATATATTTAATAGTGTTGGCGTTTACTTGATATAAATCCATTATAATTGAATATAAACTTAAATTCAAACACTTGAACTTATGATTTACACTTTATTGACTACATAACATGACGGTTTTCGCCGATAAAAACGACTTCTTCATGTCGTGTCTTCACCTGTGACCTGTGTTTTTCAAATTTGTTGTTATTATTCTGTAAGTATCTGAAGTCGTTTGTAACGTCGAAACGCGTCATGCTATGTAGTCAATAAAGTGTAAATCATAAGTTCAAGTGTTTGAAATATCTTATATTTTATTATAATAAATAGGCATAAAGCAAATGACATTACTATTTAATATTTCATAGAGAATAAAATGAAATAGTGTGTTGATTTGTAACAATCAATTTATTACGATTAGAAAACTGTTACGAATTTGTGAGGTAATGCGAAGATTGAGTTTATTGAGTGTTGAATGAGGAAAAATGAAGTTGTAGATGTTAATGTAGATATAGTTTTGATCTCAAACTACTGAAAGATGGTTGTATGATAGAAATTGCAATAATAATAAGAAGAATTGCAAGACTAATCATCACGTTTGATGAACGGAATTCAAAAACTTCTAATTATATAATTATGAACTTAATATTTGAAGTAGCATTGAAATAAACCAGAGACTTTGAATCGAATGATATCAAAATACCTCCAATAAAAATGATTGAAGAATTTTCACCAAACTGTTATTATATAAATATGAATATTTTCGGTTCATTTGTGAATATACATTAATTATATTCGAATTTAGGAAGCTAAAACAGCGCACATTTAAATTGTTAATCGTTTTATCCTATTTTTTACTTTATAATTTGGTACTTTCTAATTCGTGAATTTTTAGAGAAAAGGAGTACTTTTTCAGTATATTTTATGGGTTATTTCAACGGTTGTGTGATTTTCAGAATAATTTCACGATATGACCTGTAAGTTGGCCATCTAGTTTGTGCAACTTAACCCAATTAGATCATTACCTCTATGGTTACATAGTATCATGCCTACGACAATAACCCAGAGACTATTGACAGTTTGGACAGAAGTAAGAAGTACACGTTTTATAATCGAAAAACACACCACCATCCCGAAAAAAATGTGTGTCCCTCAAAATTAAGCCACAGATCCCGCAGCCACAGTTGCCACATGCCCAAAATCATATTTAAACATCAATGCTAGAAAATAATTTACTCAATGATTTATTTATATTAGAAATTGTCTGATGTATTTTATTACAACTGGAAGTTCTCCGCCTCGAAAAATACACTCTGTAAATATCGTCAGTGTTATAATCTGATCTCGTGGGACACTGTGAGAGCATCAAGAGCCGCTAGGGAGATCTATGTTCGACTCCCTGTTAAAATATCTATCTTCCGTGTATCCGCGAGTTCCATATGTCAATATAAAATATATGAAAAGTAACGTACTTAGGAAAGGAGCCCAATGTATTTTCAGCTCTGGCGCTAAACTCTAGATATATCTTTAGAGATAGAGGAACTTGAAAAATTAAGGTAATGATGAAATATACAGTTGGAAATTGCCATAGCGAACATTCCTGTCCTCTTCGAAGATAAATAAACCTACAATTCTATGCTATCACTTTTATTTAACTCACATTTTTATGTCAGATAAAAATTCAGATGTTGGTTTTCCATTTGAACTTCCAATTCCTTTCTTTTAAATTTTATTACAATGAGTTGGTTTTGGAATAAAGACAATTTCGTCTGAAAGGTCAGATGAAATTTCCGCAGAAGAGAAAATCTTATTATTAATGAATTCGTTAAAGTGGAAACTGAGTCGATTCCTTTGTTAAAAAGAATAATGAGGAGCAGAAACAGGAGATGTGACAGGGTTGGTCTTTTAGAAATGCACCCTCATTTTTATAGATGCGGAAGACGTAAACTCATGATAAGCTTGAAATTCTGCGGACATTTCGCTTTTTGTGTTCTGTTTTGCTGCAGCTTCTTTTCTCAGTTTTTGCACCGAAATATTACCTCTCCATAAAATAATATCTTATAAAAATATTTCTTGTTTATCATTTGATAATATAACTTGAAGATATGCTTCTCATAATCTGTAGCGCATCTCTAAGACAAATTTATCTATTGTTGAGTCTCGGTACATAAATACCCCATTCTAGATTCATGTTTCGACTAGAGAGATATGAAACATGAACGGTTGCGTTATTTTTTTTTACTTTGTATGATGAGTCAAGAGCTTACAGCAGAAAAGTAGGAACAATGGTAGGAGAAATTCTCTCTTGAATAGAATGATGAAGTCCATACTTTTCACTATCATGAATAGGCTTGCAGTTTTTTGATAGGAGTCCGGTAGGGTCGTCGACTAGACAAGCAAAAAGCTTCTTGCATTGCACTAGTACATCAATGTTGAATGGAGTTTAACGTTTCACATCAGTTTGATTACTACTCATGTAACTATAGGTGAACTATTGCAGCTGATTAGATTGGTGGAATGCTGATATTCAGTCATTATTGCATAGTAAATTTCAAACGACATACTCATTTGAGTAGATTAATGAACTTCTTGGTTATTCATCTGGAAGCATACATACCTCACTTGATGTAGACTACCCCTCCCAAGTGTTTGCGGTGTGCTATTTGCAGTTGCCACAAATAAGGAGAACCCAAAGATATTAATCGCGAACTGCTGTTGGGTTATAAAGTCACGAACTGCATTAAGCAGACCTTCTCCTGGTATGTTTCTGGTGACATGAATTTCCTTCATCATTTTCGATGTTTACTTTGCTTCCAACGAATATTCGGTTACTATTCGGATGCTTTTATTATATTCGGCCGAATACCGAATATCTACATATTATTCTGCCGAATACCGAATACTTAATTAATATATTTTGTTATAAGGAGATAATTGGTAAAATGGAAAAAAAATCGATTCATTACGTATATATTCATATTTTCATTTCTCTAATAATCATTTGGGTTGTCAATGGTACATAACACAGGTAATGTACAATGGTACATAACATAGTCATTACAGAACATACCAAATTATTTATATATTTATTATTATAATTAATTAAGGGTATGTTCTGTGATAGTCATCTTTGTATTAGAAAAGTTAAGGATTCTATGTATTTAAATTATTGTCGTAATCAAAATTGAAAAAGGTAAGGTTTTCATCTCTTTTATATAATCATTTAATATTCATTGGTACATAAAAGGGGTACATAATCACCTTCTGTATTAAAAAAGTTGAGAATTTTTCCATGCATTTGAATTATTTTCAAAGATCAAAATTTAGAAGAGGAAGGCTATGGTGTAGAAAGACAAATTTTTCTGTATTTTTAGGAAGTAGTATACTTCTTTTTTTATTCGTAGTCCATTTTAGCTTCAAAGAAAAGACGCTATGAATAAACACTACTTCCTGGCGCCGACAAATAATTCGCCTCAACCTTGATCGAACACGGAAATTTAAATTTCCTTGCTTGCCACCACGTATACGGATTTTCATGGCGTGATATATTACTAATACTTTAGAAAAGTTCCATTTCTGTTGAAACTGAATTTTTGTATCCTGATGTGTTTCTATGAGCTGTGGTTTCTTCTGCTACCACCTTTTTCGAAGCAATCCATAAAAGTTGAGTGAATAGTCTGATTTAGCTCTTCAGTTCGCATCCTCTTGGTCAAAATAGGGAACGAACACATTTATATGCTATCGATTAATACAACTGCTTCGCTTTTTCGTTTTGCAGTTAATTGGTGAAAACATCGTGGATTGAGAAAGGTAGCCACCAAATGATTTTTACTCGTTGTAATGTCTTCAAATCGTTCTTGTAACCCGTGTTGTATGACGAGTATTGCTTGGCTTAATTTGGATGTTCGCTCTCTTGATATGCCGAATACCTTTGCCTAATATTCAGCTATTCGGTCAGGGCATTCGCCGAATATACGATATTTGGTGTACTGCCGAATATACTATTCGTTACAAGTCTTATGTTTACCGTTTCGACTATTTTGGATATTTACAAAAAAATTCAAATTTTTAAAGGAATTTTCAAAGCTGAAGGGAAAAAACCATTCTCAAAATATTTCCAGACATTACCAGAAAATCAACCTTCAGTCAAAAAAAAAAGGTTTTTGGGATGATTTGTAAGTGAATGTCCCTTAAATTTACACCCTATATATGAAATTTATATTTTATCAAGGAGTGCAGTAAGAGATAATCCATATTTTATCCTATAGCTGCCTTCATAAAGTTATATTGTGTTATGTTTAATTCTTTAGTTATGTTGTGCGGTGTTATTTTATGCTTGAACATATGGATCAATACGTATAGGCATAAAATAACACAATAGTTTGTTTTTTATTGATAATTTTATGAATTGGCATACTATGTCTTCCCGAAGATTAAAGCAATAATTAAGTCGAGAGCACATTGAGAAGGAATTAAAAAGCACATCGAAAAGAAAAAGGAAGGTTGCTTAGTATGAAGGTTTATGTAGGTATATGAAGAAATGTTGTGTTATCATACGTAAATGCCAGCCTAACTTTGCAGAAAATTAATTTCATGGTCATTTTCTCGAATAAAATGTATTTTGTCATCAAAGACCAAGTCCAATCCTGGAAGTATAGGACACAAGAGAATTAAAAAATCTTCCACGAAAGAGTACACCTAAAGCGAAAAAGAGAAGTAATTTTAATTGAAGCTTCTTATAATTATTCACTAGTTAAATATCCTCCCGTTAATGGGATTCCTAGGGCAGTATCAGACGTTGAAGAAGAAAAGTGGAAGGGCTTATAAGACTCTAAAATAAAGCTTGCGAAAACAGAAAAGAATGGAAACTTGTTGTCTTGGAATTAGATGTTTTAATTGTGAGAATGCATTCCATTTGAAGCAAAAAACGCATCTGAGAAAATATAGATGAGGTCTACAGAAATAAATAATTCTACCTGTATGTTTTCACTTCTGATAACAAATGCTAACACTTTTTGATAGGATAAATACAATAATATTTATACTACAGAATGAAATTTATATTCTGATATGCAATGAGAGGAGCGAGGACATGACGAGACTTATACAAGCTTATATAAATATTTCAATGAAGATTATCAAATATTATTTCAAGAAAAATCATCAAATGTAGAATATAAAATTTTAAGGAAAGGCTTAAAATGAAAGCCTTTTCGGTTGAGCACTAAGCACTTTTCCTTTACTTTCAATATTTTCAGCGATTCAGAGAGGTGAAATTCAAATCTTGTTATATATATATTTAGGGAGTGTTGCCGTTATGATAAAACTTTCGAAATATTTTGGGTTATCGGCAAAAGACGGGCAGAACTAATTCAAACGACTAATCGTCAGCAATTTTTGAGGTTTATGTCATACTATAGGTTTTATGTTTTAACCTCCAAAAGCTAAGTTAAAACATAGAACATATAGTATGACACATCAACAGTTTTGTACGTTGATGTGTCATACTATATGTTCTATGTTTCAACCTCGCTTCAGGAGTTTGTTGTACATTTAAATATCTTACGTCGTTTAGCACTGTTGCATTTATATTTAACATTATTATAATAACTATTGGATGCCTTTGTGTTGTTTTTGTTGGTTTATTGATTTGTGTCAGATGTAGGTTTCCTTGTTCTACAAACTGTAACTGATTAATTGACACCTTGTCTATATTTTTAGTATTCCTGAAGAAGAACGAAAATCTTTCGAAATATAGAATTGGTGACGATTAGTCGTTTATATCATATATATATATATATATATATATATATATATATATATATATATATATATATATATATATATATATATATATATATATATATATAGTTTCAAGATTCACAAATTATTGAGACTCCCAATCGAAATATTTCAAATAAAATTATCAGAGAGCTGTCCACACAAATGTCAACAAGAACGAACCTTTCCCTTTCGAGAGTGAATATTAAGTGCGCTTCGAAAATCATCGAACTTGTTGAAGGATAATAAGTTACAATTGTTTCATCATTATTATGAATGATCGTATTCAATCATTCAATTAAGAATCATGACTCACTTCAATCAAGAATCAAAACTCCCCAGGACCTATATCCGAATGAGGAGAACGTTAGTTCGTGAACTATTCAAGTGAGCTCCCTCTATCGAACAAAAGACGTATAAACTCTCCCCAGCATTCTAGATTCCTACTCATGCCAACATAAGTAAGAGTACGTAGAGGCTTTGTAGACATTTCATTCGACACAACAGTACTTTGTCTGCAATGTGTGAAACTGGTCCCATACCTAATCCCTTCAGATTAAACACAGCCGGGCAAAATTCGGAGCGCACTCAATATTCATTCTCGAAAGTGATTGGTTCGTTCCCGATGACAACATTTGTGTGGACAGCTTACAGAAAGCTGTTTTTTTTGAAAGAAAATTTTGAATTTTGAAAAAAAAATTTATTCGAAATATTTGCCTATTTTCAGTAGTGATATAGTAACACTAAAAAAATATATATATATATATATATATATATATATATATATATATATATATATATATATATATATATATCATGCCAATCACTATAGACTTAAATGTATTTTAACTTATATTTGCTGTATGTTTCGAGATAGTCAATTTAATCAGTCCCTGTCTAAACTTTGACAATTTTGGCCAATCCTATATCAGAGTTATTCTGGATGAGACTAATTCTTATGAAAATAATCATACGAGAGAAATTAATTATAAATACCAACAGTTTTGTCAATATAAATATGAAAAATATCACTACATATATGAAAATTCAAATATGATTAAATATTTGAAACTTGAAATTATATTTATTCGAATATATGAGAATTCAAAAAAATTATGCTCACCATTTTTCAGCTTACAACTGGATATCAACTCACTCATCAATTCTTTGTTCTTCTGAAAAACATTATTCAATTATGTTTCAATAATGCAGTAATCGAATTCACAAATGAAATGTGTTCACTTTAAGCTGATCGATTTCCGATATCAATAATGAGATATTCAGTGTTGAATAAAACTTTTGTGTTATATTGTTTTCATTCTTAACGAAAACACGATCTGATATGATGAACAGATCGATAGAATATTATTTGTATTCCATTATCTTACATTATCTTCCAGTTGAGCCGATGTCAAATAAACGTAGGTAATTCTGAATACGTTGTTTTGAAAGCATCGCGTGAATTTGGCGACTAAATTTCGTATTACAAATTATTCAGAAAATGCTACACGTATTAACGGAAATTAATTCAAAGACATCCTATTGAATATCGAGAAATCAAACACAGACAAAGAATAAATATATGTAATGTTGATTTGATCATCGAGCGATGAAAATCGATTGAAAATATGTTTGGGAAAAAGGTTATTTACACATTTCAATTTTTTTTGTTTTACTACCTATTCACTTTCTACGAGTATATGTTTCTGAATGTCTCTGTGTTGCTTGTAGGACATTTGTAAAGTCAAAATGTCTCTTGTGATACTCGAAAAGTTTCATCATATTCTACATATCCTCGGTAAAATCGATGGAAAAAGAATGGTTTTACTTGCAGGAAAAAATGGAATTTTGATGAATAAACAGAAGTAAATTAACTAAAATTAGGTAATCAATCTGATCTGCTACCTGGAATATTGTTATTGAACATACTAAGTAGAGGCCTAGTAACGGGTGTTTTTTTTTAGAGGTATAGAACTTTAAGTTGGCATTACTGTTGAATATGGCGACCGATTTAACAGCTGAGAAGTGATTTATTCTAAGTTTGGTTTTGCAATTCATCATGAATAGACTCACGTCTGAACAACGCTTGCAAATAGTGCAATTTCATTTCGAAAATAATGGTTCTGTGCGGAATACGTATCGCGTAAATTTTGTTTAGCGATGAAGCGCACTTCTGGTTGAATGGCTACGTCAAAACAATCAAAACTGCCGCATTTGGAGTGAAGATAATCCTCAAGTGTATGTCAAAACACCGTTACATCCAGAAAAACTGACTGTTTGGAGCGTTTTATGGGCTGGTGGAATCATTGGTCCGTACTTCTTCGAAAACAATGATGGCTAGAACGTTACAGTCAATGGTGATCGGTATAGAGCCATGATTACTAACTTTTTCATTCCTGAATTGAACAACCATGATGTCCAGGAGCTGTGGTTTCAACAAGACGGCACAACATGTCACACAGCTCGTGCCACAATCGATTTATTGAAAACACGTTTGGTGATCGCCTAACTTCACGTTTTGGACCTGTGAATTGGCCTCCAAGATCTTGTGATTTAACACCGCTAGACTACTTTCTGTGGAACTACGTGAAGTCATTGGTTTATGCGGATAAGCCACAAACGCTTTATCATTTGGAAGACAATATTCGCCGTGTTATTGCCGATATACGGCCACAAATGTTAGAAAAAGTCATCGAAAATTGGCCAGATTGTACTACATCTGAGCCGGCCGTGGCGGTCATATGCCAGAAATCATATTTAAAATGTAATGCCGCAAGATTATCTTTCGAATAAAAAAAAATCGTGTCAATCGAATGATCCATCGTTGTTTTATTGCAATTTAAAGTTCTATACCTCTAAAAACAACACCCTCTATTAACCTCTAATTGGCAATTGAGTAAAAGTCCCGAATTTTTGAATACATTGATTTATAACGATTCTAGAAGATTCAGTTTGAAAACCTGATTGAACCAGATAGATTACCTAACTTTAGTTAATTTACTTTCAATTTCATGTTTCTCCATGTTCAAACATTTTAATTTTCCTTTATCTGTTCATAAAAATTTTATTTTGTATAACTATTCCTAAGTATTATAATTAGGAATAATTAGTATTATAATAAAGTATACCTGACTCAAGAAATTGATTTTCTGTGTTCAATTTCAGGTATACGATTCATTCTTATTTGTTAACCTCAGTTTATTCTATGGTCCTCACTCCAGGTTAGTCATAGAGCATACTTGGTATGTTCTGTGAGAGTATCTATAAGTATTGTATTTGTAAAATTGCATCTATTGTTAATTCAGCATTTGATAAACAAGTAGTACTTCGAAATACGTCAAGCGTATTTATTAAATATGAGAAAATTCTAAATATTGTTTCATTATGGATATTAATTTCCTCAAGTATCGGCCTCATCAATCATCAATAAACTTTTTAACACTTTTTCACTAAGTAGTGGGTGAGAAATCAATTGACATAACCCAAGAAAATTAATTGCGACATACGTTTCGGCTGCTAACATTGTGAAGAGATATCAAGCCTATTGATATATTACCTAACACTTGGATAAAATCATTCCTTGTTAAAGACGACATTCCTTATTGAAGACGATCTTACAAATGAACTTTATACAAGTCGCTAATTTTCCAGAGGTTGATTAAATGAAATGAACGTAAATCCTTATGTGCTATAAAAAAGTAATTTAAGTTGCATTCACCTCCCATATAAGCTTGAAGTCTTGCTGTTCTACACGAAGAAGTTCACAGGTTGTCTGCGTCAATATAGTGCTTTCTCTAGGTAGATCTTGTAAAATTGATTCCCCAAATGTTGCACCCACTCCTAATGTACAGAGTGTTACAGGAATCTGTAACAAAAATACAATGTATAAAATATATAAGTTAAAAGCTTACTGTTGAAGATTGTGACTATAAAAGTGTTGATATATACCTTATACAGACGATATTTTAAATGATAGATCTTTTATATAATTTCGAATACATTGCATATATTGGTAATTGTTGGAACTCCCTCGTATATTTTGAAATATTTTACTCTCAATACCTAACACCTCTTCCGAATGAACAAACAATATGAACTTCAGCAATCTTTTATAATGCCATTAATACGCTCAATACGAGTGTTTTATGCAACATTGCATATTTTGAATATGATATCTATTCATAGTGAAAATAATGATACGACTTGATACTTTTATTGTATTCTTAACGCTCATTGTATGACGATATCGTTATTGATTATTCGATACAATGAATAACATTAATTCGATATTAGGATGCAGTGAAGTCTGTATTTTAAATATTGCATGTAGCATCATAATTTACAGACGTTCTTAATTATTCTCTCAATAATAACACGTGTGGCGTAAGACACTCGTTAAAGCTATTTATATATAGTGAAGAGTATTCGTATATTTATTGACATTTCTATTTAACGAATCCTCAGCAATTATGATGAATGTCCTTTGTGTATTATTTTGAGATAATTGAGTTTAATTTTATGAACGGTGAAAAAAAAACTCTGACCTGAAGATAAGGAAAATATTTGTTAATAAAGTTACAGAACATGTATCATCATAACATTTCTTTTGTGGGTAATCATACTTTGAGTACTATAAACTAAAAAATATATATAATACTAAGTAAGTCTTCAGAAATAAGGACTATAATGAGCAATGTCCACACTGCGTTAACAGTCGATAATGATTGGTTTAATTAGCTGTTTTAATATCATTTAGCATCTTTAATATTTGCAGCATGAGGAAGTTGATCGTAATAACGTTTCCTTTCAGGCCTACAGAATTTTTTCAGAAACTGCAGGTCGTTATATTTTGCTGTTGATATTGGCAGCTTGTTATTATAAGCCAAACCAGGTAATTTGGATTCTCCCTCATTAATGCCTCCCTTCGTAGACCGCTAAGAAGTTGGTGTGTTGATCACACTAGATTCTCATGGACTATTATTGAAATTTCTGTGAAACGTGAGGTGTGAATGTTCTTTCTGTTCTCTAAATTCACGCACAGGTTTAATGGAAAACGGACAATTGCTTTTGTAAAATGGTTTCAGAAAAAATGAAGTCCATTTGTTGAATGCATCATCTTGTACACATTCGATGGCATTGAAATGATTCGGTCTTCGTCGAGATCCACGCACATGTACAACAGCCCGATTCTCCCGTTCTTCAGGGAGTTCAATCCTAGTATTTTGATTCAAATAAACCATGTTTCGATCGCATTCATGTATGAGTGAATTTCTTATCAGAAATATAGCTATGACAGATTCAAAGCGATTACAACAATGAGCTATGTAATTTAACATTCTAAACATAGTGTAATTTTTGTTTTGACATCCACATGAGTCACAGAAAGTTGAAAGAAGTCTTGGCCTGTTCATTAATTATATTAAATATGAAATGGAAGAGATGAAAGGCCACATCATCTGATCATTTTTTTTCAATACTCTCATCATATGCGAGAAAATAAGAAGAGGAATCAGCAAGCATATGAATATTAAACATTAAATAACTAAACTTTAATAATTGCCTTTTGTAATATGCATCGTTTGTAGTCATGTTAGGTATGGGGAGATTTTGAGAAATCCAATGTTATCGCTATTGTTGTGGCATCTTGCCTAGCACTTAAACGAGCTTTTCTTTTTTGTCATAAAATACTTCAGCTCTCTTTTCGTGAGCTGAGTTTTCAATTTGAGAAGTTAAGTTTTAGTTTTTTAGTTATGTTTTGATTTGACAGTAATACAGTAAGATGGCGCTCATTGCTAAGCGATGGACGTTTATCATTATTGCCGTGAACACCTGTGACGATGAGCGTTTTAGTATATATTAAAAACATATTTATCGTGAGACTGCAAGCGATATTGCTGAGTTTGTAAATGAAACTACTTATTTTAGTCGACCGAATGACATTAGTCACTAAGGTTTTAATATTTATGTACTTTCATCATTATTGCAGAGAACCCTTTATTTGTATTCACAAGGAACTGAGCGGATTTTTGGTGAATGTATTCGACAAACAGAAATGCAGTTATAAACACACTGGATGGACCTGGGAAGATTACACAATTGTTATGATTTATAGTATTGTATTAACTAATGATATTAATGATGTCTGGGTGTTAGAAGCTTAATTACTGTTCTATTCATCAGATTATAGATACTTTTCCAATTGAGGATTCCGTTTCTCTTCAGAGAAAAAGGTAAAAATATATTTGAAGCAAAATTTAATTAACGATATCAATAACAGTAACAATAAACGGAATGACTATAGCACCATCATCGTCCATGAAATATCTGGTAGTACTGTTCGACAATAAATTTAATTTCAACCTGCACACAGAGACAAAGAAGAAGAAAACAATGACAAGAGCAAATTCAGATGCCTAACGTATGGAAACAGAGGAATAAATATTGAGGGTGCAGTTAAAATATACAATAGACCTATACTAGAATATTCACACAATCTATGAAAACTGTGAAATGTTGCACCTCAAGAATATAGAGGTAGCAGACAGATCAGATCTGCGTTCTCTTACAACAATAAGACACCCACTGAACAGAACACAACCCCTCTAATGAGCTGCTGTATTCAAGTACAAACATGAAACAAAAAAAATCAGCTTTAGAAACTTAACCGAAAATTTCGTACAAGACTGAACAACCTGGAGGATATTTTACCTATTTCCATAATACCTACAACAGGAATTACGAACGAAGAAAATTCCCAAATAAGAAGCTACTTGAAGCACAAAGCATGTTATGAAGTAATTAATGAAAATTGAAATAACACTATATTTTAAATAGACTGAAGAACATTAAGTCATTAGCCTTTCGTATGAATTTTTCATATCATGAATAACTTGAGTATAAAGTCAAATTCAAACACTTGAACTTTTAAATATTCAATAGTGTTAGCGTTTACTTTATGTAAATCCATTATAACTGAATATAATTTTAAATTCAAACGCTTGAACTTATGATTTACACTTTATTGACTACATAGCATGACGCGTTTCGTCGTTACAAACGACTTCTTCATATTATTCTGTCAACATCTGAAAAAGTCTTTTGTAACGACGAAAGACGTCATGCTATGTAGTCAATAAAGTGTAAATCATAAGTTCAAGTGTTTGAATTTTAGTTTATATTCAATTATAAAGGATTTACATCAGGTAAACGCCAACACTATTAAATATAGTAAAGAACTACTACAATTATTTCATTAACGACATTATATATTTTCGAATTGAAACAAATGTGAATTCAAGAAAGTAATCAATAGAATGAATACTCCATTATTTGTAAATGATATATAATATAATTTCTGTTTTACGAAAACAAAAACAATACTTATTCAGTTTCACACAGTCCTAAAGATTCAAAATCCACAATGTGAACAAACCTTTGGTTTTTCCACATATTCCCGCTCTCTCTGAATCAGAGATAATGCAATTATATGTTAATAACTCTGTTGACCGTTACAAAAATAATTAAACTGGTTGTAACCTTAAATTCTTATTCATAGAATTGAAGTAGAGAATTCAAAAATTTAAGAATGAAAGATTTGAAGATCAATTATACTCCATTCAATGGTTTTTCGTGACATCAAGTGACTTAATTGTGCATGGAGTTACCGCCGAATACTCTTTTCCTACCGGAGAAAGAATGCTGAATTAATTTTCATTTATCTTTGCTTCTATTTAATTTAATTATTATTAACAATTATTGTTTATATTCTGGGTTGGAATTAATATGGTACTATGAATTATTTATAGAGTTATAAATATTTTGATCTTGATTATTTTATCCAGAAATTTTTTTTTATCACTCAGATTTTCAAATTGATTGTTGATAACATTTGTGTAATATATAAATATTCCACACTTTCTATATAATACCTATTTTTTATATTATTTGATTAATTCAGATTCTTATTCCTATTGAGTTTGGATGGATACCTGATGAAAGAAAGAATCGATGTTATACGATTGAATGAAACGATAATAATTCGATACTGCAATTTAAAAATATTAAAAAATATTTTTGATTTGAAAATATGGAAGAAAAATTAAGTTTTACGGAATACTCGATAAATCATAAACGCCAAATGTTGAAATTATACGTATGGAAACATATTGTTTGAACTTTCCTCTCCGAACTAATTCGATAAAAAGTACCCCATAAAGCTTTTACACATTGTTAAGTTGAAAAGGGGGCTTTTTCCTACTTGGAAAACACGTCACCTTTACTGACGGTAAAAATGTGAATGAACATAAAAGTGAAATAATGGGACTTCGTGGTAGTGAACCTGAAAACTTTTATAAACTGCTGTAATGCTCGGGGAACTAACTCAACCGGTCGATACTTCTAAAATATATATTATTAGCGACAACACTTTTCTGCTAGAATTTCGAGAAAGTGGCTGGAATTTCTTTCCTCGCACGTTTCAATTCGTGATCTAATGTTTGACCATGCATATATATATATATATATATATATATATATATATATATATATATATATATATATATATATATATATATATATATATATATATATATATATATATATATATATATATATATATATATATATATATATATATATATATATATATATATATATATATATATATATATATATATATATATATATATATATATATATATATATATATATATATATATATATATATATTTCATTCGACAAAACTTTCAAAATATTTTTGGTTATCGGCATATCGACAAAAGGTGGGCAGAATTAATTTGATCGACTAATCGTCAAACAATACTATATTTCGAACGCAATTCTTTGTTTTTCAGGAAAACTAAAAATATAGTCAAGGTGTTAATTAATTTGTTACAATTTGTAGAACAAGGAAATCCACATCTGACATAAGTCACTAAACCAATGAAAACGACACAAAAGTCATACATCAGTTATTATAAAAAAAAATGTTAAAAATAAAGGCGAAACAAACTCATAAAGCGAGTTTGTTATTATTATATTATATGAGTTTGCTTTATATGTCATTTATATATCTTACGTTGTTGTGCACTGTCGCCTTGTTATTTAAGATTTTTATAATATTTAATAGTATTGGCGTTTACTTGATATGAATCCATTATAATTGTTTATAAACTTTAAATTCAAAACTTGAACTTATGATTCACACTTTATTAACTACATAGCATGACGTGTTCCGTCGTAACAAACGACTTCTTCAGATGCTTACATAATAATAACAATTTTTATTATTCATAAACAAGTTATTATTTTGTAAGCATCTGAAGAAGTCGTTTGTAACGACGAAACGCGTCATGCTTTGTAGTGAATAAAGTGTTCAAGTGAATAAATCATAAGTTAAAGTGTTTGAATTTAAGTTTATATTAAATTTTTATAATAATTGTTGGATGACTTTTGTGTCGTTTTTGTTGGTTTATTGACTTATGTCAGATGTAGATTTCCTTGTTCTACAAATTGTAACTAATCAATTAACACCTTGTCTATATTTTTAGTAGTCTATATTTAGTTTAAATTAGTTCTGCCCACCTTTTGCCGATAACCAGAACATATTTTTGAAAGTATATAAATATATATATATATATATATATATATATATATATATATATATATATATATATATATATATATATATAACTTTCCATTAATAGTAACGAACAAAAATAATTTTAATTAGATTTTTGTTGGACACAGAGATGATTTCGAATTAATAGTGCAAGCAACCTAAATTAAAATAAGATCGCAAATTGAAAGTTCTCAGACAGTACAACACAATCGAAATGCAAATTAAAAGTTGTTAATAAACTTTAAATTCATCAAAATGTTCTGCTAAGATTCTTATATTCATATGTAGAACTTTTATCGTCAATTTCACGAAGAAACACAACTCAAAATATGTACCCAAATTCTTATGTTTACTTTCAGAACACTCAGGTGTATAATCATAGCCTCTAACAAATTGGTCCATTGAATGTTGGCTTTGACTTAAATTTATTCCTAAAAATACAAAAATTAATGATACTACAATGAAAATTATATCACACTTTGCAGTTTCAACCTGTTATTTACGATTGAATTTCCACTGGATAATGATGACATAAAACTGTGGTGGGGTTGATTTGTACTTTCTTATCGAGTACTGAAATGAAATTTTTTAAACCTTTGCCGGAAAACAAGCGAATGTAGTTTGAAAAATGAAATATATAATGGGCTGAATAATATAATCTTATCAATTTGAGTTACGTATTTTACTTAACGAACATTGAGTCGTTCAAACGTATTCACAACATGATAACCGATAGGGGGTTATTATTGTAGATACTTTAAATATAATTTTAACAAAAGTTGTGGCGTCTGAAAAAATGCGCAACATAATTTCAGTGGCAATATGCTTATATGTAGTAAGTAAACTTCAATATTAATTCTTTTATTTGGCATATCAATCGCTGTTTTAGAATTGTTTTAGCAGAAACTTGAACGTTTAGAAGTTTGTTACAAGTATCAGATTATGTTGACTTTTCTCCACAAATAGTTTCGTTTTTTTTCTGAACGAAATGTTGATGTTTGTAGAATACGTTTGATATTTTGATGAAAACAAATGGGTAAAGATCAAGAATCACATATTTTTAGAAACTTATCGATATAACAGGTGAAATTTTTTGAGAATGAATTTTTTATTCATTGAGATATAATGAGATATAACTAATGAAAAATCGGACTATAAATATTCATATTTTTTCTCAGTAACACAACTCCATTCTATTTGAACTACGTGGTTTTTTGGAGAAGTAGTGAATATTTTTGGAATTTGTTTTGTTATCATTCTAAAAATTATTTAATTTCTTTTGATCAAATCTGTTAGGAGGGTATTCTGACAATTTTTGCTCAATTTGAGTTTCACTATAAATCTTGTTCGAAAAACTCATAATGGAAAACTTATTATGGAAGAAACTTACTATATGTTGAAAATTTATTTATGTTTATATTCATTGAAAGTTTTATTGTATATTTAGCATATTTGGTAGGTGGTTTCGTTTCTATTCACACAAAGTACCTTCCCTGAAGTAATAATAGTAATATTTATTTAGCAATAGCTATTACTGAATCATTTAGGTTCAAAATATATTATTTAAAATTATATATTCAAAACTGACTTAGCTGATTTACGCTTGAATACTTTAAGGTCACTAATTGTTTTAGTAGAGCTAGGAAATTTATTAAATGCGTTGAATTCTCAATAAAATACACTATTCCTATGTTTGGAAAGCTTACAAACTTGTTTGTAGAAACTGTCAGCATTTCTGGTACTATTGTATTATTATTGTAACTGTGCACATCACTGACGTACATGTTACATTTTTTATTACTCTATATAGGAACAATTTGTGTTTAACTTTGAATATGAATTCATATGTAGCAGAAAGTATTCTCTGTTTGCTTGACATTAGTTCCAAACAATTGAGCATGCTTTTGATTGGAGTATATCTAATACATTTCAAAATTCTTCGCATAGCTCTATTCTGCAACTTTTGTAACTGTTGAGTTCTTTCTTTACTCAATCCCAATAACAGAGTGGAACAATATTCAAAGTGTGGCATTATTATAGACTTAAAGGGCAATAACTTCATATATGTCGTCAGATTTTTTCCAATTCTTTCGAGAAAGTTGATTTTCTTGGAGATCTCAGAATATATGAAGTTAACATGATCATTGAAACTCAATTTCTCATCTAACATAACTCCTAGGTATTTAAAAAGTTTTAATTTCAATACCAAGGTTTCCAATTGTAATACTTATATTCTCGTTATTTATAAGAATTTTACTTGTACCAAAAACTATGAATTTAGACTTTGTTACATTCAGCGACAACTGTTATCGCTTAACCATTCATTTATTGCTGCCAAGTCTCTATTGATCCATTCTGTCATAGTCTGGATATTTTAAACTGAAAGGCTTTGTTCTCCAATACCGTCGAAATTGTTTCAAGTGATCGGTCACAATTCGAAACAATCGACTTTTATGTCTAAGAATCCATAAAGAATACATCCAATAAGAACGATTTGAAAAAGTTACGCAATTCATTCTATTCGTCAGAACTTTGAAGAAGCGAAAATTGGGTTCTTACAATGTAAAAGAACTCTTCTTGACGCTGAAGGGATGATTCGAATCCCGTACACGTTTTCAAAAGGAAGGACGAATGATCGCTATTGGACGGACTAAATAAGCAACAGACAAAAGTGCTGATGCTTTTCAGTTTCATTCCGAATATCACATCGGGAGAATCTACTTTCACAAGCATTTCTATTCAAACACGGTGAGTCGATGCGAACAAAGGGTAACTGAAAAACCCAAAATGGGAATGATATCGAATAGGTTCAAAGCGTCAATAAGCTGCGGTTCATTTGTTGAAATTGACTATTATTTAAACTAGATCAGAATTTTACGTTACAGTCATATCACCACACGTTATATTTAATGTTATATTTTCACCATATTTGACTCACCATTTCAGAAAAAATATTTTCAGAATCAAGAAATTTGACCTATAATGATTGAAAAGAATTTAAATATAATCATCGTCATTCTTTGACTATATAATTGAAACGTAAATTTGTGGTTTTCAATTTCCACGCTTTGAATGTTGATGGTTTTCATTCACAATATGTGAATTCAACAGTATGTGAAGAAATATATGGGTAGGGTTTCGTTTCCTAAAGAATATAAGCTACTTTTACCAAATGACATAAATAAAATAGTCATGAAAGAGACCCGCATGTCTACAAATCAAATCCAACGAAGGTAGGAAACAGTGGGATATTACGTTCCTGAATCTCTTCATCGTTATCTGCAACGTTTTGGTTATACCGCCCATAAAACCAGAGAAATGCAACGCATTATTTGAATATATAATTTGTATGAAAACTAGAACATTTATTACAAAAATTTTAATTCATCAGGAGAATGTTATAAGTAATCTTTATTGTAAAGAAATTTCTAACAAATGGTAAGAGTTTGGCTGATAAATTCTTCTACTCCTCCAAAAATAAAATGAACATAAATTAGAAAATAATACAATATAGTAAGTAAAGATTGAAAATCAAACCAAGATGAAACTAATGATTGCTGTCTAATAAGCATAAACTTCGTGAACTAAGTTTGAGTTTGACGAATCATTCTTCCACTCCTCCAAAAATAAAATGACATAAATCAGAAAATAATACAAAATAGTAGATACAGATACAAAATTAAAATAAGATGAAACTAATGATTGTTGTCTAATAAGTATAAACTTCGTAAACTCAGTGACTAATTCACCATAAAACTGAAAACAAAAATTTATATAATGCACAAAAAATCAGTCATAAAAAGTAACACATAAAAAAATGTGGGGAGCACGTTCATATTAAAGAATTTGCCTTGAAGTGCTCCGAATACTCGCTGATAGAATAAAAGCAAAATATATAGTAGAATGTATGTCGTAAAAGTCTATGTCCATGTAAACTTGTACGATGTGACGCCTCCATTATTCTTCAAGAGATAAATGTTAGAGAAATATTGCAGTTGATGCAACACCTGATGAAAGCACAACACAGCTGTTTCGTTATACCATTAACTCGTTAGTTGCGCCACGTTCATCGAAGTGAGGCAATGATTGCATCTCCAAACGCTTTCCTACGACTTCAAGTGAAGAACCTTCAACCAATCGATACGATACAATTCCATCTATAGGAGTTGAAAGAAATTATGTATCAGATCATAGACACACCAAGCATCGAACGTTCACACGTTTTCACCACTAGGTATCTGTTACTAAATTGTAAGGTCTATTTGACAAATGTCATCATATGATATTTTCAGGCGCCTATTCGGCGATAAGGAAATTAAAATACTCGTACTTATGAGCATATATATATATATATATATATATATATATATATATATATATATATATATATATATATATATATATATATATGTGGGTGTTACAATTCTACTATTATGTTAAGTTGGTAGAAGGTGAGAGATGTCAAGTTACTGACAACCTGAAAAAATGTTTTTTGAGTTTCATGCGGTTGTACGTTGTTGTGTTAAAAGTTTTAATAAACGTGTTTTATTTCACTAAAGTAATCCTTTTTTAATCTTACCAGTAGTTATACGAATAATACACACATATGAAGGGTGTTTTTTTAGAGGTATTATAGAACTTAAAATTGCAATGAAACAACGATGGATCATTCGATTGACAATAATTTTTTTTTATTCGAAAGATAATCTTGTGGCATTACATTTTAAATATGAATCCTGGCATAAGACGGCCACGGCTGGCTCGGATTGAGTCCAATGTGGACGTCCAATTTTCGATGACTTTTTCCAACATTTGTGGCCGTATATCGGCAGTACCACGGCGAATATTGTCTTCCAAATGATCAAGCGTTTGTGGCATATCCGCATAGACCAATGACTTTACATAGCCTCACAGAAAGTAGTCTAGCGGTGTTAAATCACAAGATCTTGGAGGCCAATTCACAGGTCCAAAACGTGAAATTAGGCGGCCACCAAACGTGTCTTTCGATAAATCGATTGTGGCACCTACTGTGTGACATGTTGTGCCGTCTTGTTGAAACCACAGCTCCTGGACATCATAGTTGTTCAATTCAGGAATGAAAAAGTTAGTAATCATGGCTCTATACCGATCACCATTGACTCTAACGTTCTGGCCATCATCGTTTTTGAAGAAGTACGGACCAATGATTCCACCAGCCCATAAAACGCACAAAACAGTCAGTTTTTCTGGCTGTAACGGTGTTTTTACATACACTTGAGGATTATCTTCACTCCAAATGCGGCAGTTTTGTTTGTTGACGTAGCCATTCAACCAGAAGTACGCTTCATAGCTAAACAAAATTCGCTTATGAAAATCGGGAGCAACGGCAATCTCGTTTTGGGCCCATTCGACGAATCTATGCCTTGCTTGATGATCGTTTGGTTTAAATTCTTGCACGAGTTGGATTTTGTCAGCACGCAAACCAAGATCCTTTCGCAAAATCTTCCATAAAGTGGATGGGCACAGATCCAATTCCTGTGCTCGATGGCGGATGGACTCATTCGGGTCTTCCTCAATGCTACGCTCTACAGCAGTAGTTCCCAAACATATTTTTCTCGTGGACCACTTTCAAAATTTTACTGGTTTCGGTGGACCCCCTGCTGCTACATTTCTACCACATTCTTGAAGTCGCCAAAAAATAAAAATTGTGTCACTTCTGAGTTCTATCCCTATATTCCGATATGTAAAATAAAAACTAAAAATGGTACATTTTATAACACTTTATTTATTAAAAGAATAAAATTACAAGAAAAAATTATTAAGGTAATATAGGTTCAGGTCATAATTTTAATTAATGGGAAGGATGTATCCGATGGAGTGGCAGCAAACGATCAATGTTGGGCTTTATTTTTTGAGCAATAAGCGCAAATCCCCCGCTCTGTGATGTTCAATTTGCTCCTTTTTTTTGTTAAGAGGTTTGTAACGGCACTAAAACTCCTTTCGACAAGGTATGACGAGGGAAAAGCTATTAAAAATTTCCTTGCGATTTCCCACAGTCCAGGATATGTTTTGAGTATTTCTGCTTGCAGCCAAAATGTTTGGTAGCCTTTTCTAAATTTCACCTTCAGCTCCTCATTAGTGCTCAGCTCGAGCAGCTCCTCTTGTAATACAACATTGGCCACTTCCGTTTCATCAAATGGATTTATGATCCATGGTGCCACATTTTCATATTCTTGGTGGATATTTGCCAAATTATACAACTTTTGTTTCAGTTAATCAGCGGTAGCGAGCAGGTGAAGAATAAAACCATCTCCACCTTGAAATTGGCAGAAGATTTTGAGCCAGAAGGAGGATTCGACAAAATTCTATACTCATTTCTAGATGGAGATAATACCGTTCTTCAGCAATACCTCAACGTTATTCGTGAAATATTTGTGGAAAATTTGTTTTCCGATAAGTTCAACTTCTTGAAAGATATAAAGTTGAAATGTATCCCAAAAATTTATTTCAGACTGAAAAAAATCAAACAGAGTGATTTCAAAAATTGTCAACTGCTGAACAGTAATCTAATAAATATATTCGGAAAGAGAGTTTTAGATGCCTGTAAGAAATCGGATTCAATTATAGAGTGTCTACTAAAAGCACAAGATACGTTGAAACGAGAGGCTAACGCTATGGAGGAAGATATTGTGGAACTTTACCTCAACGAAATCATTGGAGGAAAGCAAACATGCATGGGAGATGTAATTAAACAGCTGAAAATTTTTCAAGAACTTGTACAAAATCATTGCAACTAATAGTGAAAAGTATTTGATTTTTAGATTTAAGTATAACATGAAAGCTTTGTTATAAATTTGATATTAAAAAGTTTCAATTAACAAATATTGAACAATTAGAAAGTTTCAGTGACGGTTATAGATTTTTATATTCCATTTTAATTTGATGTTCATATATCCAGTTGATATGATATCTTCATCCATAATTTCCATGATGATGAGAATATGTAATTTTATTCCTTAAAACTGAATATCTGAAACGCAACGCTTTCAACTTCGTTTTTTGATAATGAAAAGAGATGTGTGCAGAATAACAATTATTATTACCAGTTCTATTGTGAAAGATAAACATTTTATCCAATTTTAGAAAATGCCTAAATAAAAGAAATAAAACATAAAAAGTGGATTGAATGTTTTTTGATCTCCTGGTGGAACATCGTTTGATCAGTTGAATAAAAAACCCTCGGTTTATTCTCTCAAAATAACATTGCTTCTCGACAATTGTTTTGGACTGTCATCTCATTTTCAGAAGTTAAACTGAAAATTAAACTGCAAAACAACTTTTGAAAATGGGGTAACATCTCGAAACAATTGTCAAAATACTTCAGATAATTTTGTGAAATTAAGCCCAGTTTTTTATTCGAAATTTAAGAAATGTGTTTCGTCATACCTTAAGAATGACAGGTAGTCAACCAGGCATCTCATTTAAAGAAATTTAGAAGGACGTATCGAAGATATAAGGCAGAAAATCAACAGAGAGTAGGATAAGGGTAGCCAGACTTACGTTTATAAATCTGACAGCAAACAGACTCGATTGTATTCTTGAGTTTCGCCAGAAAGAGATTAAATCTACTGGTCGATGTCCTGCCTGGTATTTTGTAAATTATTTATAAGCAGGTGAGTATTAGCACATACTATGATACTATGCTCTATATATGTGGCAAAGATATTAAGAATATGACAGAGGGGATCAATAGAGACCCTTCTAGAATTAATGAGTGGTTCTGTGACAAGGGCTTATCTCTGAATGTGCAAAAATCTAACTTCATAGTTTTGGGTACAAATAAAAACCTTAAAACTAATAAAAATGAGAATATAACTATAAATATTAATGAATAAAAAATTAGAAGAGTAGAAACAGTAAAATATTTAGGCATTATATTAGACGAAAAATTGAGTTTTAATGATCATGTTGATTCCATATCATCTAAAATCTGTAAAAACATCAATTTTGTGAAAAGAATAGGAAAAAACCTATCGACATCTGTGAAATTATTGTTGTTCAAATCATTAATAACATTCATTTATTAATTCATGATTATTAGGTTTGACTGAAGAAAAAATTAAAAAATACAGAATAGAACCATGCGAACAATTTTAAAGTGCAAAATGTATACATCTGTTAAAATTATGCTGAACTCTTTGGAACTAATGTCTGTTAAACAAAGAATAGTCTTTGCTTCATATATATTCATATTTAAAATAAAAAATCAGTTTCTTCCATGTAATATTCAATAGAGAATGTAACAAATGTCAGTGATGTGCATGGGTATAATACTAGAAATACTGATAGTTTTTATATCCAAAGTTGTAAGCTATCTGAATCTAAAAATAGCATATACTAAAACGGATTTGAGGCTTTAATAATTAACCAAATATATTGAAAACTAGTACTAATATTAAGATATTTAAGCGTGATCTAGAAAGTATATTTTAAATGAGATAGGTATGTAATTAAAAATTGACAGTTCAAAATATGTAGATTTTTTGTATAGCTTCAGCTGAAAAATAATATTATTATTATAATAGCTTCACTTTTGTTAAGCTAGCAGAGGACTCAGAATGACACATTGGTTTGTTTTCTGGACAGTTATTTACTTTATGGATGAGTATCTAACATACTTTGAGCATCCCTAATGAGGAAGGGCTTTTATCGGTATTACAGAAGCAATGTAGCGTTGTCCCATGAAACCTTTGAGACATACTTGTATGTAACAAGAAGATAGATCGGTATAAAAAATATTAGTATTAAAATTTGAGATTCCTAAGATGTACAGCAACTGAATGAATTGAGTTGTTTTTCTCATATTATGAGAATAAAAAATTATCATAATAACAAAAATATTTAGCAACAGCTAAACAAAAACCTAATAAATTTTGAAAACAATAAATTGAAATTAACACACTTGGCTTAAGTTTCAATAAATATATGAAAAACTCACATATGTTTCGGGTTGTTTACCATTATCAAGAGTATATAATGTTACTCATGTCATATTGTATACTCTTGATAATCCGTTAACCACCCGAAACATATGTAGAATTTTTAATATATTTAGTGAAACTTAAGCCAAGTTGTTAATTTTAATTTATCGTTTCTAACATAATGTTTCACCTAGAGATAAGCGAAACCTGCTTGTCATTTATATTTTTAAAAGTCGAATACTACAGTTGGTTATTGAGAAACTAGGTAGATTATTGGAACCATTTTATTCTTCATAATATATACTATTTTAAGATTTAGAACATCTACAACTTTGGATGAAAAAACTCAGTAATTATAGTATTACCTATATCCATGAATATCACCGACAAATGTCACACCTTTTATGTGTAAAAACTACACGAAACTAACTGATTTTGTATTTTCATTATAAATATATTTGTGAAAAGAGTGTTATCTGTTTAACAGACATGATAGCCTCATTTTCTTGATTTTGGAACTTATTTTAGTTTTCAATATTTCAAAGTACCCCATACACAAATTCACTGAAAAATTGAGTAAGGAGATTTTTTTTAGCACTGTTTCTGTTTCTGTTTTTCAAAATGTCAGTTTTTCACTTAATACTTTCTTGGACGGTAGTCTGAGTAGTGATGTTGTGCTATAGTTGCATCAGTGATATATTTAAATATTAGAGTTGCCTTCTTACTGTATAATTCACTTCTTGCTTTCGCATAAAAAATGTTTCTGAGCGAGTGAAGATTAAAACTGAGGAAAGGACCATAGTTATATCACATGGAAAGAAAAGGTTATTTCGAATATCTTCTCTGAAGTGGAGATTTCAGAAAATCCTTTTTTTCTCTAGGGGAATGAATTTTTCATTTAGATTTCAGTTCTACCCTATTAAGATTCATATATTCAATTTCTTCTTCTCATTTTCATCATTTAAGTTCTACGATAATGCGGAATGAGAAATATATCATGCTTTTCCTTCGATGTTGAGAATGAAGAAACTAGTTTTCCTTGGATATTGTGTCCCTTGAAGATATTATTTTTAATTCCGAGCTGTTATTACGCTGAGGGAATTCGAAAATGGAAATAAAATAAGGTGGGTTATTTCCCGGCATTATTGTTTCTCTATTTTCATTTGCTAGGTTCGTTTACCCATGAAAATTCATTACTACTATTTTCATTCGATTCGGGACGGCGGTGGACTAATTCCGAAATAACGTTATGTAAATTAGGAAGAACATGAAGAGTTCATGAATATTCAATATTAGAGATGTACCGTTCTACCTGAAGGACATCAAAATAGAATTTTCGATTCGCTATACTGAAAACTAAACCAAGTAGTGTTTTTCTATAAATGATAAAAAACCTAAGGGAAATTATATAAACTCAGTTTGAAAATGCAGCTTTCATTTTACGATAAATTTATTGTTTATACAAAAAACTCAATATCCTATGAAATATACATGAAAACTTCAGCTAAAACCCTCCTTTCGATGTGTATTGCTGTATAATATCAAACAAATTATTTAATAGTGTTGGCGTTTACTTGATGTAAATCCATTATATTTGAATATAAACTAAAACTCAAACACTTGAGCTCTTGATTCACTCTTTATTGATAACATAGCATGCGCGTTTCGTCGTTACAAACGACTTATTCAGATGCTAACAGAATACTGTTGTGTCATAGTAGTAAAAAATTAAAAAGTGAAAGTAAGAGGAATATTCTGTTACCATCTGAAGATGTCGTTTGTAAAGACGAAACGCGTCATACTATGTTGCCAATAGCGTGTAAATCAAAAGTTCAAGTGTTTGAATTTCAGTTTATATTCAGAAAAATTATTATTGAAGTGAACTTTCATCTAACATAACTCATTCAAACAAATAGATCATACAATTTCCGAGACAAAAATAGCTTTTCGTTTTCCAAAAATGAATTCTTTTTTGTGGAGAGCTGCGATTTTAGTTGCGTTTAAAACAAATTTGGAATATTTAAAAACTATATCCTTTTAGACAGATGATGTTTGGAATTGAGTGATAACGAAATTTATCGTAGAATTTCCAAATTCAATGAAAAACGGAGTGTACTGTTTGAAATAATTAAGTGAGGGCCCAATTCCTGTAGAACTGAAAATTGTAGCCAACTCAAAAAGTTTCAACTGAAATGATCTCCGAAAAATATCTTCAAGAAAAAAAAATTCAAAAACTATTTTTAATATATTTCACATTGACGAATTGTAATAGTATTTTATCATTGAATAAACTAATTATTATATTATTATGATTCTACATAGCTCATAGTGGTATACCATGAAAAAAAAATCAGACTGACATTAATATTGGTATATACTGCATACAATATATACTGCTTACAGACTGATAGCACAAAGTGAACAAAGTGGAGAGCTTTTGTTTATTCAATTTTGTAAAGTCTAAGGTTCTGATAGGAGTTAACTTCTGAGTACTGTCTTATGCCAACTATACTTAAGCACTGTTTCATTTAATTTTCTAATTTGTACTGGTGATTTATATAAGCGTGTGGTAAATTCCCAGCATGGGTGAAGGCTATACTAAAAATTGGGATATTACAAGCGGCGCATCCACCATTTCATAACAAACAATGAGAACATAGTTTTGTATGTAAATAAATTGAATGGAAATTTTTTTGTGCAGAATTCAGTCTATTATTTCACCCCCGTAAGTATCTGTATATTGATAAATGGTTGACCCTCAGTACTTGTAGATAGAATTATCGAATTCAAGTGTTTCGAGCTTATTGGCGCTCCTCAGAACGGAGTAGCCAAGTTCAAGGTGTACGAACTTGGATATGTACGAAACAAAAGAACTATTTATTTATTAATCAAATTCTCGGTTCAAAAATTCTGTAAAAGACAGATGGTCGCCACACAGGAGAAGTCATGACTAAGTCTCCTCTACCGTAGAGTTCATGCGGAAGCCTGAAACTGATGAATTCCTCTGCAGAAGTGTTTTTTGTTCTATACGTATCCAGGCTCGTACACCTTGAACTTGACTACGCCGTTCTGAGGAAATCCAATAAGCACGAAACACGTGTCAACCGCTTCATCCAATTGTGAGCTATACCGATGATTTTATCGTTTGTTAATACTTTTTCCTTCATTAAGCCTCATGAAACCAGTGTGTGTATATGTGTGTGTATGTGTAAATCAATAATGAATATAGGTAGTGCTGTATCGTAAAAGTGCAAAAAACGACAGAGAATTCAGCAATAGATATTCCCGATGAACCACTTCGACAGATTATTCCTGAGGGTGAAAATTAGCTCTCTGGAATATTCGTGCATTTTATTCACAGCACAGGTTCCACACTTCCTATTTATCATTAATTCATATACACCGCCATATCCTTCGTAAATCTCCCGGCCATAAAATTTCAAACTCGGCAAAATGTACGATTCGTTTTTGAAAATTGGAAGTGCGAAGTCGATCAATCGAATTCGGGCCGTGAATATTTATGGAACAAAATGAGCGAGGGGATAATCTGATTCGATTGAACGAAAGAACAGTGAAATAATTTGACAGCTCATCAATTCTATTTTGCCGTGCATCTTCAATATTACGGTACGCCAATTTTAAAAATCAAATGTTTGCACTCTTGATGTCACACAACGAAGCACAAAGGTGACAAAACAATGGAAAAGAATTTACATTTCTGTTTCGGAGAAAACTCTAAAGATCCTTTCGTAAAGTTGAGTGGATAAAATTAAGTTGAATAACGAGAAATCGTTATGCGTAAGTTGTCATAGATTCAGATTTTTTCTAGGAAGATTTCACTCGAGGCAAGTTTACGTTGGTACCTTTTGATGCCATTTCTTCTTGGTATTTTCTCTTTTTATTTTTAGTTACCGTTATAGAATTGGCATAGTGACTATTTGATATTACGTGGTAATCTCTTCTTGAAGATGAACTGTATAAATTAGTAAAATAATTTCACTTATCACTAAGTTAGTATGTCTGGATATCCAAATTCACTTTTGAGACACGTTATCAATCGAAATAAATAGAGAAGAGTAATTGATACCAATTAATATTCCTTGAAATTTTCGTAGTTATTTAACCAACTGGATGTCGATAGAAATTTCGAAGCAGAACCAAGATACATTCAATTTTGACAGTCATCGATAATTTAAGTGCAACATAATTGGTACATTATTGGAATGAATAATATTATTGTGAATATTTTTAATGAATATTGAGAATACAAAATAAATTATATCATATAAATAATTACGTATAACGCTATACATATGAATAAAGAAATACCTGAATGCAATGATTCTTGATACTGCGAAGAAATATAATAATATTTTATGAATATTATTATATTTATAAATGCACATTGAAACCATTAATTTTTGATTCACTGTAATACTATAAAAACAAAAGCATGTTAAATAGTCCGTTGTTTACTTCATAACGCATATTCAAATGTTGTATGAAGACAAATGGAAAAGAATAACGTGTAACCTTACAACATAGTATGGAACTGTCCAATGAAAAGGATTTGAATTATTAAACATCAAATAACCAGAGAAACAACCGGCATCGTATCATATAGCAAATATAAAATGAATTTATTCCGTTCATGTAGCACAAATTGAGATGGATGGCCATGGATATATGTGAGCTGAAACAAGGATTTTAATTGAAAATTTAAAAATGGATGAATTTGGTGCAAGTTCCCACAAAATTCAAGACATGTTTCATATCCGGGAATCCCGAAATTTCTTGCTTGTAAAAATTGATGACGAAAAGACTACAAAGCATATTAACTCCAAGGGTTGTCATTTATATTCCTAGCCTTGACAGGGATTAATGTTTTAGGCGCCATCTGACGTTTTCATTAGGAAATATAATTTCTTATCTTTAATAATAAATTTTTTTTCCTCGATCGCAATATTTGTTGATCAGAAAGAATGCAATTAAGTTTTGGACATTTCCATTTAGTTAATATTATTGGATGCGCTTGATAATGGGCTAACCACACGAAACATATTTAGATTTGTTAATATACTCAGTGAAACTTACACCAAGTGTTTTAATTAGAATTCACTTTTATTTTACATAAAGTTTCATCAAGTGATAAGAGAAGCCTCCGTGTCATTTATTCCATAAGATTATTTCGTAACTTAGAACGAAGATGACCGAAAAAAGATTTATGTATTGAAAATTTATGTTAAAAAAGATTGAAGAGTTTATTTGTGAGTTAATGAGATCGTCCGTAAGTGGTGGATAAAGAACGAATTGAATCTTGAAGTCTTATACCACAAAATGTTTGATTTATTCAAATATTGATAATGAAATAACGAATTTTTTGGAATTCAAATATTTATTACTGTATTTTCTCAATTGAAAGAGTGTATTATTATGAAAAATTATTATGGGAAATATGATTATGGAATATATATATATATATATATATATATATATATATATATATATATATATATATATATATATATATTATATATATTCAGATGTTTCCTCATGGTGAAGAAGACTAAAACTTCCGAAGCTAAGGCTAAGCCAGAAATATTCCTCTGAATACCAAAAAAAAAAAAAGGCCAATTTGATTTTTTCAGAAAAATAAGTTTCACGTTTTGATATCTGTAGTAATTCATAAAATTCAATTATGAATTAGTTTTGACAAAGTTGTGATATACAACGAAACATCAACGAAAATTAAGTTTCTAACACTGAAAATTATCTGTTATTGCTAAATCTAAACTATTACTAGTGAATACTGGGACTCTTAATCGAAATATCGAAATATTTCAAACAAAACTCTCAGGGAGCTGTCTACGCAAATGTTGTCAACGGAACGAACCTATCACTTTCGAGAGTGAATATTAAGCGAGCTTCGAAAAATCATCAAACTTGTTGAATGATAATAAGATACATTTGCTTCATCATTACTATTAATCATCAGTCTTATTCAATAAATCAATCAATCAAGAATCCATGACTTTCAAAACGACCCCAGATCCTATATCCGAATAAGGAGAACATAAGTTCGTGAACTATTCACGTGAGCTCCCTCTATCGAAGAAAAGACGTTTAAACTATCTCCACCATTTAGATTCCTACTCATGATATAATTAGTAAGAGTTCATTATTATCTACAAGTCAGAGGCTTTGTAGATATTTCATTCAAACACAACAGATCTTTGTCTGTAATGTGTAATGCTGAATGTGGATGCCTAATCGCTCTAGATCACACCCAAGAGGGCAACAAAAGCTAGTTTCAAGATTCACGAATCATTCATACTAGTCAATATTGGGACTCATAATCGAAATATCGAAATAGTTCGAATAAAAGTCTCAGAGAGTTGTGTCCACAAAATGTCAACGGGAACGAACCTATCACTTTCGAGAGTGAATATTAAGTGTACTTCGAAATCGAGTGCCTGTAAGTTGTAGAAAATAATAAACTTTTACTGATGTTGCCATGAGTAGGAACCTAAAATGCTGGAGATAGTTTAAACGTATTTTCTTCGATAGAGGGAGCTCATGTGAATAGTTCGAATATCATATATTCGAACTCCTCATTATAATATAGGATCTTGGGTCGTTTTGATTGCTTCGATTCTTAATTGATTGATTATTCAAATAAGACTGATGATTCATAATAATAATGAAGCAATTGTATCTTATTATCATTCAACAAGTTTGATGATTTTTCGAAGAGCTCTCAATATTCACTCTCGAAAGTGATATGTTCGTTCTCGTTGACAACATTTGTCAACGAGAATTGTTGTCAAATCTGTCTATTTGTGTAGAAAGATCCCTGAGAAATTTATTTGAAATTAAGTGTCTACTCAATACTGGCTCAGCATTCGGATTCAGAAATATTATTCTCTTGGCCAAGAGAAAACATCCGAAAAATTTGCAGAATAACAAAACTCAAAATAACACACCACAATCAACAAACAATTCACTAACATATAACTTCTAGAAAATGAAAAATTGAAAGTATATTCCGTAAATTCTGGTGCACCAAAGCACCCTCATAACTATAAAATCTCCATAAATTCCATCGTCTGGCTCACAATGAGATTTTTCAGAGGTTTCATCACAGAAACGAAGTTTCTTCGAAGTTATTTCGAGCAACTGACGAAGCATCAATTCGTAACGAAGTATTATCTTATTCGTCATTAGTTTCAAGTTTTGATACCCATTACAGCTTCATTGATCAATTATTATTGGGTTCAGGATTATCTCGATTGAATGCGCCAAATACTCGAGGGCTCGAAAATCCAGTAATCTGCGATCGATCATCGTTTTTTGTCGAATAAATGACGTATTAAATGGAATTTTATGTAACTCATAATCTGCATTGAAAAGATATACCGTACCTGATCCGTTTTTGTGACGAAAAGTACATATAAATCACTCTTCTGTGTTTATTATTGGATTATGTCGATTTATTTCGCACTTGATGATTTCGAGGAATTCGAAAAAAATTTAAGTATATTGAAATGCCAGCAGTTTTCATTTTAGTCCAGTCAAAATAGACTAAATTATGATTCAAGTTTGCATTAATTCCCAACAAGCTGGATTTTTGTGTAGGCCTTGAATACGGCATTACAAATGATATGTCAAAAGTCCCCATCGATTCCGCTTGTGCGTTGTTTTTTATTCGAATGTCACAAATTTGCGTTTTTTGCGTATATCTCTGAAACAACGAGAGTTATCGAAAAATGGTTACAACAAAGTTTATAGATCGTGAAGATGTCTACAAAAAATATTTCAACACTTTTATTCTACAAAGCATTGCTTTCGAGATATGGTGACTTTAGACCGCAGGAAAATCTTATTTTCGACTATATGCACACATTCCCGCACCACCTCTGAGGTAGGGTACACGGTGATTTGTTTTAACGTGGTTTCCCCAGTAGGAATACTCCACAATATATTTTAATCGAGGGAATGTAATGGGACACTATTTTATCGATGGAATTTTTTTTCATTTAAATTTGATGAAAATTTTAACAGCAAGAAATTATCATTCATCATCAAATTCTTCATAGTCACTCGTTTCTTCTTCTTTACTGTCTTCTTCCTCTTCTTGCTCGATTTGTGTAGACTGCTCCAAGATGAGAGATATATCAGTTATATCCTCATCAATTTCGAAACAATCTTCACCTATTGTATTTGATTCAATGTTGGTGCAAGATTGGCCTTGACAACTGGTACATACCGATGAACAATACAATCCACATTTTCTGCACCCGCAATTGTTTGTGCAGCCTTTTTTGCAATTACAAAAAATTGTATTGAGTAATTTTTCTGGAACAGGTGGCAGTAAGGTTTGGATTGGCCCCAAACTATTATTCATCAATTTCCAGCTGTAATTTTCAGGTTTCAGATCATTGCCTAGCCACACTTGCACTTGGTAGAACACACGAAACAAGTGTTGATTAGCAGAAGCAGATGTTGGAGGGAGACAAGATAACTGCACTCTCTTATTGTTTCTTGTATTTTTCACAAAACTCAAATATTTGTACTTGTCTATCGATTCCATTTTTTTTGGATCTCCATACATAGCAAGGAGAACACTAATTCCATTGGTGAGGATAACATCTGCTGACGAGTTGATATTTGTGAATATTCTTTTGTTATCAATCAAGTCTTCACGTTTTTCAAACAATTTTAATACTGCATGAAGGAATAATATATGAGGCTGACATTTTGGATAAGCAGTTAAACTTTGTGAAGAATATATTTTCGTTTGAACTTGAGCTCTCCCAGGTTTCAAAAAATAAATGATCTTATCACTAGGTGTTCGTGCAGTTAATATTATTAACAAACTTACATCTTCTCCAACAACCATAGTTGGATTGATGCTACTGAATTGTTCAATTCGGTTTCAATAATGAGGACGTCAGCGTCATTTTGAGCTTGTTTCACAACAATATTGGCAGCTGCAAATTCTTCACATAACATCGAAATCAAACGAGATTTATTGTGAGTATTAGAAAGAAACTGCTGTTGGTTTGTCGGAACAGTCATTGATCCATCAAAAACGATATCAGACGATGAAGATGTTTGTTTATCTCGACGACGTTGTTCTGCAGTTTTGATATTTTTGCATAATCAGTGTAACCGTCAAATATTATAGTAACGTTGTAAACTAAGTGTCTACAAACATATTGAAGAATAACGCCCAATAGAATTAGGGACGGACGATGACTCGCTCAGAATTGTAGATTTTTCACGTACTTGTGTGCATGGGGCAAATAAAACTATGTTCTAATATTTTTTGTGTAAATGGTTAACCCGATGATCCATACTGGCCACGTATGAGTGCATATTCGTGTTTTCTATGTTTAAAATAGCCATAAACGAGAATTCAGTGCACCGTACAAGAAAAAGTGTTGAGATATTTTTTGTAGACAATTTTACGATGTAAAAACTTTGTGCGAATTTTTTCCGATTTTCTATAATTTTTTCGATTAAGAATCTCAGGTTTTACTATATATATATATATATATATATATATATATATATATATATATATATATATATATATATATATATATATATATAACGCTATCTAGTGCACTACGAACTGACGTTATGGTATTTTAGTGTATCATGTTACGGTAGAAACCATATCTGTAATCCTTGTACCTTTTATCACTTTGTGATCCTTATATTATTCTGTGATTCGTCTTACAGTATTTAAGGAGCGACATAATAATCTAACCTCCTTTTCTGTTTGTATATTTTGTAGACGCAGAGATCAAGATTAATATTCAATCGACATTGAATTCTCGATTCTTGTTTCAGGTTTGTCATATTGTTAGAATTGAGTTAATATTGTGTTTATTGAATAAATTCTTGTTTCAATTTTAAACATTCATCGAGAGTCATTGACTATTAAATAAAATAGAGAAATTACTATATTATATATATATATATATATATATATATATATATATATATATATATATATATATATATATAAATATATTCAGGTATAATAAAGATAGATAATTATGTGTTCTAAAGTTGCATAAAAATCCATTCAAATGAATGTGAACGTTCTCTATAATACGAATAAAAAGTCAATAACGTGCACAGATTTATTTTCAGTTTACAAAAGCTGATGCTTTAGCTGTAATGGAAATTTAATTGAAGCGCTGTTGACTGCAATAAAAAGTTTGAAAGTCTGGAAACGATGGTGGCTGATTGAAATGAACGTATTCAATCGGTTACCGGATTTGGATATTCCAGTAATACATTGCAGATAATCGCGATGAAAAATAAATCTTTTGGTGAAAGATATTCGAATGAAAAGATTTATTTTCATTCACGTTTAAATCTGTTACTGCTCTTTAAATCGATCCTGTCAATGTCAAAGAATGAAAAACTCATTATTGATTCCGCACTTGAAAAGCGAATAGATAATATAGCTTCAGAATTCGATAGATAATGAATGCTGATAATATTTCTGCGATTGGTTTGAAGAGCTTTTCGGTATTTGGTGAGGTTATTTTTTCCTTCAAACATGACAAAAACGTAGACTGTCAAACTTTAGGAGCATAGATAATGAATAATCAAACTTTTATCGATAGCTTGGTCATCGTATAACAAGCTGTCACAATGACAGATCGGAATAGGCAGTTTTCATTTAATTGATCAAGTAAAACACTCAATTAAGGAAATGCATCACATAAAAACGAACATAAATTGCTATGATACGAATGATTCTTCTCCTCACTTTATTTTCACAAGTAAGCATTAGCTTCTTCTATTACATTTACTGAAATTCTTAGTTTTCAGAATGTTTCACTGAACGTGGAGGAGCAAGCAGTGGAAGTAATCGAGAACTTAGGAGCTAGTGTTAAAAATATAGAGGAAAAATCGAAGGATCTTTCATTCAGTTTATCAATAATCAAAGATATTGCGAAAGAATTTTGTATCGAAACTTCCAAATACTGTACAAATTTAGATGTTATCAAGAACCCAAAAATAATATACACCTTGATCCATGAATATTGGGAAGGCTTTTATGGAGCGATATGTGATGTAACAAACAATTTCATGTTCTTGATTTACGACCTTTGTAGTTTTGTCGAAAATCTATCCTCAGCGTTAACAAAAATTGCTACTGTAATTTATATATCAGCTAAAACAACTAAAGCAATTGTTGTTGGAATTAATATGATATTCAGGCTTCAGTGAACACCTATGAAAATACGAAATTGAAAAAGAACTATGTAGTTTATACTGCCTGAATTATTTTTCAGTGATATACTTGAATAGAAAATAGTGATATACTATATGCCTAAAATTCATTGTTGTTTCTTCTTTCAAAAGTTCATATATTTTTTTCAAGAAATAAAATTTATTGAGAAACATTCCTTACATTGTAAAATAACATTCATTTCAATTGATACGATAATTACAACTGAGAAGAATACTCTAAAAAGGACTGAATTCAGTTTTGAGTCTGATCTTCCAGTGAGCCCTCGAGCGAAAGTATTGGTTCAAACAAAAATATTGGGTCAATTTATATTAACAATAATGTTCAACTTTATTTAAGAAAAAAAAATTACCCCAGAAATATTAAACATTTGAGACACATGGTGAAGAACATTTGTGTTAAAAAAATATACAAACATATGATACAAAAAATTGATTCATACATTATTGCCTACAATCGAATCATCGAAGTACTCTGCCACACTATAGTATGCCTTTGTTAAGGGCAGAGATTTAACTCTCGTTTTAAACAAACGATCTTTCATTATTTTCAAAGTCGATGGTAAATGGCTGAAGATTTTAATACTGATAATAGAGTGAGCGCTCAAATTTAGATGTAAGTAGCACATCACTGTTCGTTGTTGAATACTCATGATTACTATTCAATGTAATAAACCTATCTTCATTTTCTTTAACATATAACAAACATCTATAAATCTTTGAACATGACAAGGCGAATATGTAATCATTAGCTCTGCCTTTCCCGAAAACCAAAAGATCAAATTACGTATGATAAAAGAAAGACGTTTTCTGAAAACATTCTCCCTAAAATTAAGTCCAATCTCTTACAAATCCTCTTCTCGAAAGTTTTAAGGTAATCTCTCCAGAATCTTGGTGTAAATACACAAAAGTAAAGACAGTCACTGAATGGTTTTCTTAAAGCTATATAATGTTGTTCCGAATACGTTCTCATAGCTTTTCCTAATGAAATTAGGAGGAAATGGCGCCCTTACAAGCAGAATTAGGTTTCAGGCATTCGAAATCAATGTTCAACTACAGACATAATCCTTTAACGAAAGTACGTCTTCATTGTATTAAATGTTTCGAAGGCATTTGTCATGAATTTCGAACAGAATATTTGGATTGAATGATTCATTTTCTACATTTTGCAAAATAGAAGGAAGGATGTCAACAATAATCGACAAAATTAACATTACTTTCACCAGTTATTTCATTATTTCGATTGATTCATTAGTTTCAATGGAATTCCATTTTTTGTATATAGTTACAACATTGATTATTGATGAGGCCGATACTTGGAAGAAACTAATATCCATAACGAAACAATATTAAGAATATTCTCATAATGTAATAAAAATACGCATGACGCGTTTCAAAGTAATACTTCTTCATCAAACGCTAAATAACAATAGCTGTAGTTTTACAAACTCAATACTTATAGCTACTCTCACAGAATATACCAGGTATGTTCTATGACTAAACTAGAGTGAGGACCATAGAATACACTGAAGTTATACAAAGAAAAAGAATCGTATACCTGAAATTGAACGAGCAAAATCGTTTCTTTAGTCAGGTATACCAACTAAAAATGTGGAAAAAGGCACAAAATAATTATACAAATATATTTCTGAACAGATAAAGGAAAATTAAAATTTTTGTTGAACATCGAACATAAAATTGGAAGTAAATTAGCTAAAAGTAGGTAATCAATCGAATCTGCTACCTGGAATATTGCAATTGAACAAATTAAGTGAAGGGCTAGTATTAACCACTAATTGGCTATTGAGTAAAAGTCCGGAATTTTTCAATTTATCGATATTTAAAGATTCTAGAAGATTAAGTTTGGACCTTTCATTCTCTCTATTTAATATTTCAAGCTTTGAACTGAATATGTGACTCTCCTCTAATAAATGGTTGGATATCAGAAATCTATTTTCTGTTTTTCGAAACAACGTTTATATTCAGATAATTTAATTCGGAAATTTCTGAAAGTGCTGCCTATATTGAATTTCTCACGAGTTTGTATAATTATTTTGTACCTTTTGCCACATTTTTAGTTAGAAACTGATTTTCCTTGTTCAATTTCGGGTATTCGATGCCTACCTTTTTTTATTACTTCAGTGTATTCTGTGGTCCTCACTCTAGGTTAGTCATAGAACATACCTGGTATATTCACTGAGATTAGTTATGTATGTGTATTCTCTAAGTATAGAGTTTATAAAATTACACCAATTGTTATTCAGCATCTAATAAAGAAGAAGTACTTTGAAAAGAGTCATAGGTATTTTTTATTGAATTATGAGAAAATTCTGAATATTGTTTCATTAGAGCTACACCAATATAAAATTTCAAAAAACAAAGATTTGAACCTTTTCATAAGTTTTGAATGATAGACAATCACTTAATAATTTCAATATTATGACTTCTCGTTTCATAAAAAATAAATAATGAAATACAAAATTTTGTGTCTAAAAATATCAATAATAACAATAGAAATACAATATTGAAAAAAATTAAAAACTAATAAATATTATCGAATAAAATAATCGAAATATATAATACCAATATCTAGATATTCAATTATTGAACTGAATCTCGAAAGAATGATTAATAAATAAACAACAAAACAAATCGCTCAGAACTCAATCCGAAAGAAATCAAGATACTTCAATGGTTGAGATTTAAATACACATTAATGACGAAAACAAGTGAATCCCAGTGCAAATCACATCAGCTTGATACCTGGTTTGCAACAAAACAAGCAAAACTAAGCGGTAATTGCGATACAAGATAGGTTCTGTGGGTTTTTAAGTAAAATGTCTTATTCTTACTCTGAGGGACAAAGAAATTAAGTTTACCCAGAAGCTGAGGTCAATCCCGATTATCACTGAATGAAAATTTCAATGCATTCAAACTTCTCCTGGTGTGAAGACTCCTAGGGTCAAACCTCGACAGGAAACAAGCGTGATCACAACCCTTAGTTGGATATAAACCATCGAAATGAGAACCATTTCAAGAACATCCTCTGCAGTGCCTCTAGGCGGTTTATGTGGAAATTATATATTGGTCAATACAAAATTGGCCAAACGAGACAGCCATACTCAAGTTTGCTTCTCACAAGAGTATTACATAAATGCACACCAGTGTTGAGAAATTCGAGAACAGTCTTACATTGCGGACGATGAAACCATAAACTTTGCAACATGATAAAATTGATTGGTCGATATGAGGTATGAATGAGAATTCTTGATCAAATACTAAACCTAGATCCTTAACCTCCAGAAGTCGAGTCAGATTAACTCCTTCAATGCTGTAATCACAAATTATCACATTTCTCTTTCTAGTAAAACTCACCACATTAAATTGGATGATATTCAAGTGTAAGCAATTTGCTGTTTCACCACAGGATGATATCAGGTCACTTTGTAGCCTCAAACAATCATGTATAGAAGACACGCTTTTATAAATTTTAATATCGTCCGCATAAGTCACCTTCATGCAGTCCACCATTTTTAGGAGCTCGTTAACAAACAGGACAAATAGTAGGGGTCCAAGAGTGGATTCCTGTAGAACTCCAGAAGTTACTAAATTATCTAGATTTACTATACACAATTTGTACGAATTGACTGCGATTTCTCAAGTAAGACTCCATGACAAGTGATAAATTATTCGCAAATCCAAAAAGCTTCCTAGTTTTAAATAAAAGTGATCAATGATTTATCTTATCGAGAGCCTTTTGGAAGTCTGTATATATATAACGTCGATGTATCTGTACGTATTTAAAAGTCAACCAAATTTGTAGAGCAAGATCTCCTAGTCATAAACCCATGCTGCTCAATTGCAATACTATTTGAGATCTTAGGATAGATTAAAAAGTAGTATTTCAAACCATTCAGAAAAGTTCGACAGTATAGATGTGGGCATTTTATTGCTAATATGTGATGAATATGTGATAAACTCTTGAAATAATTCAACGTTAGAATTTGTTTTATTTCTTTTTATTGGTAATAATCATTCAAATTCACTGAATCGCTACCCATCCTCTATTTAATAGATTGATAAATTATGATGGTGTTTTTTCATTGAAATAAGGTTCGAATTGATTTTGATTATATGATTAAATATAATAATCTATTGCACTCCTCAAATTTATGTGAAATATCAACACTTGCTGCTCAAAACTCGTAACCGTGAAAGCTTCTGGTTTTCATCGAAACAGTCTCATTTGATGACATTTATATGTTTTGTTGAGATTCGGTTTATGTATTCCTTTGAAGTCCTCTAAATCTTTCTAAGAATTTCTTCGCGATATGGGAGAATCTACCATTTCTTACTGCGGTACGTTAATAAACGAGAAAAAAGCAGATATGCTCGAACAATGATTGGGAGTGGAAATGTGGAATTGGTGAGATTTACGAGTATTTACGCTTTCACAACTGAATCCGTTGTATATGCGGCTCTAAAAGCCCGATTTCCAGTTCGTTATCTGAGGGCTGGGTCGTTAACTGCAGAAAGCTGTTGAAACCATCAGACAGAGCTTCGCAGTAACACTATTGAAAGAAAACAGCCATTATTTACGAAGAGGGAAAACGAAGGAAAAAGTCATTACGATGAAATTCGATATTGTGAACAATTGTTATAATGAGAGAATGCTACAGTTAACTATGTCTAATGAGGGGTCATACTACACAGGACGTTTTACGTCCTACGTGAGAAAAAGAGAAATACTAACCGATATTTCAAAGAGGGAGGTTATAGGCTATACGGTTTTCTCTCACTTCACTCTATTCGAATTCAACAGAGTGTTGATATTAGATTCTCATAACTTAGAAAGTAAAATATTTACCTTTTGTCTCACTAGGATTAAATATTGTCATCAAACGGAAATGAGAATCTGCTTGCGTAATTTTGAGAGGGTAAATATGAAGTATTCGAAAAATATCGTTAGAAGGTTCAAAAATACCGGTAGTTGCGAGGATGAAATAACTGAAACTGAAGGATGCTTTTGACATTTCTGGAAATAGCTTTTTGGATTTAGTTAACACATCACTGACAGTATTCACAAAATATTGGATTTGTTCATTAATAATACCTGTGCAAAAAATAAAATACTGTTGGAGTATAGCAATTTCGACCTACAAATTTACTACCACCCCATTAGAAAATTTTGGAATTAGTAGTAAAAACCAGGTGTTAGAATTATGTGGAAAATTTTTTGCCATTTCTGGGTTTCAATCGGATTAAAAAATTAATGTTCTTGTGAGACAGCAATATTGAAAATAAGTGAGGAATAGTGCTATAGATAAAGGAGAAACGGTTATAGTAGTATTATTGGATTTTAAAAGAGCTTCTGAAACGTTATGTAGATACTTATTACTGAAAAAAATGAAACAACTTGACATTGATGGAGTAGTAAACGATTGCTTAGGATCTTACTTGGATTCGCGAACACAAAAAGTTAGTTTTAATGGCATGCTGTCGTATAGCACGAAACTAGATGTAGGCGTACCTCAAGGATCTGTCTTAGGTCCGTTGGTGTTCTCTTTATATATAAATGATATTGTTTCTCAAGTGAAAAATGTTCTATACGTTCATTCGCTGATGATACTATGCTCTATATATGTGGCAAAGATATTGAGAATATGGAAAAGGGGATCATAGAAAACTTTCTGCAATTAATAAATGGTTATGTGACAATAGCTTATCCCTAAATGTCTTACCATCTAACTTCAAACATCCAAAAATTTTACTTCATAGTTTTAGGTACAAGTAAAACCCTTAAAACCAATAAAAATGAGGATATAACTATAAAGATTAATGAACAAAAAACTAGAAGAGTTGAAACAGTAAAATATTGAAGCATTATGTTAGACGAGAAATTGAGTTTCAATGATCATGCTGATGTCATATCATATAAAACCTCTAAAAAAAATCGATGTTTTTTAAATAATAGAAAAAAATTTGTGGACATATGTGAAATTATTGTGGTGCATATCAATAATGATGCCACATTTTCAATATTGCTCCACTTTGTTATTTGGGTTGACTAAAGAAAAAATTCAACAATTACAAAAGTTACAGGAAATCTTCTATCAATTCCATGAAAAAAACTATATTTTTCGTTTGATTATGCTTGATGATGAATAGATGAAACTATTTGTATATTCTGATGAATTCAGTGATTTTAAGAGTTGAACTTCATTGAGAGATCATTTGAAATGAACTACCACACGGTTCACAATTCATTTACTAATTATATACTTTGAATTATTTCTTTTTATAATACCGAAGTGGTAGATCAACAAACTCAAAAAACGCTTATCTCTGAAGCTCCAAAAAAGAAAGTTAGAGGGATTCCTAAAAATTGAAATATTGAATGAAACAATATTTACATCAAATATTGAAGAAAATACTTAGTGCTTATCGGAAATGGCAACATTCGAAAACTTTTCTTGATGAATCCAAATAAGTTCTCAACAAATAAAAAATAAATATGTCTCACATCAAGAAAATGTAGTCAATAGGTACATAAAGTAACTGATTATTACACTTGTGAAAAACTTTACATTGCTAAAACAAATTTGTGACATTTCTCCAAATTGAGATGATTTACTTGAAATAATAAGTGTAAATCTTTTGAATCGTGCAAGTCATCGAAAAGTTCAGGCTCAAAGTAACGATGATTGAACGATGTTTCTAGTGCCTTCAAAACAATGAATATAAGTAAAAATAGTATTTGTATTTGGAAGGAATTCATAAACAATATATGAATTTTATTATTTCACTTCAAATTGAATTCGTTTACATGAAAGTTTGAGTTTCATGGAAATTTTTACAAAATTATAAACCACATTTTCATATTATGTGGAAATCAGTGTTGTTGTTCGACGTGTGAGAGGTTTGTATATTCCACAATTCCACTGGACATAATGCCCTCTTTTCATCAGTTAACATAAAAGAAAAATTGAATGAAAGAAACAATTTTTTTCCAATTAAACATTGAAGAATACGAAATTTACTCTCATTGTTGATTTCCTACTCCATGTATTTATTCTGACCGCTAACGAATGGTAAATTGTCAACTACAGAACTCTAAAAATAGATATATTGTTGGAATAATTGTCTAGATTCGAATCCTCCACGTTGGTAATGGATTTTGCATGTATATCCATGCATTTAATGATGTGTCGTTGAAAAAAGTCTAGCGTAGTGAAGAGTTTTCCGTTGGCACTGAAATGTTTCATTACTCAAGGTAATGAGAGTGTGGTGGTTAAATTTTATCTATGATATTTTGTAACCGTTAATTATGTATCAACGAATATGTTTTTTTAATATTTATTAATATCAATTTTTTTCAAACTAATTTTTAATATTATTTAATATTTAATATTATTTATTACGATTTTTTTTATACTAATGTATAAAAAAAATCGAAAAATTGAAATTTCAATATTTGGTAGTATATATTAATAACCGACAATTTCCGTGAAATGATTTTTTACCAAGCCAACCTATTGGAAAAATCCAATTGGATAGTTCTTTAAGGCAATCTATTCTGGGTTGAAACGAAACTATAGTTAAGTCTGATTCAGCGCCTTCTAAACTATGGAGGAAGAAATAAATATATCGTCCTTGCATTTTTACCGTGACCTTTGACCGTGTACCGAGAACGCTAATATGGCAAGCTCTTAGATCTCAAAATGTCCTCGAGCGTTACATTAGACTTGTTATAGACTCATATAATTACATAAGGACACGTGTCAGAAACGCAGCTGGCCAACCGGAGAGTTTTGACATAAACGTAGGAGTTCATCAAGGAAGCGCCTTAAGCCCTTTAATTTTTAATATCATTATGAACTACCTGACGGAGAAAGTCCAAAAACCGGTTCTGTTTAACGCGGCACATTGTCCGCGTATACTAAACTTGATCGCCTTGATCGTCTTGATCTCGAACAACCAAAATGAAACTCAAAAGAATTCAAATAAATGGAGGAAATGTCTCGAGCCGAACGGTCTTCGCATTAGTAGAACCAAAACCGAATACACGGTGTTCAATTATTGGCCAGAAAAACCTAGCCTTCTAAACGCAGAAATAAAACTTGAAGGCGTCGCTTTACATAGAGTAAAACACTTTAAAAATCTTTGATCAGATTACCGGAGTCTCATGTGATCCAAAAATCCCTTTCAGGACAAAAGAGGAGGTCTTTAAATCAGCTCTCATACTAGTTTTGCTCTATGGTAGCAAACCGGGTCCGTAAAGAAGATGCACAAGCAAAAATTACATACTACAGGAATGCGTATGTTGCGATGGGCAGCAGGAGTTATAATGAGAGACAAAATACGAAATGAATTCATCCATGGTAGTTTTAAAGCTGCACCGATCTCGGACAAACTCACCGAGTCCAGGTTAAGATGGTATGGCCATGTCAATCGACATCCCGCATCCATATAATAAAAAAGTGCCTATCCATTGCTACATAAAAGAGAGGGAAATGTAGACCACCAACTTCTTTGTTGACGAATGTCCAGAGGGACATGAAGAGGTTGGGGCTATTGGATGACTATGCTAACCAGCGGAAGGAATGGCTCCTCAAGATAAAAAGCCGACCCCTTATAACGGGACAAGGCGTGGTCAAAAAGAAGTCCTTGCATTTTTATTCATCTCTACATTTATGTTTATTCGTTTAAGACTAAGTACGAATGTTGTTTATACTTTTTAAATAAATCTGCACCAGAATAGGTTTGTACAGTACTTGGAAGCAGATGGAACGAGTCTCGAAAAAATGGCATTCCTCAAGAGTGGCACAGCAAAAATGAGCCAGAAAGTCATGTTTAATTGATAATTGAAAATCCCTAACAGATGTTAGACCTACGTCTGTTATAATTCCTTGACAACGTATTTTAATTTATGATTCTTACAATAATTTCATTTTGCATATTGCTATGGAATACTTGCATTGATTCCTTTTTTCGTCAGAATAATTAATTTTTCATTCGATATGATATCATAATTAATAAACTAGCGACTGGAGGTACGCATAAAGTTGAACGTATTTTATTATATTGATTGGAATTTATATCCAGATGGAAAATATAGAAACATCCATTCATGTCAAGCTTCAAAGTGAGATAATTACGTATTTCTGTCGAAATTTCAAAGTAGATATTTTGGTTTATTCATTCAATGTTACCCAGTCAGCAACTATGAAACAAAATAACATCCTTCAGTCCACCCTTATCAAGTTAAATTAAGGTCTGCTAATTGGACATTTCAAAGTTTCCCTAGCATTTACTCTATTGGGACAGTTTCTCTAATACACTTATTTCTGAATAGTTGTTTCACTCTAAAACTGCCATCTGCACTGGAAATAGAGTTTTACGAATAATGAAAAGTTTTGTATCATCTTTGATATTATAATTGAGTCACCACCTGACGCGCTTAATAGTTGTTTCTCAGAGCTGTGAGCATTTTGGCAAATGGAAACACAAAAAGTTAGTTATCCCAGAGATAAAGGTCAGAATATGGTTATCTCGTTTTTGTATCAAACGAGCTTATGGAGGGAAGTTGTTTCGGCCTTTGATCTTTCCAGTTTGCGAGTAAGTAACTTTGACATATAACAGGCAAACTCGTCGAGATCTATATAGAATTTTATAACCGAATATTCTCGAGTTCCTGAAAGGGGGCTTTCAATTTTGAACTGTCCTTCTTTTCGTCGATTTGTTAGAAGATTAATATCAATAATAATAATAATAATAAGTTCTTTATTCTCAACAGGTATAACACCCAATTACAGAAAATAATAACATAATGTTGAAAACAAAGTAAATGATTAAAATGAAAGAGCTCAATTTAATCTAAAAAAACTAAAATAGTAACTAATAACTAAATGATAGCATTTGATGAAATATTACAACGAACTCAATTTAAATCAATTCATTTTAGTCAATTTCCTTTGTTCACATAACTCCTAATAATAACTTCTATGGAGTCAAAGTGAACGTCACAATTATTGGCAACTCTATGGAATGTAGACTCCATAAACCAAATGGGGGATAGTACTAGGGAGTTGGACCTCGGAGTCTCTAGGTGGAATAATTCTGTATTATGAGAATTTTGCCTTGAAACACGAAATTTCAAAGCGGACAAGAGAGGAGGACAATCAGTACTATTGTGCAGTAATTTGTACAGAAATTTGAGTGCTAAAATTTCTCTCCTGCTCTGCAATGAGGTTAAACTAAATCAAGTCAATAATTCGTTATGATTGACTTCTCTCTGTGGATGAACTTTGTCTTCCCTCCAAACTAAGAATTTCAAGAACGTTCTCTGAATAGCCTCAAGATGGCGTTGATGGCAAGTGTAAATAGGTTGGCAGATCATGCTGGCATACTGCAACTTGCTACGGATTAGGGTATTAAATAGTCCTATGAATGTGGAGGAATTATCAAAATATTTTTCTTTGCGTATAACGAATCCATATATTTTCGAGACAGATGAAATAAGTTGGGTGATGTGTGGTACAAAGGAAAGCTTCTGATCGACGACTACACCAAGATCTCTCACCTTATCAGAACGAGAAATAACCTGACCACCGACGCATTACTCGATAATATATGACAGTAATTTAATATAATATTCTTAACCACAAAATTTTATAAAAATGAATATTACGCATATTCCAACTACTTTTAGAGGTGAATTACATTCTAGAACTAATATTTGAATTAAAGAAATTAATTATTAATTTTTTTAAATTGAAGAATTTAAAAAAACGAGAGAAGTAAAAGGGCATTGATGAAGGTTCAAAACGAGCCATAGAAAGAGCCATGTGGGGCATCACTTTGACATACATTATACGGTCACTCACGAAACAAAAGCAGGATAACAGATGTTATTGAACGAGTGGCGAGCTGGAAAAGGCGTTGGATCGGTCATATGGCGACATCAGACCCGGAGAAATGGACGGTAAATATCACATTTTGGATTTTGGGGCCCAAAAATAAGGATAAATGTGGGACGTTACCGAAAAAGATGGTTCGATGATGTAAAGTAGACGGTGGGAAGAAAATGGTTTTAAGCAATAATAATAATCATACATTCATTCCAAACAAATAAACATTCACTTACATGGCAAAAATAACAAATTGAATACAAATATTAAGAAATAAGGAAAAATGGAAAAAGAGAGAATAAGCGAATAAATACGATGAAAATGAAATTCAATATATTGAGATTGTAATATATAATAACCAAATATAGTTGATGAAGTCAGACAAATTCAGTAACCAAATGAAACGAACTAAAATTGAAATATTATATATTACTAAGTCATATGTAGACCACAGAACTTCATGAAAATATCATGACATACTATTGCGATGTTCTGAGTAGCATGTTGTAATCATTGATAGCTGATCAAAATAGATATCACATCGACCGCAACAGTCAACATGAAGATTACATAAAAAAGATAAGAGAACGTGACATAACATTTGATCTGCTGTAATTGATGTAAAATGTATTATTCCGCCTCAGACCAGGCCGTGGTACGCTAACATTTATTTCGCTGAGAAGAAATGGGAGTCAATCTAATTGTGCAAAATTTTTAAGAGAAATGTTAGACCGAATCCTTCACGCCTCAACTTCAATAATTCAATTCGCAGATTATCGGTTAGGATGAATATTCGGAGCTTCTCGAAGAATATTGCCATACCATCTTAAGTGAATACACTTCAAATACTTCTTCTGAAATGCCTCCAAGTCGACAATAGAATTATTTTGGAGACCAAATTATCTGCTCATATTTCAGTTTTCACGAATGAAGGAGATCGAAAAGCTTACTAAAACATGAACTATATCAGACATTGGTTGAAACCCTACAAAAGAAGAAGAAAGTTCCAAAAGTGATAACAATAAACTTTTAGTAAAAGTAAAACTGATCTGTCCTTAAATTTTGGAAATCAATTGACATATCACAAAATCTTTGGTATGGTATTGTTGAAACTGATTATATTGATTGGTAAATTGACGTAATTGTAATAAAAAATTTTCACATCATTTTGAAATTGAGTTGAGAAAAACCCATCTCAGATATCGAGCTTTGCTTTGCTAGCTTTGAATTCCAAAGATTTGCCACCTCATAAACAAAACGTTAGCCATCTGTTGACTTCCAAAAATCATGAGGGATAATATTTCTATGCTTACTTCTATACTGAACGTAGTGAAGCTAGATCTAGACCAGATATTCCTTCTTCAATAAACCTGTGAAGGACTGTGCTGATCCGAGTTCATCATCAGTTGACACAAGTAAAATTTCCATATTTCTGAAAGAGGAAGCACAAAAAAGTATGTAAATCTGAGCTCATTTCCGTATCGTTTGGGGAACCTTTATAAAATTTGCTGGATACTTGGCAAAAAATAATTTCGTGAGAAAAACATCCGACTGAAAATATTCAAAAACACTGAGAGATGATTCTGAACCCTCAAATGAAACACCTGAATTCCTTTACACGTATGCAAAGGAAAAAGGTGTTATTAGAGCAATAAACAAATGGGATGGTTGATGATGATTTTTCCTTGGGTCATTCAAACGTGGAAAAATGGTCATGACCTCATGTAAATCTTTCAAATTGTTTTTTATTAATATGGAGTGTCGTGGTTTCACATTTTTTGTTCCTTTATCGCACTACACGTAGGAGAACAATTGTTCAATATTCTAAATCCGACTGATGATGGCACAAATTAACCATGATTGATGTCTCCATATATTCAGTCCTCATTGTTCGGATTCCCTTTCTCTATTCGAAATGTTTGTCACTACCTTTCATTATAATCATCAAACGCTTTCCTCTCAAGGTTCTCATATAAATGAGCTACACATATTCGTGTCATTTTTGGAATTGCGTGTGGAAAACATAATAAATTACATCAATTAATCGCATAGTATTCGTGATGTTGCGCAATTAGATAAGTTATATCATCAGTTTGTCACAATGAAGAAGGCCATTTCGTAAATGAATGAAAACTAATGTAATATTTAATACCGCATGAATAGGCAAAGTATATTTCCATATAACCTATTTATTGGTGCATTCATAATGAATTCGAGAGATACATTAAACTATACTCGAAACGTGTTGGTGTAAAATTGAACACTGAAAAGTATCCAGTAACTCAAAGATCATTTAGTAACTATACGGGATTTTGAAAAAACTCCGGGATGTTACTAAATGATCACTAGAAGTAAATAGATCTCTGTTACTCAATTTATTCTCTGAAAATCCGAGGTCAAAATACAGACAAATTCCATATGAGTGTTATATTGACGCTGGTCAAAATTAGATTCGAGTAGATGTCTATAATCTTTAAATAATTAATTGTTATTCGAAAATTCTGTACGTCCAAAAAATCCTCGTCAGAACGTCAAAATTGTTTGACAAAAGTGTTTTTTCATGCACTTTTGAACACTGTGTTCGAATGGTAACGAACACAGTGTTTTCGATATCATTCAAATTTTGAAATGGACTCACATCAAGAAACAGCTGTAAACATTCAACTGCTTTAGTGTTTTTGTTATTGATATATCAAAAATGAAAAGTGGAGTATATTTTATCGAATAGCTTGATGAGTTTTTTATATGTGAAGTGTTTCCCTCGAGTTTTTGCAATTAGTTTTCAGTTTGAGATCTTTCATTTGAATGACAAACTCAAATTCAAGTTTCACTGTTACTAACGTATTTTTTCAGCAATTTCAATGTACTCAAAGTGATAAGCATCTATCAAATTATACATAAATAACTCTCTTCAATAATATCTGCATCATTTTACAAATATCAGAATCATATTACAAGTAAGCTATATGTGAATGTTGCTGATAATCAAAGTGACAGACTACTTGAATGATATGATTTCTTCATTCGAGAGACAAGCTCTCAATTTTTCTCAAGATAATTAAAATCGGAAACTGCTTCCAAAAGACTCGACTCTGGACTAGTACTTATGTCGATTATATCTTCTTGTAGCTCTTACGAAAATCTCTATTGACCAGCGCAACGTTAATAATAATTTGAAAAATCATAAATCGTCTCATTTTTGATTCTTCAAATCACTAACATTTGAAAATTAATTCCAAATAATCAAATTCGTTTTGAACATAGATGATTAATGAGGTCGATACTCGGAGAAAATTAATATCCATAATGAAACAATATTTAGAATTTTCTCATAATTTTAATACAAATACTCAAGACGACGTTTCGAAGTACAACTTCTTCATAAAATGCTGGATTAATGAATAGAAAAGAATGAAGAATATTTTGAGGATATGTTATGCCCAAGAAAATTCATTTAACTTAACGAAAGAAATTGAAAACAATTTCAGGAAAGCCAACAAAAAATATGACGTCAAAGGTAGATGAACAAGAAACAAATTCAGATAGTTGAATAATTCATAAAGATCACAACATTCTAGACGCTCGCTCAATTTCTGTGAGTTTAATAATTTTTTGTATACTGAATCATTTACCTAATAGATTTCCCCAATAGAACTCAAGAAGATTCAGCTACGATTATACCGTTCGGCCATATTGATTTGTATCAAGGATTAATAGATCGTAATTTCTGAATGGATAATTGACTTGTCATTGGCGGCAGATGTTTCTTGAGTTACCGTTTCTTGGCAAACGAAAATAAATCACTGAAATCGAATTCAGATAAACTTCGAAATTTGAGTCGAAAATGAGAATGAATATACTACATTGTATAGAGAAGACAATTATGAATATCTTACAGGATACTCTTAAAGAAATAACATAGAATAAAATATAAAATATCATAATGAAACAATATTTAGAATTTTCTCATAAATTTAATACAAATACGGATGACGACGTTTCGAGGTACTACTTCTTTATCAAATGCTGAATAAATTCTGATTATTCTGTATTAAATGAATACTGTATTGATTTAGCATTTGATAAAGAAGTTCGAAAAAATTGTCATGCGTATTTGTATTAAATTTTGAGAAAATTCTGAATATTGTTTCATTATGGATATTGATTTTCTCCAAGTATCGGCCTCATCAATCATCAATATAAAATATCGAAAAGAATTTCATTTCGAAATATGAGTATTATGGAAAATATCTTTAAATATATAAATCAATTCTTCGTTTCATCTGTATGGTGAATCTTAAGCAGTAAATATGCATTGAGGTCATCTAAAAAGTTAAATTAAATCGGAACAATAAAATGTGCACATCAAACTCACATTTTAATATTGACGTAACCTCAGTTTTGTCGATAAAATTGAGGTTATGTATGGAATTTTTATTGATTGTACAAACAACTGTTTCATTTTGGAAGATTTGAGAATTAAAATGTTAACGCAAAAAAAGTGTAGGTACTTGTTACCACTTCAGTTTTGAAATGGATTTATATGAGGTAATATCCGTAAATATTTTAACTTTGAGAAATTTTTTCTAAAAAAGAGTGTGCCTCAAAAGATTTTTGAGAAAATAAACAAATTATGTCGAAACTTCTTATGGAAATGAATTCTTATATGCCAAAATATTTTACGGATTAAATGATAAATGAAACTGAGGATAACCTTGGAAAATATACAAAAAGACTTTTTCGTTTTAGTTTCAAGTTCTTTACTGAAACCAAAGATATAAATTCCAATTCGAATGAAATCACTGAATAAATACTAATATAGTCTCAATTTCTCCAGAACCAATATAGAGTAAAATCGGTTGAATCTCCAATAAGAATAAAGCGACTTCGTACCCCAAATTGATGTTAATTGTGTTAACAAGTCAATGTTTGGCTTTTATTGCTCAATTGTATGAGAATTATCGATAGATTTTACCCGAAAGTAAAATAATAGGAAAATGTTGCAACAAATATTACCGAAAACAACAGAAAACTATTCAGCTTGCAAATCTCAATATATTTGTGAATTTTAAATCAAGAATTAGAATTAGTGGGATTTATTTCTCGCTTAACTCTTGGTGAAACATAATTGATTATTGAATTAAATTAAACACTTAGCTTAATTTTTCACGATTATATTTAACAATATATATATATATATATATATATATATATATATATATATATATATATATATATATATATATATAACAGTCTTGAAGATGAGCTTACGCTCGAAACATGTTGACGAATTGATTTTGTTAAATAAAATCGTGAAATATTAAGCCTAGTGTTCAATTTAATTCAATAAAGCATTATAATCTATAAATTTGAGAGTTCGAATTCTTTCTAGCCATATCCTATACAATTTTATATTACCCAAAATTTTATTGAAAATAATATAAATATTACAGATAAACTTCTGTTGAATAGTGTTGTAAATTAACATCCCGTTAATATTACATTATTCAGATTATTTTATTCTATAAAAGAATGAATCCTCACAAATTCAATGACTTATCAGAATTCTCCAAGAAGAATAACGTTGCCTTCAATCAACTTCGAAAAGTTTTCAAGATCAGTATCTAAATTTCAACTTTAACGATGTGCCAGGAAAAGAAAAGACTTCTGTCAACCTCGCTTCATGTAAAACCTTCTACAGAACCCCTATTTCTTTCATCTAAAAGCCTGCAGCAAAATTTTCTTATCAGATAGGACTGATCCAGTGCAGCTCCAAGAAATCCTCAGACATCGGAGATACTCGTTTAAGTAGCTTTTATACTTACTCGCATGCCACAGAGCCCCTTAGAATCTCTAAGATCAATCTCACGTAACGGAAATAAAATGTTATACTTTGTCAAGAAGCTAGAAATTATTGACTATTTTATCCGACATAAATTGATAGAGTTTAATTCAAGATCTCAGAGTTAGACTATGAAATTAGGGAATTTTCAAACGTCTCAAGTGAGAATGCAGGAACAATTAATGAGAAATAACGAATACAACAATAATACAACTCAAAAAAGGTTTTAAATTATTTTGAACCTTTCTTTGGGGTTGTACAGTGCCGACTATTTGGATACAACAATGTAACTTTTGATGAATACACGAAACCTACGGAGACTCATGAATTTTTCATTAATTTTCAATGAAGAACGATTAATGAACAAAAAAGCTAGACATTCATACGTGAGGATATAGAATTCGTACAAAACTGGGATAAAGTTTATATCTTGCTTACTCAAAACATGAAAATTCTGAAACTACGCAGTAATGCACTCTTGAATTACACTTTATTATGTTATTGAAAAGCTCAAATATTCAAATTTATGTTATCGATTGTTATAATGGATTGGCACAAAGTAAATATCAATAATATTCAATACGTTTGATGAGTCCATATTTTCCTTCGTCGAAAAAATGCAATAAAGTTGTAATTTTGCTTCTTGCATTGTTGAGTATACGTGAGGAATGGTATTTATATGTGGACGAAAGGAAGGTTGAAGTTGTAGTATTTTTGGACTTCAACAGAGCGTTTATAATTCAATATCCATTGTAGGTCACTGCTATTGAGAAAGCTAAATAAAATTGTGAATACATAATTATGATAAAAATAAATATGGGTGTACCCCAAGGAACATTCTTAGGTTTGCTGTTATTCTAAACACTTTTTAACGATAACGTTCGAGAAACAAGATCATTTAAGAATTTGCTTTATGCGATTATCCGCAGAAGATACAATACTGATGCTTCACATCAGTGGTAAAACCATTAAGTATATGACAGAGTGGATGCATAGATAGTTGACAGCAATAAATGAATAGGTAGCTATACGATAACAGTCCGTACATCGCTGAACGTATGAAAGTATAAGTTTATAGTTCTGGATACAAGTTAACTTCTGAAGGTACACACAAACTAGGGTATAGATACTGAAACTGAAAACTAGAACATTGAAAGGGCAAAACTGTTGAGTATTTAGGCATAACATTAGATGGAAAATTGAGTTTCAATGATCTGAGATCTCCAGAAACATCAACTTTCAGAAATGAATTGGAGAAACATTTATGAACAATAATAATCCGTCTGAATTTTGGTCAGTCATTCGGAATAAAAAAGGAACTCGCGTTTGCCGGTGTAATGATGGATGAAGAGAATCTCTACAACAAACCACAATAAATAATTGATGCCTTAGCTGAATACTTCAGCTCTGTTTATACCTAATCAAATACAGACGACAAATTTTATTACGATGAACATGATGATCAGAACTTTATTCATATCAATAGTATATTAGAAATGATATATATTGCTTTCGCTGTTAAGAAACTGAAAAAAATCAAAAAATACAACTGGTCCAGATGGAATACCTAGTTTTATTGTAAGGGATTGCATTCATGTGTTTTCTGCACCTTTATGTCATATGTTCAGGTTAATTATTGAATAGACAATATTTCCGAAAATCTGGAAAACTGCAAAAATAGTACCTGTACTGAAAAAAGTGATGCAACGGTTATCAGCAATTTTACAACCATATTTATTCTTTCCAACTTTTCAAAATTATTTGAGATCATAATATTTAGTAATATTCATCCCAAAGTAAGAAAGAGAGTGAAGATTGAGCAAACCTTGAAACATTTTCACAATTTGTGATGAAGACACTTGATGAAAGAAGTCAGATAGATGTTATATATACCTATTTATTGAAAGTATTTGACCAAATTAATCATAAAGTTATGTTGTACAAACTGAAAGCCAAGGCAGGTTTCTCCAAAGATCTACTTTCCCTAATTCGGTCTTATTCAAATATCGAACACAGTTTGTTCAATTTGAGGGTCATAAGTCATATGTATATACAGCCCTTTCGGGTGACCACAAGTCTCTTATTTAGGCCCACTGGTGTTTCTTCTTTTTGTAAATGATCTAATATACTGCCTAGCATTTCATAGTCTCATATATACTGATGATTTAAAAATAAATCGCAAAATCGAAACATATGAAAACTTTATAAGCTTACAGGATGGAAACACCGCCGTTTCTGATTAGTGTTACCGCAATAAACTCAATATTAATGTAACTAAATGTAACGTTGCCAGATTCACTAAAAAGGAACGGCCTATACAATTTGACTACACAGTTAACGAAATCATTCTGACCAGGGTCTCCGAAATTCGAGAGATCGTTATAATATTTGATCAGAAGTTCACTTTTGTACCTCATATAAATAAAACAATTTCAACAGCATTCAAATCTTATGGATTTATTGTGCGTTTGCTGGACATTTTTCGAATACAAAAACACTTATACCATTATTTAATGCGCGTGTAAAGAGTAAATTAGATTTCGGTTGTATGAATTGGCGTCCTTTTCTCAATTCTCATAAAAAGCATTTAGAGTCGAAACATCGAAAATTTCTCAGATATATAATTTGGAGGGAAGATAACGTCCATCCGACCAGAGGATATAGCCAAACAGACCAATTAAACAGGTTTGGAGCTAAATCACTCCAAGTTGGCAGGGACTTGTTGTCTCTGAAGTTTCTGTATAATCTCTGACATGGTTATACAGACTGTCCTACCCTTATTGGCTCTATTGATTTTCATGTTCTCAGACAATGTTCATGTTCAACTCAATTTTGTTCATTTGGTACTCCGAAAACTACAAACTCTCGTACAATCAACCATTAGATATATGTGTTCGATATTCGAGGATGTGTCTGACAAATGCGATATTAAGAGTGACTCATTTGCTTTCATTAATCGGGTTTACTTGGACTCTTTTCATGTATAGTGAATTCAGAAGTAAGCCATAATCTCATCGTCTATTATTTATTATAATTCCTTTTCTATTGATAATCATTTTCTAAACGTTTTTATCATGTCATTAGGTGTTGATACTGTGTATATTTTTTTGAATATTTGCTGTAACTGGGTGTTTTTACCTGTAGAAAATAAAGACTTATTATTATTATCATAATGCTACATTTTGATTATTGTCCCACCCTATTATTTGATTTGAGCAGACAAAAGCTCAACAGTTACAAAAATAGCAGAATAGTGCTATGAGTAACACAATTTATAAATGTAGTGGATATTTGCGCATCGAAAGAATGTTGAATTACTCAGAACTTACGAGTATATCCGTTGAACATAGAAGACTTTATGCTGCACTCGTCACTTACATTTAAAATTAAAAACCTTTTGTTCCCATGTGGGGTAACAAAAATGTAAACATTCTGTTCATGTGCAAGTTTATAACACTGGGATTGTTAAAATATTTTTATGGAAAATGGTAGGTTTTCTGAATCTACAAACAGTAAATTTTATGCAGGTTTCAAAGCATACCAAAAATTGCTTAGCTCTATAAAGACAGTAAGCATCCTCAACATATTTGAGCGTAAATTGGCAGAATTTATTCTGCAATAATAAAATGATTTAATGAATCTCGAACGGAGTTGTTGACTTTTTAACATATAAAAATTTTATAATAGTTGATACTAAATAAAAACAATTATTATTATTCAATAAAAAGTATGTATAAAATTGTTATTCAATACAGTGATCAGATATCTGGCAGTAGTTATTGTTGTTGAGGTTTGATTTTTTTTGTATTTGTTTACATTTTCTTAAGTCTGAGGATAATTTCAATTTTAAAAAAAACCTGATTGCTCATAACCAATTTGATAGTTCTTATTATCGAATAAACACTCCCTTTTTCAAATATAGTTTCGATATTGTATTTTGTGAAGGATATTTTGTAGCGTTTTGTGTGTAATTATGCAAATATTAATTTAGATGTGAAAAATTTTATGCAAAAAAATGTATTCAAGGTCATAACCTTCTGTTTAGATTACTGAATATTTTTATACTCAAAGTGATTGCCATCAAACCCGAAATTACAAATGATGAATTCGAAAGAATTTTTGAAGAATCACTGGAATCAATATGATAAAATCCATATATATAACACATAAGATTCTACAGAAGATATAAAATGAGACTGCATCGTTTATTATTTCGATTATTCCGCTGTATCTTCAGAAACGACGACAATTATAAAACCGTAGAAAAGTTGTTATAAGGGAAATAAGCTGCAAGCTATGTAATTCAGCCGCAGAGCGCGTTCAGTTTAATTTATAATTTCCTCGGAGTAATTTCCGATCTCCCGTCTGAAATAAATTATTTAACCTTGGAGTAATCACTGTATTATGGGCAAAATTAGAGCAGAAGAGAAGTAATCATTATTATTTACGACTTTATTCTTCGAGTCATATTCGGTGGAGTGCACCGGAAATTTTTTATTTGACTTTAAAAATTCCACAACTGGAATGAAATGTCACCTAATTCGCTAATTTTTTTTCGTGGAAACAAATCCTCAGGTTGAATATTTGTATATTATTCCATATATTCTGTGACAATATTTCTGTTTCTCAAGCTTTTTAGACTAAATGTAACATCCTCTTATTAGTGGAATGTGTATGATGGATGGAGAAAATCGCTATAAAAAACCACAAGAAATAATTGATGCCTTAGCTAAATACCTCAGCTCTGTTTATACTAAATCAAATACTGACGATAGCTTTCATTCGATGAACATCCTGATCATAACTTTATTCACATCAGTAGTATATCAAAAATGATATTATATTCGCTGTTAAGAAACTCAGTACAAAAAATATAGCTGGTCCAGATGGAATACCTACTTTTATTGTAAGGGATTGCATTCATGTGTTCTCTGCACCTTTATGTCATATTTTCAATTTAATTATTAAATCGACAATATTTACAAAAATCTGGAAAACTGCAAAAATAGAACCTGTACTGAGGTGATGCAAAGCTTATCAGCAATTATAGATCTATATCTATTCTTTCCAACTCTTCAAAACTATTTGAGATCATAGTATTCGATAATTTTTATCCCAAAGTAAGAAATCAAGTGAAGATTGAGAAACACGGATTCATGTCCCATAGATCTTGCATGAATTGTAACGTCCAAAATTGTAACAGGTAGATGTTATATATACCGATTTAATTAAAGCGTTTGATCAAATGAATTATAAAGTTACGTTTTACAAACTGAAAGCCAAGTCAGGTTTCTGCAAAGATCTACTCTCCCTAATTCAGTCTGATTTAAATAATCGAACACAGTTTGAACAATTTGAGGGTCATAAGTCATATGTATATACAGTATATACATTTTGTATTTGAATATAAACTGAAACTCAAACACTTGAACTTATGATTTACACTTTATTGACTACATAGCTTGACGCGTTTCGTCGTTACAAACGACTTCTTCAGATGCTTACAGAATAATAAATAATAATAATAGGTTATTATTCTGTAAGCATCTGAAGAAGTCGTTTGTAACGAAGAAACGCGTCATGCTATTTAGCGAATAAAGTGGAAATCATAAATTCAAGTGTTTGAATTTAAGTTTATATTCAATTATAATGGATTTACATCAAGTAAACGCCAACACTATTAAACATTTTGTATTGTTGTAATCAAAATCGTGTTTTTCCGTTATTTTCTGTTTATGTAGGGCCGTTATTCAAATTTTTGCATATTTATCTGCTGTAATTCTTTCTTGAAGATTTTGGGACGTTTGTCCTATAATGTCCTAGCATTTACTGCAACTATTTCAGGTTAAATTATATACAGTATGAGTTTTTTTCTGAGTTATTGTTCCACTCTTCAACTTGGTATATATTTTTTCAACTTGATTATGTGGAGTATGTACTATTACCAAATCATAAGGTTTCAATATTTTTGCAATGTTTGTACTTAATCTTGGAATAAATGGTAGGTAATGTAATTATTTTCGTCGGATGTTTGGGGTTTTCTCATGGTGAAGACAACTAAAATTTCCGAAGCGACTGCTAAGCCAGAAATATTCCTCTGAGTACTAAAAAACAAAAACGTGAATTTGATTTTTTCAAGAAAATTATTTCGACGTTTTGATATCTGTAGTAATTCATAAAATTCAATTATTCATCAGTTTTAACAAAGTTGTGATATAACAACGAAAAGTCAACGAAAATAATGTTTTTAATATTGAAAATACCCTGTTATTGCTGAAAACATTAATTACAAACTATCCTAAACAGGCAATAAATTAATTTTGAATATATATATACATATATATATATATATATATATATATATATATATATATATATATATATAAATATATATATATATATATATATATATATATATATATATATATATATTATATATATATATATATATATATATATATATATATATATATATATATATATATATATATATATATATATATATATATATATATATATATATATATATATCATTTTGAATGTTTTTAGCAATAACAAGCTTCTTTTGATATGAAAAACTTCATTTTTGTTGATGTTTCAATGTGTATCACAACTTTGTCAAAACTGTCAAAACAAATAATAAAAACGTCAACGAAAATAAAGTTTTTCATATCAAAAGAAGGCTATTATTGCTTAAAACATTCAAAATAAAATATCTTAAAGAGCCAATAAATCAATTTCAATATATATATATATATATATATATATATATATATATATATATATATATATATATATATATATATATATATATATATATATATATATACAATCCGAATTATTTCCTGATATTATAAAAAGGTCTATCAAAATGAAATAATGTGCCTTATTGAATTGGTAATTATTGTATCCAACTCAGAATGAGACCGTATATCTAACATATATCGAAAATGTTTTATCATCAATAAACATCTCACAATTGTCTTTTTTACGACTTCTTGTTATTTTAGGATTCAAACCGACTCACCCGCAACAATCTCTGCGTACATTGGTGTTATTAAATCAGATTTGATATCTTCATTTGGCAACATTATTATTCACATCCACATAATATCCACCTAACACGAGTTTCAACACAAACCTTTACCTGTTACCTTCGTGACTCTACAAATAGACTACAATAATAAACTTGAGCGTGAATAACAAGTACACCGGGCATATAATACATGAATAATTAGTATTCTGTTACCATCGTTGAATAAAAACAGACTGGAGTTCACTCAGTGGGCATCTGGAGCATAAAGAGAACATATTACGTCATGGCTGTGGGCGAAAATTTATTGGGCGCTTTTTCAACAGTCGTTTGAGAAGAATTCTGCATTTTTCGTGCTAGGATAGATATTTATTTATTTAATATACGCTGTTTTACAGGAGATGTCCTAATCACAAAACAAGAAAGACAACAGATACTAAAAACAAAATTGGTAATACAAAAGTTCAAAAGTTTCAATTTTGTACTTTCAAATTTAAAAGTTCAATTTCAAAAGAAAGATTTTGTGATACGAAAACACAACTGTTAAAAAGGATAGGAATGAAGGAGTGAAAAAAAAACTTAAATGCTGACTAAACTTATACATACATAACAAGATAAACACACACATACATATACATTCACATATTGACACATATACACAGATACAAGTACTAGTAAATGCGTGAATATGAATACTGTAAGTGAATACACATAAATGATTTTTATATATACACCTAAATACCACTAATAGTGGTATTTAGGTTTTCCAAATTTAGAAATGATTAAATTTCTATGATTGAAGAAATTTAAAGTGACAAAAACGAAATATGTAATTGAAAAATTGGTCTACCGAATTTTTAATCGATGAGAAATGAATAGATGAATGAATAGATATGAAATGAATAAATGAATCGATGAGAAAATGAACTGTCTCAGCACGCGCTTATATAATTATATAATTGTATTTAACTTCTTCACCATGAGACCCCTTGAAAATTGTTGAATGAGATAGTGAAAAAATTAAATAATTCACAAATTTTCAGAAAGAAATTTTTTCATTCAGCAAAGTATGTCCTTTTTTCAGCGAAAATGAAGCAACTTGTTTCCTATTGAAAACTAACATTTCGTCACGTAATGAATAGATGAATAGACTTTCATTAAGTTGCTATTTGTGAATCCAATGGGCTAAATTCGTGCGAATTTTGTTATACGATAGAATCCGTATAATATGAATATGTATTCTGCACTTCATCAAGAGGGCGAGGAGTCAATTAAAGATAGGAACATAAATTGCCACGAAAATTGTATGAATTCCTCGAAAAATTACTTGGAAATATTAATAGGTAATTATGAGAATAGTTTGGTATCCAACTTTGTTGAATCAATTATGACTCTTGCTTCATTAACTTCTTGTGACAAAAATCTCCATAAGTTTTTCATTGTAACTAGAGAGGCGAATAATTAAATCAAAAACCACCCTGTTATATCAAGATCAAGTTTCTATTAAGCGATGGAACTTGCTACGATGGAATGTTGGAGGGTTCATATTTTGAACACTTAATCCAAGTTTCTACACCGAGTAAAATTTATTACATTGTCGGGAAGAATTTTGCATTTATCTTACGCTTTCATTTTTTAATGGAGAATATCTTGATGGATAAGCATCTTCATGAAAATGCGATTGAGATATAAAACTGAAAATGAAGACCCTAAACTAATTTTTTGACATTTGATAGATTCAGGGAAAAGTAAAATGAAAAACATATTTTCAAATTTTGAAATCTGGGAGATTGTCCATATATATATATATATATATATATATATATATATATATATATATATATATATATATATATATATATATATATATATATATATATATATATATGTATATATATTTATAATCATTTTTAAGGGTTTATTGAATATTTTCAGTGGTACTGTTTTCTCTTTACCAAGCTTTCGCAATTTACTTTATTGCTTCTTCAGGGTTCTAAAATTTATAGAAAACCTTAATTAGTATCTACAAACACAATATACAATGTTTGCTTACATGAGAGTTGAGGTTAAATCATTAAACTATTTAACAGCAATAACATAAGCGCAATTTTCAAATTATCTAACATTTATAATTCAGTCTCAATATTCAATTTCAATATATTATTTTAGGTTAAATGCATATTCTTATCACGTATCATCTGATCCCAGTTGTTTCCTTCCTTCTTCTTTTTTGTCATGTTTCTTTTCTTGCTCCATATCCAGTAAGTAGCTATATATGTTACTCAAGTTTTGTGCGTCATTTTTTCTATTTATAGATTTTTCATCTTTTCTCATTTCTATCATGTCATGTATAAGTCTTTTATGATAACTGCAGAATTGCAGAACACTTTCATTACACTTTCAGAACAGAGGGATTGAGAAATCTACAGGAAATACTTGTACAAAATTCTTACCCCGTCAGCATGATCAAAAAGCTGTTATATGCCTCAAGTGATACTAATAAAAATAATAAGTCCGAAGAACAAAAATTATTATGCATCCATGGCAAATATAAACAACTTAACAAAAAAAATAAAAAATATATTCAAAGACGAAAATATAAAGATTACAACATACAATCAGAAAACAGTTGAAGGATTATATAGTACACTCAAAGATCAAGTTCCAAAACCATTAAAAAGTGAAATAATATATAAAATAAATTGCAAAGACTGTGATGGAGTATATATAGAACAGACATCACAATGGTAAAAAAATAGGATAGCTCACCATAAATCAGATATAAAAAATGGAAAAGATAGATGTGCCTTAGTAACACATACAACAAAGTTAGACATAGAGCCAACTATATATAGATGAAAAATCTATAAATAGAAAAAAATGACACACAAAACTTGAGTAACATATATAGCTACTTATTGGATATGGAGCAAGAAAAGAAACATGAATAAAAAAGAAGAAATAGTATACTAAGATATATATATATATATATATATATATATATATATATATATATATATATATATATATATATATATAATAACAGATGCTTTCGACCGTAATTTAATTTAATGAATGGAAAATTTCTCGGGAAGGGGTCAGTTTAATGTGGTAATAATTGAGAAGAAGTTTCGAATACAAGTTCGAAAGTATTAAAAAAGAAAACATAGAAAAATTTGACGCACTCTCAAAGAAAGATAAGGAACCGAATTTGTTCAATGATAATTCTAAGTGGTTCAAGAATGTGTCCACATTTGAAATGAAGGATATCGAAGATTTTTTATCACTAGGTCCAAAATTTACGATACGCGCTACAAAGAAAGAATTTATTTTGAAAAATGTTTTGGCTGAAGTTGAAGACCTGAAGTAATATACCAGAAGATGAGAAGGACTCATTCCGTGCAAAAACTACCAACATATTAACAAATTTCACCCATTCTTCTGATAATACAAAACCGACCTTCTTAAATAAAATTTACCACAAGACAAAACTCTTTCGTCGGTCACACCCTAAATTATATATTGTTCAGTCAGATAAAGGCGGCTGTACTGTGGCAATGGATAAGTCGGAATACACAAGAGACCGGCGATACTTTGACTTGACTGTTGTACAGTTTGAATAAAATTATTATATATATTCATTACTAATTTTTTCGTACTGCTTGTTGTCTGAGACATCTAATAGAATATTATTTTGTACTCTCAAGTTTCAGAAACAAAATACGGTCAGACTATCATATTTCATAGAATTATAGCAGCCTTTGTTCGAATACCACTTTCCGATTCTATGAAATTCAATGTAGCCAATTCCATGAATGTAATAATTTATTTAAAGGAGTTATGATTGAATCTGAAAACTTTAATATTCATTGCCTACAGTCAGAAACGAATAATTCATGAGAACATGGATGTTCTATAGTTCAATACATGAAGTATTAATTTTCAATTTCCGGCTGAGAAGCACTTTCCGGTGTGTTTTGTTTTCCATTTGTAACAATTCAGGAATTGAAATTTTTTATTTCGTACAGAAACTCCAAATATTCATAGAAGTTTTTGGGTAATATGCGAATTTAATGCGTGGCACCCAGAAATTTCTTCACATGTGACGTGGAAAAGAAGAGAAAATTATATTTGAAACGTTTGAAATGTAAAGCATAATGTTAGAAAAAATATCAGAAGCTACAAATCGAAATTGTGTATAATAAAGAGAAAGGAGTTTTGCAGTCCTTAAATTTTTAAACCAGATTGAATGTTTGTGAAATTTACGTTAGTCAAAACGTTAAATCTTTCGGAACAAGAATTTAAGAACATTGAAAAATAAGGCTTAGTATTGGCATTTACTTGGTGCAAATCCATAATAATAAATATTAGATAATTAAAACACCTTAATTTGATTTAAGCTTTCAATAAAATCATATTCTGTTAGTGTCTGAAAAAGTTGGTAACCCGAAGAAACGTGTCACGTTGTATGTAATAATAAAAATAATATTTATTTAGCTGATGCTATACAAAAAATCTACATACTTTCAGCTGTCAATTTTAAATCACTATCAAAAATATACTTTCTAGATCACGCTTAAATATCTGAAAACTAGTACTAGTTTTCAATATACTTGGTAAATTATTGAAATCTTTATGTCCGTCATAATATATGCTATTTTTAGAATTAGAGAGCTTACAACTTTGGATATAAAAATTATCAGTATTTCTAGTTTTATACAAGTACACATGCACATCACTGATATGTGTTACATTTTTTATTACATGGAAGCAACTGATTCTTTATTTTGAATATGAACATATATGACGCCAAGAGTATTATTTGCTTAACAGACATTAGTTCCAAACAATTCAGCATAATTTTAACAGGGGTGTATCTATTACATTTTGAAATTTTTCGCATTATTCTATTCTATAACTTTTGTAATTGTTGAATTTTTCTTCATTTGAACCAAATAACAAAGTGGAACAATATTTAAAATGTGACGTTATTATTGAATCGAATAACAATAATTTCACATAGGTCGACAGATTTTCTCCTATTCTGATCCAAAACATGATTTTTTTTAAGAGATTTTAGATGATGCAATCAATATGATCATTGAAACTCAATTTTTTGTCTAACATAATGCCTAAATATTTTACTGTTTCTACATTTTTTGTTCATTAATCTTCATAGTTATATTTTCATTTTTATTGTTTTACGGTTTTAACTTGTACCAAAAATTATGAAATTAGATATTTGCACTTTTTGGGATAGTAATAGGTATAAAATGAAAATGTGAGTAAAATTTAAGTGTTTCAATCATCTTATATTCATTAAATATCGATAAAGGTTTACCCCAAATAATCTGATTTTAAAAACTATTCAAGAAAACGATTATTTCAATGATAATTTCCAAATATAAGAATAACTAAAAATATATCAGCAAAGGTATTCAGATAAACTGAAAATTAAGTCCAAAATGTCGAAAGTGACACAGTTCATAGCTTTTGAACATTTTTCTCCAATTTGTCAGGATTATTTGTGGGGATTACTGGATGATTGAATGTAGAAGAAACTGGTAGTAATAAGTACCTCTTAGAAATAAACAAAAATCATCGTAGTTCTGTGTGATTTCAAGTTGAATTATGAAAGTTACTTCAGAAGTTCTGTTCAATTTGAATACATATTTTGATAAATCTTAAGATAATGCCTAAAGAATGTTATCAATAATGATGAAATCCTATCACGTGGCTAATATATCTCATAACATAAAAGTCGATAAATAACCATTTTGAGTGAACAAATGCCATTTGTCAAGTAATTTCCAGAATATTCCTAGGTTAATTCTTTCTCCATATGTGTGAAGCACACTAGGTAAATCTTCATTTGAAGATTTTTAATAATTGTTGCAACATGAGAAAAACGTCATATGCACAACGTTCTCCACAAATCATTTCTCCAATCCTACCAAAGTCCCTGCTGTCAACTCGAGGAGTAACACTAACGAATTTCCGTAAATATACCTGAAAATGTGCAGCATATGTTTCAGACCCAAGGAAACTTATTTTCAGTCCAATTCACCACAATTGTTTGCTTTTGTGTTGATGATTATTTAAAATTATGAATCCTTCTTTGAATCTGAAAAATATCTTTGTGAATCATAAACAAAAATTGAAACAATTTTGTTTCATGTTATCATCATTCAACATCTGTGGTACTTTTCTATTGGATCACATTGAAATTGTTACATGTCAAATGGAAGAATACACACTTTGAATGAATATTTCGGCTAGGAATTTTGAACCAATCGGAACGGTTGGTCCATTCAAGATGACAGTTATTACAGTGACAATTTTCGGTAACATCCCGAGTAACTCCTCGTATGGTGACTTGAAGATATTCTATTTTTCTTAGTAACTTTATGTGTTACTAAGTAACACATAAAGTATGTGTAAGTATGAATTAAACTTACCGCTACGTAAAAATTTGACATTCCCTAAAATATAATCTCGGGAAATATAATAGGTAGTAAAAAACCCGTATGGTTATACAGTTCGAATTTCCTGCATAATTGAGGTCGATTAGCATCATTAAAATTTTTCGCAACGGCAGGGTCGCGTCACCGACTGTCACGGTCACGTCGAAATATAATCAAAAGAGAACTTGACTTTTCGTTATACACATTGACGTGGTATTGTCTGTGTAAGAGAACATCGTTTTTCAAAATAGACCATAGAATATTTTAACGCATCATTGACAGTCGGTGAAGTGACATTTCTGTTCTGTGAAAAGCGAATCGAACTTCACATATCGTGACAGTTTGACAACATATCCTTCCACTTTACTGTAGCATATTACAAACTTTCAAATTGACAATGTTTTTTAAATAATTAATTGATAAGAAAATATAATTATTCAATTAATAAATATGATTTTTATACTTTTAAATCTTTATATTACGTAAATATTTCATATTTTTTGAAATAGTTTCATCGTCTGTTCGATATGATTATTTTTTATAATATTTTCACCAATAACAGGCTTTTCTTAATTTCTGTTGAAGTTTGAACATGTTTAATCAAATGTTTGATAAATTTACAATTGTCAACGAAACTTCAACAAAAATGAATTTTTTTTATTCAAAAGAGTATTTGAATCCTGATTTTGCTGAAAATTTCATGAAAAGTAAACATTTATATTTATCAAACTATTTTATACACTAGTATGTAAGTAGTTATGCCACAAGTTATGGGTGCGTAACATATTTTGAAGTAGGTATTTATAGTTTTATTCTACAGGAGTTTGAATCGTTTCTTTTCCGTTTCTCCTTCCAGCGAATGTAGGTATATATTGTATTATATGAGCTGAATTGCTTGAATATTTGAGTTTTTCTGAATTGAGTTGTATTGATCGTTCTTATTTTTTCTTTAATTTTTGTTTTTTTTCTCTTCTTGTTTGTATGTAAGAATATATTCGATTCCGTCAACTAAATGGTTTTAATTCAATAATTAAGTAATTCTTTTGTTTCATTCATATTCTTTCCTCGTCATATCATCACTTGTATCATTTATATTCAATTATACCTTATATTTGGGTTTATGTAAGGCATATAAGGTGAAATAAATTATAACAGAATATTCTCGAATAACTGCGTTTTATATTTTTCTAACAAAACTCCCATAAATTTAACTGATGGAGAAATATACTTTATATTCGATTATTTTGCTCGATTATGTTATACTTGAAAAGTGGACGTTAAGGAGCTAGGTTAACTAGAGGTTATAATTTTCATAAAGAATATTTTGTATCATGTATCAAAATGGTAATTTTAAGTACCTTATGCTTGTAACTGGAAATGTCGATATAAAGCGTACATCTATTTTATATGTGAGAATATGTCCCATTGACAGTCGGGAATGAAATGTTTCAATCTTCATATTGAGTTCTGAGGTGAGGCTTTCATCTCCTGCATTATAAAATATACAAGACAAGGGCATCTTGTCTCAAGATTATTCGAAATTCATTAAGAGTTCACCATGTTTAACGTCTCTTAATCTGAAATACTGCGAAATATGTACACCTGCTTCGTACAAGATCGATGGAATATTCAATGAACCTCAAAATTCAATTTGATTGATTAATCGTGTGATTCTTTACCACTTTTGATGGTAAAAAATGAATAAAATCATTTTCTGAATCGAACTGACTGGTTAAAATCATCCTCCCGATACATTTTAACAATGATCCACTACGTATGACATCTTTGTATAAGTATTATTATTAATAATTCAAATAAAACAAAGCAGGTTTTTGATTTTCACTACAATTTATATAATATAATAATAAAATGAATTATTTGAGAAACATTCTTCACATTGTAAAATGACATTTATTTCAACTGATACAAATAATTACAACTAAGAAGAATGCTCTCGAAAGGAGTGAATTCAGTTTTGAGTCTGATCTTCCATTCAGCCCCCGAGCAAAAATATTGATTCAGAAAAAATATGGTTAAATTTATATTTACAATAATATACAACTTTATTTGAAAAAAAATTTCTTCAGAAATATCAAAAATTTGAGACAATTCAACATGGTGAAGAACATCTGTGTTAAAAAAAATACAAATATATGATACTAAAAATTGATTCATACATTATTGTCTACATTCGAATCATCAAAGTACTTTGCCACACTATAGTATGCCTTTGTTAAGAGCAGAGATTTAACTCTCTTCTCAAACAAATGAGCTTTCAGTACTTTCGAATTCGATGGTAAATAGTTGAAAATTTTAATACTTTGATAATAGGGATTTCTCAAATTTGGCTGTTTTATGCGTAGGAATAAGTAGCATATCACTGTTCCTTGTTGAATACTCATGATTACTATTCAATTTATTAAATCTACCTTCATTTTCTTTAACATATAACAAACATCTATGAATATATAAACACGGTAATGTAAGTATGTAATTATTAATGAAGATCGGTTTATAAGATTTTCGTTGAAGAATATTGAATATTAATCGAAGTATTCGCTTCTGTGTAATAAACACCCTATTTATCTCTGTAGAGCAGCCCCTCAGCAGAATATTATAATTTAGATGACTATATACAAAACTTTAAGACACATTCATAACACAGTTTCTAAGTACGATCTTTTTAATTCTAGAGATTGCAAAAAATGAGTTACTCATTTTATTACATAAGACATCAATCTGTGATGTCCATCTCGAGTTTCTGTCTACATATATTTCAAGATACTTTGTTGATTGGGATTATTTATAGTGTTGCCACCATATTTAGCATCTACTAATTCCATTGCCCTTCTGACAAAACTGAACACATACAGTTTTGCGAACGTTCACCATCAGATTGTTCATTCGACACCAATTTACAAACTCCCTCACAATGCATTAACATGCCTCCAGCAGTTCTTCAGGAGTTCTGCCAGAAACAACCACCGATGAATCATCGGCAAATAGTGTCACCAAAAATCGGGACAACTTCGTAGGCAGATCGTTTATAAACAATATGAATAGAAGAGGTCCGATTACAGAGCCTTGCGAAACCCCAAGAGCAATGTCATGTCTCTGAGAATAATTCTCGCCTATTTTCCTACCATTGTTCTTTCTTCAAGACTACGTAATCAATTTAGAAAACACCTTTAAAACCTAAATTGTAGCATTTATCAAGCATAAATTCAAAGGATAGTGAATCAAATGCAGCAGATAAATCAAAAAATAACCCCTCCACAATGAAGTGTTTATAAATACAACAGAAATTTATTCAAACATAACAATATTGTTATAGTGGCCACTGTGTTGGCGAAATAATAATGTTATGGTTGACTAAATTATAGTGAAAATCAAAAAACTTCTAAGTTCTATTTAAATTATGTGTTTAGATTTTCATCAAGTATCTGTCCAATCGATTAATGATTATTATTAATGTTTCAGAATATTGATGTTTTTGAATCAATTGCATCACATAAAGTACAGAACCATAAATTTACGAAGCAGAAACTGTGTGTAGACACTTTCATGTAACAGTAATGCTCATCACATTATTCAATTCTACAAGATGAAAAGAATTATATTGCAAAAGGAGATGAGAAGAATAATTTTTATTATGCAGCGCATGCACCATTTTGCATCAACTATTGGAAGGTTCACTTATAAAGACAGTCCTTTTGTCGACACTCCTGGGTCGACATATATTTCAATTTCAGTTGTACATGGAATTATATATGAAGTTATTTTGAATCGAACTGAAGAATTTCCACAATTTCCTCGATGATATATTCAAACAATTGGCTTGAATACAAAGTAATTCATTTCCGAATTAAATATTCAAGTATTTTATACTTCCCAAATTTCGAAGCGAGTTTCCTGTTCAATATTTCATTCAAGCAATCAATTACCGTTATTAGATCCACGACGGAATTACTTCCGGTATTGTAGTATTAATTCTAAGAGCCCATGTCCTAGGAAATTTTGAGGGGATTGGCCTGCAAGTAGGTATTAAATTATTAATGAAAATCACTCAAAACAAAGTCACAATTGATTAGGTTCGAAATAGGTATTCTGAGTTACTGTAACGCTTTCCCGATTACCTCAATATCTCACCACGTGGATGATGAAAGACATGGGGGCGTACTTGGGGTTCCTTAATGGAATTATCGGAAGTTCAAGCTTCTGAATATGGGTTAATATCAAGTTCGTTTATTGAATCAACTGATAGCTGTGAGGATCAGAAACTTTATCAGATTTCGATTGGATTTCCTTTTGGTATAGAGAAATTTCTGTTGCAAATATAATATCAGAAAGTGAATACTGATTTCAATATTTCATTTAGAAAGAAACCATAAATATTTTCAAATGATTCATTAATTGCTACGTACTATTAGATTTCCATTTATTATTTCAGAAGCGGTATCGTTAACGTTATAATTTGAAAATTTTAATAACTTGACTCAAATTCATTGAAAATTCGATTTGAAAAAATTTCTAGTTTTTGGTAGGAATTTTGTCCATGCTTTCAAATATTATCAGCAGTAGAGTTGATAAGTTTCTCACAGTATATTCACATATTCAAACGAAACATTAATGCACTTAATGGTGAAAATTTAATATTTACGAATGAATACAAGTTATTAGAGAATGACAAGAAAATTGAATTCAACATATTTCTTGGATACCCCTGGTTGATATGTTAGCAGTTCGAAATATTATGACCATAATTAATTGCGAGTAAAGATTTTGTGTGGGCTAAACTGACAGTGAATTTTTATCTGAACAAAGGAAGTTCTTTGAAAAGGTGAAACAGATTCAAAATTCCAACAGAAAATTGAAATATTGCTTCAAAATATTCAAAATATTCAAATTCAGTTTGAGTTCTTGTAAATAAATAACAGAGAGTAACTCATTCAGTAATCAACTTAAAATGAATAGTTCTCCTTTTCTTTTTTCATCAGGAAATTTTTTTCTGTAACACGAACTCAAGGGCTAGAGTGATCATATATCTATCAAACCATAGGTTCGTCCTTCTACCACTTTATTTCATCTATTTTAGAATGAATCAATGAATCATTTTTTTCCTCGTTAAAATCTAGTTTATCGAATACATCTCATAATTTAAACGTATTTGCGAAGCAATTGTTATGCTTTAACCATATAAAGCTGAAATTACATGAGTATGAGCAAATTGATGATTTGTTTCGAAGTTGTGAAAGCTTGAATTTTTCATATTTTTCTGGTTCAAAAGCTCAAATAAAACTTCGAAGAGGAAGTTCATTTCGTTCTTCAAATACATTTCAGTACATTTCAGCATAAAACTACTAATGTATTCAGAATTCAACCTCCTACGTGAGTATAAGATACAGAATATATTCCTGTTATTACTGAGCATCATGTTGTATTGCATAAAACTGCATTATCGCTGGCGTAGTAATATAGCTTCGACCTTATTAGCTAAGAGAGACGGTTCAACAGCAGGATTTATAATGTTGTCGGTGTTTAAAATGTGTTCACAATATTATGAACGTAAATTCAGATAATGCTTTTTGCGTTGCATCAACGAAAGTTTCAATTCAACTGAAACGTCGAACACGTATAACGAGTTCCTAGCACACGTTAAATGTTCACCGTTTTTATTGTCTATCTCGAACTCTTTTCCAGTATATTAAATATATTGAATAAAAGCACTTGGCTTGGTTACACAAAATTCATAAGAAATACTTGACAATTGTTTTGGGGTGTTACCTGATTTTCAAGAGTTAAACTGGGTTAAAAATGGAGTTTAACTTTTGAAAATGTCAAGTATTTAATGAAAATACACATAGCGTGTTTCGAGGTACTATATCTTCATCACATACTGAAATAACAACATTGTAATTTCAGCATTTGATGAAGAAGTAGTACTTCGAAACGCATCATGCGTATTTTCATTAAATTATGAGAAAATTGTTAATATTAATAATAAAACTATATCATCATCCCAATCAACAAAGTTTCTTGGAATATATGTAGACAGAAATTTGAGATGGACATCACACATTGAGGTCTTACGTAAAAAATTAAGTAACTCAATTTTTGCAATCTCTAGAATCAAGAACATCGTACCTAGAAACTGTGTTATGAATGTGTATTACAGTCTTGTATATAGTCATCTAATTTATAATATTCTGCTGTGGGGCTGCTCTACAGAAATAAATAGAGTGTTTATAACACAGAAGTGAATACTTCGATTAATATTCAATATTCATCAGCGAACATCTTGTAAACCTATGTTCATTAATAATTACATACTCACCTTACCGTGTTTATATATTTATAGATGTTTGTTATATGTTGAAGAAAATTAAGATAGGTTTATTAAATTGAATAGTAATCATGAGTATTCAACAAGAAACAGGGATGTGCTACTTATTCCTATGCATAAAACAGCTAAATTTGAGCACTCTCTCTATTATCAGAGTATTAAAATTTTCAACCATTTACCGTCGTATTTGAAAGTACTGAAAGCTCATTTGTTTAAGAGGAGAGTTAAATCTCTGCTCCTAACAAAAGCATACTATAGTGTGTCAGAGTACTTTGATGATTCGGATGTAGGCAATAATGTATGAATCAATTTTTTGTATCATATGTTTGTACATCTTTTTAACACAAAAGTTCTTCACCATGTGAAATTGTCTCAAATGTTTAATATCTCTGAGGAAATTTCTTTCTTTTCTCTTCAATCAAAGTTGTATATTATTGTAAATATGAATTTAATAAAGATTTTTGTTTGAACGAATATTTTTGCTCGAGGGCTGAATGGAAGATCAGACTCCAAATTTAATTCGGTCCTTTCGAGAGCATTTTTCTTAGATGTAATTATTGTATCAATTGAAATGAATGTAATTTTACAATGTGAGGAATGTTTCGCAATAAATTTATATTATTATTATTATTATTGTTCCATTATCGATATTAACTTTCTTCAAGCATCGCGTCATCAATCATAAATATTTTTGTATATATTTTGAAAAATATTTCAATGACAAATATTACAAAAGTAAAGGTGTTCACAATTTACTCGTTTGAAGTAGTTCTCCTGTTGCTTCTCCATCTTCAGAAATACCTACTCACTATGAATGAATTCAAATTATTAGCTTCAATGGATTTTCACGAGTATACATAAAGTTATGACATGAGGGTGGATAAATATACCGTTCTCTATTTACTGGAAGTATATGAAATGGATTCAGCTTGGCCTCCCTCTAAAATTCGAATATCCAATTAACGGCCTCCGCTTCGGTTGAATTTCAACCTTCCAATTACCCTCATAACATATGTCATTGAATTGATATCGTTTTAATTATTTGAACTGAATTAGTAATAACTTACCTTAGTGTCAGTTTCAGCGGCCGATATTCTAACCTCCAATGTACCTGTCATGACCGCGTACCAGCATTTGCCAGAATCGCCTTGACGAAATACTGAAATGAATTAAAGTTTTTCAACAAACTGCGATATGTAAGTGAACTATTTTGTAGGTGGATATAAGTAATGCCATCAAAAAAACTTGTAAAAGAAACCAAGTCACGCTACTCAATTCTTCTGCAGTTATATATATATATATATATATATATATATATATATATATATATATATATATACATATATAATATATATATATATATATATATATATATATATATATATATATATATATATATATATATATATATATATATATATATATATATAAGGTACATAAGGGTAATAAGCCCTAGCTAAGGGGAAATAGTTATAAAATATTGAAAAAACAACTTAATCAAGTACATTTATTGGCAATTAGTCTTTTATTTATGGTATTACAAAATAGAACAAAAAAAATAGCAACTTCTACTTACAATATACATAAAATTCAACTTTTTTTGAAACACCCTCAATTATTTCTTATCAGGCCTTATTATAATTAAATAGGATAATAAGGCCTACAATTTATATTATTTAAGTAATCAACTTAAACATTAAAATTCAGTTCTTGAGGACAGTAACCCATATACATAATAGCACATCAATATATAAGTATTCTAATAATAAAATACATGGTCTCCTTTAACATCCAGTAGGACATATGAAGTCATCACAATCATCCACTGACAAACCGACGCATTCCTCATGATACATACCACTTAAATAACATATAATTGAATTTGTCATATTATAGATTGATATTTTTCAACAGTTCTGGTTCGTACGAATTTTCGAATATTCAAATATGGACAAGATATGTCAGCAGTGTGCAAAAACTTGTAAACCTCTATGAAAAATATACAAAATTGCATAGGTGAGTTGAAAATATTCATTGATTCATCTAGGAAAGTCAATGCGTTTGACAACATTTTTTTTAATATTAACAGAGTGAATTGAAAGTTTCCAGTCCTGTTCAAATGGGTGTAAGGTAATTTTTTCGAATTTTGGAGTGTAGTAGATATGATGCAGATCTCATAAGACGTGTATCACTAAAACAAAATATCAATACTTCCAAATAAATGAAACTAAAATCGAGAGAGTTAAAAAATAAATAAATATTGAAGTTGAATAATTAATGAAGTATATGACATTTCAAATACTCATTTGGTTGCCTACGTTTGGACATCAGAATGAAAATACCGATAATCACGGAGTTTTTATTGGAAAACTGACGCATCATCAACTTGTAAAACGCAAATTTGTTCTGTTTTTGTTGGAACAGTGAAATGAAATGTTTATTTGGAGGGAGCTTTAAAAACCGAATATGAATCCAATGGCGGTGGTCACTCATGCCGTAAGCATTATTTATTTGTCTCCATTTTAGCTGTAGTATGCATGTAAAAACATATTTTTGTATTTATTTTAATTTAAGACACTTTTTAGGGATGAAGAGAGCCAATTCTTTGAAAATAATCAAGATTTATGGTGTAACACACAACATTCTGCTCAATTCCATGAACATTTTCAAATATACTCTATAAATTGTAGTGAATATGATTTTTAAAACGCGTCTTTTTACATTTGAATAAAATATTTACGCAAAATAGAATTCAATGCGCTCTTATAATTTTTGTATACAACGCTGCATATAAGACTAACCACTTCTTTGATGAGTCAGAACTATACAGTGGGGTATAATACTATATACTCGTACATATGAATATTTGTATTCCTATTACTCAATCTTCAAGTACTATACGTGCAGGAATTTGAATCTTTGTCATGATTTGAATTTTGTCATGTCCAAATTTGAATTTGGACATGATGAACAATCTATCGGTGACCGGTGACCTGACAGTCTATCATGGGTCCCAAATATAATTTCTTAAAAAGTGTTTCTGGCTACTACTTTGTTATCAAGTGTGCTACTACTCTACTTTGTTATCAACTGTTTGATAATACAAGTTTCAAAAATATCAATTTTGACTATGTTTATTCGACTTCTAGGGTTGGTATTGGTCTCCAAAACTTCAAGGCAAGAGAACTCTTTCTCTGTTTCGTATTCTCACATTGATTATATATTCATATAAATACCTTGTTTTTATTCATTACTAAATTTCAATACATTGAATTGAGTCAAGCCTCCATATTATACTGTACTCATTTATGAGTAAAAAGTTCTATATTCAATGATTTATAAGTTTATGAAGTAATTATATAACTCTATTATAACGGATGATTTTTTAAGAGTTAAGTTTTACTGGTTGGCGGCAGTGGTTGGTAATGGCATCGAAACGTCATTCGGCAAAGTGAAATATTTTCAGTATACTCCGCCATTTTATCATGGAAAGACTTACAAACAAGCAACGATTGCAAATTGTTGAAATTTACTATCAAAATTCGTGCTCTGTTCTATCGAAAAATTGTGTTCAGCGATGAGGCTCATTTCGATGAGGCTTAATGGATATGTGAATAAACAAAATTAACGCATCTGAAGTGATGAACAGTCACATGCCATACAAGAATTACCGATGCATCCCGAAAAAACGACAGTTTGGTGTGGTTTATGGGCTCGTGGCATCATCGGTCCATTTTTCTCCAAAGACGACCGTGGAAGAAACGTTACCGTCAACGGTAAACAATATCGAGCCATGATCCGCAACTTTTTTTTTGCTCCAGTTGACCGAGTTGAATTTGGTTAATATGTGGTTTCATCAAAATGGTGCCACATGCCACACAGGTGGTGAAACAATGGACATGTTGAAGGATGAATTTGGTGAGTAGCTTATCTCTCGAAGTGGTTCTGTGAATTGGCCGCCAAGATCATGCGATTTGACGCCTCTGGATTATTTCTTGTGGGGTTATGTAAAGTCGTGACTGTATATGGACAAGCTGAGCACGATTTAAATCTTACAGGATAACATAACACGCGTAATTTGTGGGATACAGGCTGAAATGCTCGAAAAAGTAACGCAAAATTGGACCTACCGAATGGACCATGTGATACGAAGCCGCGGACAACATTTATATGAAGTTAACTTTGAATTGTAAATGGCAAAGGCCAAGTTATCAATTTCAATGAAAATTTTGAATATATGATGCAAATTGAGTGTTTTATTCGATTGGAAAACTACACTAAAAAAATTAACTCATTATTTAACTTTCACGCCTTCATTAAATCTTTTATTTTTTACAATATGTTGTACGCTGCATAATGCAGAATAAAATAAATGTTCTCACCTCCAAAAAATGTATATACTTCATAAATATACATTCACGGTACCATCGTTAAATGCAAATAGAGTGCATGGAAATAAATTTCAGCTTTTCGTCCAAACATAGAAACGCAACACGAATTACTACTCCACCCCTACGCTCTTACTCATGTTAAAAATATACGGCTAGGTAAGTTCGTTTCGAATTTTACTGGACTTCATTATTCCAGGTATTTATTTAATATCCCGCTTTAATCGCTCTGTATGTCGCCTCGTATATTCTCCCATATATTTCGTATTGTTACAATGAAGTTAAAGTAGTTTATACTCGAGAGTTAGATCGATAATAATTTATAGCTGAATATATTTCAAAACAGATATTATTAGTCTTGGTAGTTTAGAGAGCTATCGAATAAAAAATAAACAGTTTCGAATAATACCTCAAGTGTGTTTCACCATTTATTATATTCAATAAAAGTTAACAAATATATTGCGCAAGAAAAAAAAATTGAAAGTTTTTTTTACTTCGTGAGTCAATTCTTACTGATATTTGGTTGAGAGAAACGAATATGACTAAGAAAAAAATTTATTAGCTAAATATGTAAATGATGAAATTTATTGCTCCTGAGGAATTGGTGAATATGAATTACATATACTAACAACATTTAAAGGGTGATTGCTTCATCATTAATGATATTTGAATTCGAAATTTTTCAGAAAATACTGGCCAGCTCTTTAGGATTTATGAGGAATCAAGTGATTCCGTTGATTGCGATCTTATAGCTTTCCTCTTGTAAGTGACCAATGGATCATATATGTATCTAAACCAGCAGTGATCTCATATAAAAGGTGTTTTTTTTTTAGAGGTAAAGGACTTTAAATTGCAATAAAACAACGATGGATCAATCGATTGACAAGAATTTATAATCTATCGAAAGATAATCTTGTGGCATTACATTTCAAATATGATTTCTGGCATATGCCCGCGCCGGCTGGCTAGGATGTAGTAATCTGGACGTCCAACTTTGGATGACTTTTTCCAACATTTGTGGCCGTATATCGGCAATAACACGGCGAATATTGTCTTCCAAATTGTCAAGCGTTTGTGGCTTATCCGCATAGACCAACGACTTTCCATAACCCCACAGAAAGTAATGTAGCGGTGTTCACAAGATCTTGGAGGCCAATTCACAGGTCCAAAACGTGAAACTAGGCGGTCACCAAACGAGTCTCTCAATAAATCGTTTGTGGCACGAGCTGTGTGACATGTTGCGACGTCTTGTTGAAACCACAGCTCCTGGACATCATGGTTGTTCAATTCAGGAATGAAAGAGTAAGTAATCATGGCTCTATATCGATCACCATTGACTGTAACGTTCTGGCCATCATCGTTTTTGAAGATGTACTGCCCAATAATTCCACCAGCACATAAAGCGCACCAAACAGTCAGTTTTTCTCGATGCAACGGTGTTTTGACATACACTTGAGGATTATCTTCACTCCAAATGCGGCAGTTTTGTTTGATTGCGTAGCCATTAAACGGCAATCTCGTTTTGGGCCCATTCGACTAATCTACTCCGAGTTGTTCAGGCGTGAGTCTAATTAAGATGAATTGCCAAATCAAAATCGGTCGCCCTCTTCAACAGTAATGCCAACTCAAAGTTCTATACCTCTTAAAAAAACATCCTTTACAAGCATTGCTTCATTCTATCACAGAAATATCTTGATGGAACCATTCTCATGCTCATGACTGACATCTCCCCAATTAGGTGGAAAAATCTATATGGCAGTGAAGAAAATGGATTTTTAGGGACTTATTGCAGCCGATTTAGTGGTATTTTTGTAGAAGTTCGATAACCAATTGAGGGTAGTTATCATCTCTTTAGTTTCCTGAAAGTCCATGTAAAACTTCAAAACTTAATCAAATCCCTTCACTCTCCCTTCCAGAACTAAATCGAATGCAATGTCTTCTACAAGTTGATGTATTTGTTTCCCATAAAGATGACCTACTTGACATTCACATCACCCAATTTAGGAAATTTGGCTCTCAAGTATTCAAAAACCTGGCATTTTCAGTGCACGACTTTGACAAAATTCTTCCTCAAGGCCAGCTTGATATGTAAGGGTGAAAGGAGAACAATTTTTAGATACGAGTGGCTCGGCAATTACGTTTTTCTCACCAGGTTTAAGATTTCTTGCAGGCCAATCTGCTTGAATTTAATATAAGTATCACATTTAGTAATCTTTTGACAGTCAAATTATAATTTGACAAGTAATACTTATGTGTGTTTTGACAATTTACAATGTTGCCAATTTTGAAAAACAAATTTTCCGCAAATTGAGAAAGAAGAATTTAAAAAATACAGAAAAAGAGCTTGTACGTCTGAAACTAAAGCTAATTGGTTCTTTCAATGATCGTTTTTGAATTCAGTAAAAGAGAAGGCATAGGATAGGAGTAATTTTGAGATAAAAACAATTTCATTGTTGCGGTCATGTATCGATCACTTTTTCCTTTTTTCAGAATTATTTTTGAAGAAACATGTGAAATATAATATTTGAGAGATATCGTTGAATATGAAACACTTTGCACTTCACACAATTATCTGATATATTCCAGCTAAGTTTCGGGATAATTAAACATTACCAAGAGATTGATATAAATAATTTGAACACTTATTTTTATTAATTCACAATCAATTTGTTATTTTTTGAATGAATTGTATCAAATTCTTGATAATGATAGTGATAATAATAATTATTCAGCGAAATCTGTACAAAAAGTCACATATTTTGGAAACTCACTTTTGAAAATACATATGTACCTATCTCGTTATTTGAAATATACTTTTTTAAATTACACCTTAATATCTTGACACTAGTACTACATTTCACGAAACTTGGAAAATTATTGAAAGTATTGAATGCTTCTTAGTATAGTACTTGTAAATAATATGTATCGTAGTTGTAGACTTCCAAGTCCATAACTTTGTATATGAAATAACTTCACATATGTTGACAGATTTTTTTCAATTCCCTCAAAATATTAAAATTTTTCAGAGATTTCAGATGATATGAAATCAACATGATCATTGAAACTCAATTTTTCATCTAACATAATATATACATATTCAATTGTTTTCACTCTCTCAATTTTCTGTTCATCAATTTGATGAAATTTATCCTTATTTGTTTTATTTTTAGATAGAATCTTACTTGTACCCAAAATGTAGCCAGCATGATCTGGCATCCCATTTACACTTGCCATCAACTTGAGGCTATTCAGAGAAGGTTCTTGAAATTCTTAGTCTGGAGGGAGGATACAGTTTATCTACAGAGAGAAGTCAATAATAACGAATTATTGAGTCGATTTAGTTTAATCTCATTGCAGAGCAGGAGAGAAACTTTATCACTCAATTTTTTGTATAAATTACTGCACAGCAGTATTGATTGTCCTCTCCTCTTCTCCGCTTTGAAATTTCGTGTTCCTACGCAAAATTCTCGTAATACAGAGTTATTCCACATAGAGACTCCGAGGACCAACTCCCTAATACAATCCCCCATTTGGTTTATGGAGTCTACATTCAATAGAGTTGCCAATAATTCTGACATTCACTTTGACTCCATAGAATTAGGTATCAAGAGTTATGTGAATAAACCAACTGACTAAAATGAATTGATTTAGATTGAGTTCTTTGTAATATTTCATTGAATGCTATAATGTAGTTATTAGTTACTATTTCTTCAGATTAGATTGAGCTCTTTGTTATATCTTTTTCATTTTAATTATTTAGTTAGTATACACAACATTTTTATCATTTTCTGTAATTGGGTGTTATACCTGTTGAGAATAGAGAACTTATTATTAAAACTAAAAAGTTATGACTTTGCACTTTAAGAGATGAACTAACTTGCTTGTCTAAATTGAACTAACTTGTCAGCTAACCATTCATCAATTGCAGAAAGGTCTCTATTGATCTACTCTGTCATATTTTTTATACCCTACCACATATAAAAAGCATATGAACGTGTGAAGCATTTTTTCACATGAGTAACAATATCGTTTATAAGGAAAACAACGATGGACCTAAGACAATTCCTTGGGGTAATCCAAAGTCAAATTTCGCGCTATCCAATACCATAGCATTCAACTTAACTTTATGTGAGGGGTAAATAAAATGGATTTAGCCAGAAACATATGTTGAGTGAATGACACGAAGATTTCGCTCATCTCTTGGTGAAACATTATGTTAAAAACTATAAAATTAAAGATCAACACACTTGACTTAAGTCTCACTGGGTTTATTAAAAACTCTACTACATATGTTTCGAATATGAAGAGTTTCAGTAATATTGTATACTCTTGATAACGGGTTAACCACCCGAAACATATGTAGAGTTTGTGATATATTCAGTAAAACTTGATTCAAGTGTGCTAATTTTTAATTTTATAGTTTTTATATTTTGAGTGCTTTCGAAACTGTTATGGAACTAAGCCATAAGCACCAAGTGATATGTCAGGAATCGATATAAATTATTAAGAACTGAAAGATGAACATTTATACTCATTCCGAAAGTTTCCAGAACACACCATCAATTCGAGTAGAGTTATTTTTGAAATCAATTTTCTTCAATCGGAAAAGCAATTTAACACTGAAGGGCCACTGAAAATTAATTGATGAAGGATTAGAACATTCTATTCAGACAGTTGTTTCCATAGCATTGCGGAGTAAATTGATTTCTGATATCTTAGTAATTCCTTCATCAGGTTGTGGATGAAATGGTTCATCAGTTTCGATCAAACTAATTCAAGCTCTCTCATCAACCACTTTGTTCTCCTCTCCTTCTACGTTTGTCTTACTGAAAGCCCAATATTATCGAATTATCAAGTATACTTTGATGTCCCTTTTTTAGCTTAGGAGCAGATTGAATGATTCTTCACACAACTTTGTTCGGTGGGTTACATTCGAAATCTGATTTTGAGAGAGGACGCTTCAGTTGGCTGACGGGAAAAATTGGATCAGGACAAGTGGAGTATTAAATTGAAGACAAACTTACATATCCCTGAACGTTGTTGACAAAATACTGTGAAAGGTGGACTTTTTAATGGTAGACAATATGGATAAATTTTTTAATATATAGAGTCAGTTATTCACGCTATAAGAAGGATTTGAACGTTACTTCATTAAACAATGTCAATTGACCACTCGAAAAGCAATTTTCAAAACATTGTTGAAGAATCCAATAATAAATTCCAAACGATTGGTTCAAATTCTCAAAAATTTTTAATTTTTTCAACATGCTCAGAAGAATGATTGTTGATGAAATAGGTACACCAAAACTTCTAAACAAACGAAACGAAGTTTGGCACTGCGAAACTCTGAACTATGAAAATGCTTCGGCTATTTGCAACCATTAAAACTACTCAATATCCAAGGAAAACATATTTATCTTTCATAATGAAAAAAAATTTGGAATTTTCTCATAATTTTAATACAAAAGCGCATGACGACGTTTCGAAGTACTACTTCTTTATCAAATGCTGGATTAATACGTGGTAGGCAAGTTACTTCGAAACGTCGTTATGCGTATTTGTATTAAAATTATGAGAACATTTTAAATATTGTTTCATTACGGATATTAATTTTCTCCAAGTATCGGTCTGATCAATCATCTATTTATCTTTCGCTTTCACAGGTAAGAGATCTACTTTTTATTGTACTTACAAAACCGTTAGCTAAGAAAAGTTAGAGAATGACGTAAACTACTTCAAATCCCGTAAAATTAACGGTTTTTGTGTACGGAATTGGTTTTCTACGCTGCGCTGCTATATCGATTGAATTTGGCATATTGATAGATAATAACAGTAAGAGAACTTAGTGATATTTTTGCGCAGGTATTCCAGGCACCTTGAGAATCCATTAAATACATTTTTTGTGTTATCTGAACACAATTACGAGGACTGGCAACAAACTCGTGGATATTGGACGAGTTAAGTTCATCTGAAAAAGCGATTTGATAGCGGAAACAACAATTTTCGATGCTGTTTGAAATTATGGTCCAATGAGACGTCTTCAAATTATTTTTCGGAAAACCCAAATAATATAATTGAATATAAACTTAAATTCAAACACTTGAACTTATGATACACTTTATTGACTACATAGCATGACGCGTTTCGTCGTTACAAACGACTTCGTCAGATGCTTACAGAATAATGATTCTGATAATTGAATTATTCTGTAAGCATCTGAAAAAGTCGTTTGTAACGACGAAACGCGTCATGCTGTGTAGTCAATAAAGTGTAAATCATAAGTTCAAGTGTTTGAATTTAAGTTTATATTCAATTATAATGGATTTACATCAAGTAAACGCCAACACTATTAAATATCAAAAAATATATTTGAAGCACTTCAATTTACATATATAATAATACTCCACATGTAGATAGGAATCGTACAATACTGATTGTACGGCAGAGCAAAACAAATTATATGTTGAATTCACCCATCCATAGATTTTTTAATAGCCGAAACTTGATAAGTATAGAGACCAACTTGGAAATTATCTCCGTATTTCATAACTTTAGACATATTTGAAAAGGAGATTATTAAAAGGACGATAATAGAATAATTATCAGGCTTTATAGAGTTATTTTCAAAATTGATAATTGATGAGGCCGATACTTGGAGAAAATTAATATCCCTAATAAAACAATATTTAAAATTTTCTCATAATTTGATATAAAATATGCATGACGACGTTTCGAAGTTCTACTTCTTTATCAAATGCTGGATTAATACTATGTGTAATTTTACAAAGTCAATACTTATAGCTATTTCCACAGAACATACCAGGTATGTTCTATGACTAACTTGGAATGAGGACCATAGAATTTACTGATATTTAACAAAAGGATCATATACCTGGAGATGAACACACATCTGTGTCATTGGTATTTTATATTAAATTATGAGAAAATTTTAAATATTGTTTTATTGGAGTTATTTTTTCATGATGTATTTCTCTAATCTTTTTTTTTTGTAGAATTAGATATTTTGTTTTGCAGATGAAAAGATTTGAGTCAATGTATCGGAAAATTTATTTCGTTGAAATGTAAAAAAAATTTCTTTAAGATATAGGTACATATTAGGTACACTTCAGTTCATAGGTCATTAACATTTGGAATATGTGCTCCTCTATTATAGGACAGTTTTGAAATGTTCGAGTGAGCACTTATATATAAAATAAAAAATAAATAAACAAAAAAAATAATATTCTTTGACATCAAAAAGTGATAATAAAATAAGCCACCTCATTTGAGTGGATTCTTCTACCTAGCAGACTATCTTGAAAGTTGTATGTAAGTGCGAGTGACCAGTGTTTCAGCGTTAATATTCGAAAATGAGCGTTCGAGCGTCCAATTTCTTTATCATCATTATAAATTTCTCCTTCATTAGTTCATCAGAGTTCTTCATCTGAGATGATATACTTGTATTCTGCACCTTTCGAAGTTTCTGAAAATTCATTGAAATGAAATTGTTCAAAATATTTCTTTATATATGGTAAGATGAGAGATCTTGGTGTAGTTTTCGATCAAAAACTTTCCTTTGTTCCACACATCACCTAACTTATTTCATCTGCCTCGAAAACATGTGGATTCGTTAAACGCAATGGTAAATATTCCAATAATTCTCCAATATTCATTGGACTATTCAATACCCTAAACCGTAGCAAGTTGGAGTATGGCAGCATGATCTGGCATCTTATTCAAACTTGCCATCAACGCCATCTTGAGGCCATTCAGAGAAGGTTGTTGAGTTTATTAGTTTGGAGGGAACATAAAGTTTTTCCACATAGAGGGGTCAATCATAACGAATTATTGAGGCGATTTAGTTTAATCTCATTCCAGAGCAGGAGAGAAACTTTATCACTCAAATTTTTGTACAAATTACTGCACAACAGTATTGATTATCCTCCTCTCTTATCCGCTTCGAAATTTCATGTTCCTAGGCAAAATTCTTTCACAATTATTTCACCTAGAGACTCCGAGGACCAACTCCCTAATACAATCCCCCATTTGGTTTGTGGAGTCTACATTCCATAAAGTTACCAATAATTGTGACATTCAATTTGACTCCATAGTAGTGATTATTAGGGGTTATGTTACCAAAGGAAATCGACTGAAATTAATTGACTTAGATTGAGTTCTTTGTAATATTTTATTTAATGCTAATATTTAGTTATTAAGTACTATTTTAGTTTTTTTAGATTACATTGAGCTCCGTGTTATATCTCTTTCATTTCAATCATTTAGTTTATTATTCAACTTTGTTATTATTTTATGTAATAGGGTAATATAAGTGTTGAAAATGAAGAACTTATTACTATCAATATTTCACAAGAATAACTTTGAAGACGTCTGGCTGGATATTGAGGTCATCAAAATACACAACATTGTAACCAGGCGTCAGCATTGTGTGCAGGATAACACAGAAAATTTATTTAACGAATTGTCAATATACCTCACACACCTGCTCAAAAATGTCTCTCAGCTCTTAAACTATAATCTTGAGTAGAACATAAACTTCACATAATCGGAGGTATGTTTTCACTGGAATGAGTCTACTCAGGAATTTCCGGACATTACCTAATAACTCATTTTCTATCGTCACATTCCAGAACAGAAAGTTCCTTGAGGTTCGTTTAGAACGTTTACATATTACTCTTAACGCTTCTAAACTTATAACCTATTATTCAAGATCGTCGCGTGAATAAACTTTAGGTAATTAGACACAGTAGCGATTTACTTTGTACCTCCTTCATCTGTATCCAAATAGAATCACTCGCTACATATTTTACTGCTATGCCAACCCTACGAAGTTTGTAGTAAGTGAATAAATAAGTACTCAAGGCATTGTTCGAGGAATAGTTAAATTCATGATAAAATCAACTACCTTTTGTGAGAAGTACTTATACATTCTCTACCGGATAATTTGATGAGCTAGAACTGAAATGCAGAAATTACAAAATTTACACATGAACTAGCTAATGCACTTTCGCGTTGTGAAACCAGAAATGAGACGTTGTTCCTGTGCCTTTATAGATTTTCCAAATTGCCTCCGAGGCACTGATGAGGAAATATTTAATAAACAAGGTGTAAAGTAAACATACGGCGAAACATCAAATGATTATTCCTACTACGACATGTGTAATAAATGTATATGGGTGCTCAGTATAAAGTCATTTCTCCTATATTATTTTCCCCGTGGAATCAGTCGAGACTTATGCAGGCCTTCTTTCGTAGCCCAGAAACAAGTATCACGTGCAATATTCAACCTTCATCTGTATGAAGTAGTCAATAAGTATCTATTGGTCGAAAAAATTGCAATTGAACGTCGATAAAACAAAGGCAATGATCATAACTTCCAAGTACAAATATGACCAATTGAACGTGAAAGATATAAACTTAAGGATGGGTGATGACAAAGGGGATTTGAAAATTGCTGCAAAATATTTGGGTTTTTACATAGACTATCATTTGAATTTTAATGCTCATTTTGAATATATATGTGAGAAAATAGCGAAAAAAATATATTATTTTATGAGAATATATATTAATTTGTCTGTAACGACTAGAATACCTGTACATCAGACTATTGTACAGCCACATTCCGATTATTGTCCTCAATCCTTTTTCTATTCAATTTTAATCAAAAGGGTCAGTTACAGAAGTTGCAGAATCGTTGCATGAGAATAATACTCAGTTGCTGTTGGCTGAGACCTATAAGCTCTACGTTGAAAACACTTTCATGGTTTTTTTTGAAGAGAGATGTTTTTTCATGACGATGTCATTCGTATTCAAATTAGCTAGTGGTTAATGAATTCCTGTGTTTCAATAACGAAGTACATAATCACCTGACTAGAGGAAGAAATGACTTACAATATTGAAAAGACTAAAAAAAGTGCAACTATGAAGTCGTTATTTTTTAAGGGATTCGTTGCTTATAACAAGTTGCCAGCAGACATTAATTCTAGTGAGTCGTTATAAAGTTTTAAACTTAACCTCAGAAGATATTTGACTCAATGATTGTCCTTATGTGTTGCCTATTGGTTTGTTTGTCGTTGACATTTTCTGTTTCTGATGATTGCTTGTGAGGTTTGTGATATTGCTATCACATATATAGTTTCATCGGTGGTATTTGGGCGGACAGTTTGTAGGGAAGGCTAGAATTTTTGTTACTTTGAATGTTGAAGTTGATTGATTTTTCATTTGTTGCTGATTGTTTTGTTGTTGATTTTGGATTATTTTGTTTACAGAAATTCTGTTTGCTTGGAATATGAAATGTTAAAAGATTATTTGTCTTTACTTATATTAGGAAAACCTATTACGTTAATAAACTCATTATGAATATTTCAAGCTGCTTTTTATTGAGAATAAAATCTCAAATATTTCATGTTTATACATTTTCAAATGCTTTAGATATGCAAAAAACCAATAGATAATTGTACGGGTTATCACATGAACACAGAAATACTCCAGTTCTACCTAAACGTAAGATAATATACCAATACACAGATATTGCTGGATTGGTCGAGTTGAGTCAACGTATGGCCTGATCGATCTCCAGACCTAAACTCTATGCATTATTTTTGGTGAGACCTCTGAAGTTCTGAGGATTAACTGCTATTTCAATACAGAATTCGGACGATTTGCGAAATCGAATTACTGGGTTTCAACAATTGGAAGCAATCTTACTGAAATCGAAAGTGTTCACCAGAATATCAGCAACCATCTTGTATATTCATCGTAGATGTTGATAAGCAATTTTATGTGTTCTTTTCAAAGAAAATGTTGTTATTGTTGCAGAGTTGTTAGTTATGTACTTATTTTCTGAACACAGGAATTAAAACAGAATGGGAATAGGACGAAATATACTCAGAGTATGTTAAGGAAGCTCCAAAAATCTTCGAATTTTTGCCGCATATTGACCGAATTATTAAACTTGTAGAATTAATTCGAAAGTGTTGTCCCACTTACTATACAAAACTTTCCAGACCACAAAAATACTACTTGCATTATATATTAGTCGTTGATAGAAGCACTCGTATTTAATGCCAAACCTGCTAAACAGTTGTCAAAATTGAATCACAACCATTTGGGTACTAAACAAATTCTCACGAAATTGATCAAACTGTCGTGAAACTGTATCGAAAACAATAATTGTACAAACTGTACAATTTGGGTTTTGTATGCAACCAAGATTTCCCTTGTTGAGATTATTTTTTTATTTTTGCTACACGCAAAGCCGCAGGGTCTTCCATGAAAAAACTTCGATTTGAAGAAAACTGCGGAATTCTAGAACAAAATTTCCATGAAAGTTGTTGAAAAATAATTTTAAGTTCCAGGCAGTTTCTCCCTTTTTTGTTGGAGAAACATATGTAAGCTTCAAAACTACTAGGCCAACTGAAGCCTGAATTCTGGCTGAATTAAAACAGAAGAGTTGAAAATGTATAAGTTTTTCAGTGTTATTGAAACAAGATGAATATAATTTAAAGCAATGGAGTATTTTCCTTGTAAATTAAGATTAAGTATGAATATTCTAAGAAATCTTGTTATTACAAATCCTCAAAAATATTTTACAAGTGGATCCAATAGTTTTTGCTTTTGTAATATTTTTAGGGCTAATATTAGTGGCAATGATTCAATACTGCAATGAGGAAATGACAGTTTGAGTGATAATTGTCATTAATTTCCCAGCTACAACAGTCAATACTCAAATAAATCGTTTCAATTTATGTTGGAGGTGCCCATCTCAAATCGGTTTGAATCAGATTCACTTTGAATAGCTTTGGAACGAACCAAATTACCGTACATCAGTTATTGACGAGCATTCCACTAGTGATATTTTTACCATAACAAAAATATTTCCTTTGATTTATTTATTCTGAAACTAATTATCGAAACTGTAACTCGAAATGTCAGTTATCGAAATTTCGATGAAATTCAATATCGAATAAATGTTATTAATTCGCGATAATTGAAAATCCTCACCATGCTTACACATCAAATTATATCTCGCGTTGGACAAATATTTGATCAAATATTGCAAATTGAAAACAATAAAATCAAAATATTGCAGTATGTGAAAACGCGATTGAAATTCTGTTATGGAGGAGTTAATCTCATTTGATGGAGATTCGATCTGAGCACTTTACATTAATGTAGATTTTTGAGGAACTTATAGAATGTTGGAGCTTTATTCGATACCGTAGCTCGGATGTGTTTAGTTCCTTTGTAGTTTGCTGCCGTTCTGTCAAACCTGACTTTTATTAATGTAATTGTTTTGTAACAATCAGACATAACCTACACGATGGGCTATCAATTGGAGCTAAACCATACGGTCTGTTACAAATTTCCTCAACAGGAATTCCTCAATGTTCCTCAATTATTCTATTGAGGAACAACCTCAATAGAATAAACCTCAATTTCGTAAGTAAACCTTTCCATTGCTTGATTCACCATTTTGATTGTGATATTACGTTGTAGCACTCCTGATGAGGGAACAATATAGTTTTGAATGCTCGAGTTAAGGAGAAAAGAGTCTTCTTATTTGACACCACCTCACTGCTATCCTCAATTCTCATTGATAAGAATCAATGAGTGAAGATACAAAAAAACTAATTTGATTTTTCTAAAAAATTAGTTTGACATTTGATATCTATAGTAACTCATAAATTCAATTATTCATTAGTTTTGACAAAGTTGTAATATAACAACGAAACGTCAACAAAAATGAACTTTTTCATATCAAAAAAAGCCTGTTATTGCTAAAAACTTTCAAAATAAAATATCTTAAACAGGCAATAAATCAATTTCAAGAAATATATATATATATATATATATATATATATACAGTTAATACGGAGACTCTTAATCGAAATATTTCAAATAAAACTCTCAGGGACATCTGTCTACATAAATATTGTCAAAGAGAACAAACCTATCACTTTCGAGAATGAATATTAAATGCGCTTCGAAAAATCATCCAAGTTGTTGGATGATAATAAAATACACCTGCTTCATCATTATAATGAATGATTCCTTTTATTGAATCCATCAATCAGAAATCGATTACTTTCAAAACGCACCGAGGTCGTATATCCGAATGAGGAGAACATTAGTTCGAGAACTATTCACGTGAGCTCCCTCTATCGAACAATAGTCGTACAAACTCTTTCCAGCATATTAGACTCCTACTCATGACAACATTATTGATAGTACACAGAGGCTTTGTTTACATTTTATTTAAACACAATAAAGGTTTGTCTGTGATGTGTAAGAATGATCCCATGCACAATCGCTCCAGATCATACCCAGGCGACTAGAAAGATAGCTTGTTTCAGGACTGACGAATCATTCATACTAGTTAATACTGAGACTCTTAATCGAAATATTTCAAATGAAGCTTTCAGGAGCTGCCTACACAAATGTTGTCAACGAGAACGAACTCATCACTTTCGAGAGTGAATATTTCTCTGAGCACGCTTAATGAATGCGATGCACCAAAAAAGGATGAAGCAAAAACTCTAAGAATTGCGAATTAAAATTAAATCCCCTCCTTATGGGAAACAATCGTTATAATGATAATAATAGTACAGGTATAATATATCAATTAAGAAATTCACTAAACTAATCTATAACAACTATATCACCGAGATTAACGTTAAGAATTTAAAAGCGGTAATTATTATTTATTGGTGAGAATTCATTTCATCACTGAAATTCCTGAAACCGATTGCTTTCAACGAGGAAATTATTTAAGAATTATTCATGAATATTCAGTGATACTAAAAATATAAGCTATCACATTAAATTGGACGAGACAATGTAATAATAACATATTATTGAGGTCACAGAGCGACTGGCGAACAATCCAAAACAGGAAAAATTAATTCGTTTAAATGAGTCATGCTTATGCGGTATATAAATACCATGCAATGTTGACCTTTTTAGGTGTGGTACTGGAAGTTGTTGAATTTCAAATAAGCGGTATTTTGTTTGAGCATTACGCTGATTTAATTGAGGCTTACTTATACTTCAAAATTGCAACATAACATATTGGTACAGCTCCTCTCTTATAAAATTGTATTCATAGTTTACCGGCATTATTAGGCAATCGGAATGTAATTGGCAGAATTTGGAAAGATGATCGATAATCCTTCAGAGTTTACGATATATGTAACATGTTACATATATTAACAGAAAAAAATCTATTGAGTACTTTGACTCAAACATCCACAAATTTTATTGACGGTATGAGAGATATTTGTTCAAAATTAGCCCAAAATTGAAAATTTCCTATATTGTTCTAGAAGAAACTTGTTTGAAGAAGAGAGTTTTGCTTTTCAAATCGAGCAATATGTTTTAGTAACGGATTGGAAGATTAAAAAATCAATTCGAAAATTTGGATAGACAATGTAAGGTTCAACCTCGTAAATACAGTCAAAAGTCTAGGTGTTTATATTGATACTAATTTGATATTCAGAAAACATGTTGATTTCTTGGTCCAAAAATGTTTCTGTTCATAAAAAAGTCTCTACCGTAGCAAATCTTTTCTTCAAAACGAAATTTTGTTGATCATTAGTATAATGATAATAATAATAAGTTCTTTATTGTCAACAGGTATAACACCCAACTACAGAAAATAATAACAATGTTGAATACATAACTAAATAATTGAGGAAAGGATTTAACAAAGAGCTCAATCTAATCTAAAAAAATAATAACTTATTACTAAATTATAGCATTCGATGAAATATTACAAAGAACTCAATCTAAATCAATTCATTTTAGTCAATTTTCATTGTTCACATAACTTCTGATAACAAATTCTATGGAGTCAAAGTGAATGTCACGATTATTGGCAACTCTATTGAATGTAGACTCCATAAACCAAATTGGGGATTGTATTCGGCAGTTGGTCCTCGGAGTCTCTAGGTGAAATAAATCCGTATTACGACAATTTTGCTTAGGAACACGAAATTTCAAAGCGGACAAGAGAGGAGGACAATCAATACTATTGTGCAGTAATTTGTACAAAAATTTGAGTGATAAAGTCTCTCTCCTGCTCTGCAATGAGATGAAACTAAATCGACTCAATAATTCGTTATGATTGACTCCTCTCTGTGGATAAACTTTATCCTCCCCCAAATTAAGAATGTCAAGAAACTTCTCTGAATGGCCTCGAGATGGCGTTGATGGCAAGTGTCAATGGGATGCCAGATCGTGCTGCCCTACTCCAACTTGCTACGGATTAGGGTATCAAATAGTCCTATGAGTGTTGAGGAATTATTAAAATATTTGCCATTACGGATATGGATAACAATCCATATATTTTCGCAGCAGATGAAATAAGTTGGGTGATGTGTAGGACAAAGGAAAGCTTCTGGTCGAAGGCTACACCAAGATCTCTCGCCTTATCAGAACGGGAGAGAACCTGAACATCGACGCTATAATCATAATCAATTCGGTCTCTTTCTCTTGTGACAGAAACAAGATTACACTTTTACACATACAAACTCATAATTGTCATCACACCAACTAGCAACATGGTCCAGCGCGAGCTAAAGTCGAACACAGTTGTCCTGTAATCTAACTTCATGATATAGTTTCAATACAATTAGTGCAAAAGTCATGTAAATTATACGTATTATATAGGCCATGCTTCGAATCTGCCTCCACAGAAAGAATTCAAAGAATATATAATTCTTGTATAAGATTAATTTTTTTTATGGAGAGTATAGATCATGTTTCCCATCGCTTGAATAAATTTATTTGGTTTAGTATGTTGAACAGACGAAAATTTCATATTGCTTGTAAGGAAGGTACATAAGGTTTCGAACCCAGAAAGTTATGCTTATATATTCGATAAGCTCACGTTTTTTGACAGCCTCATAATCCTATGACCAGAAACACAGATCTCCCCGTGATACTTAAACATCGCAAAAATCATTCGAGGGATGCATCTTGTATAGCGCAGCAAATTATTTACAATTATATTTCGCCATACATCCGCAGTAAATCTATGCAGATATCTGGAAATTTTAAGAAAATATGCTTGCAACTTCAGCCAAGCTTTTATTCATTCAAATTATTTGTAATAATTGTAATTATCAGTACAGCATATCAGAAGTAGTATTTTCAGTGACTGGGATTGAATTCTCGCTAAACTCTTCTAGAAATATATTCAAATATTAAATTATAATGAAGACTTGGCTTAATGTTCCACGATTACATTTAACAATATCGAAGAGTCAACATGATTCGAGCGTGAGCTCATCTTCAGAACTGTCAATTCAGTCTTGTTTTGTAGTAGTAGTTGTAGTATGTTTGATAAGTAGTATTTTCAATTCTGATGATTCAATTATACTAATTTTTTGTCGTAATTATTATCTTCTGTTGTAATTCACTTTTTGTAATATTTAAATTCAATTTTTAGTTAAAATGTTGTTATTTTAAAATCTACGTTTGATTCAATCGTACCTACTCTTTGATATTTGCATAGTTTGTCATGTTGTATTTCTGTTATATTATTTCGAACTTGCTAAAGTAGACCAGCAATGCTGGAATTCATCGGGGATTTCAAAAATACTTTTCATTAATTCATGATTTTAGATATTTAATAGTGTTGGCGTTTACTTGATGTAAATTCATTATAATTGAATATGAACTTAAATTCAAATACTTAACTTATGATTTACACTTTATTCACTACATAGCATGACGCCTTTCGTCGTTACAAACGACTTCTTCAGATGCTTACAGAATAATCCTGTAATCATTATTCTGTAAGCATCTGAAGAAGTCGTTTTTAACGACGAAAGGCGTAATGCTATGTAGTGAATAAAGTGCTAATCATAAGTTCAAGTGTTTGAATGAAAGTTTTTATTCAATCATAATTTTTGTTGAAATATATGTGGATGCAGCAATTCCACAGATATTATAATGTATGAAGTTGTTTATTATTGGTCATAAGTGGTCATCAATATAAAAATCGGAATTCTAGTATCAATAAAAATTTTACTAGACATTAAACTCATCGTTTTCAAAATAACCACTTCGTTAGTTCAAACTCAAAGGAATTGCTGCCTTTGAGTGATGAAAGAATTCGCATCGAGTGAAAAACCCGACAATAAATGAATAACTCACCTCTAGACTGTTAATTTTTTTTCATCTTCAATTTCATAATTGTAGTCTCCTTTAATCAATGTTTTTTTTAAAACTTAATTCACTTTCAATTCCCGATTACTGATAAGTACCCTTCTTTCGAAGTTATTTATACTGAAAACGATTTCAACCCTGTTTTTCTCCACCATGTGTACGAGTTTATAACAAGTGAAGATATAATATATAGAAATATTAGTCTTGAGAGTAGGTGTTCATTTAAACTTCTAGCAATGGGGTAACAAATCGGAACAATTGTCAAGACACATTATACTCGTATTTCTGAGGAACTGAACCAAGTGTTTTTCATTCGATATATCAATTATAAATATTAATCGATATGTAATAAGATCTGAATCAGTGCATTGAACATATGAATTTATCAAACCACATCTTTTGTTTCTATTTATTGGAATTTTCATAAATTTTTTCGAATAAAATTAACATAAAAAAAATCGTTAATTATATTTGGAAGTGTTCTAACGTTTTCTCCAAGACAGTAATAGAATTTTTCAACATCGTTACGTGCAAATTTTCACCTGAGCTTTTCAACTTGTAGTTGAGAAAGTTATTATATAAGTAATTACAAGGCACTAACTTGTTAACGCCTTTTCGTCCGAGAAAAATTTCGAATTTCTAATGAGGGATAAATTCATTTTCGCAAGCTCCTGAATTTTTAAATTTTTTTCGATCATCAAATATATTTCGGTGGAAAAATTTTGGTACTTCAACATCAACATATAAATGCAACGAAATAATTCAAAACGCGATGTTTTCTAATACAACAAACCGTATAATTACGATCTAAATATGTAAATATTATATTTAAATATTCATCTTTCAGAATATATTACATTAAAGAATTCGAGAGTTCATTCGATATAATTATCAATTAAAAATTGAAAATATTAATCGATATCTAATGAGATGATCGGATCAATCTATTGAACATATGAATTTATCAATCGACATCATTTGTTTCTATTTATTCGAAATTCCATAATTTTTTTCGAATACATTGACATAAAGAAAATCGTTAATTATGTTTGAAAGTGTTCTGTTGTTTTTTCCAAGACTCGTGATAGAATTTATTCAACATCGTTACGTGAAAGTTTTCAGCTCAGTTTTTCAAGTTGTAAATGAAAAAGTTAATATAAAAGTAATTAAAAGGCACTAACTCGTTAACGCTTCTTCGTCAGAAAAAAATTCGAAATTCTAATGAAGGATTCACTTCCTCAAGCTCGAGAACTTTTCATTCTCTTCGTTCATCAAAACTATTTCGGTAGAAAAATATTGGTACATTGATATTAAAATATAAATACAACGAAATCATTTGAAACACGATGTTTCCTAATAAAACAAATCGAATTATTAGGCTCTTAATATCTGAATATTATACTATATATTCACCTTTCGGAATATATTACACCAAATAATTCGAGGGTATTTTGATAACATAAATAATTTATATCCTCTTATAAATATCCCTTTACACAATGGGGAAAATCCTTGGTAGCGAATCCCCTTTCTGAAGGTGATCCTTCCACAGAAATTGGTAGGCTTATTCATATTGGAACAGAATTGTCCACAAGATTATGCCGAAAACACAGCATTTCACGTTCACATTTAAATTCTCACCGTAACCATAATAGAAATAATATTCCTGATAAAGATAATTTACGAAAGTTCCTTCATAAAATAAAATAATCGCTGTTATTTATTCAAATGTATTCTTCTTTTCAGCTAGAATGTTCAAATCCTATCCCAGAAATGCTCGGTAAAATGCACATTTTGTGAACATTCTCATGTACATTATGCCATTTTCTTTTTACGGTCACCTTACCGGAAAAAACGAAATCCACCCGGAATGAATCTCCTTCAAAGAAAATTACGTGGAGTTTTAATGCTTTATAGTATCTAAAAGTGGATATTACAATATATACTTGATAAAATATAATTAGCTTCAATTTTTTACTATACGAAGCAAGTATTTTTCAGATGAAGTAATTATCGAATACATTGAAGCAATAAAGCTAGTTTATTTCAATGAGTGATAGTTGTATATTTATTTGTACACAAACACGAGTGCACTCTCCATTTTTGAATTAAATTCCAATATATTGAGTTTTCATATCATTTCCAAATTGCTTATATTGATCATTAGTATCTATACATTTTAAATTATTCAATCCCTTGTGAAATGTCCTAATAAATAACGCCTTTCAAAGATTTCAATGAAGTATGCATTACGTTACTTGAAATTTTAATTTTACTAATAATTTTCGTTGCACAATCCAATCCAAGTTGAGAATAAATTATTTTGATATCATTTCTGTTTGGAGATCGACGTTGAAATCAGAAATTGAACATTTTCAATCTGATAAGAATTCATTTTATATTTTTAATTTCATTCAAAACTTCAGAGAAAATAACAAAATGACAAAATGATGAAAACAATAAATTAAAATGAACACACTCGGGTTAAGTTTCAATAAATATATTAAAAAACTACATATGTTTCGGATGGTTAACCCATTATCAAGAGTATACAATGTTACTCTGAGTTACATTGTTGTCTAGTAACAAATCAATGTTACTTGAGTAACAATCCAAACCATATGTAGAGTTTTTAATATATTCAGTGAAACTTGAGTATGTCTGTTAATTTTGATTTATTGTTTTCGATATAAGATGAGCGAAACGTTCGTGTCATTTAATAAAAATAATGTTAAAAATTGAATGCATTGAAATTTATCTAAATGCAAACAGTATTCAATATACAATGTTACAATGTGAGTAACATTGTATACTTTTGATTATGGGTTAACCACCTGAAATATATGTAGAGTTGGTAATGTATTTAGTGAAATTTAAGCCAAGTGTGTTAATTTAATTCATTGTTTTTTACATAATGTTTCACCAAGAGATAAGCGAAACCTTCGTGTCACTTATTAATAATGATAATCTATCTCAAGAGTAATTTCTTCCATATTATTTATCCAACTTCATATTAAATAATATATTCAGGTAGAGAAATTAAATGATACCCCTGGTATGTATGAAATCCGTGAATATTCCTCATTAACTGCATTTTATATTCTACATACAGCATCAGAAAGTATACGTTTCACTCAATATAATAGTTTATGAATAAATAAATCGTTCCTCAAAATGTGACTGATTCTCTAATATATCTTACAGGTATCTATTTGAAGTTACATATTTTTCTCTGCACATATCTTTTTCCGTTAATATCAAACAAATTATAGAATCATTAATATGATATTAAGTGTTAAGTAGCTTAATATCATTTACAGTTTCTTATTCTCGGGAAAAGTTCATTCCGTTTAAAGAATGAGATCGAATTTTAAAATTTGAACAGACATAATATTATCATATATTATTATATAAGAATTCTTCAATTTAATCAAACTGAAGACAACCCTGTCTACACGAAGAAGATCCCAGTCTGAGCTAATTTATGTACCATATATTACCTACTGACTGAATTTCCAGAAATTTTGGTTTTTTAAAATATTTCAAATGTAGGCAACTTACTAAATGTCAATCCATCACCCAACATTTCACTCAATTATAATGATTGACATTAATGCCACTAATCCACAAGTTACCAGTTCGGAGAATATGTCTGTTCATTAAACGTTACCACGGGACCTAATTCAATTTAACTAATCAATTGACTATAATTCCTAGTAACCGATGTTATGTGGTCAATTCAGGTGTAGGAAAACTTTATAGTAATTTTCCATATAGATCTCTGTTTTTCTTCAGGAAGTTTTGTGCTCTATGAATTTTGAACCTAGTCAGTTCATTGTTCTTGTTCTCTCGAATGTAAATAGAACCTTTCTGCCCGTTTGAGAAGACTGCCACATATTACGTTTTTAAAATTCACGCAATGTACCCATAGTCCGGTCAATATAGACATAACAATAGTGGTCAAATAACAAAAATTCCCGGAAAGACAAATATTGGTGGAGATTTGGGGTTTGCCATTACAAATAAAGTTTCAAAAATCACCATCGATCCTATGTGTGCTACAAAAGTTCTTGGGCTTCAAAGGTTTGAGGCTTTTTGAATTTCTTTTGAAAACGATAACTTTTATCAAAAACAAACTGCAAACCAAAGTTGTAGATCTTAAAATGCTCTCCAAAATGGTCCTTATGATTTTTTCCCTAAGAGTTGCCATTCGTGAGATATCTCGATTCTAAAAGTCACATTGTACATGATATGCACACATTTCCACGCCACCTGTGAGATTTATACCGCGTTTTTTACCGCGGTTTCCCCTGTAGGCCTATTGCACTAACTGTCATCACAATTTTAGGATAATTTAACAAAACAATACCAGTCAAGTTCTAGATATTGATTATTGATATTGCTATTGATTATTGGGTTGATTATTGTTTAATTTCTGTAGATATTTCAATCAGATTCATACTCTTGAAAGTCTACTTCAACCGCCATGTCTTCTTCGATTTCTTCTTGTTCCTCTTCGGACCTCTTTTGCGATTATTAAATAGTGTTGAGGAGTTTTTCTGGAGATTGGGGTTGGAAATTGATAGATAATACTCTGAAATTGATTGAAGTTTTACTCCCATCTGGTTGGGGTTTTTTTGAGAAAACTCATCGTTTTCGAGAAAAATACAAAAAACCTCAAGTTTTGACCTTTGACCCCGAATAACTTCTAAAGCACACATAAGATCGATGGGGATTTTTGAAACTTTATTTGTAATGGTAAACCCCAGCTCCGACCAATTTCCGGGTATTTTTGTTTCTTAAATGTCTATGTTGACCGGACTACTATAGTAAAGGGATACATAATTTTATTGACGACTCCATAAGCAATTCTGTTTCAATAGAATCAACTTCCTGGTCAAAATATTCTGAATGGAACTGATAATAATGATAAGTTCTTTATTCTCAACAGGTATAACGCCCAATTAGAGAAAATAATAACAATGTTGAATACATAACTATATAATTAGAAAAAAGATTCAACCAAATAATTTTAAAATAAGATTTAACAAAGAGCTCAATCTAATCTAAAAAAAATTGTTACTTATAACTACATTATAGCATTCATTGAAATATTACAAATAACTCAATCTAAATCAATTCGTTACTGATGCTATATAAAATTCATAGGCGCAAGAACCTACATGCAAAATCCTACGGAGATTTTATCTTCATTGAAGTTCTGGAATAAATTAATAAAAGCATAAAACCATGCGGAATGAAAAGAGAACACATTTCCCTGTATACAATTAATTATTTCGCTTACATGAGTGAATAGTCGAAAATGTTTCAACTTATGAACTCATTATGAAGACAAGTTACAGAAGAGTTTAATGAAGAGGAACGTCGATCATTTCTTCATATTGAACACAGCTATTATCGTAAAAATATATAAGCCAGAAAGTACAAGTATGTATGCATAAGACTATTTTATTTTAATCAACAACTTCTTCATTCTCTATGATGATTCCCCAAAATTTCAAAACTCTAAATCTTTCCGAACCTAACTGTCCTGAATTTATCTTTTCTCAGTTCTTCCTTATTTTGTTGCTGAATATTCAATTTGATATCAGATTTCCAGAACTCTGAGAAAGTAAAGAATGAAATCTACGTAAAGCGTTGTTGAATTCCTATGATCAGCTAGTTGAAATTGAATAGGTAAAGCACCTGAAAGATGAAAGTCGAATTTTGAGTAATAAACGCTTGATTAATATGATAATACTTCGCCATCACAAGAATACAGCCTCTTCAGCTCTTGCTTCTACAAGCTTGTGCTATAAATTTGGATTTTTATTATTTCCGCTTTTGGGTTTTATGAGACCGCAAAATAATATATTCCATTCTCAGCGCCCTGCTCTTTAATTTTCCATTCCTGGAGCAGAGGAGCATTGAAATCATCCACAGGGACGGATGGGGTGAGTTCATAGAATGAGGGGAATCCAAACGAGAGATCCGAATTCATCGCTTGATTTTTATTTGGACAAATCCAGAAACCTCTCAATGTTCAATATGTGGTCTTCGGTATTCGGGTTAATATCACGTTATTATCCGAGGGAATGAACTAGCTGAAGAAATGATCTCTCGTCTATTTTATTGAATTAGAAGTCTCATATTCATACATTATTCATTTAGACAGAACATAAATTGCATTGAATATCAATTCGAATTGTTATATGCAAAAAAGTAGGTATTCAACTTGTTTGGCGATCAAAAACTCAATTTCAGTTCCTTAATTTATCTAACAATACGAAAAACGATGTAAAGACTTCATTTTTGACATTCAATTCTGAGGATTCAATTATTTATTTATTTAGTTATTCATTTATTTATTCATTTATTTATTTATTTATTTATTCATTTAACATACATGTTTTACAGGACAAGTCCTAATTACAAAACAGGAAACACAACATATACAAAAACAAAATTGGTAATTTTTGATGAAAGAGTTTGTGATATGAATCACAACTGATGGAATGAGATAAAATAATTACAGAAGTACAAAAAAGAAATTCTTAAATGCTGACCAAACTCATACATACATATAAATTCAAACACACAAATACAAATACATTCACATATTAACACTTATACACACATAATGAATTATTTTATGTGTATTTATATTATTAGAGTGAATATGAATTCTCTTCGTGAATACATATAAATAATTGTTTTATCAGAGATTATGTATATCAAGGGAACTTGCCTTAACATCAGTAACAGAACAGTTGAAAATATCCACCTTAGTTCCTAAAATATTACATTGTTCACACATCGTGTACAATGGCGAAAATTTTAAAACATTCGTTCTAGTTGCTGGAAGGTAGAACGTGAATGCGCTTCTGGGAGAAACTCTTGGGACAATGAAATTATACTAATTTTCTGTTGTAATTTAAATTTTCTGTTGTAATTCACTTTTTGTGATATTTGAATTCAATTTGTAGTTATAATGTTGTTATTTCAAAATGTACTTTCAACTTGCATTTGATTAATTCGTATCTACTCCTTGATATTTGCATAGTTTGCCATGTTGGATTTCTGTTATCGTTTTTCGAACTTGCTTATGTAGACCAGCAATGCTGGAATTCATCGAGGATTTCAAAAATACTTTTCATTATTTCACAATTTTCATTATAATATATGTGGGTGCAGAAATTACACCGAATTATAATCTATGAAACAGTTCATATATTGGTGGTTATCGATATAAAAATAGGAATTCTTGTATCAATAAAAATTTTACTGGACATTAAACTCATCGTATTCAAAATAACCACCTCATTAGTTCAGACTCAAATGAATTGCTGCACCTAAAAATGAATGAATTCGCACCGAGTGAAAAAACTGACAATAAATGAACAACACACCTTCAGTCGGTCACATTTTTTCTGTGGCGAGCTCAAAGAATGAGGGGAATCTAAACGAGAGATCCAAATTCATTGCTTGATTTTTATTTGTACAAATCCAGAAACTCCTCAAAATTCAATATGTGGTCTTCGGTATTCCAGTTAATATCCGATATTATCCGAAATAATGAATTAGCTAAAGAAATGATCCATCTTCTATTTTATTGAATCAGAAGACTTACATTCATACATTACCCATTTAGGCAAAGCATAAAAATGCATTAAATATCAATTCAAATTGTTATTTGCAAAAAAGTTTAGGCATTGAACTTGTTTGGTGATTAAAACTCCATTTCAATTACTTAATTTATCTAACAATACGAGAAACGATGTAAAAAATCCATTTTTGACATTCAATTAGAACCTGAGAGAAACAATTCCATTTACCCCTGAGGGTGTTCATTTGGGTAATTTATTTTCAGTGCAAGTGACATCTTGCATAGCTTCGAAATGGGAAACCACACCTGGGAATTATGTGAGAAGTTCATCCATCAAGAATAAACAAAGACTGTCTGATATAATGCGAAATGATATAAAGCGAATTTGCAGTCACGATTAGTTTAGTATTTCCTTGATCATAAGCCAAAATGAATTTTCTATTCCGACTCTGGAAGTCAAAGGGAACAAACAAGTCGGGGTAGTATGTTTTCTCCTTGAAATATTTTTCTTCCATTTGATTTCCGACAGAAAAAATTAAAAATCATATAAGAACTTATTTTTGATATCGAAATATATTGGTGAATTATCCTTCATGATTTTCAGTTCATTATCTATCAATTTCAATGATTTTTATAGACTATAATTACTCCCAGTAATTTTTTCCAACACACATTATTTCAATAGATAAATAATAAAAATAATGGTAATATCCATGAGAATTCGAGCAATCGGTACTGTTCGCCACAGCAAGGACCGACCTCCTGGTACATAACCGAAATCAACGCCACGAAGCCTAAAACCGTGAAGATCACTGCCATAGGGACCGCCGCCACGGACCTGATAGTTGGGATAGGGCCCCCACAGAGCTTAATCACTGTGATAAATAATAACCGGGATGAGAGGAATAAGCTGCTCTGTGAGGGAGTGTGGAAGCCGTAAGGCTTGAAATCAGGATAATACTAAAAGGTGTTCATTCTCAAAATCCTCGGAGAAGTTCAACATTGCAGATGATGAGAGGCGAACTAGACAATTGTGAAAAAAAAGTAGATAATTATGTAGAAAACTGTCAATTTTGTCAGGTGGTAGCAATATATAAGTACTTCAAATACAAAGAAAGTGCAGAAATATGTTCGATTATTGACATTGGTTATTTTCAATTTCATATATGAAAACACATATTGTTGATTTCAACTCAAGAATTATATTACAAGTAACGTGTGATTTTTAAAGTGAGAACTTGGAAAACCATAGATAAAGTTTGTCTAATTGGTCACATCACGCTATTACCGTCACGCTCTTATAATCACATTCAGTACAGAAGCAAAAATATTGTATTTTTGTTATTATGAACACAAAAAGTAGAAGAAGATCATGAAACCCAGATACTGAACTATGCTTGCACTTTTATTGTCTTCTCATTGTAAAAGATACCTGAGAGGTCCATGAAATAAGGATCGGGAGGATTAGTGTACAATTATAGAGTTGAATATGAACTTAAATTCAAACACTTGAGCTTTTACACTTCAACTGATTTACACTTTATTGACTACATAGCATGACGCGTTTCGTCGTTACAGAATAATATTATTCTGTAAGCATCTGAAGAAGTCGTTTGTAACGACGAAACGCGTCATGCTATGAGTCAATAAAGTGTAAATCATACGTTCAAGTGATTGAATTGAGTTTATATTCAATTATAGTGGATTTACATCAAATAAACGCCAACACTATTAAATAATTACAGAGTTCTTTTATATTTCACCTGAAATATAAAAGATTAAATGATAAAATATAAATGATCATCGAAATAAAAGAAAATTTTTCAATAGAATGTGCATACCTACTCAAGAACTGATGGTCTCAGAAATAATCATCTCAAGTTCGTGAAGAAAATTTTAATGTTCACCCACTGACCGATTTTCTCAAAACAAAATAAACTGTGTGTAGAATTGTGTTGACTCTTCCCAATTTATTAGGTAATGTATATTGATTACAAGCCCATTGGCCGTTAGGAACCGGCGTTAAACTGTAGGTCCACTGAATCTCTTGAAAGTCTACTTCAACCGTCACGTCATCTTCGATTTCTTCTTCTTCCTCTTCCTCTGGCGGGATGTTCATAAATTGTTCAAATGTGGCTGAGTCATTGGTTTCTTCATTAAAATCACAGGAATCTCATTCTATTGTACTCTACTGTATAATTGAGCAAGACTAACCTTGGCAATTGGTACAAGCTGGAGAACACAGCAGCCCGACTTTTTTACAGCCACATTCGGCACTACAACCGTTTTTGCAACTACAAACAATAGCGTTGAGGAGCTTTTCTGGAGACTGGGGTTGGAAATTGATAGAAATACTCTGACACCGATTAATAAATTACTCTGCACTATAATACTACTTAATAATTTAAGTAGTTTAATGATGATGGAAATTATTGGGTAACGTATATTGATTACAAGCCCATTGGCCAATTGGTTCACTGAATTGAAAAAAAAACACCATCTTGAAATACGTGATAAATAACTTGAATTTTTTCAACATTGTTCGTTCCGTGTGTCACCCTAAAATTCCAGAATATATATAGTTCCATTACTAACTAAATTCAATGGCTTTAAGAAATATTAGATGAATAAATCAACCAATCTACTTTGAATTCAAGTCGCTTCTAGTTGGGATATAATCCTAAAATGAAATAATTCAGAGAAAATCGCAGCCATTAGTCAGATCTACTGAAAAATCTCTTTTACGGCGATTTGTTCTGTTTTCACGGAGTACAGATATTTCATCATTTGTTACTTCGACAGAATATCGAGGTTTCACCGATTCAGTCCAATTAGTTGCTGTTATTTAATGATTTGGTTTTTCTTGACTCTCAACGCAATGATAATCAATGATGTTTATCAGAAAAAGTATCTGTTACAAATTTTTTTATATACATATATTTTTTCACTGGATGGGGTTTTTGTGTGAATTTATATAAACCCTCATACGAGGGACGACGAAAAAAAATTTTTTTCTTTCATACAAATTTATTGCTTAGTATTACTCGCAATATCAAGAGGCTCAGTAGCTGAACGACATAGTGAACCTATAATGCTTTCCATCTACTGATGCTGCTGGATTCGATCCCCACCGTGGCATTAAAATCGACTTCAAACTGTATGTAAAACTTCTTTACAAGTAGAGACTTCTTCTCAAGAAATAACTAGCATTCACAAGAATGCTCTGAATTAAAATGAAGTATACACTTTGATGTTCCTCTTAAATGCTTCAAGATATCTGTCATTCTTCGAATCAATGACATAATCTTTCGTCTGTCAATTCGAACAAGTCACAAATAGATTCGTTTTGGGTAACTCGGGGACCGCCAGTTTTGTCATTTCTAATCATTTCTCACCATCACGAACACTCAATTATTATTTTCCTAAGGGGTGTTTTTTTAGAGGCATAGAACTTCAAATTGCAATAAAACAACGATGGATCATTCGATTGACAAGAATTGTTTTTTATTCGAAAGATAATCTTGTGGCATTACATTTTGAATATGATTTCTGGCATATGACCGCCACGGCTGGCTCGGATGTAGTCCAATCTGGACGTCCAATTTTCGATGACCTTTCCCAACATGGGTCGACAATGTGGTCGTATAGGCAATAACACGGCGAATATTGTCTTCGAAATGGTCAAGCGTTTGAAAAAATTGGGTGTTGCACACGAAAGCCAACAGTTCCTTTAAAATTTAATATTCATCGAGGAACATCCTGGAGACCTATGTTAATTAAAAATTACATACTCACCCTACCTTGTTTTTATATTTATAGATGTCAATTACATGTTAAAGAAAATATATGAAATTGAATAATAGTTATGAGCATTGAATAAGAAACAGTGATTGTTTCTTATTATTTAAATCATCACTAAGCATAAAACAGCCCAATTTGATTACTCACTCTATTATCACAGTATGAAGATCTTCAACCATTTAACGTCAAAGTTTTAAAAGTGTCAAAAGAATTGAGTCTTTGCTGTTAACAAAGGCAAATTACAGTATGACAGAGTACTTTGATGATTCCAATTTAGACAGCAATGTATGAATCAATTTTTTTTCATTATTTTTTTAACATATATTTGTTCATTATTTATAAATGTACAATTGTCTTTAAGTATGACATTTTCAATAATAATAATGATAATAATAATAATATTTAATAAGCTGAAACTATACAAAAAATGTACATATGTATTTTGAACTGCCAATTTTTAATTATATACCTATCTCATTACTAAAAATATACTTTTAAGATCTCACTTGAATATCTCAATACTAGTACTAGTTTTCAATTAATTTTTTTTAAATAATTAATTAGTTTTCAATATACTTGGTAAATTATTGAAAGCCTTAAATCCGTATACTCTATTTTTAGATTTAGAAATTTTACAACTTTGGATAAAAATACTATCGGTATTTCTAGTATTATTCCCAAGCAAATCACTGACATATGTAACATTACATGGAAGCAACTGATTTTTTATTTTAAATATGAATATATATGAAGCAGAGAATATTCTTTGTTAAACAGACATATGTTTCAAAGAGTTCATCATAATCTTAACAGGGGTATATCTATTGCCCTTTAAAATTGTTCGCATGACTATTCTGTAACTTTAGTAATTTTTAATTTTTCCTTTAGTCAAACCAAATAACAATGTGGAGCAATATTCAAAATGTGACATTATGATTGATTTGAACAACAATTATTTCAAATATGTCGACAGGTTTTTTCCTATTCTTTTCAAAAGTTTTCACTCTAATTTTTCGTTCATTATTATTTATAGTTATATCCTCATTTTTATTGGTTTTTAGTGTTTTACTTGTACCTAAAACTATGAAGTTAGATTTTTGCACTTTCATTGTGAGCATTGTGAACATTTTTTCATGTGAGACAATATCATTTATATAAGTAGAACAACAACATTATAGAATTAAGATCACTTTTCTTTTCCAAATATGCTCTTGTATCTCACGTTAAATTGAATCAATATTTTTGTTCCAGGACGAAATGGAAGGTCTGTCTTAAAATTTAATTCAGTCCATCTGTAAACATCTTCTTAGTTTTATTTACTGTATGTATTAATGAATGTAATACCTTTAAATATAGATTTAGATTCCACTATCTACTGTTTTTTTTGTGAGAATGATGAAATTATTATTCTCATTAAATTCGTATCAGACAAAAATAATACACAACATATTTACAATCTTAAAAGAGTTCTCCGCCTTCACCATACATGAACCAAAACCCAGGGTCTATAGTGGAAAAATTGATCTTGATATATTTTAACTAGGAGGTCGAAAGTTTCAAGGCATAACAAAAGGTTGAACATATAAGTTTCTCGTAATCCGAATATAATGAGTGCTCGAAAAACAACCGACATTTAAATTGGCAAACATCCTGTTGGTGAATATCCGATTTATCTACAACAAAACTCGATTTGTGCATTATTGTAGCATATCAACCAAAAGTTGTATATCTCAATAAACTGGTTGAAATTGGAGCAAATTTGTCATGTAACACGCCTACCACTGTTCGATTTTTTCAAAATTCTAGAGTATAAAAGATAATTGGTTATTTGTTGAGGTATCATTCAAACAAGTTCGTTTGTGACAAAAATAAAATCCAAAAATGGCCTGCAAAGTGAGTTCATACGAATAATCCTTACTTCAACAATATTTTCAGAATTTTTTTAATCATAAGATTTACGAAAAAATTCCAATATTTTTTGAATTTAATATTATTCAGTTTGATATTCTCTCAATATGGTTTATCTTTTCAAAAATGTGAAATTTGCAATAAATCCTTTTTTTTCCATATTCTGAAAGTGAAGATCGGTCAATTCGTCACACTTAAACAAGAATAAACAAAATGAGAATTATTATTTCGATATCATTCTTCATAATTTATTGCGTATTCATCCGCATTGTGCCGAATTCAACTGAAAAATATCTTGTACATACTTTTGAATCAGTGTTACATCCACTAAAATAGAAAGTCAAATATAGATATTATCACGGTAATCTGAGATTATCTATTAATTTCCATCGAAATTATCATTATTGCATGAGACAATTATTTTATCAAACCGTAGTCACATATATATTTTCATCAAATTGTATTCCTAGATCATCAATGTGAACATATCAAATTTCTACAAAAAAAATTCTGACAGATATTGTTTTCCAAATCCAAATCAATGACTCATAACTATATTGTCCCCATCAATCTGTAAGAAACTTGAGAATTATATATGAATAATATCCTATATATTCTTGACTTATTTTTCATTATTATTATTTTCCATTCTCGAATATTTGAATGAAGTAAATTTTCTGCAGATCTGAAGTATTATAACAAGTTTCGATATATTTTAATTCTTATAAGTGTTTTGTTTTTTATAAATATAAATATAAAATGAGTTTCTAAGTATCAAAGATAGTTATGACTTATATCAATTATTTCGATTTTGGAAAGTTCTACTTCAATTTGACATTGATTTATTTTTCAGATCATCGTACTTCTTGCCACTTTGGCATACGCCAACGCTGGATTCATCGGCTCCCCAGCTATCTCATATGCCGCTCCAGCTATTGCCCACGCCCCCATCGTAGCCAAAGCTCTTCCAGCTGCTAGCTCATATGCCTTCAACAACAGAATCTCACAATCAGCTTATCCCGTAGCCGCTCATGCCGTAGCTGCCCCAGCTATCTCTTACGCTGCCCCAGCTCTCTCCTACGCTGCCCCAGCTGCCTACGCTGCTCCAGCTTACGGTGCCTCATACTTGAGATCCGCATACGCCGCACCTTCCTTGTCTTATGGTTCTTCATACTTGAGATCAGCATACGCCGCACCATCCTTTCTCTTATGGTTCTCCATACTTGAGAAGTGCCTACTCTGGAGCTTTTGCTGCCCCAGCTCTATCTTATGGTGGTCTTTCCTATGGTGGACTTTCCTACAGCGGTCTGTCTTATGGAGCTGGATACGCCAAATACATTCATTAAATCGTTCAAATTGCAATGATTCGATAGAAAAGGGCTCTTTTAATTTATTTATATCATCAAATATGTGTTCATACTCTACTTGAAACCTCATCATTCACCATCTTTCTTTCACTACATTCAATGAAATTGTGTTTGTGAATCTCGAATGAATAAACCTTTTTATCGAATAAGGAATCTTATTTTCAAAACCGAAACATCTTCACAATTAGTGACCAATAAACTTAAAAACATTGTTTCGCCAACACAGTGGCTTCATCAAATGTTGATTATAAACTTAGCCTCTGTGTTGGCGAAACAATAGTGTTATGTTCAACTGAATTATAGTGAAAATCCAAACACTCCTTAGTGTTATTCAAATTATATATTCAGATTTTCCTCAAGTATCGGCCCAATTGATCAATGATACAATTTTGAGTTGTATTTTTGCTGATTATGATATAACATCCTTTATAATCAAACTAAAAATGGTTTTTCCCAGCAAACTATCAGTGTGCAATTCATCATTGTACTAAAATAAAATAAGATAATAAAATAAAATCTACGAAAGTTCTAAACCAACGACAAAACAACAATGAACTTTATCATCAAATTTCTAATATAATGAAACATCATTAACTTTCGGAGTGGACTTAACAGACCGAGTGTCGAAAAAACGTGACAAGTGTCGAAAATTGTGAAAAAAATATCAGCTAGTTTTGTTCTGAAAACTTTCTCAATAATATAGGGCTTAATTGTTAAGACAGAACTTTTGATATAATCCAATGAAGAATAATCTTTACAATCAAAAACAATCCAAAAACCTATTTAAAAAACATTCAAATTTCCTGTCAGAATAAAAGAAATAACGCATTAAACAAGAGTATTCAAGTTCCTTTCCTTTATCAAGTAAGTAGATGTGTCCAATAAACCAATCTCAATAATCTAATCATCAGAATTGATTCCCTCAAGGAACTCATCACGTATTTCCATTTCAATACAGTCAAATTCATGAATTCAACTCAAGCAACCCCAATGAGAAATAATATCATTATATATTCAAATTGAAAAGAATCGGAAAATCTTACAATTTCTACTCTAACAACGCAAACGCAGAGAAAGAGAGCTGAAAAGGGAACAGGTATATTAGAATTTTTCCTCTCATTTCAAGTCTTATGGTTCAAGAACTCCCTCAAGGTGAAATTTTAACTCATCAAAGATATCAAATATATGAGTGAATAAGTTCTGAAATGAACTGACCGTAATATTGGTTTCGTGGTGGCAGTGGTTATGGCGGCGATTCATCCTATGACCTTAAAATTTGTATAAGCTCTGAGTTTTTGAAAATAAAACTGACATTTTCAGTTCTCTGTAGATTTCATTTCTCTGATGCACACCAATATGTTCTTTGGAACTCTCTTGATGGTAATTTTATGCTGTGCACTTGTATTTCGAGATCCTGGTACCGGTATTTTCTAATAGTATTTCTCAGTGGAAGCTTGAAGTTGCTTCTTCGATAAATGAAGTATTAAATATAGTCTCAAATATATTTAAATGGACTGTGATTTGTTCATTTTATGCAGTTCAGGTACAGCCTCCAGTTGTTAATTTTCATAAACTTTTACTCAAAATTTTATTGTAATTCTATACTTTTTCTACTTCGAATAGAAAAACATTCTTCTTTTTTCAGTGATAATTCTGGATGTAAGTACAAGTGAGTTATATGATTCTTTCTCTTCGGTTGACATTGGCTGGAGACCGGGAGTAGTACAACACTGGTTTCTCGAAATTATTCTTCTTTATCTCAATAATAAATTTCCCAGGCCAGGATTTGCCTTTTCAACTTTTCTCCTCTTCTGATTAAAGTTTCCTCATTATGAGAATATGTAATCAATTTGGCAAATCGCTCTACTCAACTAACTCCTATAAATCATGTAATAATTACTTGGCTTTCCAACTTTAGGGCAGTCAACATAAGGTTGGCAGAGAGTAAAAAGCAAGAAGTTCAAACCAGCAACATTTAACGTTTGCCTTGAGACTTGTTGATGGTTATGATGAAAGCCAGACGCACTGGAAGCTGTAATGGCTTGAAATCGAAGGTCAAATCCGTTGAAATCATTGAAATTCGTGATTTAAATGTCGTAATTAAAGCACATTTTATCATTTACATTTGCGGCTGATGATTGCGGTATCGATTTAATTTGGCGATAGTTTTTTATAAGCTCTCTGCATTACAAAATTTTAGTAAATCTGGGTTGCTTCATTGGGTGGTTGCCAACTGGTTTTGCATTTTTTCTTCAGAAAAAGTTAAGAAAATTTTTATGATGAAGACATATCACCCGTTTGATGTGTTAAATATGCATCTGAAGATGAGGTTGTTTTTCGAAACTCTCGTCATGCGTATTTTCACACGCGGCTTTTGAAACTGTAATTTTTGATTTGAAAAGCAAAAAAAAATGGCGTTTCTCACAATTTACTTTTGTATTGAACCATATCGTTAAAAGGAGTAAATTTGATGAAGAATGTTAGAAAACCTTCTCAGTAGATTATCAGGTTTCTTTGGAAATTGAGTATTTTGAATAAAAAAAAATATGATTTAATATTTTGGATAAGTACAAAAATCGAAACGGAAAATTGAGAAAACAAATAAATTGTTAAGGCACAATTACAAGGATAGAGCTTGTTTCACTTTTCTTCTAGGAGATATTTTTTCTACGAAATTGAATTTGCTTAAAGAATACGTATTGCTCGAATTTTTGAGATCGATAATTTACGAGCTATGAGCGAAAAATTAAGATTACTCCCAGTTTTGATTTGGTGTTGAAATACCAATCGTCGAAACTACACAACCCTTAATATTATCATTAAGGGCTCAAACTTACAAAATAATTTTTTTTTCATCATTATAACTGAAATTTTCACAGTGTCTTCACAAAAGAATATTGGTTTTTTTTTTACCCAGTCTAGTATATTAATAGTGTATTCTGAAAATTTCGCTCGAAATTAACCAATCGAATAAAAACTCAACTATGGTCTTCAAAAACACAAACTCTCAACTTTCGAGAATGAATGTAGAGTGCATCCTTAAGAGTATAGTTATATATTTGGCAGTGAGATCGTTTTAAATAACTTAGGTTATTGTTGCCTATTATTTTCATTTCAGTCACATCAACATATATGGAATATTTGCTTTGTGTGGCTGCGCATGAATGTAATGTAGTATATTGCCTGTACAAGCACAGACCGACGACTTTTAAACCCACGACTATACCCAATAAAACACGAACTACTGCGGACGACGAGTGATCAGTTTTTTATTTCTCCTCAATTAAATATTTATATAGACATAGAACAGTTTTATGGCGAAAGCGTACAAGGCGAGGTTGTAAACTAATGAAATTGAGTATATCCTATATATAACAGAAAATGTAGCTTCTTGATGCGGAACTATTTTATTTCCCAGACATTAGACCTTATTGTTTTTCAATATTACTAGGTTTTCAATTCCTTTATTATGGGTGTTTCAGAATCGTAGTTTGAGAAAAGTTTTTCAATTTCTTGTTAATCTACTTTTACTTTACGGCAGTGGCGTTTTTATAAAATACATCAACTTAATCTATTACTTTCAGTTTTGTTAATCAGAAATATAACGATTTACTATACAATGAGTATCTTCTCATTCTTTTGATTCAAGGTCAAACTGACTGAATAAATCAATTGTTATCCGTTTGAATAAAAACTGTTTTGTACCTGCTTTATGTTTGATTGAAAAATATATTCGAAAGTCTAGCATCTGTAGATAAACGGAACACTATATCTATATTCATTTCAATACCTGACCAATAAATATCAACCAAAAAAAAAGTTGATTTTTTTTTTTTGGTTCGTCATCTTTGGACATTACCCATTTATATTATTTATTTATTTAACAGCTGAAACTCATTTACATACACAAACGTCCATGTCTTAACCGGGATTTGAACCCAGATCTCCCTCGTGAGGGCCTGTCACTCTCCCACAATGCTACAAAGAATACAAATATAAGGAAATGTTCCTTGAAAAAATTTCATTTACAAATTACGGTACTGCAAAAAATACCAATTCAAAACATTGCATACAGTTATAGGAAAATATTCAAAATAAAAGAGACAGTTGTTGAAAGAATCTCACTAAATTTTCCAATTTATGACATCAGTAAATTAATAACTCATAGTACCCAAGAATTCTAAGCTCAACCTTTGAAATTAACTACTCATATAGGTACATAAAGCATACAATTCTAGAGTTGGGCCAAAGCGTCAAGGATACAATTGAATGATTACAATTTGATGCAAATTTGAAGATTATTAAAAAATATTGTAATGAATTTTCAAAGCATATAAGTATATTTTAAACTCGCCCTCTACAAGATTTAAAAAACCCATATGTGATCATTAAAGTACCAGTCAAGAAAAAACCACCAGAAATGAGGTCACACAAACCAACCAATAGATCAACTTACTGAAAATCAGTTCAACTTACGGAGTTTCAAACGAACCTGATCAAATGGTCTAAATTGAAGTTTTTATAGTGCAGTCTTGATGTTCAATACTTGTCCATATACATACATAATATATACTGGATACTTCACATATAAGGTTCAATGTTAATTCAATAAATGATGAAAAAAATTATCTCAATTATTGAAATAATTTCGTTAAAACAGATGAACCGAATATTTCACAAAATGCCAAGTTTATCTATTATTGGTATCAAAGAAACATTTCAATTGAATATAAACTAAAATTCACTTGAACTTTTGATAAACTTTATTGACTACATAGCATGACGCGTTTCGTCGTTAAAAACGGCTTCTTCATATGCTAAAAGATTACTCTATTATTCTCTATAGTCCATAGTATTCTGTTTTATTGGCAACATAGGATGACGCGTTTCGTCGTTACAAACTACTCCTTCAGATTCTAATGGAATACTGAGTATTCTCAGTATATACTCAGAGAATACTCAGTATCCTATTAGCATCTGAAGAAGTCGTTTGTAACGACGTAACGCGTCATGATATGTTGTCAATAGAGTGTAAATCAAAAGTTCAAGAGTTTGAATTTTAGTTCATATTCAATTATATTCAATTGGATTTACATCAAGTAAGCGCCAACACTATTAAATATCGAAACATTTCAAACTATATAAATGTACTAATTATCATAACAAAATCAGAATGATGGAATTAATACATTATTAAGGTTTTGGTTGAATGAAATGTGACTAATATGTCGATCAAAAATGATTGTATATATTTTTTGTATCAGTTAGAATATTTTCCACTTAAATTTCGTCTTTTAATCAAAGCAAATGTCATAGCTTGGTCCCAGTCTTTAGAACCATTGATTTCATATCATCTAAAATCTCCCAAAAAATCTAATTTTTGAAGAGAATAGGAAAAATCTGTCGAAAATGTGAAATTATTGTTGTTCAAATTATAATGCCACATTTTGAATATTGCTACACAGTGTTATATGGTTTGACTAAAAGAAAAATTCAAAAATTACAAAAGTTACAGAATAGAGCTATGCGAACAATTTTAAAGTGCAATAGATACACCTCTGTTCAAATTATGCTGAACTATTTGGAATTGATGTCTGCCAAACAAAAAATACTCTTTGTTTCATAAATATTATATTTAAAATAAAATATCAATTGCTTCCATGTAATGTAATAAAAAATGTAACATATGTCAGTAATGTGCATGGTAAAATATCAGAAATACTGATGGTTTTTATATCCAAAGTTGTAAGCTCTCTTAATCTAAAAATAGCATATACTATGACGGATTCAAGGCTTTCAATAATTCACCAAGTATGTATATATATATATATATATATATATATATATATATATATATATATATATATATATATATATATATATATATATTTTGAATAATGAGATAGGTATGTTATTCAAAATTGACAATTCAAAATATGTAGTAAAATTTTTGTATAGCTTCAGCTGAATAAATATTATTATTATTATAACTTGTGTAACCATATCTAACTTATAAAATATAAATATTTCTTGATATATCATTAATATCTATAACAGTGAACGGCTACAATATATTAGGATATATATTAATAAAATAATTAATAAATAAGTATTTTCATACTTCAAAAAGTATTTTTTGCGTTACAATATCAATGGATAATATATTATACCTAATATTTATATATCGTTACTGAGGTAAAAATAATGCGGAGAAATTTTGATATCAAAGGGATATCAAAATTATTATTCGAACACACAGGTGGCATCGTTAATCTCTTATAATCATGAACGAATTAAAAGCAAATGATCGGTGTTTATTTTTACATTGGCATGAATTATGAGAACAGGTTACATACTCTGTCGTTATCGTCGAACCAGTTTCTTCATAATTTTTGACATGCTTTTATAACACACGTAATATACGAGAGGTTGATTGGCAACCCAGGTGTACTTTACTTTAGAAGTTCGTAGGCGGTAAACATTTAGAAGTATTACACTAATTTATCTAGTGAGATATGTAAGACACTTAGTTACATATGACGGGATACAGAATAAGGAGAACAACTAAGAAACATATTAACAAACCTTTAGTTTCGTAAGGTGGATATGAAATGATGACCTTGAACTAAAACAGCTGATTATTATGAGTAACTTTAATAAGAGTAGGACAGTAAAGATCAATTAAAAGTCATTTTGTTGGTCAAACTTGTAGGAATTATATTCTGCAATATTACATTCACGCCAGTGGCGTAACAGGTACGCCAATGTGAAACGATATATTTGAAATTTACACAATATAATAACTCTTAGATTAAGTAATTTATATAATGCATTATTTGATTATAATGCACACTTTGTCCAGTTAGTTCGAGAAATACTCAACATAACGAGGTGAGTATAATGAAGAGTATTCAAAAATTCAAACTGCTAGACTTCATGAATAAGTGTCTCTTACAATGAACAAGTTTTTTATTGAGGTATTTTTATCATGAAATTGGCACGGTATTCACATAGATAAATGAATAGATCGATATTCATTGATACATTTTTAGCATATATTCAGAGGAAGTTGAAACGGGACAAAAGAGAAGAATAGTAAAAAGAGAACAGGTAATTGAATATCCAGTACACAATCTGTTGAAAATTCATCACATGAATGGAAAGTCTTTCGCGATAAACACCCTTCAATATATTAACTCATACATACATGTCTTCCATGTTGAACCAACATCAGTGGAAACACCAACAAATTTCATACGATCATTGAGATCGATAACAACAATATCACGTTTATAACATAATATAAGTAATGAGTTCTTTATTCTAATAGGTATAATATCCAATTACAGAAAATAATAACATGATGTTGAATAATAACTCAATAATTAAAATGAAAGGGACATAGCAAAGAGCTCAATCTAATCTAAAAAAACTAAAATAGCAAATAATAACTAAATAGTAGCTTTTAATGGAATATTACAAAGAACTCAATCTGAGTCAATTCGTATTAGTTCATTTCCTTTGTTCACATAACTCCTAATAATAACATCTATGAAGTCAAAGTGAATGTCACAATTAATGGCAACTAACTCTATTGAATGTAGACATCTTAAACCAAAAGGCGAATTGTATAAGCGAGTTGGTCCTTAGAGTCTCTAGGTGGAATAATTCTGTGGTACGAGAATTATGCCTAGGAGCGCGATATTTCAAAGTGGAGAAAGGAGAGGAGGACAATCAATGCATTGTCCAGTAATTTGTACAAAATTTTGAGTGATAAAGATTCTCTCCTGCTTTCCAATGAGATTAAACTAAATCCACTCAATAATTCGTTATGATTGACTCCTCTCTGTGGATAAACTGTATCCTCCCTCCAAACTAAGAATTTCAAGAACCTTCTCCTAATGGCCTCAAGATGGCGTTGATGGCAAGTGTAAATAAGATGCCAGATCATGCTGCCATACTCCAACTTGCTACGGATTAGGGTATCAAATAGTCCTATGAATGTTGAGGAATTATTGGAATATTTTCCATTGCGTATAACGAATCCATATATTTTCGAGGCAGATGAAATAAGTTTGATGAAGTGTAGAATGAAGGGAAGCTTCTGATCGAAGACTACACCAAGATCTTTCACTTTATCAGAACGAGAAAGACCCTGACCACCGACGCTATAATCACACTCAATTCGATCTCTTTTCCTTGATAATAGATATTATTTTCAATTATACTTGAATAATTCGAATTTATTAAAGGATAATAAAGGTGACAACATTTTGTCCGCATTCAGAGTTTATTTATTGATATTTAAATTTCAATCAAATGATTAATCTAGTATTTCCAATTTAAAATGAACCAAATTCATGAAATTCAACAACCTTATCACAAACAATACCAATTCCAGCAAATATCAATCAATTATCAATTTCAAGAGCAGAATTATGCTTCTTGATTATAAGGAGAGAAGATCTATATCTATACATCAGAAACTGTGACCGATTTTGAATTATTTCAGATGAAAACGATCCTGGACGAATACTCGTTTTCTTTTCACCTCTTGGACTCTTTTACGCCACTGATTAATACAGAATATTCACCAAGGCTTAATGGAAACTGTTTAATCTATCGAATTTTTCCGCTTAGTCGTATCCTTCGTATCTCAGGTAAAAATAATACGAATCATTTTTTATATCCGATTCTGGCCATAGTAATCCTCAATGAAATTGGCATTTGTGAAAGTAATGTTTTATTGGATATAAATTGCTATTTTGAGAACTGAAGTAATACGATGGCATGGTAGAATTTTACTGTGACAGTATTTTCTATGTTCCTGTCATTTGGACGATAATCGTTTCGATTTTAATCAGTTCGGACTATTTCAAGTGGATTAAATTATTTAATTACTTGATTTCAGTGGAAATAATTAAAATTATAACGGAAAATATTCACTCCATTTTTGGAATCGAAATTTGTATGCAGTTTAAATTTATCTCAAACCATAGAACATTTTAGCTTTGAGCATACATTATTGATTTTATTCCTTTCCATAGAACTCTCTTCGATTTGAACATTCCCAATTCCAAAGGAGTTTTCGATAAATGAGAACAAACCTTATCAACGAAATATTTAGCTCAATTTGAAGTTATGAAAAGGCGATATAAAAATGAGAATAATATCAAAAATCCATAAAAGGAAACAATCACTTGTTACTGACACCAGATATTGCTCAAAATAATATCGTCGATTTCTATATTTAAAATCCAACGACCCAAGCAAGTTGTAATGAATGACCACTTGGGACTGACTGAATTAACAAATTTGGATTTTCTGATAGCCTCACCAACCTTTTTCATTCTCAACTGGTTGATCGACGTCAATTCATACAGCTGAAGAGTATACATTCATCTGAGTTCATACATACCTCTGGAATACCTCAAGGGTCTAATCGTGGACCACTGTTATTTATTATATTCGTAAATGATCTGATAGATAATATTCACTTTCAACATTTGATTTTCGCAGAAAATTTGAAACTTTATCATGAAATTAGATCACATGACAACTACGTTCAACTTCAGCTTGCGCTGGACCATGTTGCTGGTTGATGTGAGGACAATTAATTGAGTTTAAATGTGTCAAATTGTAATATCAACTCTTTCACAAGAAAAAGAGACCAAATTCAGTGTGATTATAGCGTCGGTGGTCAGGTTATTTCTCATTCTGATAAGGTGAGAGATCTTGTGTCTTCGATCAGAAGCTTTCCTTTGTTCTACACATCACCCAACTTATTTCATCTACCTTGAAAATATATGGATTCATTATACGCAGTGGTAAATATTTCAATAATTCCTCAACTTTTATAGGACTATTCAATACCCTAATCCGTAGCAGGTTGGAGTATGGCAGCATGATCTTGGATCCTATTTACACTTGCCATCAACGCCATCTTGAGGCTATTTAAAGGAAGTTCTTGAAATTCTTAGTTTGGAGAGAGGATACAGTTTATTCACAGAGAGTAGTCAATCATTGCAAAGCAGAAAAGAAACTTTATCACTCAAATTTTTTTACAAATTACTGGTTGCAAAATGCACTGGTTGTCCTCCTCTCTTGTCCACTTTCAAATTTCGTGTTTCAAGGCAAAATTCTTGTAATACAGAATCATTCCACCTAGAGACTCCAAGGACCAACTCGCTCATACAATCTCCCATTTGGTTTATTGAGTCTACATTCAATAGAGTTGCCAATAATTGTGACATTCACTTTGACTCCATAGATGTCATTAGGAGCTATGTGAACAAGGGAAATTGACTAAAATGAATTGACTTAGATTGACTTCTTTGAAGTATTCCATCAAATGCTATTATTTTGTAATCAGTTAGTATTTTAGTTTTTTCAGATCTGATTGAGCTCTTTGTTATATCTCTTCCATTTTAATTATTTATTTATTATTCAACAATATATTATTATTTCCTGTAATTGGGTATTATACCTGTTGAGATTAAAGAACTTATTATTATCATTATCAAAAAAATTAAATACTTCATTTATGAGACTGACTTCGACTTCATTCGACTTGAATTATTTGTTCATCTATATTTGATCTATATTTCGTTGATTAATAATCCTATTGATAATATAGAGCGATGCATTTTCATATAGATCAGAAAATACTTGAGGATCATGTCATAATTTCTCATTCACATATTCCAACCTCGTACGACCGGGAATTCACAGAAAACGATTCCGGAATGACCACAGAAATATAAATTGAAGTTGCACATGCAAACTGAAATTATATAAGTTGTATTCACTTATTGGATTTTGTCAAGACACGCTGCTACTGAATATTCAAGTTCCGTACAAGCCTCATTACTATTCAATTCACGTTAAACTATTTTGAACAGTATTCAAATTTTAAGAAACTTTTCAATATGTCGTCATTAGTTTCATTATATTTGTTAATATCATTGAGTTTCAATGTTGGAAAAAAATAATCATTGCATTAGTATATTTATTGAATCGAGAGCGAATTGTTTGAATAAAATGTTTCATCAGTTCCCAAGCAACTTGAAAACTATTTCTATCGATTGGAAACGTATATAATTTGAAGTATTCAATCAGTATATATTCTGAGGGCAAGATGAAAATGCGTCTTAGTAATTAACATGTTGAAATTGATCGAAAACTTTGAGTTATAGTTTGATATTTTGCGGAAATGCATCAGAATTTAAACAAATTTTCGTTCTACAAAAGTATGCAATGAGCAGTGGCGGATTTATCAATAGGCCAAGTAGGCCGGTGCCCACGGCGGCAGATTTATAGGGGCGGCAAATTTAGCAAATTTTTGTTTTACAGATTTTTTTTTATAATTATACGTGTACACAATCTATACTATAATAAAATCGTTATTCTAAAATAGTCTGTACATTAAAGATATTCGAAAAAAAAAATTAGCTAGGATGGCTTAAGATGAGTAACTGAGTAGAATTAGATTTTTTCTAAATTTCTTGTTTGTCTGTCTGTCTGTCTGTGGCATCATATCACCCGTACGAATGAACCGATTTCAATTTACTTTTTTTGCATAACAGGTGTTTTACAGGCGAGTGTTCTTAGACATGTTTGATGAAAATCGATTGAGCCGTTTTAAATTTACAGAGGTTTTACACTTTAAAGTCGCGGGTTTTTTGTTTTGCCTGTCAAATAAACTTGTTAGGTCAACATTAAACTCTTCAGTACATAGCGGGTTGCAAAAATAATCTAGTAACTGACAGAAATATCATTAAGTTCACAATCATACTAATAACGGGATTAAACTAACGTATTGAATTTCAAAAGTCAGTAGGGGCGGCAAAAATTGAATGGCCTACTAGCGGCAAATTTGTAAATCCGCCACTGGCAATGAGGGAAATTATCGGGATGAGGTTCCAGGAATCTTTTCGTCAAGTTTTTAAGAAATATGATCTTTTGACATTCACTGAACTCTTCATTTGTAGAGTTTTGGTTTTCTTCTTGCAAAATTGTCAATATTTCGAGAAATATAGAAATGTAAATAATACTTGAAAAGTCTTGCCCTACAATTACTCAAGGCATTATCTATCTCAAAGAGAAAAGGGTGTTTTGTATATGAGTATCAAGCTTTAAAACAGCCTACATAAAAAACTCGAGGATAAAAATGTTTCCTCTAGTATCAAGAAAGATTTATACGACTTCATTGTAAATTGTGAACCATACAATTTCAGGGAGTTTTTTTCATATTGTATGTCTAATAGATAATAATTCAATTCAATTTTGACCTATCCTCTACTCTAATATTTTCATTGATATGTTTTTTTGTGATTGTAAGAAATGCAGTGCTTTGAAGAATAAATACTTTTATTATCAGGTATTATTATTATTATTAAGTACAAGCTGACCCAGCGAACTTTGTACTCCCATTTATTTTTCTCTGAATATTTTTCAAAAGGCCGGAAAGACATGTTCTACTATTTTTGCTACACTATCTTGTTTCAATATTTATCCCGTGTTTAACCAGGGCCTTACTCACTTACGAAGGTACTGCAATATTTCCGGTTATTTCAAATCAGTCAAATTATCGAAAAATTGCTGTATTAACGCGTTTGATGATTTGTACTTAATTATATGAGATATTCGCTGGATATAAGTCAAAAAATGTTCAGAATTCAGTCCATTCCCGGAAAACAATGAATATACTGACTCTGATGGATGCACCAATAGCGTCTATTTGAATCAATTTTTCGCGCAATATTTTGTCGCATCATTGTTATTGAATGTATGTATTGGTATGTTCTTATCAACAAAAATTAAACTTTGCCTTGCAATATTGACACTCAACGTTCATTGGTCCAATAGCAACGATTTTTTGTGAACTGTTATCTAGTTCAACGTTATAATTGAATGCAGGTCGAAAGGAAATAAAGGCAACCTTTTGATATTGTTAATTTCGATTCCATCGATTTCGTTCAACTTCATTCCGAGCTTTGCGTTGCTCGTCAGTTTGACTTGCTCTTTTATATCTTTGACTTGCTGTATTTCGGGTTCTTTGACTTAAGTTTGTACATCTAATAGATATCATTTTTAAAAACGAAATTTCAACTACAAATTGTATTCTTCTTCATATTCAAATATACCACGTGCTATGTTAGTAACAAGTATGTTAGTCTATTCAATCTTACCAACATTTTATATCAAATTGCAGTTTTAATATTAGTCGTGATAGCTCTAAACTAACCGGGATGTGTGATAAGATATTCAGTTTTTTTATCCTCTTTTTGAAATAAATTTAAAAATATTGAAATCGGTCCAGCTGTTGGCTCAATATTTCAGTGAAAAAACGTTTGTAATATAAATAGGCTGTTTTTAGGATTGTCAATTAATGTGGCAATTAAGATCGGCAATTATTCGAATTTTTCTCTTTGTAAAGACCATCCTTGGACTTCAACGAACATTTTTAAAAAATAATTGGCAAAATTGGTCCAGGCGTTGTTCAGTTATGCGCTTACCAACACATTTCTCGATTCATTTCTGTATTATAGGTTCCAACTCTACTCCTTATTTTATTAGCATTTCTATTTTTCAACTGACTTGCATTCAACTGAATAGCGCCTTAGATGAACTACTTTTTTGTTGAAATATCGGCAAAATTATCAGATGAGAGGTAATAATAAAAACTTGTCTAAAAATCAGACTGAACCTTATTCGATGCCTTTTAACATTATCAAGAATGCTGTTTTTGTTGTTACAGCATTATCAAGAATGCTGTAAAAGGCGAATTATTGGAATGCTGTAAAAGGCGAGTGAATTCTTGATAATGCTGTAAAAGGCGAAACTAGTCGAATAAAGAATTGTTCAGTCAGTGATTTTTAGACAAGTTTTTATCATTACCTCTCATTTAAATATGAACTATCACAGAGTAGATTCATCGTCCATTGAATTTAAAATTATTTAGTCTCTTTCTCTGGACCACATATCCGAGTTGGAATTATTTTTATAAATTTGTTTTTTACTGCGTACTCATCTTGTGAAAATCACTATCTGATGAATTTGATGAATGAAGGCGTTAGGATTGAACAGAAAAATTAGCATACATATCTGTCAAATGCATAGGTAAAATATTGCAAACATTAATTTATTATATTCATAACAGTTGTCGATTTTGTGGATAAAACAACTCTCAGGGCTGAAACGAATATCACAATACATTATACCATAATTTTTAGTAGGTTAATGTAATGCTATCGTACTACTATGTTTTGGTTAGTTGAGTAAATTAACCTCGATATTATATTCGCATAACGCGTAGATGATATTATGTTCACAAAAATATTCTACTAATTAGAACTTTCAAGAGTTTCTTCAATTAATTTTGATTGAATAAAAATACAGCAACTCCTTCATCAAATCAAAGTTTTTAAAGAAAATTCACAACCATGAGAATATAGTTTGTTAATGAAATTAAACGTATCGTAATATAATCAGACAAGCAATATTAAGAATTGAATCGATTTTAACGGGAGAATGTGAACAATGATACAAAGATGTCAAAATAATTTCAAATAGATGGCTTTGCTCAATAATTGAGTTATATAATATTTTTATTCAGCTGTTGTATTGAAACTTGTCGCTAACATCCTTTCTTTCCGTCGAATGAAATATTCTGAGAATTACTAATTAATGTCATGTTTATTACCTCGTTTTCCAGAAATTCAGATATATATGATGAAAGATAGTAACCGTAAATTATCCTCAAAATATGCGGTCTGATATGCGATTGAAACGAATTTTCTATGTGCTTTCATTTCGAAAATTTATAATTTTGTCTCTATCAAAGATGTATATTGTTATATAAAAATGATATATAATCTGAAGTTACTTCAGATATTCATTATTCTGTTAGAGTTCTTTATTCTGTTCGTGAAGTTCCTCCAACTATAGGTCTTCTACTTTTTCGCATTTGAAGAGGAGTCATCATTATTATAATAATAATTATGAGAAATTATGAAAAAATTTTAGAATTAGTATTAAAAAAACAGGTTTTAGAATTAAGTTTCAATCAGGATTCAAAAGAAATTGCTCTTGTGAGACAGCAATATTGAGCATATGTGAGGAATGTTATAGGGCTGTACATAAAGGAAAAACGGTTATGTAGATCATTATTATTGAAAAAACTGAATAAACTTAGCTTTGAGGGGGTAGTAAATGAGTGGTTCGGATCTTACTTGGATTCGCGAACACAAAAAGTTCCATAGCATGCTGTCGGATAGCATGAAAGTGGACGTAGGAGTACCTCAAGGAACTGTCTTAGGTCCGTTTTTGTTCTCCTTATATATAAACGATATTGTCTTTCACGTCAAAAAATGATCAATACGTTTATTCGTTGATGATATTATGCTCTATATATATGGCAAATATATTGAGAATATGACAGAGGGGATCAATAGAGACCTTTCTGCAATTAATGAATGGTTATGTGACAATAGCTTATCTCTGAATGATGAAAAATCTAACTTCATAGTTTTGGGCACAAATAATACTAGAAGAGTAGAAACAGTGAAATATTTAGGCATTATGTTAGACGAAACATTGAGTTTCAATGATCATGTTGACTTCATATCATCTGAAATTTTTGAAAAAATCAATTTTTTGGAAATAATAGGAAAAAACCTGTCGACATATGTGAAATTGTTGTTGTTCAAATCAATAATAATGCCACATTTTGAATATTGCTCCAAATTGTTATTTGATTTAACCAAAGAAAAAATTCAAAAATTACAAAAGTTACAGAATAGAGCAATGCGAACCATTTTGAAGTGCAATAGGTATACTCCTATTAAAATTATGCTGAACTCTTTGGAACTAATGTCTGTGAAACAAAGAATACTCTTTGCTTCATATATACTCATATTCAAAATAAAAAATTTGTTGCTTCGATGTAATGTAATAAAAAATGTTACATATGTCAGTTATGTGAGAAATTCTGATAGTTTTTATATCCAAAGTTGTAAGCTTTCTAAATCTAAAAATAGCATATACTATGACGGATTTAAGGCTTTCAATAATTCACCAAATATATTGAAAACTTGTACTAGTATTAAGATATTTGAGCGTCATCTCAGAAAGTATATTTTAAATAATAAAAGAGGTATATAATTAAAATCTGACAGTTGAAAATATGTAGATTTTTGTATAGCTTCAGTTAAATAAACATTATTATTATTATTAATATTATTATTATCATTATGATAATAATAATCTTCATTCAAGGTTCTCGTAATACAATTATATAGGTGAAACAATAGTATTCTAATTTTAAAATCTGTGTTGTCCATTTTGTTGCCTAACAAAAAGGCGAGTACGAAGAATGTCTATTTATATTCTGCAACATTTGATACCAACAACATAGATATCAAGGTATCTATTTCAATAATTTGATCCTATCAATATGAAAATTTGATAACAATATTGGGGAGAAGGAAATATCAATATTATAAAAATGTGTAAAACTATCATTTATTGTTGAACAACCATTTTAGTTTTTAAATGTTCGCCAGTTGATGAATCAACTTGAATTTTTCAATGTTAACCATAGTTTTCAATTCAAATGGCAATTCATTATAAATTCTTGGTGCCAAATAGGAGTATCTACTGAAACATATGAATTTGCTGTATAGCGGAATTGATAAAGAGTTCCTGATACTCGTCTATCTAATATTAACGCTATGTTCCATAAAGTAACAACGCTTATCTATTGTTTCGTGAAGTTTAGCAGCGATTGAACAAACAGCTGGAGTATATCCAGTTTTACAGCTTCCTTATACAGCAAGTCAGTTGGATATCTGATATTTTTTATGAAGGATTTTCAGCAGCTATTTCTGTTGAATTCCGAGTTTTTTTATTACTGTATCAAAGGCAACTCCTCACGCAACAATACCATATCATATCAGAGACTCCGTGAGAGCTTTGTAAATTATTTTTAGATGTTTTACGTCTAGAATACTTGAAAGTTCTTGAAATTTGGATATTAATCCTCTAAGCTTCTGACGTGGGAATTCCATTTAAGGTTGCAGTCCAGCATAATACCTGAGTAGGTATTGATAAGTACTGAGATTGAATTCTCGCTTAACTCTTGGTGAAACATAATTGAATATTAAAATAAATTAAACTCTTGGCTTAATGTTTCACGATTTATTTAACAATATGAATAGTCAACATTTTCGAGCGTTAGCTCATTTTCAGACTTTTCAACCTCGATTCTCACTCAACCCACAAACTCAAAAAATCAAAATAAATAAAAAAAAATCATTTTATAAGAGACAATCTTCAAAATCACATAATATCGCATTTATTGATATTGAAGGATTTCGCACGTTGTCTTGAAAATACGATAATTCTCCAGATTTTTTGAACCAGTTATTGAAAATTCATTTATTTTCAATACCAATGTGATATTACACAAGACGTGACCTCCGGTGTTATTCTCAGCATCTAGCAGAATAAATTACCCAGATCATTGCCTTTTTCTGGCTGTTAAATAATTGGCTACAATACGATATTACTTGTAACACACAGCTTGAGTTATTATGATCTATATTCTTTTACTGGTTGCTCCAGACGATCAGGTGCCAAGATCACGTTGTGTTATGTCACTATCTTGATTTACTGATACACTGACCGACATCAATTAGAATACAAAACACGTTCTTCGCGTGAATTGTCGTTTTGAAAGTAACAACAAGATTGTTACAGATTCTCGAGTACTCGTCGATTTTTCCATGCAATTAATTTGCAAACGGTGATCGATTGGAGTTTTTAACTGAGAGAGTATTTTTCGGAATTTTCATACATAGCAACAGTATCAAGATATCTTGATAAAGATGAAAGTTACTGATAAAATACTGAGTTCACCATTTTTTTTGTTGAGATAATTGAAATTTTGAAAATTCAAAAATTTCCAAAACAAATCACCTAAGGAGATTCCAAGAACGCCGTTGGACGTTCAAAACAGTTCAAATATTAATAATAATAATAAAAATACATTCATTCCCAACATATATACATCCAATTACAGGGAAAAATAACGAATTGTCGACAAATAATAAATAAGGAAAAATTGAAGAGAAAAAACAAGAAAGAGAGTGTAAGCGAATATATACTACGAAAATAAAATTGAAATAAATTGAAATAGTAATGAACAATAACCAAATGGAACAAACTAAAAATAAAATATGATATATTACAAAGTCACACTTGAAATTGATTACAAGTCCATTGGGCGTTCGGAACCGGCGTTAAACTGTAGGTCCACTGAATTAAAAAAAAGTAGTCAACTGAAGTTGAAGAAAATTAGTTGATGAAGTCAAAAAAATAAAATCAAAATCAAGTGCAATAAATAGTACAATAAAGTAACCAAATGAAACGAAACTAAAATCAAAATATTATATATTACAAAGTCATATGTAGACAAGAGAAGTTCATGAAAATATCACGATGTTCTGAGTAGCATATCAAAATAAACTATAATAAATTCACTAAATTAGTATAAGTTCAATTGAATCCCATAAAAATTGTTTTATTCAGCCGCCATGTGTTTCGGGCTACTAACACGTTTTCAAGAGTTGACACTATTTCATCAATAATTGGCTTTATTTCAAGAAATTGCTATTGATTTCGATTTACATTAATTTGAGTTTGAACAAGATATATAGTGACTATATAATAATATATGCAATATAGAATATATTATTTCTATACACTACAAAATCGATATGATATATTCAACAATATATACTTTATTGGTTTTAATAATAAATCGCTAATTATATTGCGAATTGTTCGAATAAATGATGTTTTCGTTCTTTTGAAAATAACCGTTTATAAATTCAATACTGACAAAAAAATGATATTACACTCAATTTACTCTAGAGAGACTGAAAATCAGGAAAAGAGAGAAATCAGAAGAACTTTTTTATATAATTCTTTGAATCATCCTGTATCTAGAGCAATGAAATATGAAGTTCGTATTCATTCGAAATATAAGATAACCACATAACTTCATAAACTCGTGTTCGGTCTAACTTACCCAATTCTGTTACATCATTAGAATCTCTTTATCAGCATTTGAATCGAGAAAACCTTAAACTTAAGAAGTTGTAATCACATTTGAAATATTTAGCCTTGTAGCTTAATTGATTTCACATTGCAAAAATCAATTCTTTAAAATCAAAACTGGATGTATAAATGTCAAAGGAAGAATGAACTGATCGCTTTGATCAATTTCAAAATTTCATTCAAGTACACGAAAATCAATGAATATGTGAAGTACCTGAAGAAACTGGTTTTCGTGCATGCAATTCGGAGCAAATACGCAATGACAAGCGAACACGCCTACCTAAAACAGTGTGTTCTAGTAGTAGCGAACTAGGTATAAAAAGGTGGAGTATTTTTGTTATGGTATCACTTGCAGTGTAGCATTTGAAGCAAAAACAAATCTATCTAAAATGGCATTCAAAGTAAGTATTTCATTCATTTTCATTAGCTACTATATTTCCGATTAAAATTAAGCCAAATATTAAAGAAATAATATTCTCAACTAAAATCAATATACCTAAAAAGAACATAAACACAACTTGCAAAGTAATTCAAGATTTAATAATCTTCACCTACATATGTACTTATATAACATGTTTCAATAAAGTAGAAGAGTTTAATTCAATAGAATTAATGGTCAAATCTCAGAAGAAGCTCAAGTTCATTGATTGAAAATGAAATAATATATGATATACAATAATATTATTCTCAGAAATCGATATTACTTTCATATTAATTATCTATTTTTTCTGTAATACTCTAATTTTCTGTTTTAAAAATTATTCAATATCTTTTCAGCTCGTAGTCCTTTTCGCCGCTTTGGCTTGTGCTAATGCTGGATTCTTACCATCCGTACCCGCATATACCTCCTACGCCGCCCCAGCTGTTGCCGCTGTACACGCTGCTCCAGTCGCATCTTCATACGCCTACACCAACAAAATCCAATCTGCCCCAGTAGCATACGCTGCCCCAGCTGTATCTTACGCCGCCCCAGCTGTATCATACGCCGCCCCTGTTGCTGCCGTACATGCTGCCCCAGTTGCTATCGCTAAAGCCATTCCAGCTGCCACCTCATACGCCTACAACAACAAAATCTCCCAATCTGTATACGCTGCCCCAGCTGTAGCTGCTGTCCACGCTGCCCCAGTTGCCACCTACGCTGCTGCTGCCCCAGTCATCAAATCTTACTCTTCTTATGTTGCCCCAGCTGTAGCTGCCGTTCACGCTGCCCCAGCTGCCTATGCCTCATACGCTGCCCCAGCTGCCTATGCTTCATACGCTGCCCCAGCTGCCTACGCCTCATACGCTGCTCCAGCTGCCTATGCTTCATACGCTGCCCCAGCATTAGCATACCACCACTAATTAAATGAGAGAAATTTCTATTTCTTAGAAGAAAGAATCGAAATTGAAAGGATGATACCAACATTTAAATGACGGCGTTCTTTTCTTTCTTTCTTTTGCTTGTGATTAATTTATTGAAAATAAATTGTAAATAGAAATATAATAAGTTGGTTTTATTCATATAATATGAAAAATTGTACCTCCCAATCAGATTTCAAATTGAATTCAAAAGCAGAAATCAAGAAATGATGAACTAAATGCATATATGTAATGCCGCTAATAACTCAGATCTGGATTGCAAATGTATAAGTGGATATATATATTAAGGTTAACTACTAATTTACTCGAAATATTCACCGAATTGTTTTTAAAAGTTCAGTTAATATTTCAGTTATATTTCAAAACTTATTCTATATAATTCAAGTTAGACAAAGTATATATCAAACTAACCCTATTGTCAATAATTTTCATAAAGGGCTACCCGAAGTCATTTTCATGATGTTTTCAATTGTGTACATTGTATATATTGTAACTTCTAGCAAATAATAACGGTTATGATGGAAACATAATAGATAATCTTATAAGAAAAAAGCAACGGAAAATTCTTTTAAATTCAATTTATCCATCTCAAATCATAAAAAGCGAACAAAAATATCATTTTATTAATTTCATACCTCAACTCAGCGAAAAAATTTGCGAAAGATTGAAGAAAAGAGATATAAAAACAATTTGTACTAACAAAAAAATATTAAGTCACTTTTTTTGAATAATAAAGAAAAGATAAATGTTGAAGACAAAAGCGGGATTTATAAAATTGTTTGTAACGAATCTCCAGCGTTTTATATCGGCCAAACAGGTAGAAAAAAAAACTCGGGTTGACGAACATAAAAGGTCGATTTTGTACAATGTTAATAAAACTGGATTCTCAGAACATTGTATTAACTCTAACCACTTTATAGACTTTGAGAAAACCAAGTGCTTACACGCAGGTAATAAAGGGAAACCTTTAGACCTTTTAGAGGCAATTGAAATATGCAGTTCTTGGAAGAAAAAAGAAGACATCGTAAATGAACACTTAGATTTTCAATTATCCCCCTCCTTACATCCATTGTATAGATATAAATTTGTTGTTCGTTCCTTACTGTATTTTAGTCTTGAAAATGAGCTCACGCTCGAAACATGTTGACAAATTCCTATTGTTAAATATAATCGTGAAACATTAAGCTAAGAGTTTAATTTAATTTAATATCTAACAATTCACCTCGCCTGCAACTGCAAATGGGTACTTCTGTAACCAATATTCAATTTTGCAATGTTTATGAAATGTTTTTTTATTGAATCTCCTCTGGGTAACATTGCTCCAAAGTTCATATATGTTCCGATGTACCAATGCGTTATTTTTTCATATACTGCCAGTTAGGTAAAATTCACATCACTATCAGATTTTCGATAATTTTGATCATCGACATGAAAACTACTATCGCTGAAACCTTTCCTTTCGACTCATCGGGAAATTGAATTCGAATCTTCATGAGTCTTTCCCCAATATCAAGATTAACTGGCTGAACAAATATTACATACCTAAGTCCCTAGAAATCCAAATGTAGAGATTTCAATTCCATACCTAAGTTTGTCATTGGAATAATGAATTTGGCTTCGAGGCACACTCGAAGTTCAGTGCGAATCAATAACACGTCATCCATCAGATATTGCAGGAAATTTCGCGAGGAAAATCATATTCCCTCAGTTATCTCCAATTCGAAAGACCATGATAAGTTTTGAATATCATGGTCTTGAATATCATGATATTCTCAACGAGTGAAGAATATCTATATTTCGTTATTAATATCGACTGAATGGAAACAAAAAAATTTGTTCATATTCATTAGTCCGAAATAACATATCGTAGAAACAATTTTTTCACGTAAATGAATTCAGCGCTGAAAACAACAGAAATTCATCAAGAAATAATCAATACAAACTATACTGTTACGAGTACTTCGGCCCTAACAGGTTTTACCCTGTTGTTGAAGGACAAGAACAGAGTAAAATCAAAATGGCATCCATGAAAAAAAACATTGGATCGTTCAACGACTTTCGTATTCAAAGTTTTTCGAACAAGGAAGATGAAAGTTTTCATTTTCATGAGCAATCCAGAAGTCGTCTTTTCATAATTTTCGAAAAATTTCCATCGAACAAAAACATATGGCAATTCGCACGTTTCGAATTACAAAACCTGTTCATTATTTTGAGCCAAGAAATTTTAATTGTTTCCATTATTATTATCTAACAATAATTTTTTCTTCCTATTCGGCGTTTTTCAATTTTAAAAAAACATATTTTTTAAGTTACATTATTTGGTAATCAGAAAATTAGTTACGTTTCCTACAATAATAAGGAGAATATTGGTCTCCACACTTTGCTTGCAATAGCTAGTTCATGAGAGATTTCAAAGATTTTACGATAAGAAAAATTGAGATAAATTAACCCGAGTTTCAATTGTAGTTCTAAGAAACCTCTTTGGATTCAATGCGCTCTTAATACAGAATATAATAAATTTTCAATTACTCTTAATTTCTACCCAATTTAGTGATCATTAATAATGTCATTTCCACTGAACTAACCAGATTCAGGATAAAAATTGGAAATATATTGAAATTTGAATGAAATTATTGCTTGCACTTCATTAAAATTTTTGGCGACATTGAAGATTATAAATTTTTGAGCAAAATGGATTGTATATCGTAGTAATACACAAAACGATATAATTTATGAAATTACATTTTTTTATAATATTTAATGTTACAAATATTGTATGCAACAATGCAAAATAAAAAAAATTCATTTCGGTTCAACCTTTCGATACAAATTGTAGCTTTGTCGAAATAATTTTAAATAAATTTCACTAAATAATAGTTTCCAGATATCAGTGACCTTTTGCTATTTAATTTTTATTTATTTATATATAAATGTATATGAGAGGAAAATACTAATTCGGAAGTCGGCATATAAAAATCTCTGATAAAATTCAAGGTGAGCTAAATAACTTTTTCGTGAAACACAAAAAAGCTACAATAATTTAGTAAAAAATATTCGTTTAAAATGATTGCTACATTGTAGCAAACATTTGCTACAATGTTTGATGAAACGTTAATCGGATTAACGAATTTTATTTGCTTCAGCACGAACATATATAGCGTGTTAATATATATATATATATATATATATATATATATATATATATATATATATATATGCGAAGCTTAAGCAAAACATAACAAGACAAATTTCAAATCCCACTATTCAATTCTTCATTTAATAATTGATCAGTAAAGAACAGTTCACCTCTCCTTTACACTAGCGGACCCGACGGGCATTATCCTGTACTTGAATAAGCTTGAATTGGAAATCAAAACCATTCTCGAATCCTTCTGAACAAGCACAAGAACATTTTGTTCGTTCTTTAGTGAGCAAATGAATGTTGGGGTTATGTTCTGATATGCGAAAAATAGAAATCCAAGGAATTCATCAAAGCGCCACCTACCGTGTCCAATTGCAAATATAAACCATTTTCGAATCTACTTGAAGGCACACACAAAATTTAAAGAAAATTGTTCCAGCCGTTTAGAAGAAGTTCAGTGACATACAAACGTACATAACAATTATTATAAAGATATATATATATATATATATATATATATATATATATATATATATATATATATATATATATATATGTATATATATAATTAGGCTATCTATTATAAAATTAAAATTCTTGAGTCGAATGAAGCCGGATGATAATATCGAAAGTGAAGTTCTTTCGATATATTCGTTGTCATAAATGTGAATATTGAAGTTTTAGTTCACATACATTGGTAGCAGAACTTAGTCAATCAAATTCGGAATATTGAAAAAAATATACAATTTAATTATTTAATATACTTCTCGATTATCCTACAAAACTTAAAATGATTTCGACACTATCAAAATTTTTCGAAGAATGGAAAAAATATATTTTTGGATATGTGCAAGTCCAGTATGCAATATCAGATATAATAGATGTGTTGGACTAGTTCATTAAACTGGTTTTCGTATATGTAATTTGAATGAAATTCGCAATGTCGAGAACACGCCTACCAAAATCCTACTAGAGATATTGGTATATAAGGGTGGCGGATTTTTATTGATATATCAATTGCAGTGTATCATTCGCAGCAACATCAACTAATCAAAAATGGCATTCAAAGTAAGTTACACTCAATCAATTAAACTGTTCATGTAGGTCTATTAAAATCAGTCTGCATGTTGTACAAGATCAGAATTATATTGTAACGAACACCTTGAAACAAGCAATTTCTTAATGTTGCACTGTTTATCACTTTCTCCTCTATTTATTACTATCTCAATGAGTGAATTTCAAGTCTGGATGAATTAACAATCATAATACTTCTTTGTAACTGGTAATGCCTAAGGAAGTTCAAGGCAATTATATTTCAGAATCATTACGATTTCAATTTAGATATATATATATATATATATATATATATATATATATATATATATATTGTTCATGAATGAATTCAATAATAATGAAAACATGTGAATTTACAAACGTAAAAAAAACTGAAAAAATTTTATTCTCACAAAACAATAATTGAAATTAATCTTGAGTTTATATTTTTCGATTGAGTATGAATATTTATAATTTTCAGCTCGTAGTTCTCTTCGCCGCTTTGGCTTGTGCTAATGCTGGATTATTACCATCCGTACCAGCATATGCTTCCTACGCCGCCCCAGCTGTTGCCGCATACCATGCTGCTCCAGTAGCATCTTCATATGCTTACACCAACAAAATCCAATCTGCTCCAGTAGCTTATGCTGCCCCAGCTGTATCTTATGCTGCCCCAGCTGTTGCTGCTGTCCACGCTGCTCCAGTAGCATCTTCATATGCCTACACCAACAAAATCCAATCTGCCCCAGTAGCTTATGCTGCCCCAGCTGTATCCTACGCTGCCCCTGTTGCCGCCGTACATGCTGCCCCAGTTGCCATCGCTAAGGCTATTCCAGCTGCCACCTCATATGCCTACAACAACAAAGTATCGCAATCCGTATACGCTGCCCCAGCTGTAGCTGCTGTCCATGCTGCCCCAGTTGCCACTTACGCTGCCGCTGCTCCAGTCATCAAATCCTACTCTTCATATGTTGCCCCAGCCGTAGCTGCCGTTCACGCTGCCCCAGCTGCCTATGCTTCATACGCTGCCCCAGCTGCCTATGCTTCCTACGCTGCCCCAGCTGCCTATGCTTCATACGCTGCCCCAGCTGCCTATGCCTCATACGCTGCCCCAGCTGCCTATGCCTCATACGCTGCTCCAGCTTTGTCTTACCACCATTAGATACAACATCAGAAATGTACCTTGACTCAAGAAAAAAAGCGAAGATAATGCCTTCATTTAGCATGAAATGTCAAGCCATGATCTTGGCTCTTTTCCTTTTCCGTTGTGAGTGATTAATTTATTCGAAAATAAATCTTATTTAGAAAAAAATCGAAAAGTCAAATATTTCTTCTCCCTCTGTTGGAACATTCTTAAAAAAATAGAATAGTTTACTATTAAATGGTATAGTCCAATCAAATTCAGAGAATTAGGTAAAATCATATTCTTCCTTCTACTGCTAACTAAAATCATATCTAAATATCTACTGGTGGAGTCATTAGAAAAATCATTTTTGTAGCAGTGGTTGCAGAGTAGCTGTATGTTCAAAATTTCTATATTTAACTTCAATATTTAACAATGAATTTCAAAGGTGACCATCATGAGTCACCAACGTTATAGGATAGAATTGAATTGAATTTTCATTGAATATATTCAAATCATAAGTCGCAGAAAAAAATTTATCATATCGGCAGTCTGGTAAAGTTAACTTCTCATGAAGAGTTAATTTTAATGATGCCCCTCTGCCACCTTTTCCTTGGATGTTATATATATATATATATATATATATATATATATATATATATATATATATATATATATATATATATATTAATATATATATGCCAAAAAGGCAGAAATATAACACCGTGATGTCGATGAAAAATAGGTTAACACATATAAGTGATGAGAAGGTTTCTTCAAAATAATTTAAAACAGCTATTCAACACGTTTATTAATAATGCTTTTCCAAAGCATATCCTTAAAAAACTGATTCACAACATAAATTTTTATGATGGTGCCACTGAGGAAGTTGATGGACGAATCACAAATTACAAGAAGATTCCTCACATAGACAACTTGACACATCGCATCACCACCCTATTCAGAGACATACCTGAGATCAGAATGGCACTATATAGCACAGTAACAAAAGGAAACAGTTTTTTCCAAACTCAAGGACCGGACACCAACTCTACTAAACAACAATGTCATATACAGGTCGTCATGCTTGGGATGTGAAGGCACTTATATAGGTCAAACCAACCAATGGCTAAAACAACGAATAACATAACATAAAAGTGACTGCCGCCTCATGAAGAACTCATGCTCTGTTGTTCAACATCAGAGAAATACAGGACACATTTTTGATTTTTCCAACGTCAAAATTCTTGACCAACACTGCAATTACAAGAATAGGCTTTTTCTCGAAATGTGTCACATAAGAAAAGATGAGAACTGTGATAACTATAAATCTGACACTGGTCAATTAAGCAACATCAACTGCAATCTATTAAATTTGAAAAATTCCAAACCAGACCACTCTGACAATATGTTGCTCGTATCAGACACTGCTATGTGGCCTGCCGACAAAGTATACGCCATGTATGTGTTTTTAATATTTTCAACTTTTAGATCTCTAACTTTTAATAATTTTATTTTCACAAACTATGATGACTGATGTACTTTCATTTGTTTCAAGTATGCTCCTGAAGAAGTCACGAATTAGTGACGAAATATGGAGTGTATAGAAAATTAAAGTATTTCACACAAATCGCAAAACTGATATTCAAACATACAGTATTTGAACAGAAAGCTAACCCCAGAAGTAGGTTCAGGTAATTTCGTTGTCTGACACATAGGATGTAACAACGATCCTTTCAGATTTTCACACCCGTTTATATAATCCGGAAATTACATATTTTCCTTCATGATTGAATATAAACATAAATTCAAGCACTTGAACTTTTGATTTACATTTTTATTGATAACATAGCATTCTGCGTTTCGTCGTTACAAACTACTTCAGATGCTAATAGAATACTGAGTACTCTCAGTATATTCTCAGAGAATATCATCGGAAGCATTGAAAGAAGTGACCTGTAACAACGAAACACGTCATGCTATGTTATCAATAAAAGTCTAAATCAAAAGTTCAAGTGTTTGAATTTTAGATCATATTCAATTATAATTGATTTATTTCATATAAACGCCAACACTATTCAACACTCTTCCTTTATGGCTGTTGTATTTCCCTGGCAGCAGTTCAATGGATTCAGAAATTCTATTGAATTTCGTCAGGTGAACATAAATAAAATAAACCACCAATCGATTAAATTATTTCTCGACTTGTTGAAAAAATGTACATTATTGGCATGGTTCAGATCACAGAACGATTCTCAATGATAATTATCATTATACCAATAGGTGTTAGGCGTTATAATATAAACGAGCAACAGCGTCAGAGGGTAGTGTCTTTAAGTAAGATGCAGAAAGAGACATACTGTCAACATACAGAAGAATGCTGTCATAGGAAATTGAAAATCCCTAAAAAATACTTCAATGCCAATGAATCAACTGTTGGACTGTGCCAAACCCAGCAATCAGTACCATTGATTCACCAGAAACCCCACTGTTGAATGAAACCATACCATTAACATGAAAATCCCAAAATATAATTGTTATAGTGACAATAATAAAAATAATAATTGAAATATACATATAACAATGCAACGATTGAGTAAATAGAACGTAAACATACCACAACCACCTTTATTGCGAATTTTGCACAAGGATTCATCGCTGAAAGCTCATAATGTTCAGTTAACACGTGAGTTGAAGCCAACATATCATTTAAAACGTCATCAAACTATCGATTTCATCAGAGAAAAAGCTGTTGACCTTCCAAGAAGAATCTTTTCGAGTGACGAAGGACATTTTCATCTGAATGTTTATTAGCAAAATTGCATCAAATGAATATGTATTTTATTAACTAATTGAAAATTGCAGTTTCAATGGAAAACTGCAATGGAATATTTTCAAATTTTCTTCGAAGTATTCAACTAATCGATTTAAATTTCACTAAAAGCGATGTAGAATCGAACTTACGGCTACTTATAGCTGTTTTCGTACACCTTCGAGTTAGCAGTGATAATATAAGTGTATTGTATAGTTGGTAGTGAAATATATGACAATCACAATGACAGTGGCTGAATTGTTAGACTTTCGAGATCTAACAAAAAAAAACCTTCTTAATGACATTTATCTTGATAATTGATGGGGCGCAAGAACCAAGAACTTTTTGATTTGGAGAAAATAAATATTCACAGTACAACATCATTGGTTTTTGTCATATTTTAGACCAAATTAAAAAAAAACAAAAATGTTGACACCCAGACCACTGGAAAAAAAGTATTTTGATACGACGGTTCCCCTTATTTAGCTTTGATACATGAAGAAATTACACACCATTTATATATATATATATTGATATTTTTATAATATTTTTAGCAATAACAGGCTGTGTGTAATGCAAAAATCTTTATTTTTTGACGTTTCGTTGTTTACTATAACTTTGTCAAAACTGATCAGTATTGAATTTTATCGTTACTTTTGATATCGAAACGTCAAATGTAATTGTTTAAGAAAATCAAGTTGGCTTCTCATCTTTTTAGTACTCAGAGGAATATTTCTGCCTCGGTATTCGGTTAGGAAGTTTATTAGTCTTCTTCACAACGAGGAAACCTCTGAAAAACTGATGGTAAGCCAGTTGCTTCAAGTGAGTGTTATATATTTCTCAAAACTAAATTTCACATAATTGAGTTTTTATATACTAGTACAGAAAATTTATATTTAAATATTTATTTTGTGTGTGAAATTGATGGTAAATCAGGAACAAGTGGGTTTTGAGATGTGTTGTTTTATGATTGTTGGTTATTCATTCTGTGAGTGTTATTTGTAAAGTTTAGCGAATTTTTATAGATATAATTGAGATGATTCATATTTGTTCTTTCATTTATTGTTGAATATTGAATTGGAATTTTGATATAGCTACAATTCGTAGCTATTTTTGAAATTATTGAAATTTTTTTCGATTTCAAGAAGATGTTTAACTAAAAATCTTGATTTTCAATACATTAGTATATTAGTTATAGTAGACATCTAAGTAAAAATTATAAAAAATTAGATTTCGTGTTACTAGCAATAAATATTTCCTTCAAATTCCAACTTTCATTAAAAATATCATATTTCTGGTGCATTTTATACGAAGTAAACCGTTTATGATATTTAATTCACAATACTCTATTTTGATAAAATTTTGAAAGAGTTGCATCCAGTAATATCTAGCAAGATATCTTATATGTGACGGATAGTTATTCGTTGTTTCGATATTATTGCTTTAATGTCAGTTCTGTGAAACTCAATATTATTCAATTCATTATATATAACTTCAAGTGATTGATCATCATATTATAAACCTTATCTGTTTTGGAATATTGCATTACTGTTATCAAATATTGTATTGATCTCTCATGTATGTCTTATACAATAGATATGTCGGATTTAATTCGTCAGACTGGTTTCTGCAGGCATTTGAAATTTGGAGCAAGATTGCAATGACCAGTAGAGAACACGCCTACCTAAACCAACTTTTCGGTAGTAGAAACGTTAGTATAAATGAACGACGAATTTTTTCTATGGTATCATTCATTGAGTGGTATTCGCATCAAAAGCAATTACACCATGGCATTCAAAGTAAGCATTGATATTACATAAGTCATTTCCTTGTTTCTCACCATACTGTGCCATATAATTGAAAAAAAACTTAATTTTAGTACATATAAAATTTGACGATTCAGTTTATATATAATACAATTCTGAATTTCAAGAATACAACAATTGTACTTGTATTATCATCAAATAATCAAGATAATCAATTAAACAAGATTTTTAAACAGCCACGTTCCTTTATGTAAATGGAATGTCACCTCGATTTATAGTTTTTCATTTTCAGTCATTCATTTCTTTCGAAATCAGATGTTCATATTTCGGAATCGTTATTGAATATTTCGTTTTAATTTTTTCAGCTAGTTGTTCTCTTCGCCGCTTTGGCTTATGCCAATGCTGGACTTTTGGGAGTCCCTGCTGTAGCCAGTTATGCTAGCTACGCTGCTCCAGCTGTGGCCGCTGTACACGCTGCTCCAATAGCATCTTCATACGCTTACACCAACAAAATCCAATCTGCCCCAGTAGCATACGCCGCCCCCGCTGTAGCCGCAATCCACGCTGCTCCAGTTGCATCTTCATATGCTTATACCAACAAAATCCAATCTGCTCCAGTAGCTTATGCTGCCCCAGCTGTATCTTATGCTGCCCCAGCTGTATCTTACGCCGCCCCTGTTGCCGCCGTACATGCTGCCCCAGTTGCCATCGCTAAGGCTATTCCAGCTGCCACCTCATATGCCTACAACAACAAAGTATCGCAATCCGTATACGCTGCCCCAGCTGTAGCTGCTGTCCATGCTGCCCCAGTTGCCACTTACGCTGCTGCTGCTCCAGTCATCAAATCATACTCTTCCTATGTTGCCCCAGCCGTAGCTGCCGTTCACGCTGCCCCAGCTGCCTATGCTTCATACGCTGCCCCAGCTGCCTATGCTTCATACGCTACCCCAGCTGCCTATGCTTCATACGCTGCTCCAGCTGCTTATGCTTCATACGCTGCCCCAGCTTTGGCTTATCATCACTAAATTAACTATCTGAAATTTCGTTAGTGATAACAGAAATTTGCAAAATGAGTAAGGGTGATAATATCAATCATGTAATTTAATAACAACATACCCATCTTCTGTTTTTTCAGTGCAATATGATGAATTAGGTGATTTAAAATAAATTGTAAATAGTACCAATCAATTTATGTTTTGATCAAGCTTAACCACAATACGATATGAAACATTGATCCGAAAGGAAATAAATTAGGAACTTAATGGTAACGAAATAATGCTAACATTTCTCTGCTCGAGGAGTAATGGTAGTGTATATTCTAGGCTCAAATTTCATATAAGATATATATGTTTATGAGCGCATCAGTGATTTTCATAACGATATGATACCGATTAATTAATATACTTCTTTAAAAATTCAGCAGTTTCAAAATAATCGTTGCACTCCATGTTTGAACTGACCTAAAATAAGAAATATTACGAGGTAAAACAAAAATGAAATTTTCTATTGAAGTATTGAACACTGATACTAATCAGCAGGATTCATTTTATTATTCATTTCATCTTAAAAATTATGAAAAAAATTATTTACGGTATTCGTCTACAAATGTTGAATGGCAAAATACTTATAACATTCAAGAAAATATAGAAATTAAAGAATTGAAAGAGTCTTCTCAAGAAAAAATTATCAGTATTTAATATTGACATTAAGTTAATATGGTTTTCGCAAATGAAAAATACTCTTTGTTCTTCAAAAATCTGAATATCTTGCTGATAATAGGATAACTCCATTCATTGAAGATATTTGTTAATGAAAAGTGTTGATGTGTCATATGTGAGTTGTCCAGAAGGATCTCAATTTTATTTTGGAAGTATATCTTATTCCCCAATTTCGTTACCTGTTTAGAATGCATAATTCACTGCTTTATTCAGCAGATATTCTTTATAATTTACATTTCATTTTTCTGAGTTTTTCATGTCGCACTCAAAACCCAAACACAGATCGAGATTCATGCATAAAATGTTGCAGATAGTTTTTTCGATATTCTTCGAATCTCCCCCATATCGAATAAACGACCAAAAATTATTGGAAACTGAAAAATCAGAGCGCAGCGTTTTCATGAAGTTATTAACTACCTGAACTCCTTTCTGTTGAAAAACAATTGAAATTTGAGTCTAGTTCAGGGCCAGATACCTTGCTTTGATTGTACTGAGTTAAGAGTTTAACATTGATGTCTGAATGTCAAATGAAGAGTATGTTACGTGTTTCTGACAAACTAGTTCTACATGACAGAAACTGATCACAATCAGAACAATCAGCAAATTGAATATAAACTTGAATTCAAACACTTGAACTTATGATTTACACTTTATTGACTACATAGCATGACGCGTTTCGTCGTTACAAACGACTTCTTCAGATGCTTACAGAATAATGATTATTCTGTAAGCATCTGAAGAAGTCGTTTGTAACGACGAAACGCGTCATGCTATGTAGTCAATAAAGTGTAAATCATAAGTTCAAGTGTTTTAATTAATTTTATATTCAATTATAATGGATTTACATGAAGTAAACGCCAGCCCTATTAAATATAAAAAAAAAACAATCAGTAAATGTTGCTTGAAAATAGCTCTTCTGGCCATAACCAGAGAATAACATAAAAAAAGGGAAGTGACACACAGCTGCTTCAAAAGCGCTGATATAATGGAGAGTAAGGTCTCATGTGAACATTATCTCTTTTAATAAATGACACGGAGGTATCGCTTAACTCTTGGTGAAACATTATGGTAAAAACAATAAATTAAGATTTAACACACTCGACTCGAGTTTCACTGAATATACTCGTATTAAAATGTCTACAAATGTTTCAATATACATTTACAATATTGCATACTCTTGATAATGGGTTAACCACCCGAAACATATGTAGAGTTTTTAATATATTCAGTGAAACTTAAGTCAAGTGTGTTGATTTTTAATTTAATGTTTTATATCTTCTAATTCTGTTCTCCTAAATTTAATTATTTCCCTCACTTCCTTCGTGAATGGAGCTCGTGTGTACAAAAACTAGTAGGGTAAATGCTAAATTAAATTTAAGATTATAAAAATACAAAACATCGGTTTTTCTCAATAAGAGAAAATATTCGTAAGAGTTCAAACCCATTACTCCGTATCACTGAAACATCACAAAACTTAAATATTAAAATAATTCAATATTCAATTTGCAATTAGCTTCTCCCTGATAAGTGTCAAGATCATTTTTGCCGCCATAAGAGGTTTATCTATGAACACAATCAGTTATAAGTTCAGAACTGATTACGCACAAATTAATTATTTATCAGACAACGTTATAGGCTGCCCAGAACATAACGACCCCAGAAAACACCTGTTACTTGAACTCCGAAATCAAGTCCCCAACTCAAGTCATAACATATGTATTCATACCCGGATACAATTACATATATTCGAAATCATATCAAACTTCTCTGAAATATTTGAATTTATTATTACGATTGAAATTATTTTTGAGTTGATCTAGGAACCATTTTTCACTGCTTATGGTACAGTTCTGAACTTTTGAGCTTCACCACGAACACAAAATCTTGTGTCAGGATTTGTCAGAATTCAGGATTTTATCCTCCACAAAAAACCCCACGGTCATGAGCAGATGTACTGAACTGGTAATAAACCATCCCCGCAAACAATCATAATATCCACTGACATTTCGAATAAAATTTTCATTGAAATTTTCATTAAATTTATTTCAAAACAATAACAATACATTTCGGTGAATTTTAGGTGCTCCTTACGAGTGTTCAAATCTGAACACTCGTTTCATAAACAAGCTTCAATTGTTTCAATGATGGTAGGCCAATGCTGGGGCAGCGTATGAGGCATAGGCAGCTGGGGCAGCGTATGAAGCGTAAGCAGCTGGAGCAGCGTAAGAAGCATATGCAGCTGGGGCAGCGTATGATGCGTAAGCAGCTGGAGCAGCGTATGAAGCATAGGCAGCTGGGGCAGCGTATGATGCGTAAGCAGCTGGAGCAGCGTATGAAGCATAGGCAGCTGGGGCAGCGTATGATGTGTAAGCAGCTGGAGCAGCGTATGAAGCATAGGCAGCTGGAGCAGCGTATGATGCATAAGCAGCTGGGATCGAGCGTAAAGCAGATACAATTGGGGCAGCATGAACAGCAGCTACAGCTGGTGCAACATACGAAGAGTAAGATTTGATAACTGGAGCTGCTGCAGCGTATGTAGCAACTGGGGCGGCGTGTACTGCGGCTACAGCTGGAGCAGCATATACTGATTGAGATACTTTGTTGTTGTAGGCGTATGAGGTGGCAGCTGGAATAGCCTTAGCGATGGCCACTGGGGCAGCGTGTACGGCAGCAACAGGGGCGGCGTAAGATACAGCTGGATCGGCGTACGATACAGCTGGAGCGGCGTATGAGAGAGCTGGGGCGGCGTAAGATACAGCTGGGGCAGCATAAGCTACTGGAGCAGATTGGATTTTGTTGGTGTAAGCATATGAAGACGCTACTGGAGCAGCGTGGATTGCGGCAACAGCGGGGGCGGCGTAGGAGGCATATGCAGACACAGCTGGGGCAGGCAATAATCCAGCATTAGCACAAGCCAAAGCGGCGAAGAGAAGTACGAGCTGAAAACAATTTTACAAGGTTTTTCAAATCCTATCATTCAGTAATTTCAACGAATGAAATAAAGTTTTTTGAAAACTCGAATACGTTGAAGCGTACTCGTATATCTCAAATGATTGAAGTATTCAAGTGGAAAAATTTATTTCTCGATAAAAGAAGTTATGAGAAAAATTCAATAACTCTCATGCAAAAATGAGAGAATCAATAATAATGAATCAGTATGATTCTCTAGTGAGCTTACTAATTGAATAATAAACTCAAAGGGACTCACTTTGAAAGTCATATTTGATGAAACTGCTTCTGCTGCGAGTACAACACTGCAAATGATACCTCCTTACTAAAATTCTTCATTCTTTTATACCATTTCACATTTCACTGCTACCAGATTAGTTGACTTTAAGAAGGCGTGTTCATTAATATTTCGCATATTCTGTATGGTATAACACAAACCTGTTAATAAATGATCTTCCTGTCCAACATTGCAGTAATGAATAATACTGCTGTTATGAAATATGTTTCATTCCAAAATTCCACATGAATAATTTATTTTTATATGTACCGATTGAAACTTTGTGTTAATCGGTAACGAAATTTCAATTTGAACGAAGTTTAATGACAATTATTGAATTATTTCTCAATCGAAAAGAAAATGCCTTCATCAATATAGTCAATTTTATGAAATATAGTTTTTATAAATAGAAATGATTTGTCTTGAATGTATTTGGTAATTAGTGATGAGGCATACCTAAGGACAACATTTTCTAGTTAAATGGGCCATTCCTAAGAGCATCAAAAGTTCAAAATATATACAATTATATAGGTGAAACAATAGTATTCTAATTTTAAAATCTATGCTGTCATTTTTGTTGACTAAACAAAGATAATACAGTTTCCACAAAGACTGTAGCCTGTGGTGAGTACGAAGATCTATTTCTATTCTGCAATATTTAATATCTACATACAATTTTAATAATTTGAGAAAAAACTTATCAATATAAAAATTTGATAACAATATTTCATAACACTATCATATATTGTTTTACAAATGTTTTAAGAGGCTTTTATGTTCACCAGTTGATAAATCATATATCTGTCCTTTTTTTTTCAGTTCTTTATGACAGACTTGAATTTTTTATTTCAACCAGAGCTTCTAATTCCTTATAAATGCTTGGTGCTATATAAGAGTGATTACGAAGACATATGGATTGACTGTGTTGCGAAATTGATAAAGAGTTCCTGCTATATCTGGCATTCACGATATGTATGTTCAATAAAGTAACAACTGTCTATCTTTTTTTTCGTGAAGTTCAGCAGCGATTGAACAAACAGCTAGCGTATATCCAGCATGTAAGCTTCTTTATACATGAAGTCAGTAGGATATCTGATATCTTTTTTATGAAGGATTTTCAGCAGTCATTTTTGTTAAATTTCGAACTCTTTTATTATTGTATCGTAGGCACCACCCCACGTAACAATAACATATCGTATCAGAGATTTCGCTAGAGCTTTGTAAATTATTGTTTGATGTTTTTCGTCTAGAATAATTGACAGTTTTTTAAAATTTGGATATGAATACCCTAATCTCAACAATTAAGCTTCTGACGTGGGAATCCCATTCAAGGTGCGAATCCAGTATAATTCCTAAGTATTTACATTCGTATGTGCAAGAAATGATGAATGTATTTTCTGCTATTTTAATTATCAGTAGTTCATTGGGTGGAACTAAGCGTTAAGAGGTGATGGGGGTTGAAATCGTTGCCTCACTTCGATGGACGTGGTGCGACTGTCGAGTTCCTTGCAGAATGAAACATATATGTCTCGCACTTCGATCAGGTGTGGCATCGATTTCAATATTTCTCTAACATTTATCCCTTGAAGGATAATGGAGACATCACATCAACGCTCACATATCTAGCTCTACTATAACATTCTCTTGGTTATATATATATATATATATATATATATATATATATATATATATATATATATATATATATATATATATATATATGTATATACACGAGAAGAGAATACTTTATACCCCTTTATAACATGGTTGCTCCAAGGGATGAAATTCAATATTCAATAAAGTTGATATCAAAATTACACTGAATCGATTTAAGTAAGAAATAACAAAGATTACAAATTGAATGACACGCAACATACACATTTGTATATCATACTTACTATATCGACAAACTAATGGTTATTTCCGTACTTAGGCTCCAACGATTAGATTCTCTCCAGTTTTATTAAATATCATAGGTAAAAAAAAAGAAACTTTGAATTTGTTTTCATTCGTATAGTTTTTCATAATTTGTGAAATTCAATATGCTCGTGAGAAGGAGCAAATCATAAAAATGATGTCTTTGACAAGAGGTAAAATTCAAACTTAACATTTAACTGAATTATTGTCGAATATTGACCACGGGGCGACAACTTGGAAAACATATATTCATAATTTACAAATGGAATTGACATCTGAAAATATTTGTATTGAAGAATATTTGTATTCACTTGTTTTTGAAACATTAATATTTAGGAATTTCATGAAAAAAAAAATCTCAACTAAATAAATTATGAAAATGAAAATCATCATTCAAGATGTAATGTTTCGACCAGAAGATCATTCGTCAAACAGGTTTGTGTAACAACTAGCATAAAGAACGAATACGCAACAACATAAAGAACACGCCTCCTAAAAATCAATCGATCTGATATCAGAGAAATGAGTATAAAAGAATGATGGACTTTTACAGAAGGTATCATTTGCATTGAAGCATTCGCAGCAAATTCAGTTTTTAAATTTAAAATGGCATTCAAAGTAAGTTAATATAAGTTTTAATGTTTTTTATTTGCCTTTGTATCTATTCATTGGAAGTATTCAATTGGAAATTCATTGACTATTGACATCGAGAAAGCACAATCAAATCATATAAAATATAATAAATCAAAACTTTTGAGTTCTTGAAATATTTTAGTTGATGAGTAGAAAACTGTTTTTCGAAATCAAAATACGAGAATCCTTGTCCTATATTTCTGCCTTCATAGAATTATCATTGTACACAATTTAACTCCTTGAATCTCATTTCATAAGAGATTGAAAAAAATTGGTTTTAGTTTTCATAAGAAATTCCTCTGCATAAATAATTTTCAATAATCTGCAAAATTTTTTTTCAGCTTGTAGTTCTCTTCGCCGCTTTGGCTTGTGCTAATGCTGGCCTCTTGCCAGTCCCAGCTGTACCTGCATATGCCTCCTACGCCGCCCCCGCTGTTGCCGCAGTCCACGCTGCTCCAGTAGCATCTTCATATGCTTACAGCAACAAAATCCAATCTGCTTATGCAGCTCCAGCTTTATCTTACGCCGCCCCAGCGCTCTCATACGCCGCCCCAGCTGTATCCTACGCCGCCCCTGTTGCCGCCGTACATGCTGCCCCAGTTGCCATCGCTAAGGCTATTCCAGCTGCCACCTCATACGCTTACAACAACAAAGTATCTCAATCAGTATATGCTGCCCCAGCTGTAGCTGCTGTCCACGCCGCCCCAGTTGCCACCTACGCTGCTGCTGCTCCAGTCATTAAATCATACTCCTCCTACGTTGCCCCAGCCGTAGCCGCAGTCCATGCTGCCCCAGTTGCCACCTATGCTTCTGCTGCTCCAGTTATCAGATCCTACTCTTCCTATGTTGCCCCAGCTGTAGCTGCCGTTCATGCTGCTCCTGCTGCCTATGCTTCATATGCTGCTCCAGCTGCCTTTGCTTCATACGCTGCTCCAGCTGCCTACGCGTCATATGCTTCTCCAGCTTTATCTTTCCACCATTAAAATTGAAATTCAATTTTGATAGCATAATGAAATTTCAGAACATATAGCTTCTTATTAATTTATTTCAAATAAATCTAATATAAGTAATATTCTCTTCATTTTATCATAACAAACATGTAACTAGTTGAAATTTTCGACTTTACATCCAAATTTAGCAGGTAATAATAATAATAATATACATTTCGAACCATAGATTCAAGAAATTTAGTGAAAAACTGAGGTAAAATTTCCTGAAGAATTTATTGTATGAATGAAATTTCACTGAAAAAAAATTTCATCTGCAAGGACTATAAAAATTGAAGTAATTTCCACAAAACATTTCATCAATAGAGGCTATAACACTACAATTTCAGTGAATATTTCATCTACAGAATGAAATAAAAGTTTCACTCAATATTTGAAGTATGAAACTTAAATTGAAAAAATTTCAATTATACGTTTTCCAAATTTAACCAAATATACTAAATTTCGAATTATCGAACGAATGCTAGAATTTATTCTTCAATGTTTGATACCATATAATAAGTGCCATATATGTTCACATGAACACAAAATATTCGGTACAGAAAAAAAAGAAAATGGTTTTGAAAATATTATCTTTAAGAATTTTCAAAACATTTTCCACAAAATATCTACATCTGAAACTATTACTTTTGAACTAACCATAAATTGTTGAGAGAAGAAAATAAATGCGTATTTGCAATTTAAATTGCTCTGGGATATTGAGGATCGATTTCCTGATCTGAGGCAATACCGACCTTCACTAGGTGCTACATAGAACGCTTCCAGTAATGTGTATGAGTTAGTTATTCAAATAACGGAACACTAATTTAACTGCTTTTGTCGATTGAAGACTACCGCAAAAATTCACTTCGAATATGGAGAATTCTGTGTGTAGTCTGCGGATTCCGGAGGATTTCGCCTTTTCGTTTTCCGCATCTTCCTGTCGCCAGACTGGCATTTTGCTATATTTCTCAGAATATTCTTCGCATTTCATACGTTTTCACGTCCGCAGGAAAATGAAGACAAATGACATTCATTATATTTCTTATTATACGATGTAATGTGAGTTCATGTTGGATATGATGAAGGTCTATTTCAACTTTCGCATGGAGTTTTCGTTTGGATGATAGCATTTCCAGCTCAACAATTTTGACTCAAACATAAAAGAATTTATAATTGAATTCCAAAAACATAACGAAGCTATAAAATAAATTATACATTAAAATTAAAACACTTAGCTTAGTTTCACTGAGTATATTAACAATTACAGCCCCTTATCAAGAATGATAACAATATTGACTCAACAGCAAGTGATAAGCGAAGCCTCCATATCATTTATTAGAAATAACCTATATCGAAACCAAAAATAAAAATTAATGAATTTTTCAAGATTTTTTAAAGATTCTCCAATCGAAATAAATTATTTCTATACCGATTGTCAACCTTTTATTGTAATGAAACAATAATAATATTATTTTCACAAAATATTGAAAATTAACGTGAATTTGAAGTTCAAATGCTTCTTCGAGTGCTGCTAACTGGTAGAATTGGACAAACAAATACAATTTATCAGTTATATTATTTTTTATCAATGCTCTTTGTGATGGCTCAACAACTTGAACTATATCCACAGAATTACCAACAACTTTTCTGAAATCCTGAATTTCAGGAGGTGTTTTGAATATTATCATCAAAGAGTTTTTTTGTGGTTTTGGATAAAGATGAGGTGAACACGAATATTTATTTTAAAAAAGGATACTGAAATAAATTGAGTCTAAAAATAACACAAAAATATCATATTTCAAAAGAAAAGTGTTGTGAGAAAAACTACTCCCCAAAACTGTACACTGCAACCATCAATTGGTTGGAAATTGACGAACCAAAGTCAGTTTATACAGCTGGAGTGTATACGGTTGTCTGAGTTCATACCTATCTCCGGAATACTTCAGGGGTCTGATATTGAGCCAATGTTATTTATTCTGTTCCTGAATGATCTGATGGATAATATTGCATAGCCATATTTGATGATCGCATATGATTTTAAACTATATCATAAAATTTATTGTGTTCAACTGCAATCCGCGCTGGACCATATTGCCAATTGATGCGAGAATAATTATTTGAGTTGGAATGTGTAAAAGTGTAATGTTGTCTTTTCACAAGGAAAAAGATCGAATTCAGTTTGATTATAGCATTGATCGTCAGGTTCTTTCTCGGTCGTCAAAAATCTTGGTACAGTTTTCAATCAAAAACTTTCCTGCATTCCACCTATCACTCATATTTCAATGATTCCTCAATATTTATAAGACTATTCAGTGCCTCATCGTTGGCATCAACGCCATCTTGAGGCCATTCAGAGAAGGTTCTTAAAATTATTAGTTTGAATGGGGGATAGAGTTTATCCACAGAGAGGAGTCAATCATAACGAATTATTGAATCGATGTAGTTTAACCTCATTACAGGGCAGGAGAGAAACTGCACAACATTATTGAGTACTCCCTTCTTATCCGTTTTGAAATTGCGGTTCCTAGGCAAAATTCTCGTACTACAGAATTATTCAACCTAGAGACTCCAAAAACCAACTTGCTAATACTATCTTCAATTTAGAAATATCTTCATTTGCTAATAAATGTGATATTCAATTTGACATTCAAATTTATTATTTAGTTATTAGTTACTTCTTCAGTTTTTTAGCTTATATTGAGCTCTTCATTATATTTCCCTTCATTTTATTTATTAAGTTATTTAGTTATTATTCATCGTTATGTTATAATTTTCTGTAATTTGTATTATACCTCTTGAGAATAAAAAACTTATCTGATTCTACTAAAAGAAAATTTTATTAGTATTATTATTCATTTTTATTATTGTTATGATTCTCAACACAATGAACAAATATTCGAATTAAATATACAAATTTCATTGGAATTTACGGGGTGTAAAGTAAACATGCGGAAAAACTTGAAGGAATTAGCTCTCGGTCCATCTTGAAAATATTTTGTCTCAAAACTATTTATATATTTATAACTACAATTTTGTCCGATTTCCATCGGAACTTATATTCTACATCAACATACACACAATATGTATATGACGAGAACTGCAATTTCATTTGGGCACAATGCTGCAGAATCATTTTTAGTTCATTCGCTAGTGATTTCAGCACATGATAGTGAGATCATTAGATTGGTCGAGGTCATCTACAAGTATGGCCTGCTCGATTGCAAGACTTAATCTCGCTGGATTATTTCTTTTCGAGAGAGATATCTGGAGTCATTACTCTTAAGTCAAAGTATAGTACTATTAATTTTTATTGGTTTATATTTTTATTATTGATCTAAAATCATTTTTCACTGAAATTATGTACATATTTTGAGCAGATAGTTTAAATATTATATTATTTATCATAAATTTATAGGAATATACAAGTTATTTTCAATGTTTTTAGCTATTTTCATTGTTCAAAACTTCGTTGTATATCACATCTTTGTCAAAACTAATGAATAATTGAATATTATGCATAACCTCAATTAACTTAAAGGGGCAATGAATTGATTCTGAAAATAAGTTATATATAGGTAAATATATATATATATATATATATATATATATATATTTGGGAATTATTTTTATTTCATTTTCATTTCAAACAATATTCATCTTTGAAAGTAAACTTGACAGTTGACATTGACATTGCAGTATAAAAGCGTTGGTCACGGTGTAATAAAAACATTCGAATGGTCTTGGTGTCTCACAGTTTAAACTTCAAATTGGACCACGCATTACATATCATCTAACATTGATGGGGCAGCATAGACGATTTAGTTGATTCTATATTTTCAATGATGTGGCTACATAGGCGACATCTATAGTTTCAATGATCTGGCTACATGGGACTTGGACGATTATGTGGATCTATATTTTTATATAAATCTATAATCTAAATGAATTATATTTTTATTATTGATCTACCCGCATTAGTTACTTTTCACTAAACAAATACTAAGTCTTTTCTGAATTAGTTTACACTACTCTGCTGGAGTATACTGATTTCAGCAATCGGAAAGATTGGTGAAAAGATGAATGTAACACAATTAAAGACCTCGTTGTGTTTGAAAATGTTTGACAGTCAATAACTAGATGATTGAATGCGAGGGAGACTTATTTTAGATATTTATGCTATTTTCAGCATAATTTTTTATAATGAAATCTTTCTCTCGCAAATTTTGTTCCTCGCCCTGTATATTCAACAAAATATTCTCATAATACGATAAGTAATAACACTCTTGAATTTTTTCCCCATGTTAACCTGGACCTAAAAAATACAAATGAAATACAAAATAGCTTTATCGTTGTTGAACGAAACATCCATTTCCATTAACAAAAAAAATAAGTAAAAATTAATTCAAGATTCGACTAAAGATCAACCGCCTCGATTCCTTGACACCTAAACATTTGGCTACAGAAATCATTGGCAATAATTGCAAATCTGTCTTGCAGCCATGAACCTTAAAATCTTTCTTCACCTTGGATATTATTTTACATTAAATAACTATTCGTTACGGTTACATATATTATGTCTTTATAATTATATATCTCCTAAAATGTAGGAACACATATAATTCACAATGTTTAAGAGAACGCAACTAATACTAATATATATATATATATATATATATATATATATATATATATATATATATATATATATATATATATATATATATATATATATATATATATATATTAAAATTGATTTATTGCCTGTTTATATAATAATAAGCCTGTTATTGCTAAAAACATTGAAAAAAATAAATATAAAACGAGATTGCCCTTGTTCCCGATTTTCATAAGCGAATTTTGTTTAGCGATGAAGCGCACTTCTGGTTGAATGGCTACCTCAACAAACAAAACTGCATTCGGAGTGAAGACAATCCTCAAGTGTATGTCAAAACACCGTAATATCCAGAAAAACTGACTGTTTGGTGCGCTTTATGGGCTGGTGGAATCATTGGTCCGTACTCCTTCAAAAAACTTTTCATTCTTGAATTGAACAACCATGATGTCCAGGAGTTGTGGTTTCAACAAAACGGCCAACATGTCACACAGCTCGTGCTACGATCGATTCAATCATAAAAATTTGTGTTATAAATCATTTTCTTCAAGATATGCTTTGGATATCCATTGTTGGTGAACGTGTTGAAAATTATTTTGAAGACAATTTTCATCATTTATATATGTTGACCTCATTTGTCTTTTAGTATACTTTGGTGTCATTTGTTTTTAATATACTCCTGAAGAAGTTTCGAACTAGTGACGAAATATTGAGTCTATAGGAAAATAAAGTACTAGAAAACATTACAAAATTGGTGTAGTATCAAACATATTCGTTATTATTGACATAAGGAAAAATCAGTACATAAACGTCAATTAAGAGAAGCAATTGTAAGCAGCAGCAAAATTTCGAAATTTATTTATCCTACATCATGAAATACTGTATATTAATAGGTATGTTATTTCATTTCAGGCATTTAGAAATGTTACCTTGATGGGATTTTCTTGTACAGAACTCATAAAGCTATGAGACTCATTCAAGACGGAAATATACCCTTGCAAACATCCTACTTGACTCCTTCATTAGAATAAAATCCCCATCAATTCATAATATAACGTTAGGTTACCCAGCAGGGGTATCCAAGGATACTGTAGCGTAATCTACGCTCCCAAACATCCTACAGGATGATGAATGCAAAACTATCATGTAATATCGGATTATATTGGTTTATTAATTACCCACTGAATGATAAACCCTGTGCCAAAGTATTTTTTCAGATGTTACTAATGAATTGAGGAAAAGATTCATGATGTGAAACTGATTTGGGTGCGCTAAAACCATAGATCATATATACTAACGTGGATGTCTCGATAAATCTAAACTCTGAAGCCGATATATCTACGACTCATTTAAATATCCTTTCTTTGTTTTGAATACGTAATGACGTAGCACGATATCTCACTCTAAGGACCATAAACACAAAATGACGTCCAATGTCCAATCACCGGCAAAACAGACGATACAAGGTTGCCACATTTATGTCTTGCCTTTTCCTGCAACCCTTAAACTACATTTTATTGCAAGAGTATTACATAAAATAATACTTCAACATACACATCTGAACTTAATTTACAGTTAAAAATTAAAACTGCATTGTGAAACATGGTGATAATATCTTCCGGGCTGATTGGCCGTGGTCAACTGGAACTCCTCCTCTTCCAAATATTTCATCTCTAACTGCGAGAGACATGATCGCAGATCTGATCAGTCACTCCAGAGTCGTCGCCCAGTCCACAACTACGTAGAACCACTCGCCGCCACTGAAGACGCAGTTATAGTCGAAACGTCTGGAAAAGGAGGAGTTCTAGTTGGCTACGGCCAATCAGCCAGGAAGATTATATCACCATGTGTCACAATGGACACCGGCCGTGAAAGCCTACACGATTTCATTAAAACTACATTGTTCTATACCAGAAAAAAAATAAGGCAAGTTTTTACATGAATCGAACAAATATATCCAAATGAAATAAATCTTCCTATATCTGGCAATGTTGCACGGCGTCCGATTTCTTTCCAACACACGTACTTTCTTTTAAATGCGCTTGCCCAGATACCGGTCCTAAGAGAAATATAGCGCTTATAGGTTCTACATGTAAATAAGGTAAAGACATAGAAAAAGGCGCGTCTTCATGTTCGCTTCATAGTCCATTTGGCAATTCTTATGCCATCGATATATATATATATATATATATATATATATATATATATATATATATATATATATATATATATATATATATATATATATGATCTAGGGCTAAAACAATGAACAATCCATATAAATTGTTAAAGAGAAAATATAGAATACAATGAAACATTAAACAACATGGAACGAAAAATTTTCAGAAAATTCCTTATTCACAAAAGAATTGTATTTAAGTAGAAATATGTGTTTCATTAACATCAATTCCATTTTTTTGAATGATCTGCTACGATAAGAAAAGAGTGCACCGAAACGAAGTCATCGAGTGATCTCTTTCAATAAATCGCCAAGATCTGATATGACTTTTGAAATATGTTAAACTGATGATTTTTGCATAACCTTCTCAACGAGATTCGGAAACCACAGAAACCATAAGCCAATTAGGTGAGTGACATTTTGAAACTGTTTCGGGCAGTCGTAGTGTGTTTGTTTCAGAGGAAGATAAGTCTTTCACATGATTGTTAGTTGTGTTACGGTAGTGATAAAAGTTACCCAATATTCCAGTTCACAACGTATCTCTTATTGCGCCCATTTCAATTTTGACCTCATTACTCGCAAGGTAGTATAGTTAAGTGTCGAAATATTATTTTATTGATACGAGATTTGCGTTATATAAAGCAGATTCCAAACGATTTAGTTTGAATTGTATACTATGAATAGAAGCGTTCTAAATCTCAATTTTATTGGAATACGAAACAACTGGTTAATTCCAATATATTTGAAATAATTCCATTTTCATAATGACATAAAGAGTGAATGAATGTTTCTCGTACATCATCCAATTTTAACACTTCATGATATGCATATTTATCAGGCTGTTTCATATTTATTTTTTGTTATGTTGACATTTCGCCATGGAATTCGTGGCAAAATGTTATGACATTCGTTGACATAACTAATGTTTATGACGGAAATTATTGATATTTCATTTTGACATACATAAAATAAATTTTATATTTCTTTCAGAGAAATATAACTGTATTCGAAAATTCTGTATTCCTAAAATAACCTGGTTTAATGATCCAAATTTTCTGGAAATAGGATTCACAATTGAGGGTAAAATATATACTCTTCAGTTTTAACAAAATTGTGAACTTGTTGAATCATTTCGGTATATGTTCAAACATTTTCAGAAATACAGTAGAATATAGTATTTAATATCATAAAATTGCTTGTTTCTAGCTTGCAATAGTATTGATTAAATTTAATGATAAATGTTCATAACAAAAAGTCATTTATGCTGAAAAGAAAAAAAGTTATAGTATACTTTATACATATATATATATATATATATATATATATATATATATATATATATATATATATATATATATATATATATATATATATATATATATATACATGTAGAATTTAAGTAACGTGAATAATCGGTCTCATTCATTCAAAAATTCATTCATTCATTACAATTCTCCATATTTCGACACTTTGTTGTGTCTTCTTCAGGAGAAAGAACAAGCTGCAAAGTATTACTACAATGATCAAATTCAATATGTAAAAATATAAAACTACTTACAAGTAGAGTTTGTTTGCCCCCCTAAATCCGAAGGGGGCATTAAACAATAATACATTCAAATATTTATAATACGGCAATGAAAAGTCGAAAAATATTTCAACAAACCCCTATAATTAACACAATAATCTAATATTTAATAGTGTTGACGTTTAGTTGATGTAAATCCATTATAATTGAATATAATTATAAATTCAAACACTTGAACTTATGATTTACACTTTATTGACTACATAGCATGACGCGTTTCGTAGTTACATTCTTCAGATTATTCTGTTATCATCTGGAGAAGTCGTTTGTAACGACGAAACGCGTCATGCTATGTTGTCAATAAAGTTTAAATCAAAAGTTCAAGTGTTTGATTTTAAGTTTATATTCAATTATAGTGGATTTACATCAAGTAAACGCCAACACTATTAAATATTAGATTATTGTGTTAATTATAGGAGTTTGTTGAAATATTTTTTCAAAAATCATTTATCATAAACGTTTCGGCGGTACTGCCTTCTTGAATATGAAAACATGTTCAATATTACATCTAAAATATGCATACATCATTGAATATTACTGACAGAATCATAACTTCCATCGAATTTATTAATGTATGTATTGTTTTTTTTTTCATATAAAGGGAGGCGAACACGCTGAACGGTTTATAATAAATTACTTTCGAAACCTATACACCCATCTAAAATATTCATTATTTATAATATATATATATATATATATATATATATATATATATATATATATATATATATATATATATATATATATATATATATATATATATATATATATATATATATATATATATATATATATATATATATATATATATATATATATATATATATACTATGCTGTTCGAATTAATTGGGGTAAAGGATAAGAAACAATGTTTTCGTAAAATCTTACCTTTATGTGAAGTGAATACATACAAAATAGCGTAAATTCTTCATATTAATATGAAGTATGTCCTCCTTTCACAGAAATAAATTCTTGAACTTGTCTAGGCATCGATTTCACTAGCCTATCGCAGATTTTCTTCAGTTCGTCATCATGAAACCACACCTGAATTGCACTTATAATAATTTTTTTTGTAGTGCAATCAATTTCGGCAGTCGTTTCTTTGAAATATTCCATAAATTCTCAATGGGATTGAGATCAGGTGAATTCCCCGGCCAATCGAGTAATTTTATTCCATTCTCACGCATAAAGGCCTGCACTTGTTTGGAATTGTGGCAGGGAGCCAGGTCGTGCTGAAATGTTCCATCAAACGTTTTCATGAATGGAACAATCCAGGGGCGCAATATTTCCATATATTTCACTGAATTATTCATCCCTGTTTTAGGATCTAATCGTCCAGTGCCATTAATTGTGGAAAAACTCCAAAATATATTTCGAAGGATGTTTTACTGTTTGCTGGATGGGATCAGGCCGCAAAGTTTCTCCATGACTTCGTCTAACAAAACTTGATTTGTACCCTTGAACAAACAAATGTGTCTCATCACTAAAAACCACCTTCTTCCAGTCGTCCACGCACGGTTCTTTTTGGCCCATGCCGAACGTTCCTTCATCATTTTCTGGGTAAGCAGTTGCTTTCTTATTGGTCTTCTTGCCTTACGGCGAACCTGCAGCAGTCGATTTCTCACAGTTGAGGTGCTCACCTCTACACGAGAAACCCCTAAATCCCTTCGAAGAACAGTGCTTGTCTTCCTCGGATTAATTTTGCTATTTCTTATCAACAATTTGTCTGTTCTTGGAGTAGTTTTGCGTTTGTGGCCACAGTTTCCTTTTCTTTTTGGAGACGATGAGGCACCTTCTTCAAATGTTTTTAAAAGTCTCGAAACGTTGGACTTTCCCACACCAACAGCTTCAGCTATATCTCTTACGGTTATTGATGTGTGCTCATTAAGCGCGATAATTTTGGAACGCTTTCTCGGAGTGATATCCGTCTTTGGACAAGGCAATACAGCACGAATCAAAATTTAAACCACCAACTGTGGCACCGGTTGGCACTCAACTGATTTGATGGCGAGGTAACACCGGTCAGAATGTAAATGATGGTCAAGGTCGAACCCTCACGTCACCTCAGGTAGTAAAGCATATATGAGAGTGTTTGGGCAACCCTGGTACTCACATACTTACTACAGTAACTCAAACGAGGAAAAAAATGTTTTTCTCAATTAATTATATATATATATATATATATATATATATATATATATATATATATATATATATATATATATATATATATATATATATATATATATATATATATATATATATATATATATATATATATATATATATATATATATATATATATATATATATATATATATACGCCTTTCCAGCGTTTCTCAAAGAAACGGAACATAATTCTACTCGACAGCAGCGACAGAACGACGCGAAGAGGGTTTTCTAAAGATTGACAATTCAATTACCTGCGCTAATGAACTCGAGCGAGATGTTGGAATTGTAGGTAGAATCTAATACAATTTTCAAATCTCCTAAATATGCCTTACATATCTGGCGGTTCCCTTTTAATATCAAATAAAGCGGATACTTTGAAGAAGATCCTCCACCCTTTGTTCCTAATAGAGAATAGCGAATCAAATCGAATCAAGAATTCTTGAATATTTTAGTAGGAATATTCAATTTCTCAAACGTCAGTGAAGTAATGGAAATTTAATGCAGTTTACAGGGAGGCCTACGTCGCAAACAAGAACTCGAGTACAAAATTACGTTATGTAGATAAACAATTTTCGAAATATTGTGTTAAAGATGACGATGATCAGATTCGTAGAATTGTTGATATGATGAGTGATTTGTTATTCTGTGTTTCTCTTGTATTGAAATTTTTCCAGAAAATGACCAATAAATTATTAATAGATACTGAAAATAATATTCTTCAAGAAATATAATTATTATTATTAAATAGAAATTTTTAAAAAGTATTGATAATCGCGTAATACATTTTGATAATCACGATAATTTTCAATTATGATTTCAGTTAAGCTATAGAGCTTTTCCTCAGAAATCCTGCCAAATGCATCAATTTAATCGAAAGTTCAGATATAAACTAAATCCACATAATTTTCGTTGAGCCTTAAAAAAAATTAAATTATTCAAAAAATTGTACAAATCATTGCAATCTGTTTTACTTGCTCGACCATGAAACTTTTCGTAACTGCTTAAATAAACAATTCTATTGAATTAATGAATTCATTTATGCAAATGAAAATTAATAATTCGAACGCAAGCTGCGCTTTGTTTTGTTCAAAATAAACATTTGATGAAACGAATTTTCGGATAAATGATTATGAATAGCCTAAAGTTTTATGGAAATAGCTCAGGTGAAATATAAATACGGTAAATGAATATATCCAGTACAATTTGCATCACTGCACTAGCCTCATTCGAGTTTGATATTTAGACTGCAAACAATAATGAAAAAAAGATGGAATAGTAACCCAAAAATTTTCAATATGCAGTTAATAAAGAAATAATAATTCAAAATAATTATTCTGTAATTGGTCATTTAGACTTAGTTGCGCGCACAAAACGCTTTACAAGTCCAAAATTTCTACAACATATTAATTAACCTAAATAAGTAGTTACTTCAGTTAGTTTCAAGGTCTGATTTACAAAATACTTCGGAAACCAAAGTGAAGTAAGTGCAGGGATCCTCAAGTACCGCAATGGCCTACAGTGAAATGGATGGGATAGAAAACACGATTTCAACCCTTAATCCTGAATTATTTAGCAACAGTGATTCGTGATTTAGTCTAAGATGTGGTAAAATGTTCGAAACTTCCTGGATCTGACATACGAGCACGAGATCGCAAATGATAGATTATTAATCATGAATCATTTAGATAAAGTGGCGAAAAGAACTAACCTTCACAAAATAAAATCATTAGTCTATACCTCCGATATCAGTGTAATTTTTGGTTCTTCTACATTTTATTATATCTGGTTTGGGATGTAGTCGCTTGTTTGTCTAGCTATATCTAACCTCACTTTTCCACTGAAAGTGAGATAATATAATCCCGACGATACGAATAGACAAAATAGAATAAAATATAAATTTAAATTGTATTAATAATTTTATAGTGAAAATTGAGAATTGAAATTACATTTCAAAAGTTTTGAACTCGACTGGGATTCGAGCCCAGGTCTTCAGGTTTACGCCCCACTGCTTTGGACCACTAGGCTACCACGCTCTACACTTTGAGATGCAACGTCAATTCATATTTAACAACTCGTTCATTCGTCAAGCTAGTTATTCGACGCTCGGATTGTCGTCTTCGATACTTGTAGGCGAATGTGAGTGACACCTAGAGAAAGAGTTCAAAACTTTTGAAATGTAATTTCAATTCTCAATTTTCACTATAAAATTATTAATACATTATTCATGTCCGCACGAGGTTGGTTAACACGAAAAATTACTGTACTATATTTATCATTGTTCCTTACGGAAAAATTAATACATCTGGGAGGATGGGTAGGTGTCACTCACTTTCGCCTGCAAGTATCGAAGACGACAATCCGAGCGTCGAATAACTAGCTTGACGATTAAACGAGTTGTTAGATATGAATTGAAGTTATATATATATTATATATATGATATATATATATATATATATATATTATATATATATACAGTTTATATTTCATATATATATATATATTTTAATATTTTACTTTATAAAATTGAGAATTGAAATTACATTTGAAAAGTTTTGAACTCGACTGGGATTCAACGGTTCTTTGGGTTTACGCCCCACTGCTTTTGACCGCTCTACCGATTAGGTTGGTTGGTTAACACGATTAAATTACTGTTCTATATATATATATATATATATATATATATATATATATATATATATATATATATATATATATATATATATATATATATTACTATTGTATTTTTTCGAGTTTTTATTACAGTCCAGAACAGGAAAATAATTTTCCTTAGTATTTTCGAGCTTTTCCTGTCTTTTTCCTGCCATTTCCTTTAAATGGTTCACATAAAAAAGACAGGAAATTGTATTAATAAAAAATTTGATACAGATACTTTGTCACGGATAGCTTCCCGATATATATATTATATATATATATATATCGATATATATATATATATATATATATATATATATATATATATATATATATATATATATATATATATAAATCTGATTGGTTCTTCTGATTAATGACTCATATTCTGATATCCTATTTACCGCAAAATCCAGTCCAAATACACAAAATAAATTCTTTCTCTTTTCGTTAGTTATAAGACTTCGGCTAACGTTATGCAGTTTAAGTAATGCTCTTGGGAACATCTAGAAACAATCCACTTGAAAAGAAGAATTGAGAAATATATTTAGTGTTGTTGCTTTCTTCAACTACTAAACAATGCATTTGCGAATACTGGTTCTTATTTTCAAAATTCAAGAAACAAATGTACTTCTGGACTAACTTCACAGTAATTGTAAGAAAAAAGCTTTTCAATAGTGCTGTGTTATATAAACTGTTAATATTGTACTATTTTAGCCCTGAAGAAGAAAATAAACATTTCTTGGATATTGGAAAATACTGAAGAGTCCCGTCCTGGACTCTGCAATCCCAATTAAGCATTGAAAATATATATTTATATATATATATATATATATATATATATATATATATATATATATATATACAAATATATTTAAAAATAGAGAACGTTAAAATAAATGAAAAAATTTATGAAAGCTAAAATATATTCCAAAATTCTCCTAGTAGTTATAAACTGCAAATTAAATTTAGAGTGCTTATATTATATAAAAGTTAGATCAAGAAGAAATATACTCACGAGTAACCCCTTTTTCAAGATCTTCGTAATAACCACAGAGAGCTAGTTGCTGAATCACAGAGTTTGGTAAACGACTTAACTGGTCAATCCGGCGCAGACGACCAGATATCAGTTCAACATCTTTCACGTTACGATCACATGGTCTGAAAAAAAAATTTTCCATCAGATATAAAGGTTTATTATCCTTCTATTTTCGGAAATATTATCCCTCTTAAGTTATTTGTAATATTTTCAATCACATAAATACCTTTGCTCATTTCTATATATTCCATTCTTACTCTTATAAAAGTCACTCCATTCTCTCAAAAATGTCGAATCTTAATAGATATTTCTGTGTGATTTCAAGATTAATTTAAAAGTATCTTAATAATATACTATAATTGATGGGGTGGATTGAGTCTCTTATGTTTCTAAAAATTCTTCACATTTGTTTTTGTATTTTTAGTAATTCTAAAAGGTTCTGAAATAAGCATATTCAACTTTATCTAATTAAATTCTGAGAAAATAATATTCTGATATAAATTAAAACCTTGTGAGCCAGAGTGTTCAGAAAATAAATTCATAAGCTTATAGGATTTCCTTATGTCCAAATATTTTCATGGTTTAAATTCCGGAATGATATATTCTACACATACATATTTCAGGACCAAAGATAACAATGGTTTGTTCAGGTGAAAACAGGTGTGGTTACTCGTATAAATTTAGTAAATACAAATAAATAATTATAAAAGTTCTGTTGTTAATTATTCACCCCAAGCATGGCAGGAATATAAAACTATAAGAAATGAAGTTGTAGAAATGATAAGGGAGTCGAAAAAACGATATTTCATTGATATTTTAGACAACAAAGGAACAATTCTCAACAAGTATGGAAACAGTTAAAACAATTATTACAAAGTAAAACAAACAATACATTATATGTGGAAATTGATTTTGAAATAATCCGTTATGATCACTATATATCCCGCTCTTTCAATCCATACTTTGTTGATAGTAAAAAATAAATAATTGATTCTATAGTTTGGAAACATAAGCATGACTATGTGATGAAATGTATACCAAAATTGTTGAAAATGGATACCTTTCGAAAAAATAGATATTGAAGGTTTGAAAACTATTGCGAGAAATCTGAAAACACCGTTAGTTGTGAAGGTGATATAACTGTTAAGATATTAAAAGATGCTTTTGACATTTCTGAAAATAGATTTTTAAATATGATAAACACATCACTGACTCATGGAATCTTTCCAAATGAATGGAAATGTTCATTGATAATACCAGTGCCTAAAATTTGTAACACTGTCAAATTTGAGGAATTTCGACCTATAAATCTTCTTCCATCATATGAAACTATATCTAGAACTAGTTGTTAAAAATCAGGTTCTAGAATTATGCGAAAAACATTCAGTTATTTTTGATTTACAATCGTGTTTCGAGAGAAATTCCTCCTGTGAGACAGCACTGTTAATCAGGTCATGCGTATAATATTTATAATAGCAATATTCAATATTGTATTGGGGTTAATTCAGTGTTTTCGATTAATATTTGCAATTTAGTGGAGCATCATAAAATTGCTATTGAAATGCCATTTCAAACTACAATATCATCCCTATATACTATTCGTTGTCTATTATTTTCTCGATATTGAATATTTGATATTACTTCGCGGAATAATTCCCCTATATTAGCGTTTATTCTGATGGAATTAATATTCTTTGTTCTACGGATAGAATAATATCGAAACGATTTCCCAATTTCATCTTTCAAATTGAACAATCACACTTTTCTCAAAAAAAGTTTTTTACTATTCATTTCTATAAAAATTGTTTCTAACTCATTGATGGATTCCATCCATAAATCATTTTGGAAATACATAGTTTTATCTGCCTCTTCAATGTTTGTCGCACGAATATCTCTCTGATTTCTGAGAAAACTGAAAAAACTTATTCCTAAATTTTATTCTCTCTTTATTCAGAAGTCAACATGACTCTGATGGAGAATCATAACAAAAAAAAATTAATGAACTTCAATTGGTATTCTTCAAATTGATATTCTTGAATCTATTTGTTGAAAAAACACTACATAATAAATGAAAATATTTACTGATGTACATTGATATCCATAACAGCGACAAACAAATCTAGAGCGACTATAGTTAAATGAGGATTATTTAGAAAGTATTTTATCAAGCAGTTGTAAAATACTTTCAAAGTAATTGACTAAAGATTGAAAACAAAAATACTGAAGCAAAACTTTGAAAGAAGCTTTGGAAACAACTTAACAATAATGATCAATACTGCAGAATGATTGTAGAAAATGAAACGTGGTAGGTACATCTTCATTTATTTATTATTCATTTAAAATACAGTGTTTATAGAAGATGTCCTGATTACAAAACAGGAAAGACAACAGATACTAAAACTAAAATTGGTAGTACAAAAAATCAATAGTTTCAATTTTGTACATTTAAAGTATGAAATACTGAAGTTCAATTTTTGAAAATTTGAAAGAAAGAAAGAGTTTTTGATATGAAATCACAACTGATAAAATGAAATATAATTATAGTAATAAAAGAAAACTCAAATGGTGACTAAACTATATTTTTTGTCCTTTCTATGTAGGCCGTTCTCAGTTTTCAACTGAAATTTTCAGAATATTAATGAAGAAGAATGAAACTTCCTTGAATTTTTAATGATAAGAAAAAATCCTATCTCTTCCAATTTGGCAGTCAGGTCAATGTTTGACTGAAGTCAGTTCAGTGTAGGCTTTCGCAGGTGTTTCATATTACGAATGAATACTAGGCCATTTGGTCGACTTGAGTCTTTTATTGCTTTGTATAATTCTATTGTGAGATCCAAGTTAGAGTACGCGTCGGTCGTCTGGAATCCAAATTATAATAAAGAGGCAAATAAATTAGAAAATTTTCAACGGAAGTTCATTAATGCTCTTAATTTCCGTTTTAACAGGTACCGTCATGGATACTCATGTGAGAGTAAAGTGAAATTTTATAGGTTAGAATGTTTGAGTTTGAGTAGTGAGTACTTTGATATATGTTTCTCCTGCAAATTACTTAATGGCTGTACGAGCCTTATAAATTTTAATTTTCTCCGCATGTAGTAAGAAATCGTACAATACTGGTTATTGGGCCTAGCAAAACAAATGATATGTTGAATTGGCCCATTCATAGATCTTTGAATAGGCTAAACTTGATAACTATAAGACCAACTTGCATATTTTCTCTCCGAATTTCATAACTTTTAAGAGACATTTGAAAAAGAGATTATTTAAAAGTCGATAATAGAATAATTATCAGTTTTTGTAGAGTTATCCTTTCATGATGTACAATCCAATGTACTTATCCAATCTTTTTCAGTAGAATAAGGTATTTTGTTCGTAGATGAAAAGATTTAAGTCAATGCATCGAAAACTTTATTTCGATGAGATGTATAAAAATATTCTAGTTATAAGATATACATATTAAAAACTATAAAATTGAAAATTAACACACTTAAGTCTCACTAAATGGTTAACCCATTATCAAGAGTATACAATATAACTGATTATACAATATACTGAGATACTGACTATACAATATTTCAGTAATATTGCATACTCCTGATAATGGGTTGACCACCCGAAACATATGTAGAGTTTTTAATTATTCAGTGAAACGTAAGTCAAGTGTGTTCATTTTTAATATTATAGTTTTAAACATGTTTCATCAAGAGATAAGCTGAACCTTCGTGTCATTTTTATACATATTACATATAACTTAATTTATAGGTTATTTATATTTGTAATATGTGCTCCTCTATCATCTTCATTCCTAGGGTTGAAGAAGGTCAGAACACCTTATAACTTCCCTCTTTTTTCTTTCATATAAATATAAATTGTTGTAAAATGCCATGAAGATATTAATAAACGTATCAATCAAATAAATCAATCCTCTATTATACGACAGTTTTAAACTGTCTGTTGAGTGAACCTATGTATGTAAAAATAAAATGAAAATAAAATAAAAAAATAATGAATGTAGTAATACTGTAATGGTTTCTCACGTTTCCTGTTTATTTCACGTACGCAGTCTTTTACAGTAATCCATTCTGTTAATATCCTGAAAATGTTACCACTTCTCAACCGAGTATCAGGTTAAAGAAAATCGATACCACAACCGGAAGCTTCACATAGTGATCAAATGAACGGAATGATATTGTATACTCTGGTGGATTCCTTCCTTTAGGATTCATCCAGCTGCGAAATATACTGAATATAGAATGCGTATCAGAAAGGTCAGCATACTTTTTTCAATATGACTTACTGAAGTGGAAAGGCACGCCCTAGGCCAAGTTCGTTTACGATTTATCACAGAAATACAAAGCTTCTTTTGTTTCTAGATGCACTTTGACGGAAAATAACTGGTTGAAAAAGGATCAAACGGAATACAAAAGTAGCATACGAATACGAAAAGTTTCAGTAAAATCAATGACTGAAATTGTTGAATAGTACAATGTCCAAGAATTCTTTCGGTTTCGTGAACAGAGAGTGAAAATTTCGTTTGTTATTCTGTGCAAATATTTTGAATTATGAATTTTGAATTATGGGTGATTTTTTAAGCGTTGTTTTATTTTAAATCGAATAAAACACTCAATTTGCATCACATATTAAAATTTTTTATTGAAATTGATAACTTGGCCTTTGCCATTCACATTTTAAAGATAAGTTCGTTGTCCGCGGCTCCGTATCAAATGATCCATCCGGAAGGTCCAATATTGCGTCACGTTTTCGAGAATGTCGGCCTGTATCCCACGAATTACGGATGTTATATTATCCTGTAAGGCTTCAGTCGTGATCAGCTTGTCCACATACACTCACGACTTTACATAACCCCACAAGAAATAATGCAGAAGCGTCAAATCGCATGATCTTGCAGCCAATTCACAGGGCCATTTCGAGAGATAAGCTGCTCACCAAATTCATACTTCAACATGTCCATTGTTTCACGAGCTGTGTGGCATGTGGCACCGTCTTGATGGAACCACATGTCAACCACGTTCAACTCGGCCAACTGGGGCAAAACAAAGTTGCGTATCATGTCTCGATATCGTTCGCCGTTGACGGTAACGTTTCTTCCACGGTCGTCTGTGAAGAAAAATGAACCGATTCTTTATTTACATATCCGTTAAGCCAGAAATGAGCCTCATCGTTGAACACAATTTTTCGATAAAACAGCGGGTTTTCATTAAGCTGTCCTAAGGCTTATTCACCAAAAATTAGACGTTGTAGTGGGTCATATGGCTTCAGTTCTTGCAGAAGTTGAATTTTATAGGCTTTCAAACCCAAATCAAAAAAAAAATTTCCATGTGGTTGAGTAACACATTCCCAATTGCTGAGAACGGCGACGAATTGACATTTCACGATCCTCATTAACACTGTACGCTACGGCTGCAATATTCTCTTCAGTACGCACTGTACGCATATACAATGGTTTAATGTCCAACAAAGTAAACTTGGTGCGAAATTTGGTGATAACAGCAGGAATTGTTGTTTCATCAGGTCAAATATGGTCGTAACAAACGATATACATTTTTCACAGTGCACGAATTTTGATAGTAAAATTCAACAATTTGCAATCGTTGCTCGTTTGAAAGTCTTTCCACGATAAAATAGCAGATTATACTGAAAACTTCTCACTTTAATAGATGATGTTTGGATGCCATTGCCAAGTAGTGCCACAACCTGAAAAACTTAACTTTTAAAAAATCACCCGTTATTATTGCACCAGCCATAATACAGCACAATTTAATGTCCTTGGTCTAATTAAAAACAAGAAGGTCGGTGGGTTTTGACGGTGAATCTCACTCTCATCTCCTGATTCTCAAATTTCTGTATGCGACTGATATAAAAACGAAAAGGTATAAGATTTCGTCAGATTTAGAATATTAGTATCTCATTCTTGTTATTGTTCTGTATATATACTGTGGATTGAAACAGTAGGATCATCAGATTTTATCCATATGTATCTCAATTTGTATTTTGAAACAATCAAAGGAAAGTATTCCTTTGAATTAGTTCAACTCAATTTGGCCACATCGTTCTGGTAAAATTTCGAAAATCATAAAAATTTGTCAAAAAACAAATAAACAGTAACATCTGTATCTTTTAAATGCGTAGATAATACACCCTATACTGAGCATTTCTGATTGTACCTTCACAGTTAAAACTTTTCTTTGGATAGAAAATATTGGGAAGGATCGAATGACGGACACTACGAAGTTCCACTGAAATTGAGGAACATGACTGCATTGTAATTCCATCAAGAATAATGGTTACTACGGTCTTCCTCGTATCCATTATCTGGAGTGTATGGGAATTATTTTCGGCAATACTTAGTGTACCTCAAGGAACTATCTCAAAGAACAATTGTCAGTTGTTGTTCTCCTTATATATAATGGATATTGTCTCTCATGTGAAAAAATGTTCTATACGTTTATTACATAATTCTTCTATGATGATGCTATGCTCTATATATGTTGCAAATATATTAAGAATATGACAGAGGGGATCAATAGAGACCTTTCTGCAATTAATGAATGGTTAATGTAACAATAGCTTATATCTAACTGTGCAAAAATCTAACTTCATAGTTTTGGTTGTAAGTAAAACTCTTAAAACCAATAAAAATGAGTATATAACTATGAAGATTGATGAACAAAAAATTAATAATAATAATAAGTTAACTGTCATTATAAACAGTAGTTTTACAAATTTTAACAAATTTCAATTATTCTATGACAAAAAAATTCATTAGATGCACACAATATAAAAACAATGATAGTATTTAACAAAAAGACAATACGATTAAATCAAGCTAATAATATCATAAATTTGACAGTTATCAATATGAATGCATCGACACCACAAAGCCAGCGGCTGCCTGTGGTCTACTCATCATTTCACATTTATCAAAAATACAGGTTCAAACGCTATATAAAAAAAAGTAAGTCCAACTAGTAACACAAAGGGAAACAGATCTCAAACTCTGCATCGAATTACGTCATGCAACTTCTCACTATCAAATTGCATCAAAAATTTTCTCCTAATATTTCTAATAATCCTAATCTCTACCGGTAACATGTTGTGAATCTGAGGCCCAAGATACTGTGCTTCGTTGACCGAAAGATTTGAAGGAAAATGGGGTTTCATACCGTATACCTTTCAAACGAGTGCTATAACCGTGGTCCACAAGTGACAAACAATGTTTTGATTTGTGAACTGTTTTTAACAGTACCAGCGCAAAAGTTTTTCTCAGGTTCAATACTACAGTTTCAGCATATAGACTTGGTACTTGGTTTCTTCAAAATAATTTTCAGGAACTTCTTTTGCAGTTCCTCTTTGTTATATATGTTAGTCATTATATTTAGAAGAGTTTAAACAGTAAAATATTTAGGCATTATGTTGGACAAAAAATTGAGTTTCAATGATCATGCTGATTTCATATCTTCTAAAATCTCTAAAAAAAATAATTTTTCGAAAGAAATAGGAAAGAATCTGTCGACATATGTGAAATTTTTGTTGTTCAAATTAATAATAATGCAACATTTTGAATATTGCTCCAATTAGTTATTTTGTTTGAATAAAGAAAAAATTCAACAATTACAAAAGTTACAGAATAGAGCCATGCGAACAATTTTAAAGTGCAATAGGTGCACCCCTGTTAAAGTTATGTTGAACTCTTTGGAACTGATGTCTGTTAAACAAAGAATACTGTTTGCATCATATAAATTCATATTCAAAATAAAATATCAGTTACTTCCATTTAATGTAATACAAAATTTTACATATGTCAGTAATGTGCATTGGTATAATACTCGAACTACTAATAGTTTCTTTATCCAAAGTTGTAAGCTCTCTTAATCTAAAAATAGCATATACTACGACGGATTTCAAGCTTTCAATAACGTACCAAGTATATTGAAATTTAGTACTAGTATTAAGATATTCAAAAGTGATCTAAGAAGGTATATTTTGAATAATGAGGTAGGTATGTAATTAAAAATTAGCAATTCAAAATATGTAGATTTTTGTATAGCTTCAGCTAAATAAATATTATTATTAATACTGGTATATTCGATTTTTCGGTTGTGTGTGTTAATCAAAGGCAATCAATATGCTCAAAATGCATTTGAATTGGGTTAACTCAATATTTGATACCTGGAATATTTATGGATAACGAATCTCTAAATCAAGTATTTTAGTAGATATCCACAGAATAACAGCGAATAAGTGGGGAATACGGAGATAATAATTGGCGAGATGATGGCTAAATGATGATATATTGTGTTCAATAATTATACAAACAAATTATTGCCACGAAGTCAAAAGATTTCTCATTTGAATTTGCATTCATCAGAAAATTCGCTTTATGAAACTATTCAGCAAGATGAGTATTTTTTCACTTGAAGTAAACATTTCTTAAGCTATAAAACAGGGATTAAAACTTGTGTTTTCTGTGACGTCAGGTCACCTTTTATCGGCACACTCAATCCAGAAACAAACTTTCCGAATTCCTCTGTATTGTAATGATTGGTTCGGATCTTACTTGGATTCGCAAACACAAAAACTTATGTTTAATGGCATGTTATCGGATAGCACGAAAGTGGATGTAGGCGTACCTCAAGGAACTGTCTTTGGTACGTTGTTCTTCTCGTTATAGATAAACGATATTGTCTCTCATGTGAAAAAATGTTCTATACGTTTATCCGGTGATGATAATATGCTCTATATATGTGGCAAAGATATTAAGAATATGATTGAGGGGATCAATAGAGACCTTTCTGCAATTAATAAATGAGAGGTAATAATAAAAAGACTGAACAATTCTTTATTCGACTAGTTTCGCCTTTTACAGCATTATCATTCATAGTGCTGAGACCGAATAAAGAATTGTTTCAGTGATTTTTAGACAAGTTTTCAATATTAATTAATGAAATCACAGAGGTTATCGTCCATTGATCAATAAATTGATAATTGCTTATGTCTAAATGTGCAAAAATCTAACTTCATAGTTTTGGGAACAAGTGAAACCTTCGAAACGAATAAAAATGAGGATATAACTATAAAGATTAATGAACAAAAAATTAGAAGAGTAGAACTAGTAAGAAATTTAGGCATTATGTAAGGCGAAAAATTGAGTTGCATTGATCATGTTAACTTCATATCAACTAAAATCTCTAAAGAAAATCAGTTTTTTTGAAATGATAGGTAAAAGCAAAAAAAAATAGGAAACTATTGTTTTTCAAATCAATAATCATGCCACATTTCGAATATTGCTTCGCTTTGTTATTTGGTTTGACTAAAAGAAAAAATTCAACAATTACAAAAGCTACAGAATAGAGCCATGCGAACAATTTCAATGTGCAATAGGTATACCCCTGTTAAAATTATGTTGAACTATTTGGAACTAATGTCTGTTAAACAAAGAATACTCTTTGCTTCATATATATTCATATTCAAAATAAAAAATCAGTTGCTTCCATGCAATGTAATAAAAAATGTAACATGTCAGTGATGTGCAAGGGTATAATACTAGAAATACTTATAGTTTTTATATCCAAAGTTGTAAGCTTTCTGAATCTAAAAATAGCATATACTATGTGGAATTCAAGGCTTTCAATAATCTACCAAGTATATTGAAAACTAGTACTAGTATTAAGATATTTATCTCTGAAGTTTCTGTATAATCTCTTGCATGGCTATATAGACTGTCCTGCCCTTATTAGTTCAATTGATTTTCACGTACCCAGACAATGTTCAAGATCAAGTCAATTTTTTTCATTGGGTACTCCGAAGTCTAATTCTCTCATACAATCGCCCATTAGATATATGTGTTTCCCTATTCGAGGGCGTGTCTGACAAATGCGATATCAACAGCGACTTATTTGCTTTCATTAGTCGGGTGTACTTAGAATCTATTGATATATAATATGTTATATAATTATATTATATAATTTATATAATTTTGATATTAATTTTAGTGTTATTAATTAATCATTATTATTGATTCTTTTATTGGTTATTCTTTATAAATAGATTTATTCATAATAGAAATTCACTTATAATCTTTTGATGTATAGTAAATTATATTAGTATCATCAATTACTCATGAACATTACTTCTTTTATTGATTATTGTTTTTTGAATGTTTTGTATTATATTATTAAGTGTTGATGCTGTATATATGTTTTGAAATATTTTCTGTAACTGGGTATTTTTACCTGTAGGATAATAAAGACTTATTATTATTATTATATTATTAATAAATTCAATGGACGATGAATCTACTCTGTTATAGTTCATAATGAGAGGTAATAATAAAAACTTGTCTAAAAATCACTGACTGAACAATTCTTTATTCGACTAGTTTCGCCTTTTACAGCATTATCAAGAATGCATAGCAAGAATGCATTTACAGCATTCTTGATAATGCTGTAAAAGGCGAAACTAGTCGAAAAAAGAATTGTTCAGTCAGTGATTTTTAGACAAGTTTTTATTATTACCTCTCATTCATTATATTATTATTATATTTAACTGTGATCTAAGAAAGTATATTTTAAATAATGAGATAGGTATGTTATTCAAAATTGACAGTTCAAAATATATAGATTTTTTGTATAGCTTCAGCTGAATAAATATTATATTATTGTATTAAATCGAATTATTATTATTGTATTATAATCCATATACGACTAATAAGATATAATTTGCGCTCGAATAACTTGTTGATACGAAAAAGATAACTTGACAGATAGGTGAAGTATTGATTGTCAGATTTCTCATAAAAGTACAGAGCATTCATCACATTTAATCTAAATAGGTTCACTATCAATATATTCGGTTATTTCTCAATATCAGATTTGGGAACAGAGAGTCAACCAGCGTAATAAATTTTGGTTAATTTAAAGGTATACATTGCACATATATTGCATTTACTTATCGTTGTTATGTCAATTTCTGCAGCTTCGAAGTTTCCACTCCTGAAGTCCATTTCCAAGACTGACATATTTTTGAAACTTCATCTCTTTCCTGTTGGTTCTCTCGAAATTTCCCCAGTTATAACATATACGAGGATAGATTTCAAGTTGTGATGAATCGTTCATTCCCAAAATAACTTTCATAGAATAAATATTCGAATGTAATATTGGCAGATATTCATTAAACAACGTACAAATTCAAGTAGAAAGTCACTTAATATTCTGACAATGTGTTACTTGACACTAGTTTTCAAAAACGAGCTTGCTTTCGAGACACATTTGGAGATAAAATTTGTTATCACAAAATCTGCATGTAAAGTTTCTCAATTTACAATTAATAATCAAAATGTCAACTCCGTGAGAACAGAACAAAAGATCTTTCAATGTCGAGGGCACCCTAGTTGTTGAACTCATGGACACCCCTATATATTCTACGAAATAATTAGGAAAACTTGCTCGCACGTCGCCTTTTAACCTCGCGTATCTAGGCACGTCCTTAGTTTGACGTATGGATAATCCACCATGGTGTTCGTAGAATTAGAATATCTTGAATATTTCACGTTCTAACGCTCTAATCTCCTTACCTGAAATATGTCTCGTAGTTCTTCCATAAATAAATATTTCAAATGGAATAATAGAATAGAATAGATTTCAAAATAATAAATTCCTAATGAAATACCTACTTACTATTGGACATACTGTGATATTTAATTATCGTTTTTTATATTTTTGTCTTGAGGTTCATTTATAAGTTCATGTTGTACGAGTTTTCTTTATGACATTATACTATGCTGTTCGAATTAATTGGGACAAAGGATAAAAAACAATGTTTTCGTAAAATCTTACCTTTCAATGAAGTAAATACATACAGAATAGCGTAAATTCTTCATATTAATATGAAGTATGTCCTCCTTTCGCAGAAATAACTTCTTGAACTCGTCTAGGCATCGATTCCACTAGCCTATCGCAGATTTTTTCAATTCGTCATCATGAAACCACACCTAAATTGCACTTATAATCATTTTTTTTTTGTAGTGCAATCCATTTTCGCCAGTCGTTTCTTTAAAATATTCCATAAATTTTCAATGGGATTGAGATCAAGTGAATTCCCTGGCCAATCGAGTAATTTTATTTCATTCTCACGCATAACGGCCTGTACTTGTTTGGAATTTTGGCAGGGAGCCAGGTCGTGCTGAAATGTTCCATCAAACGTTTCCATGAATGGGACAATCCTGGTGCTCAATATTTCCATATATTTCACTGAATTCATCATCCTTGTTATAGGAGCTATTTGTCCAGTGCCATTGGTTGTGAAAAAACCCCAAAATATTCGTTTCGAAGGATGTTTTACTGTTTGCTGGATGTGATCAGGCCGCAAAGTGTCCCCATCACTTCGTCTAACAACACTTGATTTGTACCCTTGAACAAACAAATGTGTCTCATCACTGAAAGTCACCTTCTTCCAGTCGTCTATAGTCACGCACGGTACTTTTTGGCCAATGCCAAACGTTTCTTCATCATTTTCTGAGTAAGCAGTTGCTTTCTTCTTGTCTTACGGCCAACCTGCAGCAGTCGTTTTCCCACAGTTGGGGTGCTCATGTCCACACCAGAAACTATTGAATCCCTTCAAAGATCAGTGCTTGTCTTTCTCGGATTAATTTTGCTATTTATTATCAACAATTTGTCTGTTCTTGGAGGCACTTTCCTTTTCTTTTTGGAAACTGAGGCACTTTCTTCAAATGTTTTTAAAATTCTCGAGACGCTGGATTTTCCCACACCAACAGCTTCAGCTATATCTGTCAAATTGATGTGTGTTCATTAAGCGCGATAATTTTGGAACACTTTCTCGGAGTGATATCCATCTTTGCTCAAGACAATACAGCACGTATCAAAATTGAAACCACCAACTGCGCACTGGTAGGCTCACAACTGAATTGCTGGCGAAGTAAAACCGGTCAGAATGTAAATTATGGTCAAGGTCGAACCCTCATGTCACCTCAGGTAATAAACAAGCAGGTGTGGGGATGTTTGGGTTTGGGCCACCCTGGTACTCACATACTTACTACAGTAACTCAAACGAAGAAAAAAAAATTTTGTTCCAATCAATTCGAACAGCATAGTACTATACTTTTATGTTAGTCTGCAGGATATAAAAGCATTATTATTCTTATTATTCCCAAGTATGGATTCCTAAGTCATATTTCGCGAGTTTTCAATTAATGAAAAATAGAAAAATGCATCATCATTTCTCATTGAATTTGAAAACAATTTCATGAAAATCTATTCAATAATTGGAATAACTTTTTTCTAGTCGGATATAGGTACACATTATTTCTTTACATAAATACATTGATTTGTAATGAGAAGTAATAAGAAATACTTGTCTAAAAATCACTGGAACAATTCTTCATTCGACTAGTTTCGCCTTTTATGGCATTATCGAGAATGAATACATATTAAAAAGACAACCTTCAAATATTTGCACATCAGTTTGGTCCACAGAATACACCCTAAATTTGGTATGTTCAGTGGTTCGGTCCCTGGAGGTGGTAGAAAATAGAACATCAATATCGACTCCGTTCTATGTTCGTTATCCATAAAACATAGAGGTGGAGATTTCCAATTTATCAGAGATTCAACAGTGGAGAGGGGTTTAGGTCTAACAGGTCATTGAAAATATTGTAATTATCGGATTTCTCAATCTTCTCAATGACCAGTTAGACCTAAAACACTCCCCACTGTTAAATCTCTAATAGTTTGTAAATACCCACCTCTATGATCACTTTATGTTCTATGGATAACAAACATAGAACCGAGTTGGTATGGATGTTCTATTTTCTACCACCGCCTGGAACCGAACCAAAGAACATACCAAATTTAGGTTGTATTCTGTGGACCGAACTGATCTACAAATATTTAAAGGTTGTCTTTGTAATATGTATTAGTTCTTGATAAAGTCGTAAAAGGCGAAACTAGTCAAATTACGAATTGTTCAGTCAATGATTTTCAGACAAATATTTCTTATTACCTCTCATTTAAATATGAACTAGCACAGAGTTGATTCACCGTCCACTGAACATTGATTTGTAATTATCGGCATACGTCTGTCAGACAAATAACGAATATGATTCGTGATTGTACATCATCCTTCAAAACAAAGGTTATAAGCCTGGTATCAGTAATATAAAATCAGCGCATAAATACCTATATATATTCAAGCAATGAATTGAATACCTCAACTCTGAAATGGTATCTACATCCCTGAAACCCAATTTAACACAGAATAAACAGAGACAGTTCCTGAAGGGGAACAAGGGAACGTTTCATAATCTCAGCGATAGCTTTGGACGAGGGATCCCAAGCGTATTTGGGTCAAGATGTAATCGCTCGTTGTTTCAAGACATGTTTCTGATTGAAACTTGGGTACCTGTAGTTTGTTCCTTGATGAGAGCTTCCCCGACAAAATTACTACGGAATAAAACTCTATTCGAGATAATCACACGTTCTGCAAGTTGCTGAAATGTACCATTATATCTCAGAATGATATATAGTAAAGATAATATTGAAGGATATCAATTCGACCCCTTCTCATTACTTGAAACAATTCAAACTAATCGAATGAAACACTCCTGAAATTATGAAGGAAAACATGAGACAAATGTGAATTTATTGGTTTAAATGAATAAAAATTCTTTCGATATTCTTCATAAATTCTGAACAATCTGCTTGTATTGAGCTTCTGAATGTACTCTTAAAATAACGTTCGGAAAATAAACATATTGGTACTCAATATGGCCAGCTTCATTTATGTGGAAAGAATTTTCAAAAGTTCACCAAAATTAAAGGTATTTATTGAAAATAATATGTTCATTGCCACCAATTTATGGAGCTCAAGTTTCCAATGTTTGAGTGACATTTCAACCACCAAGAAAATCTCAGGATTAACTATCTATGTTATAGAAAGGTAGATATAAAAATAAACGTGCTAGTCACGTACTGAACAAAAGAATTGAGTAGAAAAAGTAATTTAGCAGCAATTAATCATTTTTTTGCTTCCGTGGGAAGTTTGTAATCCCCAGAATTTCGAGTTAATTTTGTGGAGCGTCAGATGATGGAATCAAACATTTAGACCACTTGAAGATTTAGGAAGAACGAAATAATTTCATTTGCGCAGATCGTTTTCATAACTCGCAATATTTTTATCCCCTTCTTCGAGCTCAGACACAGCATCAGGTTTCTTTCTACCGTTACAATTTATTCAGTTTTCTCCCTAGGAAGGGATTGCCACTTCGTCTCAGAATTACGACTATAAAATTCATATCACGCCCTTCTTTCCCTCGAAATTAGATGGAAACAGGAATTAGACATCCACAAATTTTTTTAGTCGCACAACTCGACTCACGTTTCTTTGAACATAAACCAACGAGGTTTTCAGATAATTTAGCGCATCAATAAATTCAAAATTATAACCTTTTTGTGGAGATAAAACTTTTATTTATTTAGACATTGGATAAATTCCTCCGTTACTTTGTGGTAATTCATTCTATTTTAGAAAACAATACATTTTGTTTTTTAACACTTCATTTATTATATTGCGACTGAAGATTCGTAGTATTACACTACATTATAAAGCTCTTATTGTGCTTGAAAATGTAGTAATACTTCGAAACTGTAGAAATATATGTAATATAATAAAAAGCGAAGTGTATTCTCCTATATAATCTAATATGTTTGTTGCGTTATTCAAGCTAGTATTGATGTGTCATATTTGATCAGAATATCAATATTTTCTTAGAAAATGTTGATGTTTTCGTGATGCATTTTGACTGCATCAGGAACTCGTAACTGGAATTTTTTCCCTGATTATAAATGATTCATCAGATAACGATGATCATATTACACTTACAAATAATCAAAAAAAAATTTCATCACACAAAATACTGTAAAAGAGTTGACTGAAAAGAGTTCACATAATTACAAACAGAAAAAATTACTATCATCGATTATCCATTATTATCATTATCATTGTCAGTATTATCATTATTATTACGATTGTTCCCTATGAGGAGAGCGATTGAACTTGAATTCATAATTCTTGGGACTTTTGCTTCATCTTTTTCGCCTCCCAAAAACGATTCATCCTCTGTGAATGCTGTTTCTTCCGTTCCTCTGTCCATTTTATTCCCGGTTAACTTTAAGTGTGCGATTTTATAGCGACACTCTGGACTGTTTCAATCTGTAGACATGTGCATAGAACTTTGCTTGTCGTTTTCTGATTTCTTCTGTTATCGTATTTGTCCTTTGAAAAGTTCATTCTGAGTTCTTTTCATCGAAATGTCGTTTCTATTGATTGATCCATTAATCTTTGTGAGAATTTTCCATTCTTGTTTTGCTAATTCTCTAGTTCTTGAATGACCGCCAATAACCATCGTTGAAGCTGTGTATATTGCTGTTCGAAGAATCGTTGTGTTATAATGCCTCAATTTGGCGCCTCTCGAAATGCACTTTTTGTTATAGTACGCCCATATTAGATTGTAGGACCTTTGGAGCTTGGTAATTCTCTGTTCATTAGCGATTCCATTTAAACCTGAGGACTGTATAACTTCTCTGAGGTATTTAAAATGACCGACTTTTTGGTTTTCTTTCCATGTATTTGGTTTTAAATCAGTATATTATATTTGAATAAATCTATTTCATTTAGTCAACAATTATCAAATATGTTAATAATCATTAATATTTTTACTGCATCAAATCTTATATGACAAACGCTTAATAATTCAGCAAAAAACTGTCGAATTAATTAACTAATGTACCTGGCAAATTATTTTTTTCAACGTAATGCAGGTTTCGACGGCAAATATTATTCAGTGTATATTTCATAACTACCTTCTACTTTCTGTGGCCTTCTTGAAAAAGATTCCACTTTTTTTGGATAAACTCTCGATTTAAAGATCGAGAATGGCAATCAATAATTATTTCAGGTATCAAATATTGGCATAATTCAAATGCAATATTAGCATATCTTCGGAATAAGCTTGTCACACGCAAGACACACAAGGGCTTTTCAGCATTATTCTCTTTGAGTCGTCATCACAAAAAACTGAAAGATCGTTTAGAGAAACTGAAAATTTCTAGGCTTGAGAAATCAAAACAAATAAAAACGAATATCTTTTCATTTTATTCAGTTGTTATGTTTTATTGTTATCAGTCCCTAGTAAAGTTTTCAACTAGTATTTCGATTTTTTCCAATAACTTGTTTCTAGACTAGAACTGGAATGTACTTTGTAGGAAAAGGCATCGCTAATAGATGGCAAAAGTCTCAGGAGCGTAAGTTACGAATTCTGGCTTATGAGTTGCCTTCCGGCAGAGCATACCAATTTGCTGGAAAAAATGATAAAAAGTTTGATAAACTTCAAATATTCGATGATTTTTTTCGATTACAGAACGATTGAACTCTCAAAACTGGCATCTATCTGTAAGTAAACCAGTTGAAATAAAATTGGGATTGATTTCTCTTAAAACTGTTTTAGTTGACGCGAGAAACGTATTTTGATAAACATGTTGTGTGCTTGTGAAAAAATAGATTAACAAACTGAGCTCAGCTGTTTCTGTCGACTAATTTTCATGAGTTCGTGTAAATTAAGGCCTTCATTTACGCGACCAATTATTATCCCACTGCGAATTACGAAGGTCCCAACCTAACAAATTGATTAACTGAAATATTTCTTGTTAATTCTGAGACTCAATACCTACACATTTGATTCTTAGGATTAGCCAGATGGAGCCTACAAAGCTGATTATAACTTAACAAGAGAATTGTTGAATATACGAATATATATATATATATATATATATATATATATATATATATATATATATATATATATATATATGTATAAAACTTGGTTCTCGGAATGAGCCGCGTTCTAGATTTATATTATCTCGACGTTTCGGCTTCCGTTGTGAAGCCATCTTCAGGAGTTGGAATAAATTTGTGAATGAAAGGGTTACTCGGTTACGTGGCCTCAATCTGCCTACTCCACGAACTGAATGAAGGAAAATGAGGAAAGGTTACCTAGTTACGTGGCCTCAATCTGCCTACTCCACGAACCGAATGAGGGAAACTAGGAACGATAAGAAATGATTCGGTTACGTGGCCTCAATCTTCCTACTCCACGAGCCAAATCGTTTCTAAAAGTAAACTCCGAAGTCTCAACCTGCCTACTCTTCGGAGTCAACTGCCACGTAACCGAGTAACCCTTTCCTTTACAAATTTATTCCAACTCCTGAAGATGGCTTCACAACGGAAGCCGAAACGTCGAGATAATATAAATCTAGAACGCGGCTCATTCCGAGAACGAAGTTTTATACATACTTCTGACCGCGGAAACCTTTCTGAACATATATATATATATATATATATATATATATATATATATATATATATATATATATATATATATATATATATATATATTATATTTCTTGAAATTGATTTATTGCCTGTTTAAGATATTTTATTTTGAATGTTTTTAGCAATAACAGGCTTCTTTCGATATAAAAAACTTTATTTTTGTTAACCTTTCGTTGTATATCACAACTTTGTCAAAACTAATTGTTTTAATCATAAGATTCGACAAAGTTGTGATATACAACGGCACGTTAATAAAAATAAAGTTTTTCATACCAAAAGAAGCCTGTTATTGCTAAAAGCATTCAAAATATATATATATATATATATATATATATATATATATATATATATATATATATATGTGTGTGTGTGTGTGTGTGTGTGTGTGTTACAGTTGTCTTACAGCTGGCTTTTCCCAAAATACCCTGCAAAATACGAGATGTATGAAAAAGACGAAATAAATGTATTTGGAGCCTCCAATCGATGTTCTTCCAAGTAAACGTGACGCAGAGAGTAAAACTTTTGACGAAAACAAGAGGGAAAAATAAAAGTTTTCAATTGCCAATTCTCGACTTCAGGCTTGAACTTCGAATGAATTTCTATTTACACCTTCTAGCTTTCCCAAAAAGTTTCAGCTGTATCCGTTTTATAAAATACGGTTACTCGGTACTGTGAAAATATATTATGATATATTATGGGGGATAAGACTACCTACCGTAATATTTCCAAATTTCTAATTTGGTATTCCTATATCATACATTTCTGTTAAAATCTCAAGAGAAAAACTCATTAATTAGGTCCAAAATAACACAAGTTTCAATCGAATATCCTTCATATGTACACAGATAATAACTGAAAGTTTTGGAATTTCTCGATTCTCTGATCCATCTTTGGTGTTTTTTATGTAGCTGAAGCTAAAATGAGAGAAAAAACAAAACATTTTGCGTATGCTTCAGAAATACTTCCATCATTTCCAAATCGATATTTCCCACAAATTTGTTTAAAAAAAAACGCTACATGCGTTTCTGGCTATCAATCCAATTTCGAAGTTTACTAAATCTGATTTGAGAACGTTTTAATCTAAATAATTCTAGTATTGCCATATGCCAACTATATATCTATATGTCTATATATATATATATATATATATATATATATATATATATATATATATATATATATATATATATATATATATATATATATATATATATATATATATATATAAATATATATATTTATGGTTGAGAATGGAATTTCAAATTTCCAAGTTTTTTTTTGTGATTTCGAAACAGGTGAATTCTTTCATATACTCAAAAAATATAAAAGGAAAAATATAGAAAAATTAAAGAATCATTCAATTGTATCGAAATCTGAATACCCACTCTAAGTTTGTATTTCAGGGTTTCCTAGTTAGTTTGAAATACTCATTTTTTGAATCGGTTGTATAAATCGCGGTTAGTAGCCCGAAACATATTTATTTATTTATTGAATCAAACGGACATACCATTTAATATTATGTGAAACTCTGCTATCGCAAAGTATCTACATAAAAAAGCAAACGTGCGCAAATATAAGAAATTAAAAAACATGATCCGAAATAAACAGTGCATCTAAAAAGTCAATTTTCTCAAAGCTAATAAAATGAAATAAATCCAAAGTAAATTTCATGAAAAAAAAACTAAGTTACATATTACTATAAACAAACATTCTCGCTTCATTTCAATGACACATTTTGCTTCAAATATGCCTTTTTTACGTCGTCTTCTTACTTCCTTAAATTGTACTTTCAATATCATTTTCCTCAGCTATTTCTCTGGGTGTTAGAAGGGATGACTGAAAACCATTTTCTCGATAATTATCGAGCCAATTTGTGAATACGTCTAGGTGTTGTATAGCCACATCTAAGTGCATGTTTTCGCTTTGTCATATTTTGCTGATAACATTTATCTTTGTAAGAATGTCATACCATGAGGCAAGTGAAAATACAAATTTGTAGGTAGTTATTTCCTTTTCAATGGAATGGCATTCACTGACCAACTAACAGCTGTTTTATTTTCCGCTTCAAACTTAAAGCATCGCATATATCGCTTAGTTGGTATTTAACGGCCTTCACCGATGCTACCCTGCACTCCCATCTAGTTTCAGAAAGAAGTTTACATGAGCATTTAAAATAGCCCACATCTGACTTGGGCCGGCAAACAGAGTGTACAACCTTTGTAGAAAATTTTTTCCTTGATAATTACATGAATTAGAAACTTGTATATCGCAACCTCCTTCAACTGAGACACTTTATTTCAATACTCACTTCGGTTTTCTAACTTTTACATACTGAAACGGTATTGAAATTCAGGAATTTCTGTTCAATGAAATGAATAATAGCAAGCAATATACAGACTATCATCTGTTTTAAATCCATTATATCAACTCATGGCAGGGGATTATAGACACAAATATTGAATTATTTTTGAAAAATGTTGCCAAGTGGTTCCAATTTTTCTCTTCAACAATGTTCCAAGAAGTCACCTACCATTATTTGATTCATACATCAAATTACAGTCAAGAATATAACTATGACGATTTATATTCCTTCTAAATCCACCGGGTGCATCTGTCACAGATTTATATTCAAATTGAAATAGGAAATGTTGCACTATATCATATGATTTCCACTGTACCTACGAGCTTTCTGTTCCCATCGTACAGACATTTTTGAAGCAGAGAATATCATCCCCCTTTCGCCTATTCTCAGTAGTTCTCCCGAACAATTGAAGAAAATAAACCACGAATATACTTACAGTTCCTGTTTGCATTTCCATCGAACTTTTCAGACTTCTCATGTGTAAACGCATCAAGGGTGAATTTCGAGATAGGTATTAACAGTGAATTTCGTATTTGTCGATGCAGAATTTTGCTTAGAGGGGCGGTTTGAATAAGATTATGGGATTCCAATTTCGAGTTTCTTGAATACAAGGTACGTCATTATGGACAATTTTATTACCTCTCGAGTGATTCCAATTGATTTTATTAGAATATATGAATGCTGTTTTTTGCGATAGAAATCTTTCACAAAATTTCCGGAGGGCAAAAAATAGAATTTATGAATAAATCATAGGGGTTCTTTAATTTCTTAAGAATTTCAATCTCAAACCAGTAGCAGCTCCTTTCCTGGTAACTGCGAATAAAAGAAAAAGTAAAAATTGTATGGAATATAATTGAAATAATATTTGGCTTGCTCTCACAAAAATTTCATTAAATCATTGCTTGTCAATATTTCGGAATGCAACTCCATTTTCGAAAGGTAGACTGAACTGCAGCTTTCAGACTTTTTCTCATCCAATTTATATATATATAAAACATTGTGATAATTATAATTATTTCAATTATACACAGGCCAACGATGAAAAAACTTTTTCAATAATTTTATTTAATGCTTATGTTATTGAATATGATGATTCCGAAAATAATAATAAAAAATTTGTATCACCTAACGATTTCGCAACTTTTCCATATTGAATGAAATTTTAGAAAAATATTCAAAATGTAGGCAAATTTACCTTTATTCATTTAAATACATTAAGTTGACGACATATTCTAGTGATATAAGGTTGGCAATAATTAAATGATAATTGGTCTGTAGTTGTAATAAACTGCACACGTGTTTATGTTCTTTCGATTGACATAACCTCTCATTGCAGTGTTTAAACTGAGTGATTTTTGTTCATACTCTAATATGGCTAATTCTCCAAATGCTTTTTGTTGCATATGTGGTGACTTTGTAATTGAAAAACATCAAAGGAATATTACTGATTTTACAAAAAAGTATAGTTCGCTTATTTTGGTGGAGAAATCGGTAATCAAGAAAAATGTTGGGTTACTCACAAAATTTGTTATGTTTGTGTCGAGGATCTTCGGAGGTGGTTTAAGAAGGAGAAAAAAACATTTAAATTTGCTGTAGGTACCTATGGTATGGAGAGAGAAAAACCATTTAAACGATTGTTATTTTTACAGCATAGATGTTTCTGTATATAATTCTAATAAGAAAGTAATTCTCCATGCTTACCCTACTTCAGTTGATTTCTTCTTCTTTTGTACAATGAGTACAAAAAAGGAAGCTTGTAAATCATTTAGAGAAGTTGTGACAAATTTTTTGGGTAATGTGAGAGGTCTTTATTATGAAATTGTCGTATCTAACATGATTGACAAATTAAAAAATATTCTTTTTCGTTAATTCGGTGGACCTAGAGTTTAACGCCAGTTTCGAAAGGCTATTAGGCTTGTAATCAATGTACATTACCGAGCATATATCATTATTTATGGCATTATATAATGGCAAACTGCAAACAACAAACGGCAAACACCAACATGTGGATGGCTGTTTGTATGTGTTTGTCTATTCCTATTTGTGTTTGCCGCTGTTCGGGGTCGGTGTCGGTTTTTCTTCACAGATCAAAGGCAGATGTTTGTCGGTCTACAAAATACTGACACGTTCGTTAAGCGTGTGGACGAATGTTTGTGTTTGATGATTGTGGTCGATGTTTGGAACTTTGTTTGTCGTGTTTGGTATTTGTGGCATACACCAAGCGTGTGGACGGGGCATAAACTTCTCAAATCATAGACAAACACAAACACCCATGCCTTCAGCGTGATTTGAACTCGTATTCTACCGCACCTTAGTCGCATATTCTGCCGACTAAGGCACGAAGACCGACATTAAAAATCTTGATTGTCTGATGAGCCTCAAAATCCACTTCTTGCATAACCATCTTGATTTTTTCCCTGAAAACTTAGGCGATGTGAGTGAAGAGCAAGAGGAACGGTTTCATCAGGGCATAAAAGAGATGGAGAAACTAGTGCAAGGAAGTTGAAATGTCAATATGATGGGTGATTACTGTTGGTCTTTTAACAGAAAACAAAATGTATCACATCGGAGAAAAAGCTATGCAAGAAATTTTACAGGAAAAAGGGAGAGAAAATACAAACAAAATAAGCACATAATATAGGCATCTTAATAATTCAATATTATTCTCACTAAAAATTGTAATTTAGTGAAAAGAAGATTGATGCTTAATTTTTATATATCCAATTTCCATATTTTTTAAAATATATAATGGATTTCATGTTGTCAGAAAACTGGGGGTGTTAAGAAAACTACAACCAAATAGGTTTCAGCACCCAAAAGTACATAAGATTTAGCTAAATTAGTTTGAAAAGTTTTTACAAATATTTTTTCGTTGGCCTGTGATTATTATTGTTGTGAAATGGCGGAGGCGCTTTTCGTAAATTTCTAATTTTTTTTGGGAGAACACTCCTATATTTTGATGTATTTTACCTCTGCTGCTATTTACTTATAAACAGTATTTATCTCCTGAAATGTTATTTTTATGTTCTCAGTTTCACCACAAATTTTTGTGTAATCCTTCAAATATTTTTTTTTCTTGATTCCTTTTCAGAGGTTCTCAACACTTAACATTTGATGGTAATTTATATGAATAATAAATCATTTTGTAGCTCAAACAGCAAAGTCTCCGCGTTAAAAATAACTCAAATCGATGAAAGCTCAAGCATTTAAATTTTAAAAATGGCCAATTAAATACGTAAAACACAAGATATTTTCAATGAATCGTGTAAATAACATGATGAACCGCTTGGAAACAAAAATTAAGTTTCGATCTCTATTGATAATGGAATCGGAAAATGAATCCCACTTTTTGAACCACTTGTATTTTCAGGTATTTGAAGTTGGTTTTCGCTAATAATAATAAGTCAGCCAAAATTTTAATTTATTTCAAATCATGATCAATTCTTCCATCACAAAAGGATCTAATTTGGATAATCTAAATAATAGAAAATACGATAAGAGTTAAGAAAAATGTAATCTGTCAGCGAAGTGCACCTACTATGTTCAAAAATTATTTTAAAGTGCCTTTTCTCTCTTCAAATTCAAAATGTAAATAATGAACCAATGGTAGATGAGAATTTTAATATACCTGGACTAAGAAACACATCATGAAATATTCAATATCAAAAATATTTCAGCAAGAATCTTATATTTTATTCACTCAAGTCCTTGCTTTTTACAAGTTCCATAGAGCTGCTCCCTCGGGTAAAAAGTTTATCCAAATGCATCAAAAATAACTAACTACTCTTCTCGTGAGAGACATAGCTTCGGAGTTGTGAGTTTTAGACGTGCATAATCAATGAAAACACTCAGGTTATCTTCCGTTTGAATCCATATGGAAAAAAAGGCAATATTTGATATGCACTCTATCTAATGCGATAAAAATGTAAAAAATTTGATGACTCTCAATACATCGATTGAACTTAAATATGTATGAATATTTACGAATAGAACACAACATTGAATGACTGAAATTATAATTTTGGAAACTGATGATGGTGTCTCCATTGCAGTATTTAGCTTGTCATTCTCTCGAATTGATAAATAAACTAAACGAGTAACGTTTGTAAGTCTACGCAAGATGCAATTTTACAGAAAATTTTATCAGAATATTATTTCTCCTTTTGGAGAAATTGCATGCATGTGGCATTCGGGATTGCCAGTTAGAGCTGTTGCGTAGCTCTTTGAGCAATAGAACACAGAGAGTCTGCATTGACGATGGAAAGAGAATTTACACATCCTCTGATAGAACAGTGAATGTAGGGGTTCCACAGGGAAGTATCTTGGGGCCTCTCCTCTTTGTTGTTTATATAAATGACTTACCTGCAGATCCTAGTCTACGGAGATCGGCTGTTGAATTAATAATGTTTGCTGATGACACAAACGCTCTTGTGAGAGGTAAAAGTATCGAGTCTGTCACTGAATCGACACGTGTCACTTTTGATCTGGTTGAAAGTTGGTGCAACAAAAATCATCTTGATCTCAATATTGAAAAAACTGAATATATTTTTTTTAGAAATCTTCACACAAGAATAAAATTTCCTGAAATAGTGAACCTAAATAATACGGAAATTGTTCCAACATTGTGTACTAAATTTCTGGGGGTAATGATTGATTGCAATCTGAATTGGGGAGAACATATCAATCATTTGATAATGAAATTGAACAAAGCACTGTACTTGATCAGGGTGTTGTCTCGGCAGGTGGATGGGGAACTTTTGAAAGTGGTATATTTTTCGAGTTTTGAATCTATTTTAAGATACGGCCTTGTCATTTGGGGTGGAAGTTCGGACTGCAGTAGGCTTTTTGTGCTGCAGAAATATGCTTTGAGAGTAATGAGGGGTCTGAAATATCGTGAATCATGTAGAGGCCATTTTAGGAAACATAATATCTTAACTTTTCCTGATCTTTATATTTTGGAATGTTTGCTCTTCGTAAGAAAAAACCCCCATTATTTCGATGATCTTTTAAACCGAAACATGACGAGGCGCACTATTCATTTCCACTTTCCGAGACATGCTCTGACGTTAACAGAAAAAAATGCGAAATACATGTGCATAAGACTTTTTAATAACTTACCGAAGGTTTTAATGAACATCTCTGATATAAATCAATTTAAATCTAAAATTTTCAATATGCTTATTGAAATTGAACCTTATACAGTAAAAGAATTCTTAGAATTTACTTCATGTTAATTTATAGGTGATACAAATTGAAATAATTTTGGATTTTTTGTTTTTGTTCTTCTCTTTTTTGACTTTTTCTCTCTTCTTTCGTGTGACATTTGATTTGGAGAATAAACGTTATTATTATTATTATTATTATTATTATTTCAACGTTCATCACTCATAAGATCATCCGAACCAAATTTTCTGGACTATTATATATGACGATATCAAAAAAATCATTTACCCCGAAAATCGCATCATAGAGGTCTGTAACGTTATTCGCAACATTCCTGACCTTTTCGAATTAGGCAATCGCTTAGAAGCAAAGTGGATCCTTAAATTCAAGATGCAGAAGCACATTTCGAACATCTGCTGCGAAGTGTACGAAAACGATGATGGTTTTACGAGTTGTACTCCATTTTAAATTCATCTAAAATGAATCACCACAAAACTGAAAGTTTTTGTATTTAATTCTATCGATCTTATCACTACATAGTATAAAACAAAGTCGCTTTCTCTGTCGCTATATCCTAATATATGCTTAAATCTTTGAAACTACAGAACGGATTTTGATGCGTTTTTTTTAATTGAGTGATTGAAGAGGAAGGTTTATATTGTAGAATAACATCCATTAAATAGTGGAGAAATACAGTTATTTTTGAGGTTTCTAATGTGGTGTTGTAAATAATTACATTTTTTCCGCTTACTTTGCAAACTCAGGCTGAATTTATCAAAATAATGTACTGAGTATTGTACACATTAAAAAGGTCTACAGAAAACTCTGCTATGGTATATGTCTATCTCTTATGGATATCGCAATAACATTTTTTTATCATTCACTTTTTACGACAAATAGTAGTTAATTTTTCGAAGCGATTTTAACCAATACAGTACATTAATCCTTATCCAATACATTAATCCTTATTCAATTAAACACCTTAAATACATTGTTGATTTAATATAGATGTATATGGCCCTCTACAACATATGATATTAATGAATATTTTCGAAGATATTACAGATTTATAGAGAGAGCAACTTTGTTTTATACTATGAACACTAGAACATTCATTCGAACAATTCAAATTAACCAAAAGAATGTTATAGTAGAGCTAGATATGTGAACGTATATGATGTGATGTCTCCATTATCCTTCAAGGGATAAATGTTAGAGAGATATTGAAATCCATGCCACACCTGATGGAAGTGCGAGTCATATGTTTCGTTCTACAAGGAACTCGTCAGTCGCACCACATCCATCGAAGTGAGCCAACGATTTCAATTCCCACGCATATTCCTGTGACTCCAAGTGAAGTTTCGTAGAGTAATGAATACTCCACAAGTCCATCTATTGGAATCATTAGAAAACATCTCTCAGATTACAGACACACCAAGCATCGAACTTTCACATATTTCTATACCCGTAGGTATCTACTAAATTGCAATGTGTATTAGACAAATATCATCATATGATGATTTCAAATGTCACTAGGTTGCGTTAGTAGTACGCTCGCGGTTCTTTCCGTAATTCAGGAGCCTATTCGGCGATATTTTCGAAAGAATGTTATAGTAGAGCTAGATATGTGAACGTACAATATATATAATTTATATATATATATATATATATATATATATATATATTATATATATATATATATATATATATATATATATATATATATATATATATATATATATATATATATATATATATATATATATATATATATATATATATATATATATATATATATATATATATAATTTATATGAATAACTGCATCACAGACATTAGAACTGAAGCCATTCGCGCCGTGGAAAAACTACATGAAATTGCGCAGAAAACCGGGTTACAAATTTCTTATGATAAAACCAAATACATGGAAAGAAAACCAAAAAATAAATCTTCTCTTATGACAAAACATGGTGAAATTCTGCAAGTAGGCCACTTTAAATACCTCGGGAAAGTTATACAGCCCTCAGGTTTAAACCGAATCGCTAATGAACAGAGAATAACCAAGCTCCAAAGGGCCTACAAACTAACATGGGCTCACTATAACAAAAACTGCATTTCGAGAGGCGCCAAATTGAGGCAATATAACACAACGATTCTTCCAGAAGCAATCTACGCAGCTGAAACCATGGTTATTGGCGGCCATTCAAGAATTAGAGAAATAGAAAAACAAGAACGAAAAATTCTCAGAAAGATTTACGGACCAATCAATAGAAACGGTATTTGGATGAAAAGACCTCAAAATGAACTGTATCAAAAGACAAATACGATAACGGAAGAAATCAGAAAACGACGAGCAAAGTTCTATGCACATGTCTACAGAATGAAACAGTCCAGAATACCGAAGAAACTAATCAATATAATTTTGAATAGTAAATGCGGAGCAGAGTGGCTAAAAAAGGTCCAAGAGGATCTACAACAGATCAATATAAAAAATCTCGAAGATCGCACTGAATGCCGCTATAAAATCGCACATATAAAATTAAGCAAAAAGTAAATCGTCAACCTGGAGTAAAATGGACAGATGAACGGAAGAAAGAGCATTCAGAGAGAATGAAGCGTGTTTGGGAGGCAAAAAAGATGAAGCAAAATTCCTAATGATTGCGAATTCAAGTTCAGTCGCTCTCCTCATTGGGAACAATCGAAATAATAATAATAATATAATTTATATGGCAAAACAACGTTGGCCGAGTCAGCTAGTTTCTAATACGTTATATAAAGACAAATTAAAGTTTATAACAATAATCGACGTTAACCTACAATATTTCGTTAATTTTTCATCAATTTTTTGGCAATTTGGATCTAAGCTTTTCGTTCGTGTAATCACGATTTTTGACAGTATTATTATTTTTACCGGTTTTTAACTTTTCATTAGTAAAAGCGTAATTGCATGTTTCTTTCTACATATCAATAAAATGTATGTATGCGAACTCAAAAAAAAAGTATATCGATTTCACATTCAATGATATTCATAGAACTTCATGACCTAAATCCGTCATACATTTCCAACGACCCCATAAAATTTCCAACGTAGTTAAAACATTTCTTACCACTCTATGTTTTGTGTATTGCATGCAAACTTGAACAATTCAACCAGAACAAGCGCAATTTCTTCATTAAATATTCCTATACGTTCTGCACACTTCAACATGGAGTCTCTAATCGATAGCCATCCTTCTGTGTACTATGACATGGTAACGTTGACAAGTACATGGTTATAATAGATACTCCTCATCACTGTTCACTCAAAAGGAACATTACCGTATAAATTATTGTACACCTATTTACCGGAAGAGAATGCAGTGTTGTGTATTGTCAGATACAAGATGATATGAGAATAATAGATGGATCGGTAGTTTGAACGCATACTTCCTAGGAATAGTTCATAATTACAATACAACTCCATTTAATAGTACGAAATCCGACTGCAGAATTAGTACATTTATCGAGTCTTTGCTGAAAACCAAATTTTTACGCATATTTATGTGATTAAGAGAATATATATCTACCAACTAGCCTATCAAAATGTGGCCGCTAATATTTTCAATCAAATTATTGCTGATTGATTTTTCGGAAAAAATTTCATTTGCTTGTTTTTTGAATAAAATATCGTCCACTTCACGGCAATATACATAAGACAGGTATGATTTTGATACATTTATACGTTCATAACGTACATTTATTATTTATATATCAAATTAAAGCTTATTTTTTTTGTTTTTTTTGATGGTTGCTTAATTTAATCTGGCCGCAAATAAGGGATGCTGGCTGTTAAAGATGGTAAATATTTAAAATAGAGTGAAACAGAGCTAGTGCGTAACATCACTAGTCAGATGAGAATAGCGATTGATTATTTTACGTTAATAAATTCCATAATTCTTAGATGCATAAATAATGCAACAATATATATAACGTTGTGTATTACGAACTCGAAAACAGCATGGTTTTTATGTTATATTAAAAATGTAGCAGCTGTTCAGTTGAGAACACTAGCATTCGACGCATGCGCAAGGGCTTTAGAGCCTCGTACAGCTGGTAATCGCTATCCTCGTTGGACTAGTGATGTAACTCGCTAGCTCTCTTTCACTCTATCTTGAATATTTACCATCTTTAATATCCAGCAACCCATATCTGCGGCGAGGTTTGATTAAGCAACCGAATTTCATAATAAACAGAAAAAAATTGGCTTTAATTTGATATACAAATGATAAATATATGTTATGAACGTATAAAAATCATACATGTTGCTTTGGCTCAAAGCTCACTATCATCCGGGGGTGTGGGGACTCAAATAGTTGCTAAAAAACATCACGTGATTAATGGACAGTGCGTTTACAATATTTCATTTGTTTAGATACAAAGTCGTCTTAACTGCCTCCATCCATCTCTCTATAGTGTCCAGTTCCTCAACTATATTGTCTTTCCAGCTGATCCCTTGTTCCCAAAGGGCCTATCTTGCACTAGTTTTTCTTCCCCTGATCATACCAATTGTTCGAGTTCTGTTCTAGTTGGATTTTAAAAGAGCAGCAATGATATCGTTATTTCTTGTGCTTTTATCTCGATAAGAATAGTGTCTATATCGAATGTGACATTATTTTCAAATGTATAAGTCAGCTCGAATTACAATCAAGATACTAAACCTTCATACTCAAACATACCTCAATTACCTTCAAGCAGAAGAAAAAACAAAATTGTGTTTAGCTCTCCAATTGTCAAGATATAAACATAATTTTTATGAAACCAAGCCAAATGTTTTTTGTTCAATATATTAAACAATGTTTCATCAAGAGATCAGCGAACGTCCAATCATATTCAGAAGGGCATTTGAGCAATCTAATTGAGTTTTAGGTATGTAGAATTATATCATTTGTTGTGTTCTGGACTGTATTTGATTATAGGGAGCTCTTAATTCTTAATTAAGAAGCTGGAAGTATGAATATGTAACATCGACTAAAACGAAAATGAAACGAATATGAAAAATATCAAGAAAATTAATCACCTATTTACATACCAAGAAAGGAGATCGTCAACTAGGAAATCGATGAAGGTAAAGAAAGTACGGCAATACACCCAGCGGAAACGGATTGTCAGCAGCGAAAAATGCGTCTACACTCGCAAGAGTTCAGTACGCGAATTCCATCCATCCCTCTCTCTCTCGAAAAGTCCAAGGAAAGCAAAAAAAAGTGAGGAGGTTATGACGGATTGGAAAACGATGAAAAAAATACTCGATAATGATTCGCAATGAATCAAAACCGAAAACCAACAAATTTGATATATTCTTTCTTTTTAAGTAAAATAAATAATAATTCTTGAATAAGTAAATATATTAATAGCAAAAAATAATATACAATATGACGACGAAACAACATTAATATATCAAATTCACAACCAAAAGCCATGAAAATATGTTGCTATACAATACAACTATATTAAAATCTTGATAATGTGTAGCCCGAAACATATATCGAGTGTATGAAACAATTTATGACCCTAAATAATTCAAGTTAGAATCAAGCCCCAATAAAATGTACTGAATGTTGCGAAACTTTATGGCATCTGTCATTTCAATTATACTGTTATATTTGATGGCTGGGAGCAGGAGTTCTTCATATTGAATATTTATCGTATACTGAAACCCGTATATACGCTCTGTGTATAAAAGCAAAGCAACATTTCGGAAATTATAAAATATCCCCACAAAATTTTGCTTCACTTCGATAAACGCCCTGTGTACACAATTTCACATGATTTATTTCCATGCTTTCATAATTCTGACTATTTTCGCAGTTCGGTTACCCTCGTAATTTTCACTTGCTGAAAATTGCCAATTATTCAACTTATGAAGACATCAATATAAGCTCGACCATTAGAGAGAGCCGAAATCGTAAACGCAAACCTAATCACCAAGTCATTTATTTCCTTAATATGATTATTCGAACTGGTAAATTATACTGAAATTCAATTTCTGTTTATGAGTCTATCGGGCGACTATTTCGTGATTTCACATGGTGGTTATCAATTGACTATGCTGTAGGCGGCCTAATGAAACGGACATGTCATTTCTATCCAAACCGCAGGGCAACAGGTTTTAATCCAACCAAAATTATGTACACTCATATATATATATATATATATATATATATATATATATATATATATATATATATATATATATATATATATATATATATATATATATATATATATATATATATATATATATATATATTTATATACAGGCGGTCCTCGTACTTACGGCATGTTAGGTTCTCGAAATACGCGACGTAAATCGAAACGACGTAAGTCGAGACCAAGTTTTTCATATGTTTACATGTAAAACTCAAGGGTTAGGATCCACACAGACTCAAAATTTTGAAAAACTGCATTTATAACAAAGGGTATACATAGTTTATTATCAAAAGTAAGTTCTTGAAAAAATTATATATGTACTTATGAAATTGCTAGTTATTTTTGGTATATGTGTGTTATTAATAGCTGTATTGTAAACGTATAAGTATTAAGTAGAAAGTGGACTGTATTTGTAATTTGAAGGAGAAGCTAATTCGTAAACCAACGAACTGAGAATATATATGTTTTAATGTAAAGTAATATAATGAATAAAACAAAGTAAAGTAATCAATCAATGTAATGCATATACATACGACACTCCACTTACCCCGGGAAAAGGATAGAGACTTGCAAGGCAACTAGGACGATGTGGAATTGTCCTTCAGAGTCACTTGCCGTAATAAGTCTGTAAGGCACTATGTATTTTATAGTAAAATGTATATATGTTATAGTATATGATGAATGAATGATAATAGGATACAATTGTTTCATCATTATTATGAATCATCAGTCCATATTTAATCTATCAATCAAGAATCGATGACTTCCAAAACGAACATAGGTCCTATACCAAATTGAGAGATATTTTACAGAGTGAAATATTCACGTAGGCTCCCTCTATCGGCGAAAGGACGTATAAACTCTCCCTAGCGTTCAAGATTCCTATTCATGACAACAAGAAAGCAAGTGGAGTCTAGGAGTCTAAGAGTGGAGTGGAGGTGTCTACACATTTGTGTAGACAGCTACCTGAGAGTTTTATTTGAAATCTTTCGATATTTCGATTAAAAGTCTCAGTATTTACTAGTATTGAATGACCTGTGAATCTTTGGACTAGCTACACTATTTCCCGCCTGGGCGTGATCTGGAGCGATTAGGCATGGGATTATTCGTACACATTTCAGACAATTTTCTGTTGTGTTCGAATGAAATATCTACAAAGCCTTCCACTCGCACTCTTGTTGTCATGAGTAGGAATCTTGAACGCTAGGGAGAGTTTATACGTCCTTTCGCCGATAGAGGGAGCCTACGTGAATATTTCACTCTGTAGAATATCTCTCAATTTGGTATAAGACCTATGTTCGTTTTGAAAGTCATCGATTCTTGATTGATAGATTAAATATGGGCTGATGATTCATAATAATGATGAAACAATTGTATCCTATTATCATTCAACAAGATCGATGAATTTTCGAAACGCTCTTAATATTCACTCTCGAAAGTGATGGGTTCGTTCTCGTTGACAACATTTGTGTAGACAGCTCCCTGAGAGTTTTATTTGAAATATCTCGATATTTCGATTAAGAGTCTCATATTTATATATATATATATATATATATATATATATATATATATATATATATATATATATATATATATATATATATATATATATATATATATATATAGTTCAAAGATTCACAGGTAATTCAATACTAGTAAATACTGAGACTCTTAATCGAAATATTTCAAATAAAACTCTCAGGGAGCTGTCTACACAACAGTTGACAACATTTGTGTAGACAGCTCCCTGAGAGTTTTATTTGAAATATTTCGATTAAGAGTCTCAGTATTTATATATATATATATATATATATATATATATATATATATATATATATATATATATATATATATATATATATATATATATATATATATATATATATATATATATATATATATATAAATATATAGTTTGATTGTACTAATTGAATAAAATTGTTTTCTAGGGAGTAATTTAATAATGATGCTTCAGATCTAAATTCAATTCTCGAGCACAAAAAGTTGAGTTCATTGGCATGCTTTCGGATATAACAGAAGTTGATTTTGGCGTACCTCAAGGAACTGTCTCAGGTCCGTTATTGTTTTCCTTATAAAGGAACTAAATTGTTGTTCTTGTAAAACATGCTCTTCACATTTATTCGCTTTTAATATCATAATCTATGTATGTGTCAAGGATATTAAGAATATGACAGCGTGGATCAATAGAGACATTTTACAATTAATGAACAATTCATATTTTCAATCACCGTGTGAAGTTTTAATCTAATAAAAATTCAATTTGTCTCTGTCTGTTAGTAAAATTCCTGAACTAAATTAAACAAGTTGATTTATGTTGATGGAAAAACGTGGAATTGTAATGCGTTTTTCAACGTAGTTCCAAACTCGGTCCACATGATACTTTACGAGCTATTGTGACTAACCCACACAGAAAAAGGTTCATTCAAGTTACATGTAGAAAGTTTCGCGTCAGGACCACATAACGGGCCATAGAATATTTTGACTTTGTCAGTGAGAGTGGCGGAAGTGTACCTACTCCAGCTTGAATAAAGCGCGGCACAGAAATATAGGGCTCCCTCGTTTTTCCCGAGCGTAAACAAAAAGTAGTACGTGACTTGCAATTTCAAATCAACATACATTTTTTAGTGGCTACGAACTAACGTTCGTAATTAAAGGATTGTCTTTCTGACGAAGCGAAGGTCGTTTGTTTGTTCGTTGGTTGCATTACAATGTGTCACACATTATTCAGTTCTATGAACTTTTTCAACACGACGTTTTTACACTTGACCAGTTATCGATGTACTTTGTTTTCAAGCGTGTTTTTCTTAATAATAATTGAAGCTCGAAAAAATGCAACCGAAAAAGCCAAAAATATGCGCATTGAAATGCATCACAAATTGACAAAAAATGCAAAGATTTTAGAAAAAAATGCAAGAAATAATGTATATTATAATGTTGAATAATACTATTATTTCATTGTTTTACTATGGTAGGGAGTGGGCAACGGAAAATTCAAAATTTTCGTTGAATTAGGTATTCAACGAAAATTTATATTAAGTATCAGATTTTATTGATAATGAAATAATAATAATACATAGGTACTATCAAAATTATTATGGTAACAATAAAACAGAATAAAAATATTCAAACAGACATAAGTCATGTCTTACAATAATTGTATAAACTATTAATAATTATGTGTTTTTCATGGTTTTCTAGGAGAAAACCTTGTCTCTTGTCAGAAACCATGTGTCTAAAAATTGAAAAACTTCGTTCTACATCAACTGATGTAATGGGAGCATATTTATATTTACAAATGATGTTTAATTCTAAATTTGGTATATTTACACTTAAAAATTCCAAAATAAAAACTTTCTGTTCAATAGGACTTTAAAATAATTGGCAATAAATCCTCAAATCTTTGAAAAGATGCATTTTTGGGAAGAAGTATAAAAAAATGAAAAGATGCAAAAAAAATGCAAGTTGCATTTTTTCTGAGCTCTAATAATAATATATGCTTCAAATTTATTCAACTTTAAATTATATTTTTCTTAAAAATATTAGATGCTTGATTATATGACTCTAATTGAACAATCGCCATTTTAAATTGTGAGATGTCAAAAACTGCGGAGAGTTCGTAAATTCATTTCATGTGCTGTACTCTTTTGAAAAATCACCAAATATGAGACCGATTCATGTTCAAGGATTATTAGAATAAATGAATTATTAGTGATTAACAAAACTTTAATTTTTCAAATTAACAGGCATACATTTTCACAAGACAATGCTCAACGACGGAGTCAAATCTTAAAGTCAGAGTGGAATGTAAGAGTCGCTCTACAAGATGACATCAAATCATTTTCGCCAACATAAAAATAAAAAAAATATTACTATTACCAACTCAAATTTCAATTGCAAATAAAACTACAAAATATTACATGGATATTAATTAAATGAGAACAAATTTGTAATTTTGCAGACAAAGCGAAGACATAGAGGCGTGAAGTAACAAAAAATATGTAGTTGCTAAAGAAGCCGCCCGGAGTCGTGGATGGAAGATTTTTCACATTTACTGTCTAGTGATGTTTACAGTTCGAACGATCCTGAATTGAAAATTTTTTGAATCTGGTAGAAAGTATAGTCTTGCAGACAGGAGTCAAATCAAGGTCATAACGAGAATAATTTACATAATTTGATTATTTTGCAGAAGTTTCAGTGAATGACCTCGTAGTCGATTGTCCACTTATAATTATGTCCAGTTATGTGAACAAAGAAAATTGACTAAAATGAATTGATATAGATTGAGTTATTTGTAACATTTTATTGAATGCTATAATGTAGTTATAAGTTACTATTTTTTTAGATTAGATTGAGTTTTTTGTTATATCTTTCTCATTTTAATTATATTCTTATGTATTCAACAATGTTATTATTTTCTGTAATTGGGTGTTTATTATACCTGTTGAAAATGAAGAATACATTGTTATTATATTATTATTAAAATATTATAACTTAAATTCATCGAAAAGAATTCATTCAAAACTCTGATGCTAGTCCTCGCTTCAATCTATCCGTTTCGCTGATGAGGTTAAATGGTAGTTTACGGTAGTAGCTTGTAATAAGGTCTATTGATACCATAATGTCTTCTTGTAGTGCTACAAGAAGTGTTCTTTAAAACACTGTCGATACGATTGTGGTCACGCACTAGGACTTGGCACCAAATGGAAGAACCAAACGCCAACAGCGGTCTTTATAAATTGTAGTGAAGTTATGGCTGTTTACACCTTCCTGAAGAGATATCCAGACCAATCCAATAATTAGAAACGGAGAAAATTCGGATATACTTTTTTGCGGAATTGCAGGTTTCAATAAATCAATGCGCTTATTTGCAAAATGTCTGGATGCTACACGAATCGTCCAATTGGGTTCGTTAAAACGGATTTCGAAAATATAAGCAAAGTACAATAAAATGTATACCTTAAATTTTCGAAAAAATATTGCAAAATACACGAAAAAAAGATGCAAACATGACTCTACACGGCCAAAATACCAAAATAATCAAACATAATACCAAAATAATCAAACATGATATAATAACCTGCCCGACTTTTATTATTACTAATAAATTACTTATTAGTAATGGTGGCCAAATTTAACATTTATTATGTGGGAGAAATTGAATTTTATACTTTCACTACAGTAATAATATATTATAATTATATGTAAATTATAATTTTCAATCTTCATAAATAATGAATTATTTATTGAGATTAAAAAACATTAAATGTCTAACATAGTAAAATAAAAAGTCTAACATAGTGAGGTTCCAAAAAATATATGTCCCTTTTCTCCGGCAGTCGTAACCATGTGAAAAATATTGAAGAATGGAAGACAGGAGATACTACTTCGATAAAAACTTAAGTTATTCGTCAAACTAGTATTAAACAACATTTTGATATAACACTTGAAGTAATAATGTAAATTCCTATTTTATTTCCTTAATAATGTAAATACTTCCGCCCTTACACCAATTACAGCCAAAAGTTGTTTATCATTTTTTATTGAAGAGTATCCTCGAAATCCCGACTGTAAAATTGGAATGTCCGGTCCACTACTTTTGTCTTTTGTCACTATTTCTGCTTTTAAATTTCTAGTAGAGGATATTGTTGCTTGAGTTGAAACATTATTTGACCCACGATCAAAGTCACATGAGAAAATAATGTCATCACTAGTAGAATGAAAAGACACCACTTGAACTGATTTATCAGATTTTCCGACTACTTGATTATCAATAGTTTCTAATTGAACACCTGCAATTGATGAATTCACATGTTCTTGTTCATCATTAGCACCAGATAAAACCTCAGCCACTAGTTTCCTTTTCTTCTAACGATCAAAAGGAATTAAAGTTTTATTTGAAGGTTCCTTACGTTTATACTTGGACGGAAAAATTGTTGGATTATATGCTAGATGACGGTTGACTGCTTTTATTCACTTCTGACGACGTTCTGTTGAATGGGGTTTTGATGGAAACGAATAAAATTTTATACTCGGCTCAGTTTTACTATAAGTATTGTGTCAAAACACAACACAACATCCAGTGTTACCAGATCTTGATTTCTTTTCACCGATTTTCCCACTCATAGTCACTTAATTGAATTTATTTTAACGATTTTTATTATTACAATAAGTTATTGTAAAATACGTATGTATTCAATTCGTATATATTTCCAAGAAATGATTCATAAAAAATTACATGCTTCGTGAATAGTATTAAAATGCATATTTAATAGTGTTGGCGTTTACTTGATGTAAATCCATTATAATTGAATATAAACTTAAATTCAAACACTTGAACTTATGATTTACACTTTATTGACTACATAGCATGACGCGTTTCGTCGTTACAAACGCGTCAGATGCTTACAGAATAATTCTCTGTATATTATTCTGTGTGAATAATTATTCTGTAAGCATCTGAAGAAGTCGTTTGTAACGACGAAACGCGTCATGCTATGTAGTCAGTAAAGTGTAAATCATAAGTTCAAGTGTTTGAATTTAAGTTTATATTCAATTAAAATGCATGTTTGTAAACACTTCGTCCTCACATATGAACTTACAAAGTTAACGACAGAGGCGCTACTAGTTCTTATGCAGGTTCTCTATATATACTTGCCTCTCCTTCTCTCCAAGTCTCCCCACTACTGCGTTCTTTACGAGCGCTTGGCCATTCAGAGTCATGTTTGCACCTTTTTTTCGTGTATGTTGCAATATTATTTTAAAAATTCAAGATAATTTTGTTGTACGTTGCTTATATTTTCGGAATCCTTTTTAACAAACCCAATTGGACGATTCGTGTAGCATCCAGACATTTTGCAATTAAGCGCATTGATTCATTGAAACCGGCAATTACGCAAAAAGTTATTATGATGCAGGGTCCATTTTTTTTCTAACTTGAAGAGCTCCCAAATCGCTACTTTTCCACTAAATCGCAGCCACGTAAGATAAAAATTAATGAAGTAATTAATTAGTTAAATAAAGAATAAATTTCCGATATTATCGATATTGCGAACGATTTTATTCGATATTGCATCGCCTACAATTTATTTATTGATTTCATTTTATTATTATGAGCTTACATAATTATTTTCAATGTTATAAATAAAAATCTTCAAAAAATGTGATATTTCGGAATGAATCGTCAATAAAAAATTTAGTATTGTTATTTGCTTGTCGAAATTATAACAAAAATAAAGTATGAACTACCTTTCTTCTTATGGCACAGTCAGTTTGCTGAAATAAATAATGTCACAACAAATTCCCTGTTGTTTGGCCTATTATAGAAGAATTTGCAAGTATAAGACTGGTGTAATACAAGTGAATTTCAATATGTTATAGTAGAATTTTAACTTTTATACAAATATCTTTCATCGAACACAAAAATATTGACAAAATCTTGTTCCACTATTTTCCAAATTTCATTAAAATAATGAAACATTTCAACGAAGTTCGACAATTTGAAGCTTTAAATAACTTTAAAATGCATTCATTAGGTACTAGTACCTACCTATCAGATCTGTGCCAAGTATGCGGAACGAAGTTCAATACGTATAAATATCTTTATCTCTCAATTAATTTAGTCGAGTTTCAAACCCTTGAAAACGAAAACTGTAATATAAATTCGGTTTTGAGGCAATAAATTCTAAGAAGTTTGTCAGTTTTCCCAATTTCCGAGTTGGATGGAATCAGATGGGGACTCAGCAATTAGTCTGAACGTGTTTGCCCTTCGAGCCTATATATTCTTGATACTTCGCTCCACCAAGGAATGATATTATTCATAGGTCGAATCCCCTAAGATCTCAAACTTCATGAGGCCGTTCAGTGAAGATTGTGGACCGAATACAATGCCACGGGGATATCCCAAGTGAAATATTTTATATATTTTATGTTCTCTGAGGAAATTCCCCAAAATAAATACAAATTTTGTAGCATTCTTATCGCAAGTTATGTAACTTCTTTGAAAGTTAAGATGTTTTGATTACGAAAAACCTGTTTCCGGTTGAACGAATCAGAAAAGACGATTATCCAATACATTTAGACATAAATATTTTTCTGACTCCTGGAATACTTCAATGATAAGTATTGCCAACCTGAGAATATATAAGGATTATTCTGAACTGTATAACTTTTTTGAAGTTTTACGTATGTTTCATTTCGAATATTGAACTCACAATCTGGTATATTACCTCTTAATAATAATATTTAATAGATCATTAATCGATTGGACCGATACATGATGAAAATCTAAATACATAATTTAAATAAAACTAAGTAAGTTTTTGATTTTCACTATAATCACGTCAAACCCAACAATATTGTTTCACCAACACAATCGTTATAGTATAGTAGGAAGTAGATGATAAAATGAATCAGTTTATCATCTACACCTGATGAAGCCACTGTATTGGCGAAACAATAATAATAATAATAAAAATAATAATAATAATAATAATAACAGTAATAATAATAGTAGTAATAATAATAATAGTAATAATAATAATAATAATATCTTTATTCAAGAATGATTGATGGATACAATAATATTTAGAAATGATTTCAATATAATGGGTTATTAGATAATAACATTTCCCGAATAAAAACGAAGATATACCATAAATGGTTAGCTCTCAAAGACCAGGGACTGTGGTGAACTTACCTTCAAAATATTGCATTTAGATCTAAATACAACTCAATACATACAATTCAATTTAGGTAAAAAATTTCAAAATGTTGTTACACTCATCCCGTTAACCAATTGCTATTTCCATCAGTTTATAGATATGTGTACTGCTTGTTTTAATCCAATTTTTTGTTTCCAAAAGTCTTTCTTTTACCTCTGGACTTTCCAAGTCCAGAGGTATTTCATTATACGTTCTTAGACCAATATACAAGTGACTGCGTTGACAAACTGTTTTACTAAATCTACGTACATACAGTGAACTTTCACTAATAAAAGTACCCACTTTATGTTCTATGAAAACGTTTTTATTTATATTTTTCTTAGTAAAATTCAACACTGAAGCACAAAAAAGTTGATGCACATCCCATATATTAGAGAGTTGAAATAGCAACTCCGTTGGAAATCTTATATATTTGCTATACAATATTGTTATATTTGATTTAATTATAGTGAAAATCATAAAACTACTCAATTTTATGTAAATTATTAATATTTAGTAATTATGAAATCAGAAACACACAAAAATATCCACGTCTGACCAGGGATTCGACCTCATATCTCCCATTTTCCAGCAATCGCTCAGTAATATTTTCCCAGATTCGTCTGTATATAAAGAGAATTTTATAATGTAAGAGGGGACATGCTCAACCTATATAATTGAATATGCTAGTTATAGAAATGGAGAAAATAAATTGGTAAGTTTAGTAAAATTGTATTAAAAAAATCCTACTTTTGAATAATTCGATTTAGCATTTTTATATTCCAATGTTTCCATTTTTATTTTATATACTATACCACATTGAAGAAAATGACTTTTTTTGTTAATTAACTCCTCAACTAAATCGCCAATGTAAACACTACAATCTTTCTTATTCAGTATTCTTATATTGATCGAAATGTTCTTTGTCACGAGAATTAGAAGATGTAAGGCTGACATGTTCTATTACGTATAATGAAAAGAATTTCCTGAATGTCTTTGTGTTTGAGCTTTTCCTTCTGGATATTTCGTCTCTCATAATGTGAAATTGGACAATTGTATTGTAAAATTATGGGATCTTTCTATATAGGAAGTGGAAAAAGAGCTTCCCTTCACTAGTCTTAACAGTCTTATACTAATGGTTGTTCGATAATTTCAGAATTTGATCATATCAACTTCAGTTGCTAAGATTGAAAGACGATTTGAAGTATCTTCAAGTAGATATCTGTCATAGATTGAATTCTCGCTTAACTCTTGGTGAAACATAATTGAATATTAATTTAAATTAAGCTCTTGGCTTAATGTTTCACGATTTATTTAACAATATGTATAGTCTGACTATACATATGAAGGTGACAGTACATATTGTTAAATAAATCGTGAAACATTAAGCCAAGAGTTTAATTTAATTTAATACATATCTGTCAAGTAAAACCTGTATGCAGATCTTTGAAATTAACCTTAAAAAGTATATTGCTTCATAGTTTATTATAAACTTTTAAACATTCTGTTTAATCATTAAAAATTCTTTGGAAAAAAATTATGTTCTTCTCATTACACTAAAACATAAAGAAGGAAGAATTGCGGTAACGTAATGGAAACCTGTTGGAGGAGGATACAACTGAATGGAAAAGCATATTGTATCAGGTAAAGAATTTTATGAATAGTGGAACACTGAAATTTTATTCTAATTTCACTACAACAGGATAAAGAAAGAATAGCTGTAACTTAATGAAAACCTTTTGCGGGGAGGGAAAAACTGAATGGAAAAGCTCACCCTCTTATGTAAAGAATATAATAGGGAAAGTATCTAGTGGAACCTCCATAACCCACCACCCAGAGAGTTGGATACTACAAACACTCCATGAAGATAGTAGTGACCCTTTGGCTCCATTCTCAAGCAAGATATCAGATGAAATGAAAAGTTATTGAGGACGTAAAAGTAGAATGTCAAAAAATTCAAAACACCGTATATAGATATATCTCTATACTACCTGATAATATATGATGATGAAAACAGCACAAATTGACTCTTATTATATTCATTATTACAAAACTAGAAGGAAATTTCAGCTGCAAATGCAATTTCCGTTATGCCTACAACTTATCTTTCCTTATTTGTCACAGAATACAAGTATATTCTACTTCTTCTCTAAGAAGTCAATACTTTACTTATAGAAAAGCCATTTCGGTTTGAACATAATGAGATATTTGTTAGGAATAAATATACCATGTTTTCGAACAAATTTTCAACTATATTTTCAACAAATATTCTGAAAAATATAATATATTATCCTCTTGTTAAGTATTCTGTGTCAAATCGGATGAATATAAGTTCTAGACGTCAAGTAGTTATGTTTAAATTGTTTGTTTTCTGGACGAATTTGCATTTGAAATAGCAGTTGAAATTCTACTAATTTTATAATAAAACATATAATAAAAACCAAATCGTTTGTTTTTCTACATACAAATGTCTGAAGTAGAAACTTAACTGCTGTAGATCGTTTGTTTTTCAACTCAAATACGTCGGAAGTAGAAGCTTACCTACTGTAAACACACAACGAGATAGATACTTAACTAAATAGACAGTTTTGTGGTAAATAACGAATAGGACCACGTATCACAATGAGTTCTCGTGTTCACTGAATTCTACTTTTCATGAATTTCTAGCACGACATATATGTTTATACTTTCCTCTATATCAGAAGACTACGGCAATAGGACAAAACCGAGTTCCCAAACTTCACACAATGGTTCAATGAGAGTACATGTTCGTTCAGAACACAAGACACTTCTGCAGTGGATTTTATGTCAGCTAAAACAATCTCTCAAAATTCTGGGAGTTTGATAGAGTAACACAAATAACAATCACGACATAGTTTTACTGAAAGCTTCGAACCGAATTACGAATTCGAATTTACATTTAAAACGTAACTGTTTATATGTACTACTGAAGTATTTAAAATGAAACTCTCAGCAAGGTGTCTGCAATAAAGTTGTCAGCGAAAACACAAACTATCAACTTTCGAGAATGAATATTTAGTTCATTTCGAAGAACTTCGAACTCTTTGAAAATGTCATAAAACGCTATTTTGTCCTATTTTGGTATCATCAGTGGCATGCATTGAAATAATAGTGTTTCGTTGCTCTTTCCACACAAATAATAGCCTTATATCTTCAAAACGCGAGATAAAGCTAAAATTAATACCAACGTGTCTCCATCTATTGAACAAATCAAGTTTCGGAATGAAATGTTTCAAAAGATATTGCCCTATCCTTCTATGGAAGTAGGCAACAAATTTGTGTCACCAAATTCATTCTACTACACTTGGGAGAGTTGATCTTCAACAAAGTGACACACGTGAGTATTAAAACTCGCTTTCTTTCTCTCTTGAAGATACAAGGCTATCGTGCGTTTGGAAAGATCATGGAGACTCGATGGTTTGTATGCATGCCACTAATGATACCCAAAAAAAGATGAAACCGCACTATATGGTATTTCCAACGATATGAATAGATTTCATTTTAAGAAAACTAACTCACTCAACTTGAACAAACTAAAAACACTAATTCAAAAAAACTATTTATTCAAAGGTTTTTGAGAATGACAATTTGTAACGAAATGTTAACTGGAAATCAAAGACATTTACTCATTTTCTGAGTGTTTCATGAATCTCAAGTTATATAAATTTTTTCATTATTATTACAATTGTTCCCCATGAGGAGGACGACTGAACTTAAATTCGCAATTATTAGGACTTTTTCTTCCGTTCATCTGTCCATTTTACTCCAGGTTGACGATTTGACTTTTGCTCAAACTTCTTCGAGTTTTTTTATTGATCTGTTGTAGATCCTTTTTAACCTCCTTTAGTCGCTCTGTTCCGAATTTACTATCAATAATTATATCGAGTAGTTCCTTCGGTGTTCTGGACTGTTTCATTCTGTAGACATGTGCATAGACCTTTGCTCGTCGTTTACTGATTTCTTCCGTTATTGTATTTTCCTTTCCACAAAGTTCGTTCTGAGGTATTTCCATTCAATTGTTGTTTCTATTGATTGGTCCTTCAATCTTTCTGAGAGTTTTTCGTTCTTGTTTTTCTATTTCTTCAATTCTTGAATGACCGTCAATAATCATTATTTCAGATGGGTAGATTGCTTCTGGAAGGATCGTTGTGTTATAATGTCTTAATTTGGCGCCTCTCGAAATGCACTTTTTGTTACAGTGAGACCATGTTAGTTTGTAGGCCCTTTGGAGCTTGGTAATTCTCTGTTAATTAGCGATTCTATTTAACTTTATTTAAAATAGTCAACTCGCAGAATTTCACCATGTTTTATGATAAGTGAAGATTTATTTTTTGGTTTTCTTTCCATGTATTTGGTTTTATCATAAGAAATTTGTAACCCGGTTTTCTGCGCAATTTCATGTTGTTTTTCTACGGCGAGAATGGCTTCAGTTCAGTTGTCTGTGATGATAGCAATCTCGTCTGCAAAGGCGAGACATTTGACATTTATTCTATTTTCTTTTTTGATACCCACTTGTATTCTCTTTACGTGAAGTTCCCATTCCCTAATGATATTAAGTTATATAATATATATATATATATATATATATATATATATATATATATATATATATATATATATATAAATACATGTGACTATAGAAGTTTATCAGAAATTTCTCGAAAATAAAGAAAGGAATTTCAATGCATTTAGGTAATTTACTCAACAGAGAAGTTCATTCGTGGAATGGGCGAGTTCACCATAATTTTCACGCGATGTACATTAGCAAAGTTTCTCGTAATAGAGAAAATGTTCTCACATTGGAGGTAATTTATATGGACTTCATTAGTGGTTGACCTTTTGCATATTCATAGTACATTACAGTAGTGCTATGGTGCTCTTGCTTCGGATTGATAATTCACACATGCGAAAGAGCCCTTGGGTTCTGATGCCTAATGCATTGTGGTAAACCCAACATGGAAGAACTTCATTAGTATTCTGCATTGAAATAATTCCACAGTATTGATAATTCTCGAAGGGCAAATGTAGATATATTCAAGAAAAATTCCTATAAAATCATAATTCCTTATTTTAAAATTCTTCTATTTGTCTACAAATCACATCAACTGACTAATATATTTCAAAGAAGATAACAAGTGACAATGAGTGGTCATCGAAACATGAAATTACCAGTAAGATACTCCACAATAAGTAATTTGAAGTAGGCTAATGATTATTTTGTAATTATCTCCGCTCCATCGTCCTTTCTTCTAGTTATTATTGGCTTCTAGTTATTACAAGTCTCAACTGACATCAATCTATCTTATACTTAAGTATTTTTGAATTGTATCCCTAACAGAAAGAGCACATTTTCCAGAATAAATAAATATTCTGGGGCATAAAAAGTCTTAAATATTAATAGTTTTCTCGCACACTACTCGGTAGAATATAAATTAACAGATAACACTGGGGAACAGCAATTTTGTTGTCTCAGATTTGTGACTTGTTTTTGACTAAATTTTGGTCTGTGAAATCAAAAATGTTATCAATTTTTGCAATTACCAACATTTTGCGAAATTCAACGACATGTTCGGATATACACGTCATATCTTTTGGACCACTCACACATTTTCAAGAGTTTGATTCAACATAAGTTGTATCAAACTCTTGATAATGGGTAAGTTTCCACTAGCATATGTAGCAGATATTAAAATGGTGTTGAATTTAACCAAATGTTTTTGAAAAACCTATTTGGGCATTTTATCCGTTACTTTGTAACGGGTGTTTTTTTTTTAGAGGTATAGAAATTTAAGTTGGCATTACTGTTGAAGATGGCGACCGATTTAACAGCTGAGGAGTGATTTATTCTCAGTTTGGTTTGGCAATTCATCATGAATAAACTCACGCCTGAACAACGCTTGCAAAAGTGCAATTTTATTTCGAAAATAAGTAATGGTTCTGTGCACGAATACGTATCGCACACTACCTCCATTTTATCGTCGACAAAATCGTCCATCACAGCAGTTTATACGTTTAACCATAGAACGTTTTCACACCACGTTTACTCTTATTGATAACTCGCAACCCCAGAGACGCCGTTCGGTGCGTACAGAAGAAGCTATTGCTACTGTAGAGCGTAGCATTGGAGAAGACCCGAATGAGTCCATCCGCCATCGAGCTCTGGAATTGGATCTGTGTCCATCCACTTTATGGAAGATTTTGCGGAAGGATCTTGGTTTGCGTGCTTACAAAATCCAAGTCGTGCAAGAATTGAAGCCAAACGATCATCAAGCAACACGTAGATTCGTCGAATGGGCCCAAAACGAGATTGCCGTTGTTCCCGATTTTCATAAGCGAATTTTGTTTAGCGATGAAGCGCACTTCTGGTTGAATGGCTACGTCAACAAACAAAACTGCCGCATTTGGAGTGAAGATAATCCTCAAATGTATGTCAAAACACCGTTACATCCAGAAAAACTGTCTACTTGATGCTCTTTATGGGCTGGTGGAATCATTGCTCCGTATTTCTTCAAAAACGATAATGGCCAGAACGTTACATTCAATGCTGATCAGTATAGAGCCATGAATACTAACTTTTTCATTCCTGAATTGAACAACCATGATGTCCAGGAGCTGTGGTTTCAACAAGACGGCGCAATATGTCACACAGCTCGTGCCACAATCGATTTATTGAAAGACACGTTTAGTGACCGCCTAATTTCACGTTTTGGACCTGTGAATTGGCCTCCAAGAACTTGTGATTTAACACCGCTAGACTACTTTCTGTGGGGCTATGTAAAGTCATTGGTCTATGTGGATAAGCCACAAACGCTTGACCATTTGGAAGACAATATTCGCCGTGTTATTGCCGATATACGGCCACAAATGTTGGAAAAAGTCATGGAAAATTGGACGTCCAGATTGGACTAGATTCGAGTCAGCTGTTGCGGTCATATGCCAGAAATCATATTTGAATTGTAATGCCACGAGATTATCTTTTGAATAAAAAAAAATTCTTGTCAATCGAATGATCCATCGTTGTTTTTTTGCAATTTAAAGTTCAATAACCCTAAAAAAATACCCTTCAATATAACAATTCTAAGTATAAATAAAAATTACGTCAATTTCGAGAATGTAGTTCACAGAACAGAAAAAATGCTCACATTCACAAATTTGTAATCTGTTCGAAAAATTGATGACCCCATTTTACCTGATGATACAAAATGATACAAACGATTTGTTATCACCACGCAAAAGAAAACTTTCACTAATCCCATATATCAAATAAACTGCTGATGAAATTGTTTCGGTCCCAAAATTAATCCTATCCTATGTCTTCTCGTTTACTGAATACAAAAACGACCATTGAAAGAACCGATCTAGTTTCAGAGATATGAGCTACTTTTTATGTTTTATAAATTCCTTTTTTCAACTTGCGAAAAAATTGTTTCTCGAAATTGGCAATATAGTTAATTATCAAAATACGCATAAATTTTATTTGTCAAATTATAATTTGACTATCTTGGATTGTGGGTATAGAAAATCGCATTATATTCAAGTAATTGACCTGCAAGAAATCTTAACCCTAGTGAGAAAAACGTAATTGCCGAGCCACCCTTAGATCCAGAAAATGTTCTTTTTCCACCCTTACATATCAAGCTAAACTCGAACAAACCCTGAACCGAGAATGCCAGGCCTTTAAATACTTAAAAGACAAATTTCCTAAATTAAGTGATGTAATGGTCAGGGAAGGCATCTTTGTTGGGCCACAAATACGTCAACTTAAAAGAACATTGCATTCGATTCAGTTTTTGGAAGGGAAAGAAAAAAAGCTTCGAAAGCTCTCAAGGGAATTATACATGGATTTTTTGGGAACAAAAGAAATTATAACCAATTCACACTCAATTGGTTACCGAATCTACAAAAATATCACCAACTCGGCTGCGTTATGTCCCTAAAAATCCATTTTCTCCTGTTCCTTTTTTTCCCACCTAATTGCGGAGATGTCAGTGATGAGCATGGTTCCATCAGGATATTTCTGTGATGGAACAAAGATATCACTGCCGCTAGAATGAAGCAATGCTTGCAAATTACTGCTGCTTAAATGTAGAGATGCTTAAGGGGTCACTTGCAAGAGTAAGCTAAAGATTGCGATCAAAAGAATATTTTCACTTCATAGGTCTAAACACCTGACACATATTTTTTGAGGAATTTTGAATTTAAATATAATTAATGATAGTGCATTCACACTTTAAATGTTGTTAGCATATGTTATTCATATTTACCACTTTCTTACAAATAATAACTTTCATCATATCAAAAAATGTACAGCTAATAAATTTTTTCTCTGCCATATTCGTTATTCTTAACCCAACATGATTTACTCCGCCGGCGCCGTGGTGGAGATCCCCATGGCAGCAATTATCTTCCTCTCAGAAAAATATTCCTACGTTCTTAGCTAAGAAGAATAATATCGATTTCCTGATAGTCTAACTATTATTATTATAAACACTTTGATCATATTTATAGAGATTTAGTGAACTTGAAGAACAAATAAATCTTGTTTAATAAAGCAATGAGTTGCTGGATTCATGAATTGTGTATGCGCAACTCAACCTTAGTCTAATTCTTCGTCCGCCATCACCGTTATTTGATATATGAATATGGAAAATGCCGAGAGGGTCGTGAATTTCATTATGACAAGGGTCGCTCGAGACCATCTTTAAATATTCACGTTGAGAAGGAAGCAAAAGATTATTTGAAGTTGTTAAAGCAGATGTGTAGCTTGAATATATCGACTTACTTCTTACTATAATCCTCTTATAATGAATTCTCTTCACGTCGATTTATAAGAGTATTGTGAGTACAAAGCAGGTAACTTATTCATAAAAAAGATGTGTTTTTAAATGTATAAACAAATTGAAACACACAAGTCTAAACACCGTTAAGATTATCTAATAATTTTTCGACACTCGCTACTTGAAGAACATGATTCTCAATAAATTCAATGAAACTCTAAATTTCTTCAATTCTTGTATAGTTTTACAAATAATAAAGGAATTACAACCACTTAAATTAATATTAAGTGGACTTTGGCGTAACTCTACATACATGATAGGGTAAATAACAAAGTTCCGTCACAATCTGTATCCTTTTTCAGCATTAGAAATTCCATTCAGCCTAAGAAACGAAAACTTGAAGCCATATTTTTTACTGCTGTCGAAAATAAATGAAATTGTGTGATATGTATTTCAACCGTTTTGAAACGATCTTGATTTTTCAATTTAATCTTTCAAAACAACAATGAGAAATTCAAATTATCGATATTATTCTATTATTCTTCTTCACGTGCCATCTCCACTACGAAGGTTAGCTATCATCATTGGAATTCTAGATTTTGAAGCAGCTGCTCGAAAGAGACGGTTTGATGTTCAGCCAAACCATTCCCTAAGATTTCTTAGCCACGACATTCTTCTCCTTCCCTGGATCTTTCCCTACTCGCATGCTGAGCTGCAGTAGCTCAAAAAACTGAGTTTTTTAGTCTTTAAAATGAGATAATGCTCGAAACATTTTGACTATTTCATATTGTTAAATAAACCGTGAAACATTAAACTAAGAGTTTAATTCAATTTAATATTTTGATTCACACTTTATTGACATTATAACATGACGCGTTTCGTCGTTACGAACGACTTCTTCAGATGCTGACAGAATACTTGTTACAGTACAGTATTCTGTTAGCATCTGAAGAAGTCGTAAGTGTAAATCAAAAGTTCAAGTGCTTGAATTTTAGTTTATATTCAGTCTATTCAATATGCTAAATCAAATTTTCAAAATGTGCTTTTCGAGATAATAATAATACAAACATTGATGAAATCAACACGAAACAATAATTTGTGATTAGCGTCAATATCCCTCTTCAACTTTTATGCACATCGAAAAATAATCAATCTGTAGATCTGAAAAGATCGGAAATAATGCATTTTTTAAACACAGGAAAAAGCATGGACTTATTAGAACCAGTCTAGAACATTTTCCATATAATTGAGTATCATGATGAGATGTAGGTATTTTTGTAATTTTTTAATCAATCGTGTATACTTTTGATTAAAACGTTAACAGCCGAAATATACGTACACTTAAGCCATGTTTCTCACTTGAGGATGGTTAGAGATACGTTACTAACAGAAACGTGTCATTTCTGATTCAACCTCCTTTGTTCATTAACGGTAAGAATTTATTTATTTTATTTCCTCTTCAATTGTAATTTTATTTTGTTTATATTTATTTTACTTCATTTCATTCAATTCCATTCATTTTTAATTCAATTTCATAGTTCTGTTTCAGCCCTCAGGATGATAATTATTAATCTTTTTCAATTTTTTGTAATAAATCCGATAAATTGCATCAATTAATTAGTTTCGTTTCATGATTTCAAATGAAATTTATAAGCAACGAAAGTCCGACGAAATAATGAAAAATTCACCGTCTACTACTGGATAATTTTCGTGAACATTTTAAATCATAAAATCTGCTATTAGAATAACGGAAGTCAAGGCATTTCATTACCATATAAACACAAGGAAATAGTTTGGATCATCGTACGTCCTCTCCATCTATCAATATTCCGACCAATTTTTCTGATCCAATATGAAAATTTTCCATTCCGTCTATTCCAGCATGCATTCGCCAATAGGCTTTTCCCGGATTTCCGGGCTGTATTCATTGGCGCGTATACATACGATTACTCCAGAAGTCCGGAATATAACATTATTTGAAAAATCAGTCGCAGAGGACAAATTTTTCGTCTTCCAGTTCACACTTTTTTTGTGTAGTTCTCGACCAGTGATATATTATATGACTCTGGAGATTTTCACACATCTATCTCTTTCAGGATCTTTACTAAGTAACGTCTGCATTACGGTTTGAATAATGGATGGGCTTTTCAGTTCATAAAAGATTGTGAGTAAACGAATTATTAGTATCTTTCAGAAATTATTTATGCGAAGAATCACTTTGTTTTCCATTAATGTATGACGTGAACACGACGAAATACGATTAATTATTTATAAATTCAATGGACGATGAATCTACTCTGTGATTGTTCATAATTAAATGAGAGGCAAAACTAGTAAAAGGCGAAACTAGTCGAATAAAGAATTGTTCAGTCAGTGATTTTTAGACAAGTTTTTATTATTACCTCTCATTTGATTAATTATTTTTCAAACTTCTTTTTTCTTAATAAATGACACGGAGGTTGCGCTTATCTCTTGGTGAAACATTATGTTAACAACAATAAATTAAAAATTAACACATTTGACTTAAGTTTCACTGAATATATTAAAAACTCTACATATGATACAGTTTCATAATATGTTGTTGAATACCAATAACCATGAAATCCAATATTTGGGATGTTTTCTTGACTCCGAGTTAAGATAGGAGTCTCATGTGGACCATGTTTGCAGAAAACTCAATAGAGGCTACTATGCTCTTCTCCAGTTGAGGACTGTATTGCGCAAAATTATCTTATAGGTGTATACTATTCAATCATACATACACACCTATCCTATAATACTCTATTATGGGGAATTTCAACAGATTGAGAGAGAGTTTTCATTGCGCAACAGAGGATAATAAGGCTATTATTTCGTCTCTAACCGACTGAATCCTGTAGGAAATATTCACTGAATCATGTAGGAAATATATTATAGAAAATAAAATACTAATTCTGCCCCCTATATTTATCCTCAAAGCAGATATGTATGTCAGGTAAAATGTCAGTACTCTGAAAAAGTTCAAAAAATTATTATTATTATTATTATTATTATTATTATTATTATTATTATTATTATTATTATTATTATTATTATCATTATTCCTATTATCATTATTTCAATTATCATTATCCCTTGAAGGATAATGGAGGCATTACATCGTAAACGTTCACATATCTAACTCTACTAAAATATTCTTCTGGTTAATTTGAATTTTCCGAATGAATGTTTTAGTGTTCATTGACTTGAATATTTCATTCAGTGCCATAAGCACAGAAATTTCATTGCCTTGTATATATATATAGCTATAAATTGTTGAGAAACTATACGACTCTCGTGGTTTTAGTCGTTATTTTTATTTTATGTTCAAGATATTGCGTTGTGTTTTGTATCAGATGTTTGAGAAGTGCAATGTATATAATGAGATTATCAGTTTATTTCAAACTTTTAATGGATAATAGGAGTAAATATGATGTTCTAAAGTGAATGGTTAACTCACTGAATAATGAATAGAAGCAAAATCCTTAAACTTGATTATATTTGTACAAAGGAGATTGCCAATGGCATCGAAGAAAACAATGCTGCGTCTAAAGTTTGGATAATGAAGTTTTTTTACAATCATTTTTTCCATCCTATAGAACTTTATCGAATTTTCTTTGAGAAATATATGCCCGCAGGTACATTAATTCCTGAAGAACTATTGGCATTAAACCAGTAAAAGCAAGTGAAACAGAGCAAGGATAGTGACATAGATAGACGATTGAAAAGACTAAGTAAATGTTCAAAATATTATTTCAGATTTTCATAATCACGAGTCGTAGGTCATGATTCGCAAATTTGTGAATACAATGTTGAAACTACTAAATTTAGAAAGTTATCAAAATAACGAATAGGATAAATAAAGTTTCTTTCAAAGATGAGAGATATGTGAATTGAAATGCTGTCTTGTATATTAATTTTTTATTCTTTGTTTACAATCTTAATATCGTTCTTCATTGTAAACTTAATTTCAATAGATCTTTCGTCGTCATCATATCATAGTTGAAGCTTATAATATTTTGACATTTGATTATTCGTATCATTTTCTCATCAAAAACAAAATATAACCCTACCATAAATCTCTGAATTCACAGAAAATATCCCAACACAGAAAATATATTTTTACAGTTACTAAAAAATAATTTAAATAAAACTAATAGTTTTCTGATTTTCAGTATAATTAATTTCAAACATGACAATATTGTTCAAACAGTGGCTTCATCAGATGTTGATGATAAAGAATGGGGGATGACCAAAGAATACTTCTCTTCGTTTGCCTTTTATTGGAAAAAAATCAATAAAGGAGAAATTAATGATTGAAACTTGATAATCTAATAGACTATTTGATTTATTCCTGTTATAAATTTACATGGCTTCTAACAGGGTTAGTTTATAACAGAACATAGAAAATATGACATAGAAAATAATATTTATATTATTTTCATTTGCGGTTTCGCGCGTAATAGATAAGCAGTACAACAAGTTCAACAAGTTACTCACGTATTTCTCGAAAAAGAAAACAATGTCGGAAGTAAAAAAGAAGAGACGGAAATACTGTGCGCAATATATTCAATTCGGATTCATTGAAAATCCCACAAACCCATCGTCGCCTTTGTGCCTTCTATGTCTAAAAACATTTTCGAATGAAGCAAGGAAGCCTTCAATACTGCAGGATCATTTGAATATAATGCATCCAGATAAGAAAGACAAGAATATAGCATATTTTCAAGACCTAGATAAGAAGCATAATGCTTCTGAAAATATAAATCGTTTGCATGTTACCGAACGTGGCGACTTGCTGCTGTTCTTGAGTAAACTGGAACCTGATATCAATAAACTTATAAAACCGCATCAGATTAATCCCTCACATTAGTTGTTATATAAGAATCAATTATGTTTGTTTTATTTTAAATGAAAGATACTCTGTCTGAATACTATAAAGTTGCTTTTCAATAAACATTCTCTTTGGAAGGTGTAGCCCATAAGAGTAAACTTGAGACCTGAGCGCCGTTGTGTAAATGGTGTTTTTTATAGGTATAGAACTTTAAATTGCAATAAAACAACGATGGATCATTCGATTGACAAGAACTTCTTTTATTCGAAAGATAATCTGGTGGCATTAGATTTTAAATATGATTTCTGGCATATGACCGCCACGGCTGGCTCGGATGTAGTCCAATCTCGACGTCCATTTCTCGATGACTTTTTCCAACATTTGTGGCCGTATATCGGCAATAACACGGCGAATATTGTCTTCCAAATAGTCAAGCGTTTGTGGCTGATCCGCATAGACAAATAGCTTTACATAGCCCCACAGAAAGTAGTCTAGCGGTGTTAAATCACAAGATCTTGGAGGCCAATTCACAGGTCCAAAACGTGAAATTAGACGGTCACCAAACATGTCTTTCAATAAATCGTTTGTGGCACGAGCTGTGTGACATGTTGCGCGGTCTTATTGAAACCTCAGCTCCTGGATATCATGGTTGTTCAATTCAGGAATGAAAAAGTTAGTAATCATGGCTCTATACTGATCACCATTGACTGTAACGTTCTGGCCATCATCGTTTTTGAAGAAGTACGGACCAATGACTCCACCAGCCCGCCAGTAAAGCGCACCAAACAGTCAGTTTTTCTGGATGTAACGGTGTTTTGACATACACTTGAGGATTATCTTCACTCCAAATGCGGCAGTTTTGTTTGTTGACGTAGCCATTCAACCAGAAGTGCGCTTCATCGCTAAACAAAATTCGCGCGATACGTATTCCGCACATAACTATTATTTTCGAAATAGAATTGCACTATTTGCAAGCGTTGTTCAGGCGTGAGTCTACTCATGATGAATTGCCAAACCAAACTGAGAATAAAACACTTCTCAGCTGTTAAATCGGTCGCCATCGTCAATGCCAACTTAAAGTTCTATACCTCTAAAAAAACACCCTTACTACCTACTGCGCTCAGGTCTCAAGTTCACTCTTGCGGGTTATAGTAAAAATTTGGTTTAGAATGAATGTTTAATCTTCGCTAATATAGCTCACGATAATTAATTAATTTAATTTGAAGCTATAGTGGTTTTAAAGTAGGTGAAAAAATGGGGGCGCTAAAAAATAATTTATTATCAAAGTGGGCAGTAGATAAAATAAGTTTGGTAACCCCTGATATAGATTATATTTGGCATTGCTCGTAATGTCATCTTCGAATTCAAGCTTCTTCATATTCCAATATGTTCACAATCCATACTCGATTCAATAACTGAAGAGAAAAACTTTCATGTTGTGATTCAGTTGTAGAAATATCGCGCCAGGGCCTAAAAGCGAATAACGTTATTACTCGAATGTCACTTTTAGACGTATTTCAGTACTCAATTTGATAAGTGTAACACGTTTCTCGATTTGCCTGTGCTTTTCCATGACTGGATCTCACTAACAAAATTATTTGCTCTCAAATGGGATTTATAATATACATTTCTCGAAAAAAGCCGGTAGATGAAACTGAGCTGTTCGTCTCTTAAAACTTTCTCTTCGTCTCTATATGTCTCTCTATAAGTCAACTTCTTTCAATGAAAAATTTTAATTTTTATTGATGTGATGGTATCCGTCTGTCGTAACTATTGAAAAAAGTAACGATTATGTGTTTTATCGCCTCATTTGTTATTATGAAACATGGTTTTATAAAAGGTCGTTCAACAATTTCTAATCTAACATGAATTACTCAGTACATTGCTGAGGGTATTGATAATCGCAAACAGACTTATGTGATATACATGGACTTCTCTAAAGCGTTTGACAGGCTTGACCACGGTATTCTATTTAATAAACTAGGCACTTTCGGGGTTTCGACATCCCTCATCAAACTTTTCGAATCGTACTTGATAGGCAGAAAGCAACGCGTGTTTAGCCGTGGGTATACATCAATTGAATACTGTGCTTTATCTGGAGTGCCCCAAGGTTCCATACCTCGTCTTCTGCTTTTTACAAGGTTTATAAATGATATAATCGACGTCATTGATGTTGAGGGTTTATTGTTCGCAGATGACTTTAAGATTTTTCATTATGTTTCCAGCATCGGTGACTGTGAACGCATTGCAAGAAACTTGCGTAATATTGTAAATTGGTGGGATTTCAACAAATCAAACCTCAACATCTCCAAATGTCATGTAATGTCGTTGTCCACAAAATATAATTTCAACTATGAAATTGGTGATTATATTTTGGGAAGACCCAATACATTTATTGAGCTTGTCGTAACCTTTGATTCTCTACTAACTTTCGTGCCACATATCAATGCTACATTAACCGCTGCCTGTAGAGTATATGGTTTCATTGTTCGTGTTGGAAAGGAATTTAGCAATATATCAACTCTGAAAACATTGTATTGTGCTTTCGTAAGATCCAAACTAGAATACGGATCAAAAGTCTGGAATCCTGGTTATCAGTTGCAAATTGATCAACTGGAGTCTATACAACAAAAGTTCCCAAAACTTTTGAGCTTCAGAAGTGATAGAATATATACCTATAGCCATACAGCATGAAACGCTTACAAGTCTACATAATGTGGACACACTCAGTGCGCGAAGGAAATGGCATTCAATAATCTTCTTGCATAAAATAATTAACAATAAAGTGAAATGTTTAATTATTGAAAAAGCTCAATTTTATTGTTCCAAGAGTTTCTTCCAGAAGCACATTCACGTTCTACCTTCCAGCAGCTAGAACGAATGTTCTAAAATTTTCGCCATTGCACACGATGTGTGAACACTGTAATATTTTGGGAGCCAAGGTGGATATTTTCAACTGTTCTGTTACTGATATTAAGGCAAGTTTCCTTGATATACATTATCTCTGATAAAACAATCATTTATATGTATTCACTAACAGAATTCATACTCACTCATATAATTATGTTTGTATGTTAAGTGTTAATATGTAAATGTATATGTATTTGTATGTTTAAATTTATATGTATGTATAAGTCTGGTCAGCATTTAAGTTTTTTTTTATTCCTATAATTATTATATTTCATTTAATCAGTTGTGATTCTTATCACAAACTCTTTCATTTAAAATGAAAGTACAAAATTGAAACTTTCGTAATACCAATTTTGTTTTTTGTATATGTTGTGTTTGCTGTTTTGTAATTAGGACTTGTCCTGTAAAACAGTGTATGTTAAGTAAATAAATAAATAAATTATTTGTGTTTATCATAAATAATTCACTGACAAGAATTTCACCCTGTATAACGACCCGCAGGATCGAGTTTATTCAATTGTTATCCAAAAAAACTCCCAATTGATCAGCAAAACATTTTTGACAGAAATTAATTCTTCAAAATTAGGTAAATATGACGACAATAAAAAACAAGAACTATCATTATGGCTTACCTCTTAAAAGTATTAGCCAGCATGTTCAAATTATATAGATGGAGTCTACTTAAATTCATATATTATAGACAAGGTGATAAAGTAATATCAATAACGTGTGACACGTCTACTAATCCTTTTCCTCAAAACGTAAAACATTACGTTTATTATGTCTCATTTAATATGCAGGATTTTTACCAACACAAACAAATTTACCCTCATTTTGTGATAAATAAAAAGTTATCAATTCCTTTTTGAAATTGTTTGACATCCTGTATTAATATTCAACAAAATAGTTCAAAATTAGAACAATCATTTATGTATATTCACGTACATGATTCATATTCACGCATATACTTGTATGTGAGTATAAGTGTTAATATATGAATGTATATGTGTTTATCTTTTTTTGTATGTATATGTTTGGTCAGCATTTAAGTCTTTTTTATTCCCATAATTATATTTCATTATATCAGTTGTGATTTCATATCACAAACTCTTTCTTTTAAAATTTTACTTTAAAATTTGAAAGTACAAAATTTAAACTTTCGAACTTTTGTATTACCAATTTTTTTTAGTATCTGTTGTCTTTCCTGTTTCGTAATTAGGACCTGTCCTGTAAAATAGTGTATGTTCAATAAATAAATAAAAATTCTCTAGCAATTACTGTATTTCAGATGGAAATAGTATTCAAATTGAAGAGTGTATCTATCCTCATGGAAAAGATGAAGTTTATTTTAGTCAGCCAACACAGATTTCGAAATTGAAACATAAATATCTTAAAAACAGTGCGACTTTGGTATAAGACATGATACGCAAAGTCTAGGTAAAATATTACTTAGACTCGTTATCTGCAATAATATATAGCATGTCAAATTTAAAATAGGAACTTTGAATATATATATATATATATATATATATATATATATATATATATATATATATATATATATATATATTCGAAGTTCATAAATCTTTCGTAGTTAGTCTATACTGAGATTTTTAATCGAAGTATCGAAATATTTCAAATAAAACACTCAGGGAACTGTCTACACAAATGTTGTCATCGAAAACACAACCTATCACTTTCGCTGATAAATAATTAGTGCGTTTGAAACAACGTCGAACTTGTTAGATTGTATACAACAAAACTTTATGGTTGAATACATACCACTGATGATTCCCATAATGGTATGAAGCGGTGTTGTATGGTATTTCCATCAAACTTCGACGTGCTTCGAAACGCGCTAAATATTCACTCTCGAAAGTGATAAGTTGAGTTTTCGTTGATAACAATTCTGTAGGCAGCTCCCTAAGAGATTTATTCAAACTATTTCGATTGAATATCTCAGTATACATGTAGGTACATGTATACTAGGATTAAAAGCTACAATTTTTAAAATCTTTAGTTTTTTTAGAAAGTTTAGTTTTAAAGTAACTTTATATAGAATTCCCTTTCAAAGTAATATGGAAAACAGGCCAACTCCTCCAGTTCTATTATAATGGGAAATTTTTTGAACGTAGTTTTATTTTAATCGAATAAAACACTCAATTTGCATCATATATTCAAAATTTTTATTGAAATTGATAAATTGGTACTTTGCCATTTACATTTTAAAGGTAACTTCATGTAAATGTTGTCCGCGGCTCCGTATCAAATGGTCCAACTTTGCGTCACTTTTTGAGCATTTCAGCCTGTATCCCACGAATTACGCTTGTTATGTTATTCTGTAAGGCTTCAATCGTGTTCGGCTTGTCCACATACACTAACGACTTTACATAACCCCACAAGAAATAATCCAGAGGCATCAAATCGCATGATCTTGGAAGCCAATTCACAGGACCATTTCGAGAGATAAGCTGCTCATCAAATTCATCCTTCAACATGTCCATTGTTTCACGAGCTGTGTGGCATGGGGCACCGTCTTGATGAAACCACATGTCAACCAAGTTCAACTCGACCAACTGGGGCAAAAAATATTTGCGTATCATGGCTCGATATCGTTCGTCGTTGACGGTAACGTTTCCTCCACGGTCATAAGTGAAGAAAAATGGTCCGTTGATGCCACCAGCCCATAAACCACACCAAACTGTCGTTTTTTCGGGATGCATCGGTAGTTCATCACTCCAGATGCCACAGTTTTGTTTATTTACATATCCGTTAAGCCAGAAATTCCGAAAGGCCGATTCACCAAAAATTAGACGTTGTGGTAAGTCATTCGGCTTCAATTCTTGCAGAAGTTGAATTTTATAGGATTTAAAACCGAAATCAACACGTATAATTCTCCTTGTGATTGAGTAACACATGCCCAATTGCTGAGAACGGCGACAAATTGACATTTCACGATCCTCATTAATACTGTACGCTACGGCTGAAATATTCTCTTCAGTACGCACTGTACGCATGTGAAACAATGATTTAATGTCCAACAAAGTAAACTTGGTGCGAAATTTGGTGATAACAGCACGAATTGTTGATTCACCAGATTGATTATGACGACTATAATATGGTCGTAACAAACGATACACATTTTTCACAGAGCACGAATTTTGATAGTAAATTTTAACAATTTGCAAATTTGCTCATTTGTAAGTTTTTCTATGATAAAATGGCAGAGTATACTGAAAACTTTTCATTTTGACAGATGACGTTTGGATGCCATGACGAACCGGTGTCGCCAACCTGAAAAACTTAACTCTTAAAAAATCACCCGTAGTGCAGTATAGTATTTTTCCATGAAAATACAGAATTTTCAGAAAACAAGAAACTTCTATTAACCATTTTTCACCGAACGAAAGCTTATAGCATCAATTGATTCGTTGTACTTCTCAAGTTTTTATCATTATTAGGGTTCACAGTCCGATAAACCTGAATTGAAATTTTACGCCAAGATTAAGAAAGTTAAATGTTCGATAATTAGGCAGAAAATCCAAGATCCTAAATTGTCATTGGGAAATAGAAAATGATAAATTCTCTTTGCGCCACTCCTACAATAGAATCGATTTTTCATAATGACGACTGATGCATTTTTTCCAAATGACGACTAAGTGAATATAAAATCCAACTCATTTGCAAACAAACGGATGCAATTTGGAAGTAAAATTCTCAACGTATTTTCTTGTAGGTTCTCCAGTCAGATAAAGTTTCACGAAGCAATCATCATCTCAATTCAATTTCATGATATATTATTTTATAAAAATACTCATTCAAAATTTATAAAGTATATTTATTTTTCGTTTAATCTCTCGAGGTTTTTTAATCGGTACTAATAATTACTTATAAATTTGCATAAAAACATTAAATAATATCCATGTTCATTATTATTCTCTCTACTTTCTACTTCCGAATAAACTTTTAAAAATTTTCAAATGAAATACGGAAAATGAATACTATTTTTTAACATAGTTATTCGACAAAATCTTTTTATCTCGAAGCTTACGCTTGGATGAATCTAAAACGAAAAATAACTAATTAGTGATATCTCCAGATTTTCCAAAATATCAAAAGCGCGTTGAAATTAAATAGTTTCTCCTGAAATAACAAAGTCTGTACTGGTATACAATCTATGCAATATATGCAATCAATTTATATTTACTTATAGTAATTTCTCATATTTCTACCTTTTATCTATTGCAGTAATCCATTCCATAATTATTGAAATCGATCAGTGAATTCGGGCCGGTTTCAGTGTTCATGAAAATTAAGAAAAACGAGATTACGCGGAAGTCGTCACGGCCATCACGTGACCGGCTATACCGGCCTCCATGCAACAACTGTCTGCACGCTTTTCTGCCGCCGTTTTTGAGCCAGACCGCGCAAAATCGACCCGCTTTATTAGACATCAGTCTGCTATGCCCCAATCTTTTACCAAATTATCTCGATTCCAGACCCAAAACAACATAATTCTCCATTGCCTTCATTTAAAAATTGGGATTTAAATGGCTTCAGGCAACTGTAGAACTTGAACTTGCGTTTTTTGTATTTACGCAAACGTGAAGAAAAATTTTTGGAAATGGCCATTTCTTCTTCTTTGATATGTCTGTTTTTTTATGCAGATCCCAATAGGTAAGTAGATCAAATCCTCCAGGTTTTTTTTATTATTATTAAATACCTAACCTAAGTACTAAGCATTGTATCATTACAAACTGGTCACATGCACAAATGAGCAATTTTGTTTTAACCTAATGGACTACTATTTAACTTAAACTACGGTATACTTATCAGCGTTCCTTATATTCTATTCCGATATTGAATTAGAGTTACCTACCCTAAAACTTAACATGTAAAACGGGCACTTTTTTTGCAGTCACTTTCACTTAACTAACTCAAACTGTTTTTTGTTCAGTCTTATCTTGAGCTTTGAGTTATCTAACAAATGAATCGCTGTGATTTCAACATGTTGATGTCTTTCTTAATGTTTATTGGTGTACTGGGTAATAGTTTTCTCAATACTTTCTACCTTCAAGCATTGTCGTATATAGGGGTTGTGGGGGCAGGGGGCCCACTGGGCCGTAGTGCTATTGGATATCCTGCAAATTGTGATAGGACTTCCTTACCTAACATTTATATCCTCTTGAAACTTCTAGGAGTTCTTCCTGTTTCTGTTGCGTGAAGAGATCTTTCTCCAGCCTGAGAAGACTGAAGACCTCTTGAATCAGCACATCCGTAAGTAGGATTAACGTACTACCTTTACTACGTTTCCACCCACAGGGATATTTTTGTAGGTGACCAGGAAATTATTGATAAATTCCCAAGTACACTAGAAACTTAGACTTTGTTCTGTAATTTGTGTAAATATTGTTAACCTCAATAAGTCTTTATAGTATATTTTTTTACCTGTTATTTCCTTCACTTGTATTTACTTTGTTTCGCCTTGGGAAACTTTACTTTCGTTTTCTTGGTCCTGGTTTTCACCGGTCTTGGCCCGTGCATATATAGTATTATGCATATCCGCCACTGCCTTCAAGTTTTACATAGAAACTTGATTTACATAGTCACTATTACGAACATACCAACGGACGTCTGTAATATTTCTTAGTAAGTACTTTTTTTCAAACGTAAAAATAAGGATACCGTCCTAGATTGGGATGGTTCACGTTATCTGTTGAAACGTTTTTGAATAAGAGGACGGCTTTCTAAGTCGGTGACTTCTTGAAACACTCTAGTAATAAACTAAAATCCATAATTACTTCCCTGTAATGATGGATTTTACTGTAATGTATTATAATAGGTACTCAAAGGTTAGTTTAATTTTAATCAAGCTAAACCATTTATTGTTTATCGTGTATGGTCGACAGCCACTGACAGCACAGAGCATCTTGATTTATAAAAACTTTGAAAAATTTAATTTCGTGTGCTGATATATTTATCGATATATTGGCTGATATATTAAGATATAAGTGGCTTTCCCACTCTTGTTTCCACCAGCTTTTGCGAACTGAAGGCAGGATCTAGATAGTTCCGACAAATTTTGTGAAGGTGTATTAGAAGGATAAAGTAATAAAGTAGATATTCAGTGTGCTACTATTCACAGTGTGAAAGAATAACGCGAAAAATCTAACAAAAACCAAGATATGCGTCCTTTAAATTTGTACATCATAATATGGGGTTGAAGGTTTTGGAGTGAACGAAATAAGAAACAAAATTGAATCATTGAGACACGTTAATGGACAAGAAAAAAAAATAACATTCCCTTTTGTTACATCTACTCATAAAATATGAGGAATTTCTCACCAATTGCATTTTTGCTTAGATAATGTAAAAACTACATGCTCCCTTTTTAGAATTGTTTTCTTATCCAAACTAATCCAAAACACTAAAATTCCTGTAGATAATCACTTGAACCAAAACAAAATTATTTTATTATTTTAGGTAGTGATTTTAGTACTTGTTTCAGCTACTAGAACCACGTAAATCAGGAATGTCGAAATTTAACGGCACAATTAACGACCAAGTTCATCAGTCGCTTGTATTTCATTAATTCTCTCAATCGATGCCCGTTTCAATCGGTCAAATGTATTTGGATTATATCCAAAACCATTCAGCTGATGCAATGGATTAACATTAACACGGTATCTATTACACTCAAGAACTGTTAAAATTATTAACCATCTAACTTTAAAAAACTTCAATTTATTTGATCCAAAGGATGAGTTCAAAGTTACTCCAAACAAAGCTTGCGGAAACAATAAAGGGTATTTTTTAACTACATACTAACAGTCGGTGTGGTGTATCCCTTAAAGCAGGGCTGTCCAAACCATGGCCCGCGGGCCGCATGCGGCCCGCGGCTTGTTTGATTGCGGCCCGAAGAACCTTTTTTAACTGACTTCAAAAAAAGTCCGGTTTCCAAAATTAACAAGCAAATTATTTTTCTCGCATCAAAATCGAATGTTTTGGGTATGTTCGATTACGTTGCTCACATCACTATTCACTCGAGAATTCGGGGAATTCCCCGAACGCAAGATACGTGTACCTACTACCGCGCATCGTTCATTGGGCATTTGTTTGTCACTTGTCATTCAACGCGACGAAAGTCTTGATTACGCAAGGTTACTCTCAGGTTAAAGACTTTAACATTATTTTAAAGTTTGTTCGCTTTGTGTTTGCGTATAAAAAACTTTTAACCTCATCATGTCTACAAAGAAGAGGAAGTTAAGTGAAGAAAAACGTTCATTCAATGAGAAATGGGAGTTAGACTACTTTATTTCCAACAATAACAATAAAATTCAGTGTTTGATTTGTATGCAAGTTTTATCTGTAAGTAAAGAATATAATGTTAAGCGACACTATACTTCTTTACATGAAGAAAAGTATAAAAAACATGTCGGTGAAGCAAGAAAAGTTATGGTGGCTGAGTACAAAAAAAACTAATACAGCAAACAAGTATGTTTTCAAAAGTAAGTACTGAAAATGAACAAAGCTTGGCTGCTTCATATGAAGTTTCATTACAATTAGCCAGAGCTAAAAAACCATTTAGTGATGGAGCTTTAATAAAAAAATGCGCAGTTGAAATGGCTAAACGCTTTATGCAGCCGAAATTAGCGGAAAAGTTTGAATCTGTTGCATTATCTCACCAAACGGTGGCGCGACGAATAGAGGACATGGGTAATTATATTACGAAAAGTTTATGTGATTACTTTGTAGATTGCGAATATTATTCAATATGTTTGGATGAAAGTACCGACCAGACCGATGTCAGTCAATTAATAATCTTCATACGTTGCATTTCCAAAGATTTTACAATCACGGAAGAAATGCTGGATTTAATACCATTTCATGGAACAACTAAAGGCAGTGATATATTTGAAGCAGTTAACAAAACTATTGTAGAATATGGAGGATTTCGTAAGTGTTCTTGTATTGTGACCGACGGGGCAAAAGCTATGACCGGAAAAGTGACAGGATTTGCGGGACTTCTAATACAAAATGGCATTGATTGCCCGTTGTTCCATTGTATCATACACCAAGAAGCCTTGTGTGGAAAATCGTTGCGTCAAATGAATGCTATGAAAGTTGTTATAAGGATAACCAATTTGATTAGAGGTGGAAACAGATCATTGACACATAGAAAATTTAGAGACTTCTTATGTGAAATCGATGCAAACTATGGAGATTTACTATTGCATTCAGAAATCAGATGGCTAAGTGCTGGCCAGTGCTTGCAACGCTTTTTTGCCTTACGAAAAGAAATACCTTTATTTCTAAAAAATGAGATATCGTCTGACACTTCTGAACTACAAGATAAAATGCGAGATCCTCAGTTTCTGGCTGATCTTGCGTTTTTAACTGATATGACGCAACATTTGAATGAGTTAAATTTAAAATTGCAAGGTAGAAACCACAATATAGCCAACCTGTATGGAAATGTGAATGGATTCAGAAATAAACTTAAATTGTTCAAGACGTCTCTACAACAAGATGATTTTCCTTTTTTTCCAAGTTGTAAAGAACATTATTTAGAGATGAAAAATTTTGAAGAATGTAATTTCTTGGACCACCTCAAATACATGGACGAAATAATCGTCGAATTTGAGCGGCGTTTCGCAGATTTTGAAAAAATTGAGAGTGATATAGCACTCTTCACTCAACCATTAACAATCGCAGTTGAGACTGTAAACATTGATTATCAACTGGAACTGTGTGATCTGCAATCAGACCCCTTTTACAAGGGCAGAACAGAAACAGGCATTGATTTTTTTAAACTCCTCGCTGAACGTTTCCCGAAACTGACGAATTTCGGACAAAAAATGGGCTCGATGATGGGCAGTACCTACCTTTGTGAAAGTGCATATTCGACAATGAAGTTTATTAAGTCTAAATACAGGTCTTCATTGACAGATACTTCACTTAAGCATGCACTGCGCCTAGCTACTACTAATATTAATGTTGATATTGACAGAATTGTAAAAGGCAAATTAACAAAACAGTAGGTTATCTACCTACTAAATAAAATAACAAATCATTATAAACTGTTTTTTATTTTTACAAATATTTTGCGGCCCACCAATGTATTTAGTATTTTTTATTGGCCCTGGGTCCCATCTAGTTTGGACACCCCTGCCTTAAAGATACGAGGTTACAGCATCCACAACTACTCTCACCACTAAGCTTTGCAACCAATGCTCGTACCGTTCGGTTACGGCTTGTGTAACTCATATTGCCTTACGCATTTAGTATTATGTATATATTATTATTATGAATTATATATTATTATTAGATCTTTTATTGATTATTCTATTTTAAACATTTTTATTATATCATTAGGTGTCAATACTGTATATGTTAATAATAATAATAGAACTTTATTAGTACTCCATTACAAAATTCATACATACATGGTGTTGCTGATATTGTAAACACTTATTTCAAATTTCTACTATATATAACTTTACTAACTATAGAGTACTAAGAAGTGGGACACAGCAGGAGCTTATTAATCGAAGATCATGTTTCGATCATGTTTTTAGATCGTTGGGAATAGGCGTTAAACATTTGGTCCTAGCATCAGACCTTTAAGTTCTCCGACCTGTACTACATATTTAAAAAATACTAAATAAAAATTATAATTATCTAAACGTTATTTCATTTTGTGTCGCCATCTAGTTCAATGACGTGATGTTTCTTGAAAGATTTTCAATTCACATAAGAAATCTATATTTTAATTTCAAAAGTTTTATAACTTGTTTACTAGATTGCACTAGCTCTCGGTAAGTATAAAATGCGGCAATCATGTATGATTCAAATTATGTAACCCTCCTATAGTTCACCAATTCAACAAAAGTAAAAGTTTTTTTACATAGATTTCATAAAATATATGTCCTCTTATTTACCAATTACACTTTCTTCCTTTTATATGCTTGTATTACTATATTCTATTGAATTAAATATTATCAAGTCAATGTTCGAGATAGCGGTATTCAGAGGTTATATGAATTAGACTTGCGCAATATGTCAGAAATGTACTGGCCGAGGACTTGAGCGAGCAGAGAATCGATGCCCTAATGGCGACTACTGATTTTTGTAAATGCTAAAATGTAATAAGTTAAAGTGTAATAAATAATAGGAAGTTATTCATTCTGAACTTATGTGTTTCCAAATTTGGCTTCAGTCAACTTAATATATTTTTTTCAATGTGGAAGCAGTTACAGATGGGCATAAGAGCATTCATGCTTATTGCCTCAAGAGTATGGACATGTCTCTGTTTTATGCTTAAAAAGCAAACCAGGGCGGTAAGTTTAACTCTAATCACTAAACAATTTATATCAAATTAATGGTGCATCAATTTTTATTCAAATAAATATCAAAATTATTTTGTACTTATTGCCCAGAAATGTTTTGACACATTGACATGTCTGTATACCATGTCATGTTTACATATTTTGTTATAGCTCTTTTCCATAAAACTGAATTCTTTCAAAATCAAATGGAGAATCTCTTATTGTTATGCATAGCCTTATTTCAAGCAAAAAATTGGCATAGAATTTTTTGGGTGTATGCCAACTGATATTCCATTACTTTGAATATAAAATAATTAATTTTCAATGTTTTTCACAGGTTATACAGCATCAGTCCGTAAAATATGAGTTATACCCCTTGTCTCCTTTGTCAAGACATAGACTAAGTAAGTATTTAATTTGAGTACATTAGTTTTTCAGATCAAATTGAGGTATAACCAAATTGAAATTTAAATTATTCTACAATATGTTTCTTATCAATGTTATATTTGATAATTTTTATCACGTTATTTCAAAACTTTATCTGTTCAATCACTTTGTATAAAATTTCAAGTTATCTTCAACAAAAATTAGTTTTACATGAATTATGTTGATATTTAATCTTTTACTATTTATTTTACAATATGATACGATCTGAATGACAATGTGAAATTTTGCACTTTGCAAAATTTCTAATCAATCTCATACATTGCCTGTGTCTTGAACATTTTTGTATTTGCAAATAAATATGGCACAAGTAATGAAAAAATTGCATGTCACAATTTCATTATACTATATTCTTTTTTTTTGCTCTAGGTATCTTAAAGAGGAAAACTCTTGTCCTTGATTTGGATGAAACTCTTATTCATTCTCACCATGATGGAGTAATAAGGCAGACAGTGAGACCAGGAACTCCACCTGACTTTGTCCTTAAGGTTGTCATAGACAGACACCCTGTTAGGTTTTTTGTTCATAAAAGGCCACATGTTGACTTTTTTTTAGATATAGTGAGTACCTATATTTTCTATCCAGTTTTTTCTGCAATGTGAATATGTTGCATTTCATTTTCAAATCTAATATGACAATATGAAATTATTTTCTATGAATTTCATTAATTGATTCAATTATTTTCATATACTTGATAATTGTTGTAATTCAAAACACAAAAAGTAATGGTGTATTATTATTATTTAGACCTTAGAAGTAGCGGAAATTTTAATTAAAGTTGGATAGACAAAAAAAAATGTTAATACAAAAACTTTTTTCATATTTTGAGAATGTTGAGGATTTCCTCAAAACTGTTTCAAGATTTAATCTATAATTCACTCCCATTTTAATTTTATTATTTATTTAATTACAGCACTAAGTATGCTTTATACTTGTTATTCAAAGTTCTCTAAGGAAAATGTAGATTGTGGTTATTGAAGTTAGATATTCAACAACAAATCCATGAAATCACCAAACTACAAATTTCTAAAAGATAAAGAAAGATGTTAATAAGGTGCTTGAGTTATTTCATTTTACAGGTATCACAATGGTATGAGTTGGTTGTCTTCACCGCCAGCATGGAGATTTATGGTGCAGCAGTCGCAGACAAATTAGACAATGGTCGGGGTATATTGCGTCGCAGGTTCTATCGGCAACATTGTACTCCAGATCTTGGTTCCTATACAAAGGATTTAAGCGCAATTTGTAATGATCTCTCAAGCGTTTTTATCCTGGACAACAGTCCAGGAGCTTATAGAGCATATCCTGGTAAGTAAATTTTTTGTTATAAAAATATATATATATATATATATATATATATATATATATATATATATATATATATATATATATATATATATATATATATATATAGTTTTGAATTTTATCAGGAAATATTTAGTAAATTTGTTTCATTCTAATAACACTACAGCAATTCATTCAAATTTTTCAAGTAATACTTCCAATCATTGTCATTTGTAAAAAGTAACCATCATTAGTTTGTGTGATCCTCGATATTGTTGAATGAGAGATTTTGTCAAAGTTATGTTTGCCAATTTTATAGTGAACATCATTTCACAAATGAGTCCCAGGTTAGAGGACTTGAATTATGAAATTAGTTTAGAATTTTGAGGCAAATGGTGAAAAATGATGCACTCATAGCTGATATGACATATTTTAAATGATTATTAAATAAACTAATGAAATTTAAAAAACAAATCTCTCACTATTCTCATGATAGGAAGCACATCATTAGCTCTCCAAAGTTTTGCATTTTCCTCTAAAAGTGTTTAAATTATGGTAAATTGATTACAACACCTTTTCTTTTGATTACAACATCTGTTGCAATTTTTGTAGATAATGCAATTCCCATAAAGTCATGGTTTTCTGACCCATATGACGTGGCGTTGCTCAATCTTCTTCCTGTCTTAGATGCACTGAGATTTACTGCAGATGTTCGCTCAGTTCTGTCTAGAAACCTTCACCTTCATCGTTTGTGGTAGAGTATTCAAGGTGAGTTTACTCCTAGACCAACCCACTGAGTCCCATTTTTTCAGCAGGATTAAGAATGATACACCATATGTTCACCCTCTATGCAAAATACAACGGAGTGACACATCAACGTCAGACTTATCTTCTCAGTTTAATGATAAACATCCACTAACTCAACAGAATGAAATATGTATCGATAATATTGTTACTCAGGTGCAGGAATTTGAGAATGATAGCAGTAGCAGTAATAAAGTTAATAGTAGAGTGTCTCAGAGGTCTTGCAATTAAGAAAAGGATGAGTGGGCATGTTAACAAAAAATAGTAGTACATTTCAGGGTCGACTCCATTATCACCGATATAAAGGTTTGCTAATGGGAAGGTTGTTTCATTTCACATAACTGTAATTTTTAAGTAAATAATGCCAATCCTTATATTCTTATATATATTATATATATATATATATATATATATATATATATATATATATATATATATATATATATATATATATATAAATTATTAATTTATGATTATTAAATTTTAGTAGGAATTTTGGTAATTTAATCAAATTTGTCATTTTTGAAATATAGTGTATCTTTCATTGAACTCCAATAATTATCCAATATAATTAGCTACAATAATATTCAGTTGATGATATAATTTTTCGAGAGTAGTTCTGTAAAACTGAAATTCATAATATTATTTATAATTATCCAATAACTGTTCAAAGTTTATATTTTGAAAAATTACAGCATTGAATCAAACAATCTTTCAGCAAATAAATAAACCCTTATTTAGAAGTGAACCTAGAATTATACCTTTTATTATATCTTATTTATTTTTGGTCTTCTATATTTCCTACAAGTTTGACATATTGTACATTATAAAATATGTATCTAAATTATTATTTTTCAAAACTGTACATATTTAGAATAATAAACGTTTTTTATATAGTATATTTTACTGCCTTTGTGTGAAATAGTGAGGTTTCAGAAAGGGTATTTCAAAAAGTTCAAAAATAGGTAATAATTGACAATTGTTTATTATTTACCATATTTCTCAGCATTGATTTGAAAGAAAATTTCTGCATTTTTAGTATTCTATTTTTCTTCACTATAAAATTATAACAATCACTCTAGTGCATCTAATGTGAGTTTTCAAAAATTTTCAATTTATTGAATCGTATGTCAAGCTGCTGCATGTTCATATTGTTGAAGGAAGTTAATATACATCTATCAAATTTTAACTAGGAAGATCATTTGTAATCTAATTTCCACTACTTTGTGTTCAAAACATTTTCAAAAATTACGAAGTTCTAAATGAAGTCAATCAAATTTTATGCACATACTTAAAATTCTCATAAAATCATATATTTTAGATTGTTAAGTTCTGTGCCAGTGTTTCAGTGCTGACTGAAATGTTCATCTTTGTACTCTCCATGTTTTTGTGTAAGAAAGTGCAGAAATTTCACTGTGTCAAACTAGGAAATTTGGCTATGGTTTATTTGAACATTGAAGCAGAAAGAATTGTATATATTGTAATATGTCAGATTTTTCATAAATGAACTTGTGCTAAGTAGTTTCTCTAGTGAAAAAATGAAATTTATCTTTGTCCCAAGGTACATCAAAATATTACCGATTTACCTACCAATTTGGATGTTATTCCTAAAATCATTGAACAAACTGCACTGCATGAACTGGATAAAATCTTCTCTGGTGCTATATTCATTTCCTTACGAACAGTATAAATATCAATGAATACTCATAATCATTAAAAACACATGGTAATTTATTTTTTATGACTAGTTATATTCCAGTAATGCAGAATATACATATATATCTGATATTGTTATTGATGTTCAGTTTTTAATATAAGGAATTTTATGAAATGGAGATTGCTTAAAAAAGCAAAACCAAAAGCTAGTGTACCTGCATCAAAGTGGTTACTGAAATGTATTTTTGAATAATACTATAGTTCCTTTTTTTTAATAAAATTTGTTCTATATTGAATTTCAATAGTCTTTCCACTCACTGTTGGGCATAATGTAAGTAAACTGTCAAGTTTATAGTGTAAATAATCTTGTATAAAGTTTTGTTTAAAATGTAGTTAGATATTTCATGCCAGTGATGTAACATTTGTTTTTTTTTTCAATTTTGTTGATTTATTTGTGTTTGATGTTATGTATATGTATCAAAAGTTTTGCTGATCTTCTTCTTTATTATTAAGAAAGAGGTAAATTTTCTTCTTCAAAGTGTTAATCTTGATTAGTTTTATTGTTATTTCATTTTATCTCATCATTGATGTGAATAATGCTCTTTTGACATTCATTTATTTATTAATGGATATTTGATTTGTAGTTATAGTGAGGACAGAACAATGTACCTAAAGTTAATGACCTTTTTAACATTGTAAAGAATGTGACATTAGAATTAATAAATTTTAAAGAATATAATTTTGTATTTATGTAAAATTTTACCCTAAATTTTAATAAATATTAAAAATGTCATTTTTTAAAACATCTACTCTTAGAAAAATTACAAATTCTTAAAGTGCCATTTATTTATTAGAAATTCAATGGAAAGTAAAAGTGACGGAAAGGTGTTGTTCCAAACAAATATATCAAATACTGAATGAGCATGAGTATGCACATTTTTGGTAATTCAACATTGATTTGTATTTCAGGTGAAATGGATCCCTAAGTAAATTTTTTCATTTAAGAAACTAAACCTTAGAACAATTGATAAATTTAATTTGGGGGCTTTAATAATCAATTATTTAAAAAGAGCTGTAAAAATACATAAAACTGAATGTTGGATGTGAAAACATCATTGCTTCAAAAATTGTCATAAATACTATAAGAAAATGCCAAATACTTATATATGTAGAATATAAATGTATCACTGTACCAGAAATTCATTCTAGTTATCATCTGTTCTCAAGATGGTATATTTTATTTAACAGTAACTGAATATATTGACAAACATATTTCAGATAAAATATACAAAGAAAATTTCGCTTCGGAACTGAGCGTAACGAGATGCCACCGATCAGACGAATTTTATCACTTACTAAAAGTTTTCACTACAAATAAATCCTAAGCAGATTGTTAATGCTCCAACATCAAAATTTGAATGTGTAGTTTAGAAGCTAAAATGAGATCACCAGTTATATCCTCCACATATTCTTAACATATACAGCAACTTTGGGACCCTACTTATAGATTTTTTCTAGTATCACAAGCTTATTGAAAATGGTAGAAGTCTTCAGGGCAATCAATTGTTTATTAGGTTTCAGTAAAATGTATAGGATTATTATTCATGAGAAATTTGATTTTCAACTGTCCACAAATGATGACTGAAACAACATTTATTTACTTTTTGATGCTTCCAGTGAAATATATATGATCTGAAGAAATATACAGATTCCAAAGATCGTGACAAAATATTTTTTATAGAAGCCAATTCATGAATATACCAGCATATATCACTTGAATAAACCTTCAGAAAACTTCAGTTAAAAAACATGCAAATTAATAGATTTCATGAATAAAAACAGTTCCATATATTATTTCATTTATTCCATATTCTAGTTAATATGTTCAAATTTATTTGAAGTAAAAAAAAGTATATACATGCATAACTTATACTTCTAATTTCAATTTAAGCATATAGTTAATGTTTAGAAATAAGACTAGCTAAAAGAACGAATATTCATTACAATAACTTGATATGAAAAAACTAGACATTAAGGCATACTTTTACTTTCAACATGAACTGATAGTGTGCTATGAACTATTTGCTATTCACAAACAAAATAAACAATAAAATAAGTCATTTAACTTTTAACAACTCCAAATTCAAAGAATATTAAGTCTATAAACCTCCTGTATTAAAAGATACATTTTTTTAAAATAAATTTAGTCAATATAATGCACCAGATATACTACAATTATGGGAGAATGTTATTGTGATGCACTGATAGAATACTGGGTTAGTAGCATAGGGAAAGTCAGTATCATATTCCCATGCTTATTCATAATATCCTCAACTCTTTGAAGAATCTTGGTACTTCAAGCTTCAGATTCACCAATTGTTGCTTCTCCCAGAATCGGTACAATCAAATTATCTTTAGACATGAGATTATATTTGGTCACAAATTGAGTAAATCTTTTACACAAACATGTTTCAATTTCAAATTCATCAAAGATAGTACGATGGTGGTAATATGCATGAGAAAAAATTCTGTACACCCTTCTACAGACGGAGCCTAGTTTTGCAACCGAGGATTCTTTAATACTGACCCTAAAAATAATAGATCATTATCAGCAGAAATCTGACATTTAGGATGAAGTATTACTTACCTGCTAGGAAAATATTTATTACTATTTAAAAGGCAAGCTGCTCCATCCAAAGTATGCCTTGTGTAATCAATAGCAGCACATTCCTTTGGTGTTTTGTGAGCTGCACATAAAAATATCCATTGTTCAGTGGCTGTCATCTGATTACATGTCTCAGGTCTGCATTCTTCTTGAAGTCTTATAGCAAGCCCATTCAATTCCATACAAAATTGTCTGGAAAAAGCATTATATCTAGTTTAGCAATTCATTAAAAATACTTACAACTCACCGTAAGTGCTCATACTTCCAAACTCCTTCATCTAATGTTTCTGGCATTTTTAAAATAAGATCAATATTAGTTGGGTCTTTTCGAATTAATTGCTGAATACATTGTTGAACTGCCAAAGTGCTATCCATTTCCTCATATGCCTCATCAGGCCAACGGCAAAAATCCTATATTGATAATTCATATTTACAACAGACAGAAAACAGACAATATTCGGTTAACCCAATATTCTAACATGCAAATTTAAAAAAATTGGGGGAATACAATTTACCTCCGCTTTAGTACCAGGTCTATTTCGTCTTAGAATAGTAGCCCCATCAGCCATCTTCATTTTTGACATCAATAATTTCACCTCCTGCTTTAATAAGAGAACTTATCAGTTTACGAACTTATTTGATAGGATTCAATCAACAAATAATCAAACAAAAATTAGAAATTCTTTGACATTTACTGACAAATAGAGTCATTCATTTTTTCTGGTCACTAACATCATTTGCTCTCTTTCAAAGGCAATCTCTGTCTCTTACTTTCTTACAAATCTCAATATACAGTTATACACAACAGATGACCACAGCACATACCGAAGTAAATTCTGTGCAGATGACTAGAACCACAGAACATACCCTTATTTGGTATGTTCTGTGACTACTATCACAGCCTAACTCTACTTTCGTAGAGTTAGGTAGTTACTTAAGTAGAGTTAGGCTGTGCTACTATTCAAGGAAATCATAGATTGAGATTCATGGGTGAAATTGGAGAACATAATTAATATTTATCGATCTAATTTTTTTCAAAGTGCTTTTATGTATGTCCTCCCAGGTACACACACGAATCAACCCTAATTATTACTTTGGGGTATGTTCTGATTACGAAGGGCCAAATGATTATAGCCCTCCATAGTTCTGAATCAGAACTTCTGATAAATGTTGGGCATAAATATCTCTTTACCCTATCAGTATGTTGGTCCTATCGTTCACAGAAAAGCAAAAATTCGATAACATTCATATAATTGCCATTAGAAAGTACATTTTGAACCTACAAAAAAAAACTATTACATCACTGAGTTGATACATTTGCATTCGATTTTGTTTAAAAAAAAAGTTATTTTTTTGCAAAGTTTCTCCACTTCTATTCAAGCATGAAGTGTGGTAAGCATTAGTTTTATTTCAAGTACTGTACCACGGCCAACTTTAAACAGGCCATGAAGAGCGTAGTCCGGCGGCGTTGACAAAATCGGGTCGGTAGTCTACTGAGTCGGGGTCGGTTGTTCTCGAAGTTTCAAGCATTATTTCTACTCTTTTTGTATATTCCGAAGGGATAAAAAATAATATCGGTATTTATAACATACTAAATATTATTCCTGAGCACATATTATTGTAACAGAAAAATGTAATACATTAGCATTATTATTGCAAGAAGACAACGATGTTTTCGATAAAGCCGCACTTTAAAATACTTCTATTAGTCAGACTTATTCACATAAAAAGTTGCCTAACCAAATTTATTCAATTATTTGAGAGAAAAGGACACTTGAAAGAAACGCTGTAGGAATTACTCAAATTGAATTATTTACCTAAGTATAAATAAATATTATAATTCTGATTAGCGCAACCAACAACCTACTTTATGAAAGTATTGAGCTTTCTTCATTTATTTTTTTATTCAGTTTTCTCGTGTTTGACTTTTTTATTTTTTTTTTGTGTAGTCGTTCAATAAGATATTAGAAAGAATGGAACACAGCAAAAAAATAATTTTATTGTCTTTGCCACATACACAGCGATAATAAAAATCTTTCAACGACTCATCCAATGGAAATCAAATGAATTTTGTTGTTAACTGAGCCTATTTTAATCCAACAATGAGGAATATTCATTTTACTGGAGTAATGAAAATTTAAATCTTGTAAATTGAACTAAATCTGATTGTTCAAAAATGTTATTCAAATAATCATTACAAGCTAAATAATTTCTCCGCCTTTCCTCTGGGTAAGGTGAAGAAATTATCCTTTCTTAGGTAAGCGCACATTTTTTGACAAATAACACGATAAATTTGGAAAAATTGAAGAAACCGCGTGAGGGACTAAACTTGTTCTTTAAAGTATGCTTACAATCCCACCAGGTGAAACAAATTTCTCTTCCCTTATGATATCAGTTTCAGGAAAAGCAACTGAATATTTTGTTAGAGCCCAATTATCTCGTTGTATCGATTTCATCCATTTACTCTTTAAACATTCATTTTTAGGAAACTAAAGGACGATACTAGTTGCCCACCTGCCTTCAGGGTGTTGTTATAATTTGATTTAATACAACCAAGAAGGCAAGTTTTCGTCATTTTAAGAGAATATACTTATTAGAAACTTACCTATTCCAAGCTTGAAACTTACTGAATAACCTGCAGAATACGTACCCTCTACACTATATTTCACAAAAAAATTATTTGTAAATAATCCTTACTCAAATACATAACGCAAATTTGATTTCGATTCGATTAAATCGGTACACACAAAACACTTTGTTTTTATAATTAGATGTTATGTTATCCAAAAACTATCTACATATTACTCTATACAAAATTGATAAATAGGGGATTAATACTGAAACCGTAAAATATTCAACTTCAAACTACGAAAGTCTTAAACAACACAAAATTGATTTCGTTTCACTGAAATCGGTAAGCACACTAAACACTTTGTTTTTTATAGTTTGATGTTGATATTTCAACAAATTATCAACAATAACACATGTATTACACTATACAAAATTGACAAATATAAGAATTTATACTAAAAGCTCAAATTATTCAACTTCAAACTGCGAAAGTTTTGAGAAGCGCCCTATTTGCATTAGAATACAAGCTAAACTAACGGCGAAGTTGTAAAATTATATAGACCACCAGCGCTACACTGCCATATACTCATTTCATGGCCTGTTTGATGTCGGCCGTGACTGTACTTCAGTCGAATTGATAGTGTTGAGGAATACATTGCAATTACTTGTTTTATATGTTTGTTATATTAAAAAAGATATCAAAATCATTTATTATTACTCTGCATAACAAGAATCCATCCACATCCTAACTCTACTTAAGTAGAGTTAGGCTGTGATCCAACTAAAAAAAGTTTGTGGAGAAGTGAACAATAAATGTAAAAACTGTCATACTATTTTTAAAGTTACTACGCAAAGATAATGAAAAATAATTCGTTGAAAAAGTACGAACTTAATATTTCACAGAAATCCCAGTTCGTGATTCCCAGAATTTCCATCGAACTGTGAATTCTTATATACATAGTCGCAAAGTTGTATACAGCTTTGAGAGTATATCAAACAGGAAAATATAAATAATATAATTAATTGCTTTCAAGACAATGTATTGGCCAATATCTCTGTTATTCGTTGGTTTATTATTAAATAATGGTCATCTATCTAAAGGTGGAAATTATCGAAAAGTTCTACCCAGTTTGCAAGTCGATATGTGACATTAAGATGATACTGCTAAACAATACATTAGAAAAAAGAAACTTAAAAAACGAAATAATTTGAGTTATTAGTGAATTTATTTGCTTAATTCAACAATTAGTGTCAATTCAACAAGTTAAGTGTTATCAGAAGTTTATAGGAATGGAACTTAATGAACGCTGACAACTGCAACCTGAGTTTGCGACACCAAATAGCAATTTGAATTAAATTAAATTTCCAGAATACTTTAGATTCTTTCTTTTATAATATTTACATAATGGACAATGAGTAATGATCATTTTAGTCATAAGACATATTCACATCCAATATCTTGAAAGTTGGTGTTAGAAGGAACGCACCCTAAGAAGTTACGAAATGTATTATTTCCTTTTTTTTTCACACGAACGCAGCCTTTCAAATTAAGGGTGAGGGTACGGTACAAAGAACGAAAAACTTAGGGTGAAATTCATTTTAATGCTATTCATGGCCTAGGAAGCATGTTATTAGAAAATTGATGTGAGTATACACTATTTAGGTTTTAAAAAAATCTTAATTAAATTATTCATCCTTTTTTTTAGTGATAATATATGTTCTGCTCCATTAAATTTACCAATTTTTCAAATGGCGGATAATAACTCTGATAATACTTCTATTATGACGCTAGACGATATGGTAAATATGAAGAGACTATCCACCACAAATAAAAAAATACCAAAATTAATATCAATTTCTAGGTTAGTACAGCCGTCAAGTTTCTTCAAAATTCCAAGGTTGTTAACTCATCTTTAGCTCAAAAACAAAATTTCCTTCGAAGAAAAGGTTTAACAGAAGAACAAATTAGACAAGCGTGTGAACTATCAGGGGCATACTCTTACCATGATAATGTTTCAAGAATTTCTCCTCCCCTACCACCGTCACTCATGGGTAGACATCTAGTTCCTTTAACATTTTTTGATAAACTCAAAGATACTATACATAATGTTGCATTATTTAGCGTAGTTGGGTATGGATTATATAAAATTTACCAAGTAAGTAACTTTCATCTCTATTTCAAATATTACTAACCCCAATTTAATTTGTGTAACAGAAATTCAACAAAATTTCCTATTAAAATCCAGGCTTTTTGCTAATAAAATATATTGAATAATTAGAACATTGAAATTTAACCGGATATTCAACAAGAGTGGAGAATATCAAATCTGTGTTTTTGATATATAGCCTTCTAAATATATTGGAAAATACAAATTATGCATACATGTTTGGAAATATATAGTTTATATTCTAGGTTTACAATTTGAAACCTAGAATAGATTTACTATAGTGACATGAATTTTACTAATTTAAAGTATTGTTTACTACTTTTTTTTAGGAATAGTAATTGAAAGTATTCTTCAGATGTTTATTAGATTAACATATTTTTAATGAAGTTTATGCTGATTTCTTGATGAAACATCGTTTAATATATTGAATCAAAAACACGTAGCTTAGTTTCACAAAATTATATTGTTTCTTATTACTTGAACCAAAGCTACACTCAAACTCTTGAAAATGAGGTAACGCCCAGAAACAATATAATTTGTGTAATTGAACCAAGTCTGTGGAGCAGTGAGAGGAGCAAAAAAGTGGGGCAAGGGAGATCAGAAAAATCACAAACAATACATGCATGAGGGGGTGTAGTGTGAATAATCACGTGTATTTATTTCTCCATTTCACATGCCGTGGCGCTCGCCCTTCTGTCTCTTTAGTTTCTAAATCATTACGGTTAAGATAGTTTAAATTGAAATATCATTTTCTTAAATTGTAATTGCTGTATACCTGCTTATATGGATTATCACAGACTTGGGTACCTAAATTGTAGTTGTTCAGATTGTTAGGTAGAATTAAAATAAACCAAGAATTCAGGAAAGAAAGTATATGTAATTTTGGTATTGCTCTTTATGATTTGTCTCAAACCTCACTGTGTATCATCAGAAGGGAGGGAGGCTTAAATAGTTGCTTAAAACATCATGTGGCTATTTGACGACCCCCAAGTGGTTTTTCTTCAACATAACGTATTTTTATAACAAATCACATAATGTTATTCTTCTTTTTAGAATTATATTGCACCTTACTTATTTGGTAAGAAAAAAAAAAGTATAGATGAATCTTTAGAGGACTTGAATGAAAATTTAAACAATTCTATTGGTGAATTGAAAGGTAGTTTGGAGTCTGTCAAGGTGGAAGTAGACAAAATATGTAAACAATCTGAATGGAAGACTGATCGCGATCTTACAGACATGAAATCAGATATTTCCAAAGTTAAATGTTTATTACTTAGCAGGTAGGCTATTAAATACATCGTGTATTAAATATTATTAACATATAACCAAATAATGAAGTAAACTAACACACACACATATATATATATATATATATATATATATATATATATATATATATATATATATATAGAAGTGAAAATTATTCGCGCTTACCATACACGTACGGACATATTGTATGTGAAGAAATATTTTAAATTTGGAATCGAAATTACACCATAAAAGTTTTCAACCTCGACTGGGATACGAACCCAGGTCTCTCAGGTTTACACCCTGTTGCTCTACCAACCATTATATATATATATATATATATATATATATATATATATATATATATATATATATATATATATATATAATGTTTTCTCCAAAGCAACACAAAAAAACATACCAAATAAAATGAGAAGAGAATAGGTCAAAAATTAATTGAAATTACAATCTATTTGGCATACAGTATGAAAAAAAATTCCTCCAAATTGTATGGTTCACAATTTACAATGAAAGCATATAAATCTTTCTTAATACTAGAGGAAACATTTTTATCCCTGAGCTTTTTAGACAAACTATTATAAAGCTTGATACCCATATATAAAACACCCTTTTCTGTTTGAGCTAGATTATGCCTTGGGTAGTTGTATAGCAAGACTTTTCTGTTATTATTTACATTTCTATATACCTCAAAATAGTGACAATTTTGCAAGAAAAAAACCAAAACTTTATAAATGTAGAGTCGAGCAAAAGTATAAAATTCATTTTTCCTAAAAACTTGTCGACAAGACTCCTTAAACCTAATCCTGATAATTTCTCTCACTGCTTCATGTTAATTTCTTAGACAGATTTGCTATGTGAGTAGTGAATTCAAAATGCTTGTCCAAAAACACTCCTAAGAACTTCTAAGACTTGAGTTATACAAGACCTTTGCTTCCTATTTGAGAGATATGATTTAATTAGTTTTAGTTGAAGTAATATACGGTGAATTACGGGTATCAAAGGCCTTAGTTAGGCCCAAGAAGATTCCCACAGGTTCCTCACCTTTCTCAATAGCTGACAAAACTAACTGAGTTAGCTCAAAAATAGCAGTATCAGTATTTATACCTCTCAAGCCATGTTGCTCAGAGAAAATCTGAAATTTATTGAAAAATTCTAAAACTAAACGATTTGTTAATATTATTTCAAAATTTTTTGTGAAAGTGGTAAGCAAGCTTATTAGTCTGAAATTATTCATATCTTCTACACAGCCATTTTTATGTAGTGATTTTCTTGTAGTGGAACCACTGCAAGAGTTCAGGAAAAACACCCTCTTTAAACGAGTAATTTATAATATATGAAAGAGGTCTTGCAATATATCCTATTGCTGCTCTGATAACCTTGAGTGGTATATGATCATAACAGACGACTTTCTGTTTTTTAAGTGTCTAAGAGTTCAACTATCTCCTTCTCTATCCGCACTGCTTTCATTTCCAATTTGCTCAGGTCTTTATCTCTTATAGCTAGTGTTGTATCGTCGGCATAAAAGGTTGTATGTCACTGTGCATTTGCAGGTAGGTCGTTCAAAAACATACTGAATAAAAGCGGACCGAGTATAGAGCCCTGTGGTGCTCCTTGTTTGATATTAGTCATGGGGCTTACCTGTCCATTATGAACTACAACATGCTTTCTACCACATAAGTAGGTTATGACATACAGTCAAAGGCTTAGGAGAGGTCACAAAATTTAACTGATATCTGGCGGTCTTCCAAGCCATCTAAAATAAAATTATACAGGGACTTAATCTACAGGATAGTGCTTCTATGTTTCCTAAATGCAAAGTGATCTTCTGAAATATACTATTTTTTTCTAGAAACGATTCTAATTGATCTGCAATTGCCATTTCGAGCAACGTTGAGAATATTGGGAGAACTGAAATTGGTCTATAATCATTAGGTTGATCCACATTTCCTTTCTTGAATATTGAGCATATTTTGGCAAATTTCATTCTTTCTGGGAAGATTCCTTGTTCGAGACATGAATTTATGTTTGCCATTGGTTTCACAATTTCGTTAGCTACTCTCTTGGCCAAATTTGCACTGATGTCGTAAATATCCAAAGTTTTTTATTTTTCATTCTTTTAATGTAGCATAATGTTTCATATTCTGAGATTGCCCTCAAGTGAAGAGAGAGTGGCATCTTTATGTCAATTTGCTCTAAATATCTATATGAAACTTTTTATGTGGTTTCTATTTCTTTTGTTATGTTTTGTTCCATGTTTTCCGAAAATTTATTAAAAACCTTTAAAATTTACGGTATTTACCTGCAATTTACGTTGCTTGTTTTTGTGACAGCCGTTTACATATGTTTCAAGCTAAATGACTATGGATGTTGATTGAAAAAAAAAAAGAACACAGAACAAAAAAAATTCCTCACGTGGAATTTTGTGTTGTTTTGTTCTGTATATAATATATGCCTTCACCGTGGCTCGAACCTTAATACTACCGCAACTTAGTTGGGTGTTCTCCCAACTAAGCCACGGAGGCTGGCTGCCATAGATATGTTGATAATACTTCAGTGTTTTAGTGCAGCTATCAGTCAGATAAATATAAATTTAACTTATTCTCTGCATAATAAATAACGCATCGAATTCACTACTGAAATTCAAAAATAATTGAATAAATCAATATTTTGACACATTCAACACACACAGCACACAAAATTCCTGTTTTCAACAGTTATATTAGTTTTTTTTAACAGTTTTTGTGGTATTAATTATAGACTTCTGAATATACCTGTGTCAAAAATTAATTCCAAAGAAGAATGGCAAAAATTAAGGAAATAGCTGTAAACAGTTACCAGTCATCAATATTTAATAACATTTTCATATATCACAGTGATAAAGAGCCAAAACATTCTGAAAAATAATTAGACAATTTCTTTCAAAATATAATCACAACATATCTTTTCTAACAAACAACTGTATTAAACAACAAATTAATTTCGAATATTGGATAAACTCATCCATTACTTTGTGATAATTCAGACAAAAATGCACTTTACCCCTATATTTATTATATAGCGAATGCAGTTTCGTAATACTACATTTTCAAGCACATTAATTAGCATTTATTTTAATAATTTTTATATCTGAAATAAAGGAGCATAAAAGTGGTTTTAAAAAGAATAAAAGCAATTCAGATAACACCAATCATGTATTAAGGCAAAGTCATTTGTTGAGTCCAGAATATGAAATCTTGCATCATTAAAACAAAACTTAACAGTTATTTTTGTGAGAAACGGCCGAAATAACAGGTATAAGAATTCCAGAAAGTTGCTGAATGACCAGCTAAAGGTAAACACTTCTTTATTACTAATTTTAATCTAATGATCCTAATTGAATATTCCAATAATTATTTAAAATTACAGTTTAGGTTGTAACACTGAAATTTTAATTAATGTAAATTTCTCAGTATAATTATGGTTATCAAAATATTTTGACGGTCCAAAGAAGCAATCGTAATGATTAGGTGTAGAGTAGTGTTGATTGAGTAGAGTAGATGATGAGTAGTGGTCACAATTTTCAAATAAATGTGTGTGTGTGAATATAGAACACAGTGTTTTCTTTGCCATTTGTTTGTGAAAAAAATTTGTAAATAAAAAATAGAAAGTAAATCTAGAAAACAGTGTTTTCTTTTGCTATTGCTCTGTTCAGTAGTTTTAGTGTTCAGTAGTTCGGTTCATTTGAAGATGACTATATATATTTTTTTTTATCATACTTTCATTCTTGTATCATTTCAGTTTAATGGTTTGACATGATTATGAGTTATAAAAATCTTATATAACTGAATTCAATAAAAATTATGAAATTATGTATGATTAATTTTAAATATATATGCATCAAAATTACGTGAATATTTTCTAACAGGAAACAATTTCCAAATGTCTCCAATAGTCCAGTAGTACCTCCCTCCATTCCTGCATGGCAAATGTCGAGCATGGATGATGCTGATGCAGATCGCAAAACTGAGGAATTAGAGGAAATTGGATCAGGCAGCGGATCGTCTGAACCTGAACATTGTACCAAAACTAGCGATTCCAGCCTTGAAATAATGTAAGTTATAAATAGTGATGGTTACAATTTGATTCGTCTGAGCATAGAGAATATGGTTATCCAGTACTTTTGGGCAAAGTATTAACACTGCGTAGGGCGCGGCTAGGATTCGAGAAATCAGAGCGCGGTAACCCTGATATGCTCACATTGAATATTATTTATTTATTTTATTTTTCAATGTTCAATTAGGTTGAAACACTGTATTTAGTCTTTTTAATAATGAAAGAAATGAGGAAAATAATAAAAATGAAAAATATATCGATAGCGTAAATTTTATTCAAAATTAAACATACATGTTATTCTCCAGTATTCGTTACAGAAGTTAAGCTAAGGGAATACCATTATGTTTTATAATAGCTGGTAGAGCTCTTCTATACTTTTTCACTGTACCCACGTAAAAACTTTTGTGCTTTCTCTTCACTAATTCATTGATTAGTGAAAAATCAGAGAACCAATTATCTCAAACAATATTACGATCAGTTCCAAATACAGGTCCTGCCATTTTCATATTAATATCACTCTGCTTATTGCTCAACTGTTACTGACCATTTGGTTGCTTCTATAAGCAAAGCACTAAATTTAGGGTGTAAATCATTACCTAATCTAAGAAAGCAAAAATCTTCATGCCATACTTGTTCGGCTTCGATGGTATATATTGTCTCTGAAATGCAGCATTTCGTCGATTGTGAAATTTTCGCAAGAATGTAGCACTCCTGGCAGTTTTTGACACAAATGTCAAAAACATCACTAACTGTTCTTTATAGAAAAAAGTTATAAATGCTTATTGGTTTTGTAACGTATACGAGCGCGGTGAGACTGAGAGAAGATATGGTGAATAACTAGTCTTCTTGATGACCGATAAGGTATTGACTTAGGGACTAAAATCACCTGGAAAAGTTAGACGACTATTGGGCCGGATGCTTCATTACGCAGGGTTAAATGTACTCATTAAAAGCCAACAATTCAAAGTTCAATTGTATTTAATAATTTATAAGGAATTAACCCAAGTGGTTTCAACTATATAATACTTTTCTAACAAATTCACAAAATTTTGTGTGAGAAATTTTTCAACATCTTAATTCATTAATGCCAAATTTACATTGAAATTTTATGAATGCTACAAAGACTTTAGATTTACCGCACTGTGTAGTTTGACCATACGCTACGCTTTCTTTTAATTTTTTACATTTAATACTTTCATTATTCCATCTTAGTTTTACATGATTAAATTTTGTATCATGTTTTTTCAGATTAACTCCAAAGGAATGCGAGCAAGAATCTTACAACAAAAATTCTGAAGATAAAAAATGATGAACATTTATTGAAATGAAAATTATTTTGAATTTATAGTATTACATTGTAATACGTTTATTACACATTGTAATACATGTTTATTTCGAAATATTTAGCTTATATGAATTTAATCTTTTTTTGTTCATTATTATAGGTAAATAATAAATTTATGAAGGAGGTACGTTTCCTAATATAACCCAGAATGTCAATTTAAAAAATTTTCATTAAAATTCCACTTATTATTGTTACAAATTTAAGTGCATCCTATAATATGATATGGGAAATGCACATTCAATTCATTTTGTATACTTGAGTTCAAAACAAAGTAGAAAATATAATTTTGTTTTTACACTTTATTGAGATACTCTCATACAATAGGATTGGACTACTCTAGGAATAATAATGAGTAATTTTCCAATTTATACAAAAATAATGCAATATCTTTGAGAAAATCTGCTGGAATAGAATAAAATTAAACAGTAAATAATATTCGATTAAATAGTTGAAGAAAGAAAAACATTGAATTAGAATTAAAAGATGTTCCTAATTCCCAGACTTACAATAAAAGAAGTGAAATATTTCTTATATCTACTAGGACTGAAATGGAAAGTCATATATTGTCAATAAAAGTTATTAATGTACAAAACTTTAGTCACAAGACAACTCATGAATTAATTTTTGATGTAATGCATTGACAATGATATACAATTATTCAATATTCCCATACAAATATACTTACTACTTACTGACAGATAATTTCCTGCAAAACAATTATTTAAAAGTAACACAAAATTGCAACAAGACATCTTTGTGTATTAATTAAAACAAATAATGTAAATTTTACTCAATGTGCCATTTTCAAATTACATTCTAGAGAATAATTTTATAGTTACCTTACATACAGCATTAAATATATAAATCGAGTATTAACTTTGCAGTTACTATACTAATCCACATTTATTTTACAAATAAGCTTATACACATTTTGAGAACATCAACTTTCTAATTGTACATTAAATTCATGGTTCAACAAATATTCAAGCAGAGAATGAAACGTCGCCCAGTCAGTAAAAATTTTATTTCATTGCCATATTATTTTATTCGTAAAAACAAAGATATGAATTGATCTACATAAATGATAATAGACCTTTAATTTCAGATCAAACATCTATTCACTAAGCAAATTGAAGACGGGCAGTTGTTTGTTTTATTAACAAATAGTTCCATATATTATTTTAGTTCTTGAATTTTGTTCATATTATTCTAACATCTTGTTTCGTACAAACCAGACCTTCCGATATATCTCACCCATTTTATTACATCATGATCTGAATAATTGAGTTTTGGCTCAAATACTTTGAGATATCTTACTTTAAAACCAGATGGAGCAAATGGTACTTCAAAGTTCATGGAAATTGGGGGACGCGTCCATTTTTTCTTGGTATCCGTTTCCAAGAGTTCAATTTCAGCAGAAAGTTGTGTTTCCTTCATGCCTGCCATCCTCTTTATCCTAAAAATTTTTATTTGACATTGAATCTATTGCATCACTGAAAATGATTATTTATCACACAGTAATTTGTGTGATAAATACCGAAATTAAATAATACAAAAATACAGAGAATTTTATTATTTGACATAATATTTATATATGTTCAGAACTTTTTGAGGAAATATATTACTAATTTAAAAAATTGAGTTTCATGAAATATACAAGTAATATATTTATTTAATTATACTTACTTCCAAACAATTGCATTTTCAGAAGCCTTATATTTTGCCTTTCCTTTGAGACAAATCAATTGCACTCCAGACGTATTTAAGGGGGTAGGAATTTTCACTTCAATTTTCTGACCAAGTAATGATGGTTTAAAATTGCTTTTCAATACACATTTTACTTCCATTTTTGTGCGTCCAACTTCTCTTACAAGAGGTATTACCCTGAAAGGAAGTGATATGTCCTTGGTTGTTCGATACCTGAAAGATTGTCATTATCACTTTCCAATTTTCACTAAAAACTGTGTGGAACTCGGGGACTGCCTCAGTAAAGCTATTGCAGCATTCTTTATCAACTTATTATTATTTATTTACATTTTATTTATGCAGTACTTTTTTTCTTCAATATTAATTCAAGTTTTTTCTTTAATATTAATTCAAGTTACACTTTTTGAGCATGGTGACCAATAAGAAAACAAATTTCTTTCGTTTATTGAATAAATGAGAAGTTAATATTGTTTAAAATATTTTTATTATCTTACAATTCATGCAGGTTATTCAGGAATGTTTAGCATTGAAACTATAGGTTTTATGGTAACTGAAATAAGAAACATAAGTTTGAGACTTAATATCCTCTAAATATCTGGAAAATACCGCGTCAATGAAGGTCCCATATTTTGTTGTGGATTCTTGTGCATCATTATTCATTTTCAAATTCAATTTTTCCAAAAGAAAAGTTGTCAACCGCTCTGATTTTTTATCAGCGAAGTTGATGTTGAAACCGCCAGCCAAGATAAGTGGAAATTTATTTTGTACCAATCCATTTGGTACAAATCCATTTGTACCAATTATTTTCGAACCTTTTTCAGTATACTCCAGTAAAGTGTCATGAATAAAATTCACTACACCTTGCCCAATTTTGGATTTGGAGAAATGTAAATTGCTACCATGACTTTATGTAGGCCATTTCAAAGTTTGCATAAGCACGCACAAATATCTTCCAACAAACGAGCGCCTAATATTAACATCGCTAACGTGTGTAATATTTATTTCAATATTCGGAGTCTTAATATTAATAACATTATTATTATTTTGGTAAATAGCTACCCCATCTTTTGGAACAGTATCTCGTTTGAATTGAACAATACAATTGAATTTGAAAGTTTTGGATTGAAATCCGATTGAAATTAGCTATTTCAATCGGATTATCATGCGCCATGCAGGTTTCGGTAAAAAGTAACACATTTGTCTGTCTCGTAACTGAATCTTGTAAATCGTATTCATGCGGGAGTGTGGCATTAAAAAGATACGATAGATACCTATACACCTATATACTTTCTCACAAACAGCTGCTTACGTATTTGTACAATTTCGGAGCAGCTCGTCTCGATCCGTGCGAGCTTCGTACAGTCGTACCATATATCTACATGTGAAGCGAACGCTCGACCGAGCTACATGGTAGGAGTAGTAGGGGGTGTTAGGTTTTATTTTCATTACGTAATTTCTTGATTGAGTCTCCAAGCTCAAAGCCCGCGATAAAAGCTATGCAATAGCTTAAAAACCTTTCTAACATAAAAATTTTATTGAAAATTATGGCAATTTGTAACAAAAAAGGAAATTTAGTTGTATGCAAAATATTAATATACTCCCAAAATTAATAAAATGAGCATGTTGTCTTACCTCATCAACTCAAATTCTCCATCTGGTGGAATAAAACTGATAGAATGCTCAGTTTCAAACTTACTCAGCTTGACACACTGGTGGAACTGACAATCATCAATTACAACAACTGGTTTACCAGAACGTGTGGTTTCTGTATCACTTGTAGAACCCAATGTACCTTTTCCTTTAGCCTCCATTACAATTTTATCATTTATACCGAATTTACATTCTGGCATTCCAGAAAGATAAGATTTCATAACAACTTTTCCAGCTACATGAGCAGATAAAACTTGTCCTTAAAAGAAAAAATCAAAAGTTATGAATGTGTGTACAATTACAAGTGCACATATTTTGCTGAAACACTTTTGTGGTGTGCATAGCCATAGCTAGTATACACATTTAAATGAACATAAAATTTAAATTAGAAATTCTATATCATTAACACAATTAAAAACACAGAAAATGTTTTTATGTCATTTTCATATTCAATGGAAATTGATTTTGTTTATTTATGTTTTTCTTATACTGTAGAATTTTAAGACTTATAAATTTTGAATTATGTAAATGATGGTTTATGTCAAATTTATTAAAACTACTTCATATAATACTAGAGAGTTTAACTCACATGAATTTCAATATTGATGAAATATCTTTAAAACTTTTAAGATTAAGGGTGCCATAATAATTACTCACCTTGTGGTGACATCAGCAAGTTGACATATTCTAACACATCTAAAAACAATTCATTTCTTCTGTACTTTATGCCTTCTCGCCTCCAACCAATCTGTCCAGTAACTTGGGATGTTATTTGAGCTTGTTCTTCTTTAGTAGCCGATTTTATACCCTGTTGTGTAATGAAGGTTTTCAATACTCCAGTATCAGTATTTTGAGGATATCCAAAATCAAGAATTTCATCAAGAAGCTCATAAATGAGAACAAAATTATTCTTAATGTTTTCTTCAGAAATTTTGCCAAAATAGGATTGCATAACATCTATTATTTTAAGGAGAAACTCAAACACCATTGCAGCATTCACATTTTGTTTAGTTACAGCTGCGATCCATATATTTGCTCTCTGCAATTTTAATCATATTGGAATGAAAATGTTGCAAAACACTTTGAATACTCACTTTAATGTGAAAGAAAGATGTACGTGCAATGTTTGTGACAGGTGTGCGCACTTGCTGTCTTGCATGAATAACATTAACGCGAAATGCATCTACTGCATTTCGTCCAATATCATCTCTATAAACTCGAGAAATTAATACTTCACCCTTGTGATTGTATACAAATAATCCACCAATCATGGTGATATATGTTCAGTTGTAATCCTGAAAAAGTCCAACCGAGAAAATATAGTAAAGTATCGTCAATTAATTGTGCAACTCCCCCAAAACTTAGAAATACTATTTGCATAGTATTCAATTTACTATTATACTATTTACTTATATATCATTTTTTTACCCCAATAAACTTAAGTATACCAAACTTTCAATATATTTTCTATATCTATTTTAACAACAAATCAAAAATAAGATTTTCTGAGAAGAATCGATCGTCCGTATACCCAGTCCTGTTTTTGAATTGAAAGAGTACTTACGATTTTTAGCGAGATATAATTTTGCACATTAGGTGGTAGTATTTCGTTATTTCAAAGTTTAACTATTAAAAAGGGTTACCTTAAATTATATCGTGAAGGTACTTCCACAGAAATCCACTCATTTAACTGCCATATCAAAATCTATCCACCCACTTTTTGGCCGAGATATAACATGCTCAATAAATGCCAAATGGATATTTAGAAATCTTCTTCTTCAATTTTTGACGTCTATTGAAAATTTCACACGTCACGGCAATCACTTTCTGCAACAGAATATAAACCTCATAAATTTTAAGTATCTTTATAGCACAATGTGTAATTCGAAATTAAGAAACCTAGACAGATACCTATTGTTACATTTCAGATTCAAAGCACGCGTTGTATTCATCTTAATTCAAAATAGCGAAGCATTAATTAAAAGCGTAATAATACTACTCGCACTTCAAGACTTTATCGAATCAATAGGATTACAGTTAAACGGAAGTCGAATTGTCAAATTTCAAAATTGATTGAAAAGATATTTTATTATGACTTTATGCAATACTAGCTGACTCGGCGAACTTTGTACGCCCAGTTATTTTTCTCTGAATATTTTTCAAAAGGCCGGAAAGACATGTTCTACTTTTTGTGCTGCACTATCTTGTTTTTTATATTTATCCCGTGTGAAATCAGGCGAATTATCAGAAAATTCCTATATTAACACGTTTGATGTATTGAAAGTTATTAACCTGTCCGTTCTATAGTTGGATATCATTAATAATATGAAATATTTGCTGGATATAAGTCAAAAATGTTCAGAATTTAGTCTATTCCCGGAAACCATTGAATATAGTGCCTCTGGTGGCTGTACCAGTAGCGTCCATTTGAATTGACTCTTCGCGCAATATTTTGTCGCATCATTGGTTGTATTTTCTAATGAATAACAATGAAACTTTGACTTGCAATATTGACACACAACGTTCATTGGTCCAATAGCAACGATTTTCTGTGAACTGTAATCTACTTCAACGTTATAATTGAATGCAGGTCGATAGGAGTTAAACGCAACCTTTTCATATTGTTAATTTCGATTCCATTCAACTTGATTTCGAGCTTCGCGCTGCTCGTCAGTTTGACTTGCTCTTTTATATCTTTGTGCATTGCGAGTTCTGCGACTTGAGTTTGTACATCTAATAGCTATCATTTTTAAAAACGAAATTTCAACTGAGAATTGAAGAAAACTATTTATTCTTCTTTATAATCAAAAATACCACGTGCTATTTTAGTAACGTTTATGTTAGTCTCACCAACATTTTATATTAAATTGAAGTTTTAATATTAGTCGTGGTAGCTCTGAACTAACCGTGATGTGTGATAAGAAATTCAGTTTTTTTAAATCCTCTTTTTGAGAATTAATAATTATTTCTTACTTATATTATTAATTTTCTAATTTTATACGCAATTTTCCAAATTTTTTTCCTGACAATAACAAATACAACAAAAAAAGGTGAAATCAGTCCATCCGTTCACGCGTGATGGCGTGACCAAGGGAAATAGTTATTCATTTTTATATTAGATATTACAGTTATTATTATTTTATAATAATAATAACTGTAATATCTATTAACTATCAGTTAATAATTATATTATTAATAGTTATTATTTTTATATTACAGATAAATTAGAAATAATATCATATTATATGGTAGTTAAGTATTCTTAAATAAGTATCCTTGAATTTTCAAATTTTCAGCGCAATTTTTAAAATCATAAGATTTTCATCATTTAGAAATCATTTTTTCTTTCATGAGAACCTTCTCCTGACAATAACAAACCCAACAAAAAAAATAGTGATTGGTTAGACAACAGTGATATGAACTTTATTGAATAGTAATTAAGTTCAAATTGACTCTACATTTCAGTTAGAAAACGTTTTAATGGGAAAAAGAAAAGGGCTGTTTTTAGGGTTTTCCCGGCCATTTTTCGAATTCTTCTGGCCGTAAAAACCATCTTTGGGCTTCAACGAACAATTAAAAAAAAGAATTGGCAAAATTGGTCCATTCATTGTTGAGTTATGCGCTTACCAACACATTTTGCGATTCATTTTTATATTATAGATTACAACTTACCACAATTGATATAATTAATCTTACTCAATACTTTATTTTTTAATTATGTTTTAATCAACAAGTGCCTAACCCGTATGCTAGTATTTTACTCTAATGTATGGAAAAGCGTAGAGTAACCACAATCTTGGAAATTTATTACTTCGTTCTCAGCAGTTGAGAGACAAATAATGAGGAAGTAAGAGAAAAAATTGTATAATTTTTTAAAAAGTAATGTAATTTTCTTTAATAAAAGTGATATACATTAAAAAGGTTCAGTAGCCGAACAGTTTAGAGATACCTATTTTATCGCCTCACTGATGCTGGTGGTCTGGTGTTCTTGGGCATCCGTTCGGAATCAGCTTTAAGCTGTAGTTCCAAACTATCAAAAACCTATGTAGGTCTTTGACCTTCGCTCTCTGAACTATCTGAACTATAATAATATTAAATAAATAATTTAAATATGTTACCTAGGATACCTGCTACGAAAGTTAATGCTAGTCAGACCGATCACTTTTTTTCAGACTCTTATAATTATTGTGTCGATTACTTTTAGATTGAGATAGCTTTTAACTTATATCAAATCCGTAGTCAAAATGTAACCATAGTTCTGAATTATTGACTAATTGATATTCACAACCTAAATATTTGACCGATCGGGATTACAGTTTCTAAGATATAGACATAAACAAGTACAAACTAATTTGGTTCAAAAAACAATAGCAACATTGTGGAGTGAACGTAGTATTCAAATTGTAAATTTTTATGAGCTTTGAAACGGGAGAAAATTATGAACAAAGAACTGCCAGTGAAGTAACATTGTGGAGTGAAGGTAGTATTTAAATTGTAAATTTTTATAATGAGCTTTGAAACGGAAAAAAATTATGAACCAACAACTGCCAGTGACGTTGATCTGCTAGAAATTCAAAATACACTTAGAGGAGACACAATTGGAAACACAGTGTATACGCAGAGATTTGTTTTGAAAACTCTTTTGAAATTGAAAGATTTAGAATGGAATGAGGAGCTAGAAGATGACCTCTGTTTTTTATGGGATAGTACTCTGGAGAAAGAAGTATGTAATTATTTAATGGAAATCAACTTTCCATCGATAGCTTGCAGCGTCATATTAGAATATAACTCTAGTGAATATGTAAGACTTCTCGAAATATTAGTTGGAATTATGGCAAATATCAATATTGCAAAATGTGAAAAACCCTTTAATAATAATGAGGTCGATACTATTGTGAATTTGTTGTTATCAGATGATTCACTAGTCCTTATTCAAGTTATGAGATTTATTATTACTGTTTCAGAAAATTCTGAGGATTTGAATTTTTTAAAAGGTGAAAAAGGAGAAGATGTTAAACAAATTATCAATTTTATTCTCACAAGCTCTGTTAATTTTGAGCTGGTTCAAAAAACAATGGAAGCTATTGCTAAACTTACTGAGAATATAAAAGTTAAATTATTTTTTGAAGGACAACAGCTGGTTACAATAGTGAATGCCTGTATGAGGTCCATAACTGATGATGAAGAAAATGATTTTGAATTATTTTCAACTGCTCAAAGAACTAGTGTGAAACATTTGATACAATATGTTTTAAATTTTTGTATTTATATTAACCAGGAAGATTATAGAATGAAAAATGAAGCTTGTTCAAATAGTTATCAACAGATCTTTATAAAATTGTGTGCATGGTATTCTATTCAAGAAAATTTATTACCGATTACTGAAGAAGTGAAATTTTATTTTGAAGCATCTTACTATATAATTTCTACTTATGAAGTAGAATATAATGAGAATATTTTTAAGCATCTACTTTCAATTTTAAACATTTTGATAGATAATGAATGTGAGGAAATACAAGAATTTGTTGAACTTTGTTGTTATTTCATAAATAAAGGATGCTTAGAACAGATAATACAAACATTTGGATCTATATTCAGTTCTGCAGACACAAAAAAGATTTGTGGATATTTAGAGAAACAGGAATTAAGCAATGTTGAATTAAGTTTAGATAAACTGAAAAAAATATATGTAACCGAATGATCCAATTTTCTTAATGTTTCTCAATAAAAAATATTTTTAAATGTGTTTTGAATTATTTATATGAAAAATAAGAAGCAATTAAAACGATTAAATATTACAGTTTAGTGAAGCTAAAACAAAAAATGTAACAGTACTGTCTAAGTCAGGGGTTCCCAAAGAGGTGGGCGCGCCCCCCAAAGGGGGCGTGAAGATATGTCAGGGGGGGCGTGATCACAAGACCAATTAAAAATAAAAATTTCTTAATAAATAAAATCGGAAGTGACTGGAATTCATTGTTTTATACATCGTCAAGCTTTGGCAGTCAAAACGCTTCCAAACGAACTCAATGCTGTCCTAAAACATTGTATAAAGGCGGTATGACATGAAGTGAATTCAGGTTATAAATATTGTCAGAAATTCAGGGAGAATGGTTGAACGAATTTTATAACGAATTTGATCAACAATTAATTTGGTAGTGTCACAGTAGTATTACACGATGTCATAATTATTGTTCTATTTCTTCTCTGACGCATGCGCATTACGCACTTTCAATAGAAAAAGACTAATTCTAGGTTACATCAGAGTGAAAAGAATCATAATAATGTCGTTTCTCATAATAGACAGACAGTAACTACTATTTTGGGAAATGGATAATACAAGTAGAAAATATATGTTGATGATAGCTGCATGCGTAGGATGTATTATGATTTTACATCATTGTGGAAAAAATCTAAAGTTAATAGAAAAAACAGACGGACGTGGGCGCGGAAGTGGCTGCAGAAAAGAGATGAGGGAAGAGGGTTGTCAAGTATGCTGAATAACGAATTACTGAATGATGATCCACAAGCTTACCGTAATTTCCTAAGAATGAGCAATACTCAATTTGAGTATATACTCCAACAGATTGAGAAAAGTATATCAAAACAAGATACCAATATGCGGCAATGTGTAACTGCTAGAACAAAGTAAATTCAAATACATGAGGCTTCTCTCAGCATTAATATAATTATTTATTTTCAGGTTAGAAATAACATTGAGATATTTGGCAAGTGGTGATAGTTATAGATCCTTAATGTACTCGATGAGAGTTCATGAAAGTACCATTTCCAAATTTCTTCCAATAGTTTGTAAATCAATAATTGAAAAATTGAGGCCAATTTACCTGAAGGTAATTACAAATACTAGATAATTGTACAGCTCGATTAATTAAAAATTATAATTATATAGACTCCAAATACAAAAGAACAGTGGAAAGCAACTGCAGACAAGTTCAATGAACTTTGGAACTTTCCCAATTGTCTAGGTGCATTGGATGGCAGACATATTACCTTTAGAGCACCAATTTCAGATGGTTCCTTCTACTATAATTATAAAGGTTCGAACAGTATTGTTCTTCTAGCACTTGTGAACGCAAATTATATATTCACCTATGTAAACATTGGTGTTAATGGTAGAATAAGTGATGGTGGAGTATTCTCAAGGAGCAATTTATGTAATGGAATGAAAAGTAACTTATTGAACTTCCCAGAAACTGTTGAGTTACCTGGTACCACAGAAAAAGTCCCTTATGTCATAGTTGCTGATGACGCTTTTCCATTGCTGACAAATCTAATGAAACCCTACCCAGAGCGTGATCTCACACATGACTGCAGAATTTTCAATTATCGACTATCAAGAGCTAGGAGAATTGTCAAAAATGCTTTCGGAATTTTAGCTAATCGTTTTAGAGTACTTTTGAATCCAATCAATTTAAATGTTGAGGTTGAACTAATAACATTAACTTGTATTATAATACATAATTTTTTAGCTACTGAGAATGTAAGATACACAGATATAAATGAGCCATTGGAGCAACTTGCAAGATTGAGTCGTCAGGGGGGCAACAGGTCATCACCTGCAGCAAGAAATGTAAGGGATACTTACAAGCAGTATTTCAACTCTCCGCAAGGCATTGTCGATTGGCAGGAAAATTCAATTCGTATGTTCAATCACTAATTTATCGAGTTATTTTCATTTAACTTCTGAAACAACAGATGATCATCAAGTAGAAGATTTCAGAGCTATAGAAAATTCACCTGTATTGTACTATTTGAATTTTAAAATTAATTGCATTTGTATTATGTTGAAGTTAATCTCTGAGCACAAATAAAAATTCATTTATGAAAATTTACTTGAATCAACCCAAAAATTTCCATTTTAAATTGTTCTTTTAGGAGAATAAATGAAATATTAAAAACACAAAAAAAATTAATAATATAATCAAAGCAAAAACTTCCTCCAGTAACAAAATAACAAACTCGTGATTTATTTGAAAGATTCATTATTAGGAATGACTTCCATATCTTAAATAATAATTGAAAACAAATAAAATATGATTATCACAAAAAACCTTAAATAACAAAGTAACTATTTTAATAGTCATGATCTTCAAAACTCCTGTCAACATTGTTGCTCGTTTTGATTCCTTCAAATATCATGATAATAAGTTTTTCTTCTACTTGTAAACGAATATCACGCCTTTTTATTTGTTTCAGTCTTGATACTAAATATGAAGCCAATGTTTCGTCTTCATCCCTAATGTTTTTATTTGAGCCATCCTTGTCTTCAGTTCCACTTAAGCTTTTGGAAATATTTTCTAGTGCACGGAAGCCATTTGAACAATCTTGTCATTCTGCTGGTTTACTTGCTCATTTTTAAGGTCTACTATTTTCTTTTTTTTTTTTTGGTCTATGGATTGATACCTCAGAATATTTCGAATCATCTGAGCAAAGAATGCCTTCGGAAGATACAACAAATTCTTGTTCTACATTTTCTATACAATCTTCAGTATTGACAGTTTCATCAAGTAGATTACAAGATTGATTTGATTCAGCTATTAAATCAAAAGAATTTCTCGCTTCAATATGATCAAGGAGAAAGAAGAAATAATTGAAATACCAAATGGTTGGAGTATATATCTACAAAATACAAAAAGACCATTTCATTATAAAGTAAACACGAAACCCAATGTACTCACATCTTTGGTTGCCATTCCGCTTCTTTGACTATCTGTATATTTTTTGTACTCCGTTATAAAATTTGATTTCAATGCTTGAAATTTTGATTTTATTTCACTAATGTTCACTTCAGGTCTAATTTTCTTCAATATACTTTGGATTTCCTCTAAAGCTTTTTGCCTAGCGTGCCTGTTCTTAAAAAGTTTGGATTTCACAGCATATAGGCACTCATGTTTTTGATACTCTTCAATGAGTATGATAACTTGGTCTTTTGACCAAGACATCTTACCTCTAATTCAGTTTGTTTGTCAAATCTTTTATAATTTACAGGTTATTTTCCGAATGCCGTTGACATGTGAATGGTGGAGGGAATCAAACATTCGATTTTGTTCTACTGCGCATAATTTTGGCCATAAACTCTAATATTTTCATGATTCAATAGAACCAGTTCTAGAAAATTTTCTGTGGACTGAAATATTTCATGAAATCTTACGGAAGCGTGTATGACACGACTGAATGCAGTTGATATGAAATTTTTGAAAGAATTCTTCCTCCAATTCTTTCCCGTGTCACACAACCTTAAAAGTTGTAAATTACATAAAAAAACAGCGCATTAAAGGGGGTGTTCCGTAATATCCACCAGTGTACTGGCCAGTACTGATGACGTCAGAAATAGACGCCATACTGGTGAATCGTTCCGAAATATACGGCCACTGCGTAACGTCATTTACATGTAATGTTAATTATAATTCATTTAGTCTTGAATGACAAAAACATCTAAAACCCGCCAAAATCGTATTCCAACCTATTCTTAGTATTTGAGTAAATTGATTAATTATCATTCAATGTTACATTAACACTGTCATGCCCGTTTCACCAGTACAATATGGCGTCTATTTATGACGTCATGAGCACTGGCCAGTATACTGGTGAATATTACGGAACACACTCAAATACTCTTAATGCATTAGACTGTTTAAAACGCTTTGTGAGGATTTAGGATGTGACACAAATGTGTTTACAAATGTGACCACTAAACCATAGATTATTTGAGCTCCGAGATGAAGTCTCTTATCTTTCTTAGAAAATATGAAACAAAATGAGCTAAGCATAGAATTCAAGAAAACAAGTGCACAGGTGTCGTTGGCTTGTCAGACTTCTTTGACTCATTGAACAACCTTAACTTAAAACTGCAGGTGGATAATGAAATATAGTAACTCATCGTGATGCCATCAAGATGTACATTGAAACATTGCAGCTTTGGAGACGAAAAATATCAGTAAACCCCTGCAATTATTCAAATTTTGCCAAAATAATGTCAATCTCGAATTAGCCACAGTTCAAGGAGGTTTTTGAAGGATCCTAAAGGAAAAGCCTAATATTAAACCATTTTGAGAACCTCACTGAAGAGTTCAGGAAATATTTGCAGACACTTGTGACGACGGTATTAACAGACTATCAACAGACCCATTCAATATCAATATCAACTCTCTGCCAGAAGCGCTGCAAGAAGAGAGTTTTGGAGATAAAACATGATTCCTCTGCCAAGTACGACTTTGACAAAATGGACAAGTCATCATTTTGGACCAAATATTTCAAAGTGTACCCTCGTGTATAACAGGCAGCTATTCGATTATATCTGCCTTTTTCGAGTGCCTACTTGTGTGAAAAGGCTTTTTCAACCGTCGTTGCAATTAAAACTAAGTTCAGAAACAAGCTTGATGTTGCCGGTGACTTACGTTGTGCCCTTACTAAAACACTACCAAGAATAGGTTTACTAGTGAAGAAAATGCAAGCCCACTCATCTCACTAGTTTACTAGTTTTTTATGTTCTTTTTGTCTATGATTTTCTCTAACAGTATGTTTTTAAATTGACTCTTCAGATGTTGTCCTTTGTGTTACTAAAAATACATGTTTTGTTTTCAATTTAATTCTTGTTTTTTTTTCACATGCCCATAAAATATACTGTGAAGGGGGGCGTGGATGGTTTCCATTTTAACAGGAGGGGGCGTAGGAAAAAAGTTTGGGAACCCCTGGTCTAAGTAATAGTTGACAAAGGGGGATCTTTCATTTTTTGTTCAATTATTAATTGAAAGAATTTTACTGAAAATACTTTGGCTGGACCTTCCACTATTAGGAAAAATAATTACTTTCAGCCAATATATTGAAATGTTAGTAATTTTTTAATCACAATCACTTGGTGGATTTCGAATAATTCAATGATAGTTAAACATAAATAAATATCAATGCCAGACTATTGAAAGATGCATCCTATTAAGAAAAAGCACTAAAATTATTGGACATAAATCTCTTAAAATTATGTCATCTGATACTTAGTTAACTTGTAGAGTAGGCATATTCAGAGGGTTGAGACAATGATAGTGATAGGACATTAACTACAGTTTTAGGAAACTGCGATAATTAGCGCATCAGTCACAGCCTAACTCTACTTACTACTTACGTAAATAGAGTTAGGCTGTGCATCAGTGTATCTTTAGACTTTATCTTTTTTTTCCCCTTCAAAACATAGAATCTGCTCAAAATGTTGTGAATATGTCCTTGATTATTAGCCAATTACGGAATTTAATTCTTGAGGTTTATAATGTCGAATAGTAGCTTATGTAACAAGAGTCGCAAGAGTTGTTTTTCCGACGATAGACAAGTTTCAAAGACGATAGGCAGGATCAGAATTTTGCCAGTCTGAAAAAAACCCATGAACTCATTTTGTAAGCATCTGAAGAAGTCGTTTGTAACGACGAAACGCGTCATGCTATGTAGTCAATAAAGTGTAAATCATAAGTTCAAGTGTTTTAATTTGAGTTTATATCCTATTATAATGGATTTACATCAAGTAAACGCAAACACTATTAAATAAAAAAAAATCGGTAATATTTGTTTTATACTGAAATTGTCTGATTCCAATTGGATCAAAACGCATAGAAATTGGCAGAGTCTGGGCAGGATAAATGAATGTTCGTTCCTTTACAGTCCGAAGTAAACAAAAACTACTCTTACATAACAGAACACTTTCAATCTGAGTGAGATCAGCTTCCCTTCGGAAATATGCATTTAGTCTGAAATTGTCGGATTTGCAGAATGCATTGATAGTTCTTCATCTAGAAAAATTTATTATACATCAATTGAATGCGACTTTTACATCAGATCTTGGATAATGTAAAAAGTTAAGATTTTGTATACTGCAGTTTTATTATAAATATTCTGGTCATCGAAAATATTTAATTTTTCTGTCCTCCGTACTTCAATTGACAGCAAACAATGTCATATAAAAGTTATCGCAGAATGACATGCATAAGGCAAAATAATCATAGTTTTTCATTTATGAAAGATGAAAATTGAAAGAAACTTGTAGCACAGCCTAACTATACTTACGTAAAGACAAGACTCTACTCTACGTAAGTAGAGTTAGTCTGTGCTTGTAGTGTATTCTTTTTATTTGTAAATCTCTTAAAATGAAACACACTTTAAAATTTGAATTTAACTGTTTAAGAACCAATATTCAGTTTTCATAAAAAAATATATGATTCATTTTCAAATTTCTAAAAGCATATTTCAATATCCTTCATTATTATGCAATATTATTTATATATCTTTTGAGATGAAACATAAACTTTAAGATTTCAATTTGAATTTCATCGTTTAAGAACCAATATGCAGTTTTTTTTTAAAAATATGATTCATTTTTAAATTTCTAAAAGCATATTACAATATAATAATCTCCTTCAGTTTTTGAATAACTTATTGCCGTATAATTGTTATATAAAACAATATAGTCTGCAAATTAGTATTTCCGTATAATTTCCTGAATTATATAATCATAGTTTTACTCATTTATTTCAAAGTTTTGAATAAGGATATTCTTACTACTACAGCAGGAATAAGTTTTTCACAAAAGTATGAAGATATTTTCCAAAATCTGTTATTTGATGCATTGCCTTTGTTATTTTCTATAAGTAATTAAAAGAATTCTGAATGAATAAAAAAATTTTACTGGCTATTTAGGTTACAAGATGAAGTGACCGAAACAATGAAATGATTGGGAGTCAGAGAAATAATTCATTATCGCTACCTATCCGTGTGTCCGAGGTTTATTATCATTTATTATTGTTAATAAATCAAAAATCTTTGGATGATGATCCTAGGAATTGATCCAAGGAACAAATAGACCAATTAAAATTGGGAAATTTTTAGAATGATAAGCCAAACCAAGTGAGAGAGTTACTAAACAAGCCTTTGTTGTGGAGTATAATTATAAATAATGTCGAAATATGAGCGGCAAAAGGAAATCATATTCAAATGAGGACAAAGAATTTCATCTTTATTTTATGTAGTGTCATTATTGTTAGTTTTGTTCTTATTGCTTTTGGTCAAAATAAGCCAGAAGCAATTCAAAATATTGTATCAACTACTCATCAACAATTTCGAAATTTTCAGGTACCGATATTGTCATTTATGATTATTAATTATACAAACTGACTTGTTAATTTTAAGGATAACTTACGGGATGCTGAATCCAAAACTTTGGTAGCAGATGAAAAATACCTTACATACCTGGGGTTCAAAAAAATACCCAGATTGTATCCGAATGATATTTGGAGAAATACATCACTACCAGTTATAGTAACTACTGTTAGAGAAGGACAAGAAAGTCAAGTCTATGGTCTTATAAGCAATATATTCAAAATATTTCCCAATAATACTTTATTAGTTTATGACTTAGGTTTGAGCAGCTATACGCTTAAATTTGTAAGTTGAAATGAAGTAGTACTGCAAATTAAAAAAAATTACTTCTTTTGTAGCTTCTCAATTATTGCAATAATAGTAGATGCCAAATACAATCGTTCATGTTTTCCAATTTTCCATCTCATGTTACCAAAGAGGATACCCATGCATACAGACCTTTAATTATACAGGTAAGGACTATATTGTCATACTCGATTCATCATGAACTCCTTCATTTTAAATGTATCATAAATTACGATCACATACTAAAGTTTCTGTTTATATAATTTATAAGGGAATGGCCAACTGTATACTCTTTATTTGTAATAGGGGAGTATATAGTTAGACTTAGTTATTTCTCTTCTCATGTAAATGCTAGCTAGTTACTTTCAAATCTCTCGTTTAATGTACTATACACACACACACACACACATATATATAAATTTTTTTTTGAATTGCTAAAAACATTGAAAATAATATATATATATATATATATATATATATAATATATAATATATATATATATATATATATATATATATATATATATATATATATATATATATATATATATATATATATATATATATATATACAATTTAAAATATTTTTCAGGATGCTCTACAAGCTGCGGGAGCTGTATTTTATATAGAGTCAAACTATCGTTTTTCAAAACATACTTCAAGTGATAAAGTGTTTGCTCTATTTGAGAAATTAACTAAAGAACCCTACCAGGGTGTTATATCATGGATGATGAAGTCAAAAAATCCTGTGTCTAGTCTAACACATAAAAAAATGTTTGAATATTTTCATACAGATGCAGAGAACTTCCAATTTCTTCCTGTGGTTTCAGCTGATATACTTATGATAGTAAATACAGAATTCATACATAAAGAAATTATGCTTCCTTGGGTACAGTGTGCATTGACCCAGGATTGCTTAAATCCAATAGGAGCTCAATCTGGTGGCTGTAGATTTGATAAAAAGCCATTGTACAGGTTAATATGACATTACAATTCTTAATTTGTAATATTTATATATTATATATCGTGAACAGTGGAATGTGATTCTAAAAATCAGTTTTTGATGAATTTTAAGATAGTTTATAATTATGAAGGAATAGGAAATGTATTGTAAGTACTGTTAATCTTTAGCAACAACTATCAGGAAAAGTAACTGAAATTATTTGAAAGATAAGTCTTAGTAAATTGATTGAAAATTTTGGGAATTATTCTACTTCAATATTCAAAGAAAGTTCCACATCAAAATTTTGATTTTATAATTTTTTCAATAGCTTATTTGAAAGAAATAAGCTATTGATTTACAACTAAAACTATTGCATATTGGTGAAATAAATATTTTATATATTTGTTGTTTTTGTGTGCAATTTATGTAGTTTATTTAGATTGCATACTTGTCAAAGTACTCAGTAAAACTATACAAAGCAAATAATTCAATTCTTGAAACTGATAATATAGGTTCATTTGAATGTTTAGAATTTGATTTTAAGTTGTCATTGTAATTGATATTTATATGTTGCAGGTATTCAGGATGTCACAACTATGACGTTTCAGCTTTGAATATTGTTCTAGGAGTCAAGTCCAAATTTGATTACAAGACTTATACTTATTTAGATACTGAAATATCATTCAACATAGTGCCATTGGCACAAGCTATAGATATGTTAAGGATGTATGAACAAAATACCACTACTGAATCTCGATACTCTGATACTCAATTATAAATAAGAATATGAACGTAATTTATTTATGAAGGCAATTAACTATATTTTTGATTTCTAACTATAACATCACTCACTGTTTATTCTGATTCAATTTGGTAATAAATTTCTACGTAATGTTGAAGTTGTTGAAGTGATATACCAGTCTTAGAACAGATACTCAACTAGAGACAAATATTTAAAATAAGTTTTGAATGTTCCTTTCATTTGGTTAATAAGATCTGAGATAATATTAATGAGATTAAAAAATATTATTCTCAATTGTAGTTATTGTTTTATATTTTAGAATTACACTGGAATATATGTTTTTCATACATGTTTTTTCAAAATTTCTACTGAGTATTATCTTCAAAATAAGTTAATACTAAATGAAAAGTTACCTTTGATATATATATATATATATATATATATATATATATATATATATATATATATATATATATATATATATATATATATATATATATATATATATATATTGTGTAATTGTTATTTGGTTACTGTAAATTTGATTTTATTTTGATCATTTATTTTTATTCAAAAAAAGCAATTCTCATTTCACCTTTCATATTCTGAGTGTCAAAGTATTCCTTTGATATAAATTTTATAGAATGTATATGCCAAAACTCTATTGAATATGTTTTGGTAAAAAATAATATAAAGTGATCAAATTTGACTAAATGTCTACATCTTATACATTAAAATTGTCTTTTAACTTGAGTTTATTTGGAATTGTCATTTTTTCTCTTTATTCCTGTTTCACATGGCTGTTTAGACTTCAATTGAGGACTAAAGTGAGATTTTAATGTTTATCAGCCTATCAGTTACTTTATATCGAATTTTCCAGTTGTTTTATTCCAATAAAATATGTTCATTGCAGCTTTATTTGTTTTTATTTTTCAATTTGCAATAATTTTGACATGTTTCTTAGGCAATAATCCTAATATTCGAGCAACATGTAAATTAGTAGAAAAATTTGCAAATATTAGTCACTATTTTTTCATATTAATTTAATATACTTTCGTTAGAATATTCCAAAGTTCCATGTTTTGAAATTGCTAATTGAAAATACCCTGTAAATATTTATGTAGTAGGTCATATTCACACAACACATCGCCTTTTGGAGGTGAAGAATCGTCGTTCCCGTGCCTAGTAATAGGTTTTATATCTCGTATTCCCGAGATATCTGCAAACGCAGTTAAAAATCCAATTTGGAATATTCAAATAACAGTATGGGAAAGCAGAAGGAATATGATTGAATATAACTTAAATTCAAACACTTGAACTTATGATTTACACTTTATTGACTACATAGCATGACGCGTTTCGTCGTTACAAACGACTTCTTCAGATGCTTACAGAATAACAACTTACAGAAATAGAATTTACATTGATTCTGTAAGCATCTGAAGAAGTCGTTTGTAACGACGAAACGCGTCATGCTATGTAGTCAATAAAGTGTAAATCATAAGTTCAAGTGTTTGAATTTAAGTTATATTCAATTATAATGGATTTACATCAAGTAAACGCCAACACTATTAAATATTTAGAAGGAATATGTATCAATTTTTTGAAAAACATAGATCCTTATTAGGTGATATTGATTATCTTAGGTTGAACTTATTAAAAAATTTTATGCTAATTTTAAAATTTTATTTTGTAGTATTTTATAAGGCGTGAGGGTAATATATTTTTTAAATAAATTCAATGGACGATGAATCTACTCTGTGATAGTTCATAATTAAATGAGAGGTAATAATAAAAACTTGTCTAAAAATCACTGACTGAACAATTCTTTATTCGACTAGTTTCGCCTTTTACAGCATTATCAAGAATGAATACATATTACAAAGACAACCTATAATTATTACTTATTAATATATACTTATTAATATTACTTATTAATAATATTTATAACTATATATTATAGGTTGTCTTTGTAATATGTATTCATTCTTGATAATGCTGTAAAAGGCGAAACTAGTCGAATAAAGAATTGTTCAGTCAGTGATTTTTAGACAAGTTTTTTTATTATTACCTCTCATTTAATATATTTTTTAATAGAGTTTTTTTTAAGATGATTCCATACTTCTAAGTTTAATTAATAACCTCATTATCAACCCAGAATATGTTACATTCTCGAGCATCTTTGGAGTTAGTTATGCTTTTTAGAGTAGGTAAGCTACGTACCTACCTTTTCAATAATTCAATGCCAAAATACTTTGAGACTAATCCTAAAGTTTGTTTTATCGAAAATAGTGCAGCAATAAATCTATCTTTGCCCACATAATTTATTCACTTTTTTATAAAGAAAGTGCATGAATTATTTCATACAGTGGGAAAAACGTTGTAGTGTAAGTTTCTTATAAGATAAAATAAGCAAATAATGAAAAGCTTTCACTGATAAAATAATTTGTCTTCGTCTAATTGTCTCCACTCATTTCGAAATTATGATCAATTGAAGCAGGAAAAATATTCCTTAAAATGTTGACAGTTTCTTCATTTTCAGTTTTTTTCTGGGATATTTTTCCATTGTTAGTAGGTATGTATAATTAACAATGGCAATTGTTTTTTGAAAATATTCATGGAAGGTACCTACTTGTGGATAAACGAAAGACATTCGACATTAGGATTTATTTAATTAGGTACATAGAATGTCTTTACGGTAATTTTGAAATGATCTCAAATCATTTGTGAAAAAACATTTCTTGAGCCAGAAATAAGAATCCTTAATTAATTTAGTAGAAATACATGTTCTCTAATTTTAACAAATATGCGTTCAAATTTATTACAAGATGTTTCAATTCAATATTTGAGAGCCATATTCCGAAAAACATATTGAACTAATTACATTTCTTCAAATATGATAGAAATATCTAAACTGAAGGCTCTTAATGTAAAGGTTAACAATCATTACATATGGCCAGTGTAAAATGTGGAATTATCGCGTAACACTCCTGATATTCTATTATTTGCAAAACTCGCTAATCGACAAAATCTTGAAAGTTTGTTTATTGCTCAAATATATTCGAATTTATGGATAATTCGAATAGTAAAATCAAACATCTACGAAACCCGCCTCTTTAACGTTTAAATTTCCCATAGGACGTCGAAGAAGAATGCTATAGCGTCGGCTTTGCATAATAAGTACTCTGAAAAATTTTGATTTTGATCCGAGTATAACATCAGTAAAATGGAGATACAATTACTATAGGGATTATCATGGCTTCTGGACGAGTGACCGCAACATATTGAGAAAGTTGGGTGGATTTTTCCCATTGTCGGTGTGTCCTTTACTCCCCTGGACGTATTTCGCTCTAATAGAAAGGGACATAGAAACTTTAGGTTATGGTGGAAATGAGCTGCTATGACGATTCAACTATGAAGTATCCAATGTTCGAAAAGTCGATATCGATTGAGACGTTTGAATAAGTGAAATAGATAATAAATCATCAAATTACCTGGTTGGTGGCACTTTGAATTTGACAAGGCAAAGCGGTTTATGTTTCACAGAAAAAACACCATGTTTTAATCCGAGATGAACTCAAATATAATATTGTATACGTTGGAGAATCTAATAGTGTTAGTAAAAAACTTTTGTCTTTCTTGAGAAAATGAGAAAATTGGATCAGCCTTCCAGAAATAACTTTCTACAAATAACACCTACAGAAAGGTTTCTTCTATTCCTCAATTCATGGAAACGTTGAGGGTTTGGAAAGCTGTCAAAATTCCGAGGATGACTCCCATTTGCTTAATTTTCCGAGAGTTTTCCTTTATTATTGAGTGTTTTATTCGCCAATATTTTTATATCTCAAAATTGCATTCTAGCAAAAAGCAAGTTTTGCAAATAATTAGTATAATCAGTTTATCTAGCCTCAATAATATTTTTGTTCAAATATTTATATCCATAAACTTGAATTAACCTTTCTGATAAGCATTGTTTTCAAATCATCAGAAAATATGACTCTTGCTTGAGTCAGAATCATAAGACTTGAGGTGAATGAACAACGCTCTTCCGATGACATCACATCAGATTATTATCTCCCAATTTTTTGAACAGGGTAAGTCTAACAAATAGTCACTTCAATTCTTCATTGGATTTAAATAGCATTTTTTACAAAAACCTCTATTTTCGTAGCAGGAAACTTGTTTGTGGCTATCATCATTCATCTCTATCAATTCTGATCCTACTATTTTCAATAAATCTTCCATATGGTACGCATGGGCATATTTATCCAGTACTTCACACAATGTTTGAATATACCTAGATCCATTCTTAGGGTCTCTATGTGATGAAAATCCTGAAATGAACACTCTCTGTTAATATTGCGATAAAAGCTAGATATGATTTACTTTAGGTACCTGGTATGGTAGAGTATGCAATAAGAGTATTCGATTTTGAAGTTGGATTTCCTTTAATTAGTGCTGCATCTACTTGGGTATTAGATCTGAAAATAATAAGCTTATATCAAAGTATTCACTGATTCTTTGATCACATTTGGCCACATGCTCGGAATTTTTATTTATATAGGTACCAATGACAATAGGTACTAAAGACCTGCAACCTGCATACACTAATATAGTTCTTGAACACATCGAATGCTTTCTACGTATATAGGCTTACCTAGAACGAGGGAACAAGGATGGTCAGACCGAAGATAAATTCAAAAAGTGAATTTTTGCATTAATAGGTATCGTATATATTTTCATAATAGTAAATTAAAATTAAAACAATTGGCTTAGATTTCCCTGAGTACCAACAACTCTACATATATTTCGGGTGGTTAGCGCATTATGGAGAGTATTCAACATATTAAATTAAATTAAACACTAGGCTTAATTTATTTAGACTTATTTCGCGATTATATTTAACAATATCAATCAACATGTTTCAGCGTGAGCTCTGCAGTCTTGAAGATGAGCTCGAAACATGTTGACATATTTAATTTAATATTTAATTATGTATCACCAAGAGTTGAGCGAGAAATCAATCTCAGTATTCAAAAATATTATTTCAACTTAATTATATAAACCAAAATTTAATAAACCAAAATTAAAATAATTTAATTGAAATAAACCAAATTGTTAAAGCTTTAGGTGTTATTTATCACAAAAAATACAGAATAATGCGAAAAATCTTTAAGTGCCATAGGTATCAAAAAAGTGCCATAGACAACAAAATTAATTTCCAAAACCATATAAATAGTGTTACGATTATGGATTTCGATGGATGAATTCCAATAACTAACTTTTAACAATTAATAAATAATCCTTTATTTACAAATTGAAAATAAACACAACAAATGTCAATATCACTTATGTCACACTTCTGTCTATTTCACTGTACTCTAGATAACTGTAATCTAACTCTCTGTGACCTGCCATCTTCCGACGTGGTTTATTATATACCCTAGATTTTTCTAGAAGATTCCATTTCGAAAAGTTCGATTGCCAGAACGTAGGAGTCGTTGTTATATCACATTTGCCGGAATTTTCTAGATAACACAGAGATGGCTTCAGGTATTTTCGTAACAATAGTATGAAAACAAAAATGTCTTATGTTTGTTATAGTTCTAGGAAGAATGTCTGATATTTTAGTGTAAGTATCCAATATAAAATATACCTACTACGCACATATCTTGTCTCACTTCGGTTATCTGGCCTTATGTTGGGAACAGGCTAGAGCAGTTGATTTGGATATGTTACAAAGATCACTGAATAAGGCAATAAGCTGTTATTTCAAAGAAACAAACGAACACCTTCCAGATCACTATACACGTCACTAAACTTTTTAATGTTTATGACGTGATATTTATGGGTAGCGTTAAACTAATCTACAAAATGAAAAACAATTACATAACCATGTAAATGACTGAAATTGAATTCTCGCTTAACTCTTGATGAAGCATAATTAAATACTAAATTAAATTAAACTCTTGGCTTAATGTCTCACTATTATATTTCACAACATGAATTTGTCAACATGTTTAGAGCGTGAGCTCATTTTCAGGATTGAGTCTAATTCCAGTACGGAGTCTTGAACATGAGCTCATGCTCTAAATATGTTGACAAATTCATGTTGCTAAGTATAATCAAGAAACATTAAGCCAAGAGTTTAATTTAATTTAATAATTAACCATGTAAATCTTAACTACGAGTATAACTATAACGTACATAATCATAACACAAGAACTACATAACATATACATATGTTACCAACGGCTACCAATATTGGAAAGAAAAAGGTGACTCATACATCCGCTAAGTAGTTTAACGAACTTCCGAATGATGCCAAGGAGAGCAGAAAAATTGCTGATTTCACAAGAAAAGTGAAGAAATATTTAATCAATAAAATAAACTCCATTGACCCTGTAGCAAGTGTAGTGCATGAGTGTGATTTCGATCTTGTTAGTGACTGTTTTGTTAGATCAATATGTCACAATGGAATACGTTTTTATTTGTAATTGTTCCTGTTATAGATTGCTGTGATCTTTTTGGGAAATAAAACTTGAATAAAAAAATATATTTATATATATTTCAAAAATATGGTGAACTAACCAGAACTAACATCTCTTAAACAATACCCTCATTCTTTGATACATTTACCTATATTTATATTTAAAATTGAAAATCAGTTGATTCCATGTATTCACTTATTAAAAAATGTAACATATGTTAGTGAAGTACATAGCTATAAGATTAGAAATAGGTAGATACTGATACTTTTTAACGAAAACGATAGAAATTTTACCTGCAGCATTGAAAGATGAATATTTTAGGTTTTCCTTTCAGACATTCATTTCTAGATTCGTCGAAATGATCTACAACAGTGTCAGTTGAAATTTTCTTTCCATCTGAGCATAACACTTCTGTATATCCACCAGGCAGGCCATCATTTGTTCCGTGACTCATAACAATTACCATACATATGTCTCCCAATATCGCTTTTGAATATTTTTTTAGTGTTTTTATCAGATCCTGAAACGAAAGTAATTTTATTTGACGTATTTATGCAAAGTATATCTGAATGAGAGCTACACAAAGAGAGGGAGAGGTAGACCACCAACTTCTTGGTGGTGTCCAGAGTGACATGAAGAGGTTGGGGTTATCGGATGACGATGCTAACCAGTGGAAGGAATGGCGTCTCAAGATCAAGAAAGTCGACCCCGTGTAACGGAACAAGGCGAGGTCAAAGAAGAAAAAGAAGACATCTGAATGAGTGTTGCAAGTCTGACAACAGGGATATTGCACAATTATAAGACCATTATAAGATTATAAGACCGCTGAGATAAGCATATGAAAAAAATTGTATGAAGACTTCTTCCTATTCCCTATACAAACTGACATTCATTAAACCGATATAATTAACTTCTTACTCTTTATAGCTCACATCTATTACAGTGTAATCGTCGAACTTTGAGACGAAGAAGATTGATGGACTAAATTTGTTTTTTCGTCTTCAATAATCCAATTTTTCATAATTATTTGCTATTCATAAATTATGTTTTTGTGTTCTCTTTCTTTTGCCCTGAGACTAGCCCATTCATCTAATGTCTGAATTTTCGCGCCTGTGCACATTCGATTATCGAAATATTTTTTCGTTATGTTGGTACACATACGTTTCAAACATGTAGCAATTATAAGCCTTTTTGAACTGAAAAGATTAGTCACGTTTCTGTAATCCCTCGATTTCTTATTTTTGAAAGAAATGTATTAAAGAATCTCTATTAAATTTTGCGTTGAACATGAAATAAACTGTCCCATCGCACTCAAAATGTTGACTGCGACATTCGGCGAGTCTACTCAAAAAACTGTTTATAGGTGATATAAGCACTTTACAGAAAGCCGAGAAGATGTCGATGACGATGAGCGTTCTGAACTTGCAACCACGCCAACAAGCGAAGAAAACATCGCAGTAGTGAAGAAAATGGTTTTGGAAAATCGTCGAATCACTAATAGTGAAGTTGCAGAAGATGTTCGCACATCAATCGGCTCATGCCATGCAATTTTCTAGGATGTTTTGCGCATGAAATGTCTGGCAGAAAAGTTTGTTCTGAATTGGCTAAATTCTGAATAAAAACCACGTTGTATTAGTATGACTCAGGAGTTGTTGAATGATGTCAACGATGATTTGCTCAATTTGGCAGAACTGGTGACGAAACATGGCCCAATCATATCAATGGAAGCTGCCAAAAGAGCCAAGATCGAAAAAGGCATTCCAAGTTCGATCAAATTTGAAGGTTTTGCTCCCTATTTTCTTGGATTACAACGGCGTGGCACACCATGAGTTCTTGCCAACAGGTCGTACGGTTAATAAGGAACACTACAAGGAAGTTATGCAACGTTGTTCCTCAACCACAGTATTCACTAGATTTGGCTCCCTGTGACTTTTTTCTGTTTCCGATACTGAAGAGGCCAATGAAAAGAAAACGTTTTGCCACAATTGATTTGATAAAATTGAAATCGAACAACGAGCTGATGGCCAAACTGAAAAGTGCATTTCAGAAGTACTTCGAGGATTGGAAGAAGCACTGGCATAAGTGGATGATATCTGAGGGGATTTATTTGAATAATATGAATATACATACATATTAGTTTTATCGATGCCTTGAGAATACATCAAATTGAAAAGGGTGAAAAATAATTTAGAAGATTAATTTTGTAACTGATATTCATAGAATGTGATAAACAGAATGACATACATTTTGAAGAGGTGATTGATGAATGATTTTGTCTGTCTCGAATCTAGAATGGCATCTCCTGTTCAGCGAATTGAGTAAGCACTAACCTATGAAAACTAGAAGAGCTACCTCTGTGTATTATATGATGCCATGTTTTCTTTGAACATGACCGTAAAGAAGTGGCAATAAATCTAGAGCCTTGTTTGTTCACTTTATTTGTCTCTTGTAACAACAGTACTCTAACTATGCTATTTTATAATTTGTACAGGACCTCTAATATGTTAGAGGTAGTCTTGTTGGTACAATAGAAAATTTCTTTATTCTCCCACTTAGTAAATGATAGAATTCTGAACATATATAAATAAAACTTGTAGAAGTACATTTTAACACTTTTCATTCAGGAAAGCTATATTAGCTAGATACTTACATTGCTCTTCTGATCTCGATAAATCTTCACTTTAAACCCAATTTTAGTTAGCACACGGTTTAAATCATCCTCATCTTTCTTCGCCCCTGATCTAAAGTAACGTGGATTGTGGAACTGTATGTTATTAATAACTAATGCTGTACCTCTATTAGTTGATTGGGTTGGATAACATTCAACCTGGTTTTTTTTATAGTTGGGGGTGATATTTGTTTTAATCTCGCGAGGATTATCTGACTGCATGAGACTAAAACAGCCGCCTGGTCGCCGAAAAAAAGCTGAAATTCCAGAAATTCTTAATTGTCAGAGGATGGTAATATTCTGAAATGAGTATGAAGGCTTGGAGAGAGAAGATTCATCATACAGACGAATTTATTATTAAAAAAAAAATAAATGATTCTAAGAAACTGAGCCAAGCGTTTTTTATAATAATTTTGTTACTTTAGACTTGTTTCGAGTTGTTATGCCATTTTCTAAGGTTGAATTGGAGTTTTCGAATTGAACCTTTGAAGTTAATATATATATATATATATATATATATATATATATATATATATATATATATATATATATATATATATATATATATATATATATATATATATATATCAGAATATTCATTTGAGAAATTCGAATTAACCAAGAGAATGTTATAGTAGAGCTAGATATGTGAACGTGTACGATGTGATGTCTCCATCATCCTTCAAGGGATAAATATTAGAGAAATATTGAAATCGATCCATCGAAGTGAGGCAACGATTTCAACATCCAAGCATCTTCTTGTGACTCCAAGTGGAAGACCGTAGAGTAATGAATACTCCACAATTCCATCTATAGGAATCAGTAGAAAATACCTCTCAGATTACAGGCACACCAAGCATCGAAATTTCACATACCTTCTATACCTGTAGGTATCAACTAAATTGCAATGTCTATTTGACAAATATCATCATACGATGTTTTCAAATAACAATAGGTTGCTTCAGTAGTACGCTCGCTTTTATTCCCGTATTTCAGGGGCCTATTCGGCGATATTTTTAAGGAAATGAAATTTTTTTGTGCTTATGGCACAAAAAAATTAAATTAAATTAAATTCTTCCACTTGGAGCCACAAGAAGATGCTTGCAGGTTGAAACCGCTGCCTCACTTCGATGGATGTGGTGCGAACTTGGTGGATAGTATGCTCTAAATTGTCCATGAATACAATCACTAATTCTCTATACGTGAATACAGGTTCGAAAAGACAACTTCATTCTTTTCAAAATCTCATCAACTCGATACACCCCAAAATAAAATTTACATTAGAAGAAGAACTTGACAACTCAATTAATTTCTTAGATCTAACAATCAAAAAATTAGATAATAAATAATCGTTCTCTATTTATAACAAACCATCACACACGGATACAGTAATTCATAATAGTTCGGTTCACCCAATACAACAAAAAATGTCATCATTTAATAGTATGGTTCATAGACTTGTTAACCTTCCGCTTTCGAACTTCGATTTCAACAAAGAAAAAAGCTTAATTATGCAAGTAGCCTCAAACAATGAATACCAACCCGAAATAATAAACAACTTAATAAACAAAAAACTTTTCAAAAGAGCGGGTTCAGAAGATCATCCTCTTATTAAAGAAAAGTCAATATATAGTGTTTTAACATATATGGGGACACCTAGTTTGAAATTAAAATCACTTTTAGCAAGCTATAAGATTAATATTCCTTTTCGGACCACTAATAATATTGGTAAAATAATCAAAAATAATAAATCAAAAATTAATAAAAATCAAATGTGTGGGGTTTACAAAATTAAATGTGGCAGTTGTGAAAAATTTTATATAGAAAGAACTTTCAGAAATTTCCAAATTAGATTATCGGAACATAAACGTAGTTATCAGTTATTAGAAGAAAGCCATATATTACGTTCAGAGTTTGAAATATTAAATAGAGAGAATAAAGGCCCCAAGCTAAATTTTCTAGAATCATTACGTATTAATAAATTCAAAAATTCGGGACTTTTACTAGTTATAGTAAAATAGCCAGTTAGAGGTTAATACTAGCCCTCTACTTAATATGTTCAATAAGAATATTCCAGTTAGCAGATCAGATTGATTACCTAAGTTTCAGTTAATTTACATTCAATTTTATGTTTTATGTAAAAAAAAAATTTAATTTCCTTCATTTGTTCTTAGAAATTTTAGTTGTATATTTTTATATTTCCTACATTTGGTTGGAATACCTGACTTAAGGAATTGATTTTCTGTGTTCATCTTCAGGTATACGATCCTTTTGTTGAATATCAGTGTATTTTATGGTCCCCACTCCAAGTTAGTCATAGAACATACCTGGTATGTTCTGTGAAAATAGAGGTAAGTACATACTGACTTTGTGAGATTACACACAGTATTAATCCAGCATATGATAAAGAAGTAGTAGTAGACCTACTTCGAAACGTCCTCATGCGTATTTTATATTAAATTATGAGAAAATTTTAAATATTGTAGTAAACAATAATTTTTCTCTCAAGTTCACTAAGAAAGTAGAAATGGATACTCAACAAATGCAGAATATTCGTTCACGAAATAAGAATTGGTACAATGAAAAACATACTAGTAACTGATAAGTAGTAAATAATTAAACTGATAAGTAGTAAATAATTAAACTTATTAATTGAAGGCATTAAATATTGTGACTGACAAAAGAAATATGATATTAACAAGGGAAGAAGAATTCGAGAAGATTAGAAAATGAAATAGAATAACGGAAAATATGCATTAGGTCTATTTTTCTATTAATTATACATTTTTATGAAAATATAACTGAATTCACTGAATTAAATTAATTAAATACACCTTCGCTGTTAATCAGACAATAGGAGCGATAATATGACAAATAGAATTTGGACTTTGTGCCTATCGATCGAAAATAAAAACCGAAATTATGATTTGTATTATTTCTAATTCTAGTTAAAAAATTTTAAGAAATATCTAATACGTACGAAATTGACTTGCCGTAGCATCTTGGCTGTTCTTGACAGACATATATGATGAAACTTCAATCGTTTGTACAGTATTTGTTGTCACTTTGTGGCTCTTCACAGAAACTGATGACGACTTTCTGCTCTCGAAACATTGACTACTGTTAGAAGCCGTTGACGTCTTCCTGTAACAAATTGTAGTAATTAAACAATTGAATTAACTGTTATTTTTATTTTACTTTCCTATTGAAAAATTTTTTCCAAATATCCATGTTTCTTGATGATAGTTTTTTTGGTTCGGAGAAATCAATACTCAATTACTTTATTATATAGAAAAATCACTATCAGTAACCGACTACGATAAGATTAGATTAATATGAGTAATCAACAGTGGCGCCGATTCCATGGGTTACGAAGGGGCACGAGCCCCACAAAAATTCGTTTCGTAGGTTCCGCCCCTCAATTGTTTGAGATATTCATTAGTTATATTAGGCTTTGTAAAGTCTGGTTTAAGCCAAACCCGATGGTCAACGCGATCTTCTAGTATTTTGAGAATATTGAAAAACTTCGAATATCTTTTAGTTTTCCGAAACATTTCTTCCAGAGAACACAGACAGACTACCTCGACTGAATGTTACAATTCGAGACTCATTTTTTTTCACGTCTTTATTGAAATATGAACCCAGTAGACGATGTCAATGAAAAAATTAAATGTTTTCATCCAAATGTTCCTGATCTGGAGAACATATGTAGAGGCTTGATTTGTATCTACGATGGGAGACGTGCTAGTTGTAAGCATTTTGGAAAATGTGTTTGGAAGTAAAACTCGCAAAAATTGATCATCATTCGCTTCCTCAGAAACGATATTACAAAAATATTCTTAAGAGATGATACATATTATTTTTTTTTATATAAAACAATATAATTTGGGATATTGCTTTGAGACTTGAATTAACTATTTCGCTTATTAACCAACTGATTAACTGTGACAGATGCAAATAGACATATACTGTGGACAGAAATATTTTGCGTTTCAATCCCTTGATAATTGGTTGATGGTTTTTTCAAGAATATTTCAGTCTTCTCAGAGCTAGTCACTGGTCTGTAAATAATAATAATAATACATTTATTCCCAACAGATATACATCCAATTACAGAGAAAAAATAACAAATTGTACACAAATTATAATAGGTAAATGAAAAAAATTAACGAAAAAACAACAAAAAAGAGAGTAATTATAAGAGAATAATAGAATGAAAAAATAAAATTGAAATAGTATTGAACAATAAGCAGATGGAACAAACTAAAAATAAAATATTGTCTACTACAGAGTTAAATATGGTCAGCAGAACTTGACCATATAATAACGAAATATATTTGATGAATAAAAATAAAATTAAAATCGATTGCAATAGTAATATACAGTAAACAAATGAAACAAACTAAAATTAAAATAATATTTATAACTGAGTCTTATGTAAGCAACAGAAATTAATGAAAATATCATGACATCCCTTTGCGCTGTTCAGAGTGGCATGCTAAGATAATAACTGATAGCCGATCAAAATAGATATCACATCGACCGCAACACCCATCATAAAGATTACATATACAGTTCATAGGGAACGTGTCATAACATTTGATCTGCTGTAAGTGACATAAAATGTATTATTCTGCCTCTGAACAGGCCTTGGTACGCGAATATTTATTTTGCTGAGAAGAAATGGTGAGTCAATCGAATTGTGCAAAATTTTGAAGAGAAACGTTAGGCCGAACCGTTCACTCGTCAACTTCAATAATTCAATTCCCAGACTATCGGTTAGGATGGAATGGTCGAAGCCTCTCGAAGGATATTGCCCATAACATCTGAAGTACAGATACTTCAAACATTTCCTCTGAACTGCCTCCAAGTCGACAATAGAATTATGTACACAGGAGACCAAATTATAGATGCATATTCCAGTTTACTGAGTAAAGTGGACAATGCATAATTATGACAGTAATTTAAACTTGCTTCTTACGCAAATAATAAAAATAAATAACGTACGTGTTTTTATTTCGTTTCGTTCTAACATGTTTTGTTTCGCTTTTCTAAGCCAAAATATGTCAGACTTGTCGAGTTTCCCGGAGTATCCATTTATCGATAGTTGAGTTTTAAGGTTGATTATATGATTCTAAAATTCACGGATAAAACTTCAAAACCCACTGTTTTCATCTATAATTCAAAATAATTTATGAAGCAAGACCAGCGATTGGGCCCCCCAAATTTTCTAATAAGTCGGTGCCACTGGAATCGCAAAAACCACAATCGCATCAAAATTCAATTGTCGTTGAAAACGAAATTGGAATGAACGTCTCGCACGTTTTTCTTAGAATTCTAATCTCTTTTTTATATCGAAGTACCTTATTCACATTGGTTTCTAAAAAATATGTTATATTCTAGTTGACCCAAGGAAATTTTTACCACCAAAATTGTCTGAATTTATCTCCATGAATAAAACAAAGTGGAATAAGTTGGTTATTTATTTTACAATTAAGGGTTTAGACGAATCCAATACGGTTTAAATACATCATAGTTTCAATAAAGTTAATCAATTTAATCTCATAAAAAATTTTTTGTCTTTTTTGCGGTGCGTGAATATATAAAATGACAATATCCCGACTCGCCAAAAAGGCATCGAATTTGTTGATTTATCGTTGAGCCGAATAGTGCTTTTTGAAAACAACTGCTGTCGTTTTGAATATTGGTCAGTTTCAGGTGTCCATTTCATTTTTCCACCAGCAACATATTATTATATTATATATAATATAATATAATTATATTATAATCTCAGAGAGTTACAAATTCATATATGTTAATTATGCACTATATAGAGTGATGATATGCATCGAAACTGTTAATAGTATTATTATTATCTAATCAACTGAATTCAAATTCGTTCAAATTTAAAACATAATTATCATATTGGTTTTTTTCTTAATGTATATCAATTTTGCCGTCAAAAAGCGTTGAAAGAGAAAGAATATGACAGTAATAAATTAGGAAGAAGAAAGAGAAAACGAAAATCCCTTCATTCCGTCTACTACGTATATACTAGACACAGGTAAATTTGCGCGGGAAAAAGTGTTTTTCGGTCTGCCGTGCCAAAGCAACCGCGAGATCGGTCTGCCCTGAGAGATATATGCTTCTGATACCATCAAGAATAACATATCAAAATTTGAAGTTTCATAAAATATGTCAAAAAGAAGTTTTTTTTCTCCATTTTCAAATGGTCTGCCACAAGAAAATAACCGCGGCAATGGTCTGCCCTTTAGGTTTTGAGTGGGTATAATAATATATTTCAACATATCAAAACGGCAGCTTTCATAAAATATGTCTTTTTTTCCTTAAAATATCACACCTATTATGGCTGCGCAGTACCAAACCTACCGCGACTTCGCTAAACCAAGTCCCATTTCATGTATAGTAGGTACAACTCTCTCACTGAGAAAATTTTGGGCTTTCATAAAATATGTGTCGTCAGATGTTTACTGGCTCTTAGACTATATGATGATGACCTCAAAAATCGATCTGAGATCTTTCTTCTACTTCTCATATTAGTCTTATAGACCTCAAGATTAATTCAAACCGTCAAAGAAATACCTCAAAATATTTTATTAGTGGAGACAAACCGTCTGTTACTTAGAGCAAGGTTGTTAAACAGATCATAATATTATCGTTGATAATAGAATTTGTAATGTAATATTGCATTGAATCGTCTATTTAATTCAAGGTAAAATAGATAAAATAGAACAATTACTACTGGCGCAATAACCTGTTATATTTTAAAAACACTATGAAAGTAATATGATGCTACAAGTGCATAACTACACCAGAAGAACAATGAAAAACTGTATTTTTCAATATACAAAAATTGATGCTACGTAGGTTTTGCTTATCTCTTGGTGAAACATTATCTTTAGAACAATAAATTAAAATTAACAGACTTGGTTTAAGTTTCACTAAATATATTAATAAATTATAAACTCTACATATGTTTTTACATTGTATAATGTATACTCTTGATAATGGGTGCGCGAAGAAAATGTGAGTCTTTCGTAACTAGCGTATTTAATGAATACTGCGAGAAAATGCTATCAGAAAATTTGAATTCTGTATCATATATATCTATTCTATCAAAGCCATCGAATCACAATGACATAAAACTTTATCTAATTTTAGTAACGTATTTCGATATTAAGAATGGTTTTCAAATTAAGATTTTAAATTTGGAATCAATGGAAGTTAACAGTTAAATTTGACATGCAAAATGAATTATTAGACGAATATCCTCATTTAGCAAAAAAAATCCACTGCGAAAAAAAATATGTTTTTGAAAGAAAAAAAGTTTTTTCGTTTTTTTAAATTTTTTTTGACCTATGAAATACTTGCAAAGTGTACTCTTTCGAACAAAAAATAGTTGGTCATCTTATCTATAATCACTATAAAAAAGTGCAGTATAGGAGTTTGCTGCCAATTGTCGATCAAATTTCTTCTTTACGAACCGTATATTTATCAGTATGAAAAGAGTAGTCATTACTTACAAACCATAAATCACTTTCTGAAAAAATATGAAAAAAACAATGTGTCCCTCGGCCCACTAAAAAACGAATATAAAATATGTTTCCTTCCTGAAAAGTGCATTTTTCCGGAATAAAGCGTTGTTTATGTGTTATTCCAGAAAGCAGTCTCTCTCTATGTCAAATTTTAATCAAATACGCTCAGCCCTTCTGACGTGATTGAGTAACAAACATCTATCTCGAAACTTTATAAACTTTCAAATTAATTACTTAGATTCCGTTCTATACGAAATTCGTAGGATTAGTATGAAATATATATAATAGCAAGTACAGTAATATAGTATCTGTATAAATGAAATAAGATACAAATGATAAATATCTGAAGACATATCGCATAAACTATAGACTTCTATCTCATCAACTAACGGGTGTTTTTTTGAGAGGTATAGAACTTTAAATTGCAATAAAACAACGATGGATCATTCGATTGACAAGAATTTTTTTTTATTCGAAAGATAATCTTGTCGCATTTCATTTTAAATATGATTTCTGGCATATGACCGCCACGGCTACTTCGGATGTAGTCCAATCTGGACGTCCAATTTTCGATGACTTTCATAAGCGAATTTTGTTTAGCGATGAAGCGCACTTCTGGTAGAGTGGCTACGTCAACAAACAAAACTGCCTCATTTGGAGTGAAGGTAATCCTCAAGTGTATGTCAAAACACCGTTACATCCAGAAAAACTGACTGTTTGGTGCGCTTTATGGGCTGGTGGAATCATTGGTCCGTACTTTTTCAAAAACGATGATGGCCAGAACGTTACAGTCAATGGTGATCGGTATAGAGCCATGATTACTAATTTTTTTATTCCTGAATTGAACAACCATGCTGTTCAGGAGCTGTGGTTTCAACAAGAATGCGCAACATGTCACACAGCTCGTGCCAGAATCGATTTATAGAAAGACACGTTTGGTGACCGCCTAATTTCACGTTTTGGACCTGTGAATTGGCCTCCAAGATCTTGTGATTTAACATCGCTATACTACTTTCTGTGGGGCTATGTAAAGTCATTGGTCTATGCGGATAAGCTACAAACGCTTGACGTTTGGAAGATAATATTCGCCGTATTTTTGCCGATATACGGCCACAAATGTTGGAAAAAATCATCGATAATTGGACGTCCAGATTGGACTACATCCGAGCCAGCCGTGGCGGTCATATGCCAGAAGTCATATTTAAAATATAATGCCACAAAATTATCTTTCAAATAAAAAAAAATTCTTGTCAATCGAATGATCCATCGTTGTTTTATTGCAATTTAAAGTTCTATACCTCTAAAAAAACACCCTTCATTTATTTTTGTGTTTCTTTCAATTCGGTTTGAGCTTGCACTTTAGTATGCCTCCCTTGTATACATACACTCTATGCAACTATGTAAAATAACATCTAGTTCTAAGAAAAATAAGTGAATATAAATGTTATACCTACTCGAGATTCGATCCCAAATATCCAGTGTTGAGGTCTTATTATCTAAGCAGTGTTCAGTGGTGGGATATACATATATTCCACTCGTTTGTTTTCGTCAGCATTCAACATCTGTATTTCATATTCAAGAGAAAAAACTTCCAGAATGAAATGTGATTAAGAATTTATTGGTTTTGTTTACTCATTTATCTTTCAGCCATTGTGTTTGACGAGAAAATTGAAATGTCCTTTGATAAGTAAGAAAAGTGAAGTGAAAAATGGCATTTGAGGGAAAGGTTGATTCGAAATTCTATGATGTTATTTCGGAATTGGGTAGAGGAATGTTTGGGTAAGTGGAAATATTATAATATAAAAGAATTTCATACTGTGTAGTTTATATATAACCACACAGTAAATAAATATAATACAGTATAAATAATATACTATATATATATATATATATATATATATATATATATATATATATATATATATATATATATATATATATATATATATATATATATATATATATATATATATATATATATATATATATATATATATATATAACTATATTTATAGTTGTTCATCTTGTGTTCTCACTCAAGCTAAAATGCATGTTTATTGAAAAATTTTGTTATAATTCTTGTTAGTACATTGTTGTCACTCTACAATAGTTCATCATTGTTCTCTATTTCTGCTGAATTCAGCAATTTCTGAAATGATATATAAAGAGATGCAGAATCAGCCATCGCTGTTGTAAACATCGATCTTAAAGTTCAGATCGACCATCGCTAACATCGTTAACATCGCTTCTAAAGTTTTAGATCGGTCATCCTATTGTCAACATCGGTTCCGTCAGTTCCGAATCATTCATTTCTTTTATTCGCTAATAACGTATTCAAATTCGGCGTTATATTAATTGTTCAACTTGTTATCAAATATTAAATATATACTTTTAAATCCAGAATCTCTTATTAAGTATCTTAAGTGATAATTACTCAGAACCTCTAAATCAAGTGTCTTAAGTGATAATTATTCAGAACTTCTAAATCAAGTGTCTTAAGTGATAATTATTCAGAACCTCTGAAGCAATTGTAAGAAGTGTTTACTAAGAATCTCTAAATCAATTCCAGAACCTCTTATTCTACGCTAGTTTTGGTGTAGCCCAAAGGTTTTACGAAGCTTTACCTCGATAAAGCTACCCTGGTGACAGCTCCTCTGCTTCTTATGACATAAAGTGTGTATTTCAAGAGGAATACAACAACATACATTAAAATAGTGATTTCAAAACTGAAAGAAATTCAGTTCGTATATAATTTTATTCGAAAGATTTCACAATTACCGGCTAAAATTTCAAATTTCAAAATATTTTTATCTTTGAAAGGTCAACACAGAAAATTATTATTATCAGATATATGACTTCATATGTTTGTTAAAAAAGGTTAGTTCTATGAACATCTATTCGCTTTATATTGGAAACAATAAAAATTATTTTCAAGAAATTGATGATATACAAATCGAATATCGTTATCATGAATTTCATTGTATGTATTTTGGTCTGGGAGATTTATCTAATTGATAAAATCCCTCGAGCTGACATAGAATTGAAAAAAGTACAAGTGCGGTAGTTTGATGATTGTAAATTATATCGAAACATAGCGAACTTTGAAAGGTTTTTTTTATTTTATTTAATTTTTAAAGATTTATAATAATAATTCCAGGATAATTGATTCATTTCATGGATGAAAGTCACTCTACAATTCTCAATTATTCCGGAATTATTATTTTAAATCAGGACATTCGCTGTGCTGTGTTTATATATATATATATATATATATATATATATATATATATATATATATATATATATATATATATATATATAAACTTCATCATGTTTATTTCAGCACAGTGTACCTTTGCGCTAAAAAACACAACAAGCAGAAATTGGTTATGAAAGAAATCAAAACAAATCTACAGGGTGACGATTTGAAAAATGCAAAAAATGAAGTAGCCATTCTGAAATCGTTGAACCATCCAAATATCATATTGTATTACGACAGTTATTCAAAAAATAATACTTTCTATATAATGATGGAGTATGCCTCAAAAGGTACTTTGCATCAATATTTACACGAGAAGAAAGTAGATTTGGGTCCTCAGGTAGGTAATCATATTTTCGAAAAAAAATCTGTCCGGGTCAATGCAGTATATACTTTTTTGATAATATTTAATTAAATATTTTTAATATTATTTTCCATTTATATTCAATTATATATTTTTTTGGCGAATCTCCAATTTTCACTGAAAACATCTTGAAAACTTTAATACATAAATATAATATTGTATAATAAATATATAATAGTAAATATAAATATATATATTTTCCTATATGAATCATTATTTTTCTTATAGAAAGTTATGAATTACTTTTGCCAAATTTTAATGGGCTTAGATCATATTCATGACAAAAAAGTGATTCACAGAGATCTAAAATGTGAAAATATATTTCTGACTGGAAGAAAAGCCGAAGTTATTAAGATAGGAGATTTCGGTATATCGACACTTATTTTGAAGTAAGTAGATATATTTTCTTTAAACTATGATGTTCTGAAAAGAAAATCGCGCAATAAATGTTTAACATTCTAGTGAATATAATATTAAAAACTTTTTCATATATTCAGAAGTAATTTTCGAATCTAATGTTCGTTCAAATTGCTTTTATATTATTTTTAAAATTTAGCTATTATGAGATTCTCCGCGTTTTCAACGAAAAATCTTTGTTCAGTTAATAATTTTATATTAAAATGAATTAAACTCTTGGCTTAATGTTTCATGATTTATTTAACTTTTTTTAATTTTTTTTAAGTTTAGTCTTGAAAATGAGCTAACGCTTGAAACATGTTGACTATACATATTGTTAAATAAATCGTGAAACATTAAGCCAAGAGTTTAATTCATTTTAATATTCAATTATGTTTCACCAAGACTTAAGCGAGAATTCAATCTCAGTCATCAATAATTTTATATGCCCATGTTGATTAAACATACTCTTCATATGTTTATATTCCTTTTTTTGAGAGTTGATATTTCCAGGTTTTTCAGTTTCATTTCAATGAAATTTTCAAAGTTTTTTTTCAATTTTTCTTTCAATTCATGTGCGTTATATATTATTTTCATGAAAAACAAGTTACTTTTCCTTACATTGGCTATTTGCTATTTATATTCTGCCTAAATCATTGTATGGGTTGGAATTAACAGGAGTAAACAGTTAGACAGAAAAAATATTTTTTATGCCCCGTTAATTGAAAATTAATTTTATACCCCAGGCTACTGAAATATACACAAACACAATGTTCCCGGATTCTTAAATCATCCAAAGATGAACTGAGCGTTCGCCCTATATTGTGAATTAGTGAAAACTAAGGAAATAACACTCGACTTTTGTGAACCAAAATGAAAACAATATTTCAGTCTTGTTCTAAATTCAAGACACATCAGTAAAAACATCAGTAAAACTTAAAGTAATCCAAACGTGGTACTCGTATCTATACAAATCCAATAAAGACACACATTCAAATCTTGACGATTATGGAGTTTTATATCTTGTAGTGATCATATTGTATAAAGTCAATGGGGACTCAATGAACCTTAACTCTGAGGTAGCTGTTTGAAATTTTTCGAAATATTAATGTAAATTTCTGGTAGTCCCAGGTTTGATTGAAAATTGAAAAACAATATTTTTGGGGTCACCCATAAACTACGTCACACGATTTTCATGATTTTTTGACCCTTTTCACGTTCTTGTCATAGCTGGTCACCTTTATGAGACTTCCTTCCCCTAGTGTGACGTCACATATTTGTCAATTTTTCTGAAAATTATTGAATTAAAAGAGTACTGCTGGATTTCGGTTCATTTCCATTTGAATTATTTCTTAATAAAATTAACATCAAGTCAAACATTTCAAGTAATTAATTAGAAGAAAAACGATTACTTATTGATTAAAGAAGATTTAGTCGTCCATGGACTTTGAACTTTGAACCCATTCCTTTAAATCATTTATAACTGGCATAGCAGCGACTTCGTTCTCGTTTGGGGTTGTTAATGTCAGGAACACTCGTTATGTCGAGGAGTTATTTCAGCCAACTATACAGCATCATCGTCATCAGCATTTTTCGCAGAAATTCTCAATCTCAATCAATTCAATAATTTAGTCAATATTAATGGTAGACTACTAAATCTAATTTTCTCAAATGCTCCATGTCAAATCTCTAATGACAATTTTTCTCTTGTGAATGCTGATCTCCAACATCCTCCAATTCATTTCTATGTATCTTGTAGCTCAAAACATATTTTTTCTATAATTCTATATATCCCGCCGTCAGAAACAGCATCCATATTGAGCAACATGTATTCATGTCAATGAGATCTCACTCAAGCAATCTAATGCTCTTTTCTCAGTACGCTTCTGAAGTACTATACTCCACCGGTCAAGTTGATGTGATTTACACAGATTTTCAGAAAGCATTTGATGGAGTTGCTCATGCGCTCCTGGTACAGAAATTACGCAAAAAATTTGGATTCTCTACAGGTTTCGAACAGCTGGAGGGTATACAGTCGTCTGAGTTATTACCTACCTCTGGAATACATCAAGGGTTTAATCTTGGACCACTGTTATTTATTCTGTTCGTAAATGATCTGATGGATAACATTCACTCTCCACATTATTGATGTTCGCGAACGATTTGAATCTATATTATGAAATTAGATCACAGGATAACTGTGCTCAACTTCAGCTCGCACTGGACCATGTTGCTAGTTTGTGTGAGGACAATTTGTCTCTTTCACAAGGAATTATAGCGTCAGGTTCTTACTCGTTCTGATAAGATGAGAGATCTTGGTGTAGTCTTCGACCAGAAACTTTTCTTTGTCCCACACATCACCCAACTTATTTCATCTGCCTCGAAAATATTTGGATTCGTTATACACAACTATTTTAACAATTCCTCAACATTCATCGGACTATTTAATACCCTAATCCGTAGCAAGTTGTAGTATGGTAGCATGATCTGGCATCCTATTTACACTTGCCATCAACGCCATCTTCTTGTTCCTAGACAAAATTCTCGTAATATAGAATTATTCCACCTAGAGACCACCAATTCTCCATTTGGTATATGGAGTCTACATTCTATAGAGTTTCCAATAATTGTGACATCAGCAATAGTTTGAGGACGAATTTTCGTGATGGTTAAAACTTCTAATTGACTCTATTGTGATTGATTTTGTTAATTAGTGACCTTCTATGATGCAAAGTATGCTACAAAATATGAAACATAGACTCCTAGTCAGATATGCCTCGACACTGAGGCAATAGCTAATATATGAAGCTTTCTTCAAATGTGATCACGATCGGAGATCTAAAGCTAGTTGAGTAACAGTGAAGTGAATTTACCTTCGGGGTTCAGATAGAGTTGCAAATGTTTTCGACTTTTTCGTTAATAATGCCAAGTGATTTTTTCAACACGTAGATTTCGAAAGGTAACATCACGATATTCAGGACCGACCCCCCTTGCCCCCTTGGCAAATAATGTCACACTTCTTCGACCTCCTCCCACCCCCTTAATGTGTGACGTAATTCATGGATGATCCCTTTGAATTCGAATTTTGTGTAACAATGTATTATCGGTAATGTAGATTGAAAAATATGAAGACTGACCAACTCACCTTTGAGAAAATTACATATATCTCGAACTCAAATTTCAGTAGGATAATTAAAAAACCAAAAAACACATACCTAATTTAATTTGCGTGCTACTATATGTATCTCTACTTCGAAAAGGCTCTTATGAAAATATTTTTCAGTTTTTTCAATGAACATATGTATTTTCGTTAACGTTTTTGAATGAGTATTTTAGGACACGTTTGGCAAAGACTGTGGTAGGAACCTGTAATTATTTAGCTCCAGAACTGTGCGATGAGCGGCCTTACGATAATAAAGTTGACATCTGGTCCTTGGGGTGCATTTTGTATGAGATGTGCATGAGGAAAAGGATGTTTGAAGGATCTGTAAGTATAGGTTGACGGTAATGGTTTCACCAGTGCCGGATTAAGTTTACTTCATGCTTTATATGTGGTCCATTTATGTATAAATTAGTATCAGTATTTTGAAAAATATACCGTTTTTGGTACCATCGAAGACATGATGCTCTATCTGCCCCTGTTTGACGTAACTACCTGCGGTTTTATTCTAAAGACAACTCAAAAAACAAGTACCCTATGTTGAGCAGCTAGCATAAAAAGCACAGCTTCTCAAAAGCATTCTTTTATTAGAATAAATCAATTATCAATTATTCTTGACTTTCCATTCATTACTTATGCATAGGTAAAGTTATTTTTCAAATTTTGCCTTGGATTATTTTCAACAAAAATTATAAATGTTACTGAGACTTTTTAGACAATTTCTCACTAGGATGAAATTACATATTCATACAAGAAATTGTATGAATGTATGTTGTAAAGAAATGGCGATCATCTCTTCTTGAAAGAGAAGATCGCCATTTGTGTCACAGTTTTATAATAAGTTTGTTTACCCTGACTTTTTGCTTTATGGGCTAATCCCCCACTGTATTTCCCATATTATGTATATTGTACAATTTTATAATTCCGCAGTGTAAGAATTGTTTCTTTAATTGTGAAACATATTGATATGCTCTTGAGAAAATATTTTCTTTGCATTTTCGATTTAATTGAAAAAAAAACAGACGAGTTTAATTTTAGTATCATATTTTGTACTGCTTAAACGAAAAAATAAAGGAATTTATTTACTATAAGTGGTTGAAATATTACCGATTTCAGAAGAAGATATCAATTCGAACATCGAAATTACGGACTTTGTGAAATATATCAATTATTATTGATAATATCAATAATTTTTGTGGGATATAGACAAATGTTTCACATTCATTTAAATATATTTTCATCAATACACTTATACTAAAACAGACATTGCGATAACATAATCTGGCATTTCTTGAGCTTTCTCTAGCGAAGAACAGTGGAAGTATGCATATTTTCTGAACAAATGCGCCATTATCCTGTAAAAATATCTTTTCTCGAAATTTTTAATATTTTTACATTTATACATTTATAATATATTTTTACAAGATATTTTTGGAAAAATTCAATTTATGTTCAAGAATACAATTGAATTTTCAGTTCTGATGAAACAAAAATTTTTTGATGCTACTGCTAACGGTTATTATTTTTAATATTTATCACATATTTATGCGATTCTATTATTAGAATTACGACTCATATCTGACCTTCCATACCTGATATGTGAAGTTTTTTCATATATATTGATTGAATCTGAATGGTATTTGTATTTGTATATGGAATTGTATTTAAAAGTTCCTTACTCTCGAATAAATTTCAGTTGACACATGTCATCACTTCTATCACTAAAGGTAAAATAAAGTCGATCAACATTTTCAAGTATGGACAACAAATGCAAGAGATAATCAACAATGTTATGAAGTTAGATCCAGCAGAGAGACCCGATACAAAAACCCTTATGTGTTATCCGGACATTTTTCCGTCTATGTACGTTTTAGGAACAACATTAGGTTGTATCAATTGACGTTAAAAAATCTGGTTTATCATTTTAATGTTCAAAATTTTGACTTATATTTAATTGTCTGATGTGTTATACAATTTTTATGTTACAAACCTTACCAAGCAATAAAATTTTCTGATTTACGGTTTGACATTTTTGTATTTTTTGCACCAAAGCCTTATATTTATTTGCTTGCTTTTATGTTCTTTATTATATTCTGCAGATTCAATTCTCAAAGTATCATTTTCTGCATTTTATCTGAAATATGAGCTTCTTTGTCGTTCCTTTCGTTTTCTTAAAAAAAATGACTACAGAATAAATGAATTAGTGAATTCGTACTGAGAATTTTGTTAATTTTTTTCGAGTCAGTCCCAGAGGTCTATTCATTTGAGTTGCCTGATATTTAGTTTTTTAATTTAATTCAAAATTGGGTTTCTGTCGTCACGTCATTACTAATATCCAGTCGCAAAATTTCTCCACAACAATTTATATTTCATCTTTCAGTTTAGATGAGATTTTTCATATATAATAATAACATATATTCAAGGAACCAATTGTGTGAATAATTGTACCATTAGTAAATGAAAATTGATAACATGACAACATACGATAAATTCTGAATTCAAAAGAGTCTGAAAGGGGCTGAAATTCGAAGAGTCATTCTCTGGACTCTTCTATGATTATTTTCTCATAGTAACTTCGTTTCGAAAATACGGTGGTACATGAAGCTTCTTTCAGAACTACTTGCCAAAAAGATCTATCGCAGTGTAAACCTCTTATGTCGCCTTCTCGACCCCCGGACTTGAACACTAGGGTAACTTTCGTAGAAACTGTATTATTATTATAATCATAACGATGTAGTTTTACCAATTGTAGGTGTTTTACCGAACCATCTCTTGACGAGCAACAATATTCACTTTGTTTTGAAGTTATTTTTCATTGTTTTGAAAATTTTTGGTGCAGTGATAACTAATACCTGGTCCGTGACAGGGTTGAATAGTTTTAACGAAATGTAAATTTTTTAACTACTAAGAAATGACTAAAACAAGAAGATTTGAAAACGAGAAGAACAAAACGGGTATTCAAAAATTATAATTGGACAAAAAATTACTAGAATAACCCCTTGAATATATGAACATCCTTTCGAATGTGGTATCTCGCTTTGAATAGTCCAAGGAATGGCACATTCAATATTTGACAAATATTTTTATGATTGAATGATTTACAACCTCTTTCACGTGATAAAGTATTTCTCATATAGTATATCTGAAAATTTATTCCGGGGCAAATCGTTCAGGGAATTCAACTAGAAGGTGTTTTCCATTTCCATCGATAACGAAGAACATCGAGGAAAAATAGTACAAAAGATCCAATTAATGATGGAAGTGTTGGAAAGAAAACGGCTGGAATCGACGTGAGGAAGAAACAACTTGATTGACCTACCCCAGGAAAATTGAACAGGAAAATTGCGAAAACAAATTCAATTTACAAGAAATATAAAGAAGAAAATAAGCAAACGAAATCATGATTAGGTAACACTAACTTTACATACTTTTCTTGAAAAGAGTTGAGATACAAAGTTGAATATTTTCTGGAATTGAATGATTCGAATTGAATTAGTAATTTATATTATACAAAAATATCAGCGATATATATATATATATATATATATATATATATATATATATATATCGCTGATTATATATATATATATATATATATATATATATATATATATATATATATATATATATATATATAAACTAAATTATTATGAGTTATCGGCAAAAAAGGAGGCCCACTATGAATGAATTTTAACCAATTTGTTAACCTGGTCTATATTTCGATTATGATTATAATCTTCATCTGGACTCTATAAAATGACAGATGTTAATGAATAATATGATGGATATTCTTACATCTTACGGCTAACTAGGTATAATGTTTGACTAACACCATAAACAGGAGTGTGTATACTTAATAAATATGATATTGCACATGAAACCGAATATTAATACCAAGATACAAGAATATAAAAATTATAAAAAACTAACCAAACAACGATAGAAACAATAGACATGAGCTAATCGGAGCACAGAAAAATGTCACGAAAAAGTACAGAAGGTAAAAGAGTAAACCACTGTAGAAAACAAATATCATACCGAGCACATAACAAAAGTCTATTAAAATTTATAGTTGATGATTGACGAGGCCGATACTTGGAGAAAATTAATATAAATAATGAAACAATATTTAGAATTTTCTCATAATTTTAATACAAATATGCATGACGGAGTATTAATCCAGCATTTGATGAAGAAGTAGTACTTCGAAACGTCGTCATGCGTATTTGTATTAAAATTACGAGAAAATTCTAAATATTGTTTCATTATAAAATTTATTGGTTGATTACAGGTTATTTAAAATGTTTCGAAAGTAAATAATTGTACATGCAACTAAGTCTAGAAACGTCCGTCTTCTTATTGATGCCATTAGTATTTTTATTTATGTGGACCATTTCCAAGAAAATCATTTTTTGGTACTTACCTATTTTGCCCATAACTCATAATAATTCAGTTTAAATTACAAGGCAATTAAAACTTCTTCCATTATTGTATATATATATATATATATATATATATATATATATATATATATATATATATATATATATATATATATATATATATATATATATATATATATAACTTGGTTCTCGGAATGAGCCGCGTTTTAGAATTATATAATCTCGACGTTTCGGCTTCCGTAGTGAAGCCATCTTCAGCAGTTGGAATGAATTAGTAAAGGTAAGGGTAACTCGGTTACGTGGCCTCAATCTGCCTACTCCACGAACTGAATGAAGGAAAATGAGGAAAGGTTACCTGGTTACGTGGCCTAAATGTGCCTACTCCACGAACCAAATGGGGGAAACTAGGAACGATAAGAAATAATTCGGTTGCGTGGCCTCAATCTGCCTACTCCACGAGCCAAATCGTTTCCAATAGTTAACTCCGAACTCTCAACCTGCCTACTCTTGGGAGTCAAATATATATATAAATATATATATATATATATATATATATATATATATATATATATATAAATATATATATTTATATATATATATATATATATATATATATATATATATATATATATATATATATATATATATATATATATATATATATATATATATATATATATATATATATATATATAATGAAATAACTATAATTATAAAATAAGTATATATAAAATAAAGAAAATTATTAGATAAGGAATAGGAAGTATTCACATTAACATGAAAATAAATGAGACCCTTGATATAAAAAATGAGAAAATAAGTCTTAGATAATTTGTACTCAGATTAACCTAATTTTTCCTTTTCAAGCCATATTTTTCTTTGTTGGCTATACTGATGATCTGATAACAATTTTCTTTCTTTGTCTTTAAAGTAGAAAATGTCATATTAGCCATATAGCAATATTATCCACATCGTTATCTAATCACATAGACAGTGTATCCAAAAATGTGTGTAAAGACAAAAGTGTGGATCATAAGTTTGAATTCATTTTATAGTGTATTATTATGGATCTGTAACAAGTAATTCCAATGCTAACAAATACCAAAAAATTATCACGAATTTTCCATTATCACTAGATCACCATTTCATTTACTTTATCTTTCAAGAACCAGCGATAATATTAATCTAATACCAAGGTGAAACCAGTTGCACATCAATTGACGTGGTTGTAGTCATTAAAATTCTCCATTATGTCGTTTGCATTCTATTATTAAAGTTTTTATCAGCACTTCCGCTTTGATACCCTGAATGATTCCTATGTAGCCCTTGAAAAATTTATTTTTTACATGCACTTGTCAACTGAAGTGTCAGTTAATTTTCGAGTTATAAATGACGTTGAGATTGTTGCAACGCATGTTTAATTGTTGCTGTACTATGTACACCAGGATAACATCCATATCATTTGCATTCAGTTCAGAGTAAGACAATGCCATTTCTTAAAATTCCATTCCATTCCAATTCCAATGCCATTCAATGTTATTTACGCTTCGTAAATTGAATTCAGTCACTAAGGCGAAATACAATATAGATATTGTATTCGGTGAAACTTTTTCAAATCTTCAATAATAATAATAATGACTTTATTTGCTCATATACATTTGTTACAATGTTTATCATCGTCCTTACGTCCATATGGATAATAGACAATGTTGAAATAACGCAATAATATTAAAATCGTAAGTTAACATGACTCATACATTGGAACCGAAACAATAAAAACGTCACATATGTTCTCTCATTTCAATGATAAATTCCTCCACACTGTATGGAGAGATGTCCAGAATAATATCCCACACATGTTTTTTGAACTTCCTCAGCGGCAAATTTCTTACATATGATGGTAGTTCGCTATATAATTTAATAGCTCTATAGGTGTAGACTTCTGTGTTAGAGCGAGCCTATGTTGAGGCTGCAATAAGTCTCCACCATGACGAGTGTAATGGTCATGTCTACTGTGTACCAGTTTATAGATCTTCGAGACCCAACAAACACCAAACATCGATAGATGAACAGACACGGCAACGTCATAACTGCATATTGCCTAAATAAATCGCGACAACTATACCATGGACCTCCAACAATTCCTTTTGCGCTCTTTTGCATTTTAAATACTTTGTGCCAGTCTGTTGAGTTGTCCCAAAATTGAAGACCGTTGGGTATGCGCGACTGAAAAAGACCGATGTAGGCAGTTCTAGACACCTCAAATAGTGCCATCCATGTTATACTGCAAAGCAGATATAATAGAGAAGCCAGATTGTTTGTAAGTTCTTAGTGTGCTTCTTCCAGGTCAATCTGTTTTCCAAATATATTCCTAGGAATTTCACACATTTATTTTGTTCCTGTTCCTTCAATGAGAATAAAACTATTTCTCTTTTATTTACGTTAAGGCTTAGTTTATTGACTGCAAACCATGCATGAAGTGAGTGATGAGCTCGAATTTTTTCCTTCCTTATCCTTCGAGTTCTAAATTATGCTTCATATTTCTCTTGATTTATATGAACTATTTCTCATCTTTTCAAAAAAAAATCTGTTTTTAGTTTCCTTTATTTTATATTTATATTTCATTTTGAGTCTGTTAATTGTGTCAGAAATGTCAATTTCTCTACTCTGTTTGTTGAAGGTGCTCAAGAAGTAAAGGTTATCCCTACAGTTTCTGAGCTGTTATACTTGGACTGTTATGGGGAAGCATGTTTGACAAACAACTGAAGGCGGACTCACAAACTATTTACTTGTAGAAAGACTTTATTTATGTAAAATTCGTCAGTTGTTATCAGAAACTTTATAGGCTACTTTCCAATATCAGACAGATGAGAAATAACTTGCTGCAACTTGTGAAAATACAAATTTGTGTTCGAGAACAACTCACCTGATCTAATCACCTGTTCTGAAAGATAACTGAGTATCTTTGATTCGAGAATCTATATACTTCGTGTATTTTAAATCGACAACAAAGCTTACAGATTCTAAAATAAATCATACTCTAATACCAATTGGTTCCTTGTTGATTTTCTTAGGATTGCAATGAAACACATGAAGAGTTACAATGTAGTATTTATTTATGAATTATTGTTAATTAATTTCATCATAGTGAGAGGACAATGCAATATGTGTGTTTTAGAGCAATAACAGTTACCGTGTGCTTCTTAAATCTATTTACCTATTCCAGGACTTCCCAAACTTACTTTCACTAGGACACCCCGGGAAATTGAAAAACCTATAAGCTAATAAATATAATGAATTTCATTTTTTTTGACTGTCCACATGACACAAAATGTGCTTGATTTTCTAAAACAATAATCAGATTTCTCTCAAATCCTTCAGAATAATCTATGACTCCCCAGGGAGTCACCTGACGAAGTTTGGGAAACGCTGATCTATTTTCAATTATAATTTAATATCAACCTTAATATCTAGTAAGCTTTGGAAACAAACACTATATAATATTATTGCAAAATATTCTGGTTTGCGAGTAGGAAAAAATAAATAAATAGTTGAATAATACATTGGAATTTACATTTCTACAAGTTGAAATTGTTCTGTAAATAGAGCATTTTTTTAAATGAAAATCAACGTTCGACAAAATAAGATAAATGAAAGTATGCAATGAGTAAAACTTGAAAAGTAGAAAAATAATCTGATGAACTATAAATAAATTATCGTATTTTCCAGTATATGAAATCACAGATTTTATTGCTACTGTAAACTTTTAGTATTCTCGCAAATATCAAAAGTGTGTTTTAATGAATATAATGCAGGCTACATTAGTTTTTTTTAGTGTAGTTTCATATTCGCATTAATCAACTCAAAGTTAAACAGAACGAAATACCCTTGAAACATTATCCTAACAAACTGAAAATTCGAGCCAATTGACTCATTCAATACTCGTCATGTTGTATTTATATGAAACACGTCCGTTTTGAAGCTATGCATATCAAACTGTATTGGCTATTTAGATAAACTACAGGAAATCTTGAATATTTTATGTCACAGAATATTATTACTCAAGAAAGTACCATCGATGTTGAAACTGGTTTTTGAGAGCTGTAATATTGTGGCTCTTCAATTTTACGGTAAATAATAAACATCGATCTAGAGGTAGCTCTTATATATTTCAAAACTCGTCAAAAATTCATCACGGCTAGTCTACAACGATAACTGACCAAATAGTCAAAAATGAAAAGTTAAACACCAATCGAATTGCATAAATTGGGTTCAAATATAAATTTGTATTTGTTGAACTTTATATATTGTTGAGTGAAGCTCCGAATGATATCTATTTGAATTGAATGTTTAGTTTTTAACCCTGAGCAAGTCTCTGAAAATTAGAATATACTTCACGATATTTCATGTGGGAATAGATGAAACATGTGTGTTTGAAATACTACTTTCAATTTTAGTGACATTGTACAAGGTTGCAATGCTGATGTTGGATAGATTTCAATTTTTGTTCAACGATTTTCTTCACAATTGTTTTCGATTTGGTGATATGCAGAGAACTTTTATTGGATACCTTAAGGTTTTCTGTCGTTGAACATTAACTAGTATAGGTTTTTATTACTGGGGTGGCTCTAATAGCAAAAGCAGTTGCATATGTATCAATTCCACAAATGACGTTATTTATTGACACGCTATTTCTAGGAATTCATTTTCCGACGTTTATATCGTTTACAGTATATTGCTTACATTTAAATTTAATTTATGATTACATGGCGTGACGTCTTTGAAACAAATACTGATAAAGTGTAAAAATCTCATCTGTTTCAGAATGTCGTAATTTTCATCAATTTTGTGATGTCAAAGTTGGTGAATAATTTCCTATTTTGCTTTCGGATATGATTGATAAGTAATACAATTGAAAATGTCTACAGCTCATGAAATCCTTGTCACTTTGCGAGTACTATTCGAATCAAAATTCAATAATTACTCGTACTCACCTGATATGTGGAAAATTTCAATGATGTGAGATTAGTATAATCGATTAATACTTATGAATATATTGGATATTTTCTAGAGGAGCGGTTCCCAACATTTTAGACACTACCCAACCCTTTTTCGTATATTTGTGACCACTGAAGTTTTAACATAATAAACAATTTAAAAAATTGAAAAACCACTTTTATTTTGGAAGAACACTGGTTAATTCCAGAAACAACTTTCATTTTTATTCATTGAAATAAAAACATTTTTTATTATGTAATTTTATTTTTTCATATCTCACGAAATACCCCCCTCCCCAAAATCACATTCTGAGACTTTTCGGGCTATTGCGGCCCCCTTCTTGAGAGCCACTGATCTAGAAACTAGAGTAATATTATTCAGTGATAAATTTCCACCAAACACTGTTGTGAAATAGTATCGTCTATATTTCAAATACATCATAACCTAAAATAAACAGATCATACTGACATTATCAGTTTCTATGAGCCATTTGCGTTATATGTTTATCCTAAGAAATATATGAAATTGTGAGTTATGCATCCCTTTTTTCAACAATATTTGTTCATCTTGTTGATATATAAAAATAAAATAACATCAAAATAATATATACTGAATAATGACGTAAGTTAAATGGAATAAAATTATTTGAACTAGAATTATTATTTCATTGGAACGTAATATTTGTTATATGTTGTAGTGTATAGGAAAATATTATCAATCAAATATAAAATAATTTAAAATAAACTGTGGATGCTCCTTGTCCAACTAATCTGTTTACTTAAATTGAACAAATTTGTTGATATATTTGGGACCACTGAGAAGGTGCTCGTGTTTGTATGTGATTAGTTGAGTCTTGAATGCACGTAATGAAAGTATGAGGAAGACTAGAAAATGATTTAGAATATCATTCAGGAATGTGTGCTCATCCTTCTCATTTACATCTTTTTTAAATTTCTATTACGGGCTGGCTGATCATCCTCAGCGAAGGAAGATGCATAACATAGCGATTGTCGTCGTGAAAGCAACGGATATTTTTGAAATTGCAGCAGAATTACAACCATCTTCGTCGCAGCAGAAGGTCTTAGCGCCCCAATCTTCTGAAAAGAAAAATAAGAGTTAAATTTAAAAAGAATTAGTCATGACATAAAGAAAGGTGGATGACAAACATTTTTTTGAATGATTTATTGTTTGATAGTTTAAATACTTCTTTCATACAACTTGTCAAACTTCTATGTCATTTTGTTTGTTAACTTATGTTGCATTATTTTCAGATTATATCCTCCGCAATGCCACTTTTGGCTTTCGTTTTTGCATTTTCCCACCGGTAATTTTGTTCATCGTGAAATATTTTCAAGGTTGAACTTGAATTATTTTTGTGTGATTGTATTTTAAACACTTTGAAACCGTAGCATCTTATTACATATATTATATTGTATTCAAAAGTGTATACTATTGAAAGGTCTTGATGGAACGCTCCATCAAGTGTTGTGCTTTTGGTCAATTGACCTTAATTACTTTGTCATGTTCAGAAAATTCTCAGAATTCTTCTAAATTATATTGATAAACAAGATATACATGGTGAGATTTTGAAAGAGCTGCAAAATTTTTGAAGTTTTTTGCAGACTCCACCAACAATGTCCCTGAATGGTTTGAATATATATATATATATATATATATATATATATATATATATATATATATATATATATATATATATATATATAGAAAATACTGAGACTCTTAATCGAAAAATCGAAATATTTCAAATAAAACTCTCAGGGATCTGTCTACACAAATGTTGTCAACGAGAACGAACCCATCACTTTCGAGAGTGAATATTAAGTGCGTTTCGAAAAATTTTGTTCTGAAAAATCAATTGTTTCATGCATGTTAGGAATCATCAGTCATATTCAATCAATCAATCAAAAATCGATAACTTTGAAAATCCCTCAGGTCCTATATCCGTATGAAGAGAACATTCGTTCGTGAACTAATCACATGACGTCCTTCTATCGAAAAAAGACTTATAAACTCCCCCCAACAGTTAAGATTCTTCCTTCTTACAACATTAGTGACAGTGTATAGACGCTTTGTAGACATTTCTTTCAAACACACCACAGCTTTGCCCGTAATGTGCAAGAATGGTTCTGGGGGGGCGTTTTGAAAGTCATCAATTCTGGATGAATATGACTAATGATTCCTAATAAGGATGAAACAATTGCATTATATTATCTTTTAATAAGTTCGATGATTTTCGAAGTATATATATATAATTTTTTTTCGAATTGATTTATTGCCTGTTTAAGATAGTTTATTTTCAAAGTTTTTTGCAATAGCAGGTTTATTTTAATGTTAAAAACTTCATTTTCGTTGACGTTTCGTTGTATATCAGAACTTCATCAAAACTTAGTATTTTTTAAAGATAAATATAAAGAATTTTTTTTTTTTTAGTTTTGACAAAGTTGGGATATACAACGAAAATAAAGTTTTTGATAATAAAATGAGCCTGTTATTGCTAAAAACATTGAAATATATATATATATATATATATATATATATATATATATATATATATATATATATATATTCAATGAATAGGTCTCTTAAGTGAGCCTGCCGAAAATGAAAGTTTCTCTCCTCGTCGAAAACTTTGAAAAGGTTATTTTCTTAATTCTTATGACGTGAACGGTACGAACTTCCATTGATTAAAAGTAACGAGATTATTTTCAGAATTTCGGAGGATTTGCCACTATGAGAGGATTAAAGTCCACAATAATAAGGGCAGATCTATAACTACGTGCCAAAAAAAAAACTTCATGAAAAAATATCTGTAGACAAACTTCCAGGTTTCAAGTGAAAAATAATAAAATAATTTCCAAAATATTTCTCAAACATTGAGGGTTATATTATATGTACGCATATTAATGAGCGTTCATTTATTTTCATTGGTCTTTTAATACGCATTTCAATATAGAATGACGTTTTTAAACAAAAGTATATTTTTTGATTTATTTTTTCACTAGAATGAAGGAATTTTTCATTTTCAAATGCATTTTTACAAATTGGTTAACACTATCTATCAAAACATTTATAAATTTCACTTAATGCTGAGGCACTATTACTGGCAGTTAGGTGTCACACAGGGGTGCGTGTTGTTCTCCCAAATGTTTGATAGAAATTACGGGGCATTGTTTTGAGAGGTATACTAGGATGAGAGGCCTACTCATAAACCATGACTAGAAAAACAGTAATAGTATTTTTCAGGTATCCTAAGACCCGACAACCGTGAGACGGATGCAAGTTATGAATTCAGCCTACTGAATAGATCCGACAACCTAATCTTCAGTAACGAAAAATTCATTTAAACGACTATCAGACGTTTAAAGCAATTAAACATTGGATACATCCGAATTGAATGAGGATTTATCCAAGTTGATCTAACAACAACAACAAAAAATAAGTATATTGAGTGCTTTGATTAATTACATTTCATTTTTCCATTGGTAATACAAAATGGGAAGTTATAAGGTTATTCAACCCTGTTCAACTTAATTATCTTTGTACAAAAAAAGCATTTTAAATTTTGTTATAGGTTATGAGCTAAAGGTGCGGTGGCTGTGGCCGACTTCTTTTTTACGTGCCATTCAATCGAATGTCAAACTGTCAATTCATCTGACATTTGATGCTAAAGGAAACCATCAAATCAAAAAACTGGGTAATTAAAATTTGATACGGGATTTCTCACGAACTGTGACACTTATCTCGCACACTAGCGGATGCTGAGGCGTATAACCTCTAGGTAGTCGTGGACATTGTCTGAGTACTCCTAAAGTGCTTGCAGGATCTGTGCTGGTGGGAATTTTGAGAGTTTGATTTTTGGTTTTTTGCGAAGGACACGTCCGTGTCTGGAGCTTGGAGCTTTTCGTTGTGGGTAATAATTGGGGGCATTTTGGTTATTTCATGGACAAGAATAGACGGAAATTGTCTGTGAAGTCTGAAGATGCTGCGGCAGATTGCCGTCTTCTCGTCTTCTCTAGACATTTCGAGAGAGTGGAGTGGAGCAACCATCTATACGCAATAACAGGGCGAATGAATGCCTTGTATGTGCTGAGGAGAGTACGGGGATCGCACTCTCGTATTCTACCTCGAAGTGCATACAGTAGGTTTGGTCGATTCCGGACTTTTTTCAGCGTTTTGGTCAGATCGATATTCCAGGAGATTTACAATAAAAATGTTACAGCCAAGTTAATGATTTCATCTTGTAATCTTAGTTTTCACCCCAAAGCGACAAGCGAACGTCATTTTTTGAAAATTTGGAAGATTTTGGACTTGATCGAACTATTCCATCAATTATTTATTCAAAGGCCAAATAAAGTTTCCTTTATATAATCTATACACCAAATTTGTCCCAATAATTTGAATTTTTAGAAAGAGATAGTTTTCTATCTCACAAAATGAGCTACTTCCAGATTTATTCATTGCAGTCCAAAATGTTTCTTTACATTAAATGCATTATGAACTTGATTTGAAAATATAAGTCTTTTTTTATCATTTATTATTCTTTTGTTAGGGTTACAGGTAGTTTGCACTGTCTACGAGATACTCAAGTGAAAAATTGAATAACCGCTTGAAAACATTTTTACTTGTACCTTAAATTGAATTTTCACAGATATAAACAACCAGAAACGTTCATCCTCGAATAAAGAACAAAGGATGTTGACAAATCACTTCAGTTGTGTGTATGGGACTAACGATGTCGAATAAATCCAAAACAGCTCTTTGTTCTTTCGTGGTGTTGAATTACGTAGTTTTATTGAGAGCATCTTCATACTACCTTCAACATATTTGGTTGAACATTCATATTGATAGATGAAGTAAATTAAAATTAGGTTTTTCTCAGCATAACTGAGTTGAGAAAAATAAATTCATTCAAGTGATACGTTGTATTAATATCAAGCAATATTGTTTGAGAAAAAAAAATTAAGAGATTAGAATATCAGGGAGGTCTTCAATCTCAATACAATCTCAACATTGTTGTTGATGTTTCCGATAATAATAATTAATAATTTATTCACTCAATCGTTTACAGTTAACATCAAAATAACTATTATTCTATTTTACACAACAATCATTTCTTATAAAGGGTGTTTTTTTAAAGGTATAGAACTTTAAATTGTAATAAAACAACGATGGATCATTCGATTGACAAGAATTTTTTTTTATTCGAAAAGATAATCTTGTGGCGTTACATTTCAAATATGATTTCTGGTATATGACCGCCACGGCTGGCTCGGATGTAGTCCAATCTGGACGTCCAATTTTCGATTACTTTTTCCAACATTTGTGGCCGTATATGGGCAATAACACGGGAATATTATCTTCCAAATGGTCAAGCGTTTGTGGCTTATCCGCATAGACCAATGACTTTACATAGCCCCACAGAAAGTAGTTTTTTCATAATAAAACAATTGTTAAACTGATTTACACATACCTATATTAAAAATTATACTGCATGACGTACGTTTCGATGAAATTCACCTTTTTCAAATTCTAAGTGCAGACTAATGACAATTTCTCGAATACATACAATATGGATATTGTATGTAGTTGTAAGTTGTTGTTATTATTGTATGTATGCGTGAATACATACAATATGGATATTGTATGTATTCGAGAAATTGTCATTAGTCTGCACGTAGCATTTGAAAAAGGTGAACCTCATGGAAATGTACGTCATGCAGTATTATTTTTAATATATGTGTGAATCAGTTTAACAATTGTTTTATTATGTTTATCGATTTACATCAAGTATCGGCCTCATCAATTATTAAGTAGTTTTTTCATACACTTGAGGATTATCTTCACTCCAAATGCGGCAGTTTTGTTTGTTGACGTAGCCATTCAACCAGAAGTGCGCTTCATCGATGAACAAAATTCCTTTATGAAAATCGGGAACAATGGCAATCTCGTTTTGGGCCAATTCGAAGAATCTCGTGATATACGAATAGACGTGAGTCTATTCATGATGAATTGCCACACCGAACTGGAAATAAATCACTTCGCAGCTGTTAAATCGGTCGCCATCTTCAACAGTAATGCCAACTTAAAGTTCTATACCTCTAAAAAAAACACCCTTTACATAAATATCTTGATATGATTTAGGGTACACAAAATGACAGCCGATTGTCTTTCAGAAGCACACGAAAGTGTTCGTACGAAAGACGTGAATTCTTAATCAAAGAAAAGAAATGTATCAGAGAATATGTAATATATTAATAATATATAATATTCACATAATTAGGCTGGTAAATAAGAACTTGTATCCATCACCAAGTCAACGATGGACGAATCAAGACTCGGAAGCCAATGCACAAGATTTTTTTGAACCTCCTGAATATTTTTTTGTACGAACAATAATGACCAGAGTTCTTTGTAACAGTCTTCGAAGTATGTATATAATTTGTCTCCAACATGCTTGACATGATGATACTGCTTTTACATTGATTATTGAAATTAGCAGACTTAATATTTCTTATAAGAATTCATAAATTTAGAGATATACAGGTATAAATAAACAACTACTTCACAACTCATAACATTTGTTTTGCTTGACAACAAATTTTGATTACTTTCAAAAATGTAATTTTTTCAATGGTTTCTAAAATATGTAATTTAATGTATACCTTTCGCTAAATAAGTATTATCATTATTATGGATTTTGTTTTATCTGATATCGATTCACAAAACACTTACGCATCGATTCTGTCATATTCGATAGGATAAATTGTAAGATTTTATTGGCTATATCGTATCAATCAGCCTTTCCAGTGCGGCAATTCAGTATGTTATAACTCCACGAAATAATTAAAGCAGAATAATTCCACGAAATCATTGAGGGATAGATATTCATATAAGTAGTCACCAACCTCTTGTTTGGTGAGGTTGTGACTCTCCTCTACTAGGTGAGTTACCTAATACTATCGTAGGAGAGCTGGCATCAATTTCTGGGTAGGTATTTGAGGCAAGCTGAAAACTCATCACATACCTCTCCTGATATACCTCAATACTATACGGAATTGCAGATCTGGCTGTTGGGTATGTTGAATATGAACCAAAAACGCACTACCACATACCTGGTATTTAAATCTCGTAGAAAAGTATTCCTTTGGTGATCTCTGCTAAATATGATTATAATCGAATACAGAAGCCAACAATTCGTCAGACGAAATAATTATCAAAAGCAGGCTTTCACAAATAGTTTCCTGTATTGTAGAATGAAAATAGGTACGTAAATATAATGACAATGTACAAATAAAACATAAAAAAATAATTACCTAGAGGCAAAGCGATCATCTATACATATATGATCCCTCATATCTATAGCAAGATGATATTTGTCAAAAAAGAAGTGAATGTACAGTAAAACTAATAAGTAGGAACTGTACAAACTTTAAGATTGTAATGAAAAATGAATTGTGTAATTAGTTTAAGTTATATAATGTTAAATTTTTGCATAACTCATGTATTATATATGTATTGTAAATATTTTGTAAATAGATTTGTTAAGTAAGTAAAGTAAGCGGGGCTAAATCAACCCCTAAATTTTTAGGGGTTCTAGGTGTTTTTGGGAATCTTATCTTGTAGTTATAAATAATACTCAAATACTAAATAATATAATTTTCACAATTTTTGCAACATATCTTTACACGTGTCTGGCAATGTTAAAACCCCGATTAAATCGTCTGGCTTATTTTTTTTTCGTATTCATTAGTTTTCGTATACACTGCAACACATAGAGATTGCTTTTTGCCTCAAAGATATTTTTGGGGAAAAATAATATTTTTTAGAATTTTTGGGTTGATTTAGCCCCGCTACTCACCAGCCAAATTTGCAATTCCGTATTGGGGTATATCAGGAGAGGTATGTGACAAGTTTTCAGCTTGCCTCAAATAACTTACTAATAATTGGTGCCAGCTCTTATAAATAATAAGGATAATAAGAGACGCCAACCGAATTGAAATAATGCGATTATATCGGAGAAATGCCAATAATAAACAAACATCTATGCTATCTCTACTAACATTAACTAGTTTGTATCTTGCATTTTAAACTCGTAATACGTTGTGAACTACCGAATTCCCTTAGCGAGCTACCAGTAGCCTGCGATCGACGGGTTGACGACCCCTGATTCAGATGATAAATTGGAAGTTTTTCACCAGTATTCCATAAAGTTGCACAAAGAAGAATAACGCAATGAGAATATTTTTATGGTCCATTTTGACTTGTAAATCTCACATGAAATACTGATGGAAATACGTTCACGAAATTGATATGAAATGCCCAGCCATTAACTATTACACAGCAGTAGTTATCAGGCAAATAACGAATATATCTACAGCGCGGTCGTCGAAGTGATAAATAATCCTCGTAGTCGACGTTCAAATTGCACCAGATGGCGTAGCGGTCAATAGTGGATAACAAAATGGAATGTGATCAACCTCATTTTTTGTCCATAAAATGTGCAGTTTGACTCTGTCGAATATTCAGTGAAACTATTGTCTACGAATACATGATACATTGCTGCAAAATCCCTGTGAATTTATGACTCTATGTTAATGGAATAATATTTGCAACTATAGTACAGTCATTTGGTAGTTTTACTTGAAAAGTTTTTCGGGAATATTGAAATTTAGTTATATTATAGATTTTGATGTGCTCTTTTCGAATTTGCTACTTCTTATCTCTTTGTCCCTCGGACTGTCATATTGTAAAAAAAGGGGAGCGAGCAGTTTTTCCACAATGTCGACTTTTTGAGTAGCTGCCTCCGTGGCTTAGTCGGGAAAACATGCGACTATGGTGCGGTAAGACTCGGGTTCGAGCCATGGTGAAGGCATGTGTGTATGTGTTGTTCTATCATTTATGTAGTTTAATGATGATAATTGTTGGGTAACAAATTGTACGATTGTACGAAAATTGTTTAGAAAAATTCATTCACAAAATTAAATTAGAGGCCATTTCCTACATTTGTTGTTCAGTAGGCGTTTTCGCTGAGTTAGGACAGAGATTACCCCACCTATGGCCACCCCACTCTAATTGATGAAATAATGAGTATCAAGTCTTTATTTCAGTTAGACTTTCTAGTAACTTCGGGAGTGCCGCAGGGATCCAATCTTGGACCCCTACTATTTGTCCTGTTTGTTAACGTTCTCTTAGAGATGTTGGAATGCATGAAGGTGGCTTATGCAGACGATATCAAAATTCATATCGTGCCATCTATGCATGATTGTTTGAAGCTACAAAGTGACCTTAATGATATCAGCCTGTGGTGTAACACAGGCTTTATCATTTACCATTATTTACACTTGAATGTCATGAAATGTAATGTGGTGAGTTTTGCTAGAAATAGAAATCTGATATTTTTTAATTACAACATTGAAAGTGTTAATCTGACTCGACTTCTGGAGGTTAAGGATCTTGACCTAGTATTTGATCCAAAATTCTCATTCATACATCATATCAACCAATTAATTTTATCATGTAGCAAAATTTATGGTCTCATCTTCCGCAATGTTATATTGTTTTCGAGTTCCTCAACACTGGTGCATTTATTTAATGCTCTAGTGAGAAGCAAACTTGAGTATGGCTCCTTGTTCGACGATCAATGTATAATTGGTCACATAAACCGCCTGGAGGCACTGCAGAAGAAGTTCTTCAATTGGCTCTCATTTCGAGAGGATGGTGTATATCCACCTAGGGGTCATGATCACGCTTGTTTGCTGTCGAGGTTTGACACTTGGAGCCTCCACACCAGGAGAACTTTGAGTGCATTAACATTTTCATTCAATTTTCTCAATGATAATCTCAACTGTCCTGAGCTTCTAGGTAAATTTAATTTCTTCGTTCTTCCGAGGTGTACTAGAATAAGCCAGACATTTTACTCAGAAACCCAAAGAACCAATCTTCTCCCGCAATCGCCGCTTAGCTTTGCATGTTCTACTGCAAACCAGGTGTCAAGCTGCTGTGATTTGCACTGGGACTCACTTGTTTCTATCATAAATGTGTATTTGAATCTTTACAGTGAGGTATATTGATTTCTTCCGAATTGAGTTCTGAGTGATTTGTTTTCTTGATTATTATTATGATTGAACATTTGGATATTGACATTATAGATTTAGATTATTATATTTGATAATTTTTTTACTATTATAATTATTTCTTGATATTGTATATGTATGTTGTTATTAATATTTTAAATAACCATATTTATTCATTATGTGTTTTCCTGTAATTTGGGCAGGTTATGTTAGAAATATATGCTTATTATTATTATTTCGATAAATAACAAAAATAAGTATCAACATTTCATTACGTAAATTCGTGACAAAAAAGTTCTGTAATAATATCATTTGACATGAAATCTGTATTAACACTAGATTTTCTGAAAGTGTTTATCTTTAATGCAAATATAAATGACATTCAGCACAAATGTCTTCTGAAAATCTTGCTTTTTTATATTGGACTGAAAAAACCTCAAAGAGGTCATAAGTGGTTCCTCTGTCCTACATGTCCTAAGATTCAAATCAGGTTTTCGTGTGGGTAAAACTGACAGAGAAGTCGTATCTGAATATAGGAAATTCTTTGCCAAGGTACAAACGGATTCAACGTGAACATATTTTGAAAGGGAGTCAATGAGGAAATAAGGGGTGCCTCTGCCCTACTCGTTTCAAGCCACCTTGAGGTAAAGTAAGCAGCGAGTTTTTCAAACGTGGTCTCTCCAGTAGACCTAACGCACATATAATCCATTATTCTGAAATTTAGGGCAATATTTTCTGTTTGAGTGTTCCGAAACTGCCAAGTGTTGCCAGTTCAACGTCGTCTGTAATGTCTTATAGTAATAAGTATTGTTTTTGTTTGCGTGTTGATGACAATATATTGATAAAACCTAATTTGAAAAAGGCCCAAAACAATGGACCGAAACGTAATGTGCTGAAGATTTTTGATAAATAATTTTGAGAACCAGAAAACCCGATAATTTCTTTCTGAGAAAAATATATATAGCGTATAAGCTGGTCCCTGGTTCAATAAGTAAACAATTTATAAATTATTCATAAAATTTTCAGAAAGAAACTAACAAAACAAAACAATTATTTCCTTTTAATAGAATAAAAAAATCATAAAACGCCATTCTATCAATAGAGCTCAAATAAAACACAAATTTCTTTTTAATAAGGCTTATCGAATTCATATTCCTTAGGAACAATTTATGACTTTCTGGCAATGAATTGTAAAATTTCACGTTAAGGTAATTGAAATGTCTTTGTGTAGTCGCTTTTTTCAAAAATGGAGTTAATGAAGCTGGTGCAACCCTGCTACGTGTAATATGAGTGCGCTCGAAATCCTGAAGTCTTTCTTTATGATGGTAAGTATACATACATCAAACAACTGTACATATCAAGTTGTCTGATATCTAGTATTCCACTCTCTCTGAATAACAAGTTTGAAGAGTATTGCAGGTTTTTATTATAAATAACTTTCAAAATTCTTTTCTGCACAACTTCAAGAATATATATATATATATATATATATATATATATATATATATATATATATATATATATATATATGTTGACTATATTTTATTCATTTATTTGATGGTTACTTGCTATGGCACCCTATGCAAGGATGCAATACTGTAATCTACTCTGTACAAGAGCATAGTTGACAACACGGATATGAAATATGTCCAAGATTCCCCTACAAAATCTGAACCTGAACAACGACAGTCGTAGAGTTCGCAATATCACCAACTTGCTCATCCCACCACAAATGGCAATCCAATGTCAGTCCTAGATATCCATTATATCTCTAGTAAATGGTGTTTTTCTTAGAGATATAGAACTTTAAGTGGGCATTACTGTTGAAGATGGTGACCGATTTAACAGCAGAGAAGTGATTTATTCTCAGGTTGGTTTGGCAATTCATCATAAATAGACTAACGCCTGAACAACGCTTGCAAATAGTGCAATTTTATTTCGAAAATAATGGTTCTGTGCGGAATACGTATCGCGCACTACGTCCATTTTATTTTTTAGCGATGAAGCGCACTTCTGGTTGAATGGCTACGTCAACAAACAAAACTGCCGCATTTGGAGTGAAGATAATCCTCAAGTGTATGTCAAAACACCGATACATCCAGAAAAACTGACTGTTTGGTGCGATTTATGGCTGGTGGAATCATTGGTCCATACATCTTCAAAAACGATGATGACCAGAACGTTACAGTCAATGGTGATCGGTATAGAGTCACGATTACTAACTTTTTCATTCCTGATTTGAACAACCATGATGTCCACGAGCTGCGGTTTCAACAAGACGGCTCAACATGACACACATCTCGTGCCACAATCGATTTATTGAAACACACGTTTGGTGACCGCCTAATTTCACGTTTTGGACCTGTGAATTGGCCTCCAAGATCTTGTGATATAACACCGCTAGACTATTTTCTGTGGGGCTATGTGAAGTCATTGGTATATGCGGATAAGCCACAAACGCTTGACAATTTGGAAAACAATATTCGCCGTGTGATTGCCGATATACGGACACAAATGTTGGAAAAATTCATCGAATATTGGACTACATCCGAACCAGGCGTGGCGATCATATGCCAAAAATCATATCTAAAATGTTATGCCACAAGATTATCTTTCGAATAAAAAAAAATTCATTCTTGTCAATCGAATGATACATCGTTGTTTTATTGCAATTTAAAGTTCTATACCTCTAAAAAACACCCTTTACAATCAACTACAATCTCCGAGACAAAGCGTGCAATCTTTCTATGAAAGTACGCACTTGATCTTGTCATGAACGAACCTTACCTTACTCGAGAGAGCTTTAATTGTTTTTGCGACAGAGGGAGCTCACGTGATTATGTCACTGGCTTTACACCGACTTTTGAATATATGGGGCTTGATGTGTTTGAAAAGAACATCGAAACTCGATTGTTTGGATGCATGCCCTTGATGATTTCCTAATTGGATGAAACAACGCAGTGTGGTATCTCCATTCAATGGCGAATTCAATGTTCCTCGTGATTCATCAATCGTTTACTCCCGAAAGTTAATAGTTTGTATTTTCGTTGATTACATTTCGGCAGATAGCTCATTGAGAATTTCATTCAAAATATTTAGCATGCAAAATAATATGCAGAGTGTGTATCTCCATAGAAAGTTTTACTTCCGTAATTTTTTCCATCAACAGCATATTTTATTTCTGAGAATACGGCGTATCCAGAAAACTGTCAATATTCAATAAACGGATTCTTGAAACAGAAGCCGAATTTCCCCTATACACCGAAGTTGTTCAGGGATTCAAAATTGATTTCACTCGATAGATAACAAGATGCACTACGGATTCTGTAAGAGGTGTTAGATACTTGTAAATCTTTACTTTCCAAGCTTAAGTGAATCTAAGATGTCGTTTCGCCAATAACGTTGAAGTAACAACATGAGATTGCTTTTATGTTAAATCTTTCGAATTAATATGGTACATACTTCACTCTGTTTTTTTGCAAAATGTCACTGAAATAAACAAATACCTACCCCAGCTGTTCACGTAACTCGTAAATCTTTCAGAGTCGAAATGAATAATCGTCACATATTTTAAAGCATTAAAAACATACATCACTAAACTTTTACATCCAACCAAAAAATTTTTTTAGAAATATTCTTAATTCGAGATATTTGTTAGAATTAGTTGCAAAATCGAAAAAAAAGGTAGTACAATCCATATACAATTTTGTTGTTTGGTGCAATCAGTACCAAACAACAAAAGCTACGTATACTTTTTGACGTATAAGAAGCATACTCATACAAGTATGTCTATTGTGAATTGTGGCCTCTTGAAACTGAACAGAGTATAGTTTCTTACATTAAATACTCTTTTTCGTTATTTTAATTCATTCTTTAGTTTCATAACGACCAGATATTTCAGGAAATTTGAATTTGGAAAATAATTCGTCATAATTATAAGAGTTTTGTGAAAAATAGACACAGACAATCAATCCCAAAAACCAGAAGTAGCAAAACTCACACCTGCTTGATATCCTCAAATTATCATTCGCTGAAAATATGAATAAAAGAGAGACTATAAATCCTAAATTTATTGTGCAGGATTATTTTTTTATTAATTGGGACTAAATGTACTTCATAGGAGTATTATACATTTTTTACATCAACACTAGGCATTCAGAATAATTGAAATTGAACCAAATAATACAATAATACAAAAAATAAAAATAAAATATAGAATACTAATATCTAAAAAGTAATTCACGGTAGTGTATCTTAGATTGTATATAAATTTTTTATTGGACTTGAAGAGCATCTTGATGAACCTCAGTCGCTGTCAATGCAATATTATCGATTTTTGACTGCCAAAAACAGTTCCGAAACTGCCACACCTTGTTTGACAAATTGGGTTATCTTTCCCATTGTTTCCTTCGATTTTCAGTTATCAGTTTATCAAGTTTATTGTTGTGAGTGATCATCCTTCATATCAATTATTCAGGTTCGTGCCATTAATTTCAATTTGTTTAATTAGAATTTCTAATATGATATATGTTGGCGTATATCCCTTTTCCACGTCGTGTTATCACGGGGGGAAAATTTAATCAAATACCTGAGAACATTCCAAGAATATTTCCATATGGAACTTATAAAGAAACTTTCCTTGATCTGTAGTGATACTGAGGAAAATATGGAGCATAAAATTAAAATATTAAGTTATAATTTCTCCTTGAATATATGAAATTCTTTCAACGAAATTGCTGAAAATGTTTGAAGAATTTTTCATATCCAGAAAGTTTAGACAGTAGATCGAACAATTATTATTTTTTTGAGGTTTTCATTAGGTTTGCTTAAAATTTTATTATGATTTTAAAAAGTGGATACGACTCGTGAATTTTCACAAAATCCATTTCAAAAGCTATAGAAATGCAGTTGAATTATAATGATATTTTATTAAAAATAAACTCCTAGAGTGATTCTGAATTTCTCTATGATTTTGTAAAATTATAATGGTTTCGGTATGAACAGTTTTGGGAAATTTGACATCTCATTTTACACAAACAATTAGTGAATGAATAATAATAAAATCAACGATTCATCATGTTTGACATATATCAATTCGTTTAATTAACTCTTTACTTTATTCATTCGTTTAATAAACTCATTTTATCTCTGTATTTTCTGTCAAGATTGTGATAAATTTAATGAAGAGTTTTAGCTTCTCCTATCTCATTATAGGACCAATTCAAAACGAAATGACCACCCAATAAGCAAATCTGCCAAAACAGAAGAAACCACCTTCGAAATAACTAAATATACGGACATAAATTCAGTATTATTTTTTGCCTTAAGGAACAAGTGTTTGAAGTTTTCATCATAAAAGACAGCAATAGTTTTTCAATGAGCTTCACTAACGACTTCAGCTTTTTATATCTGGTTGTTAGCGAAACGCGATGTACAACTGTTGTTTTCAATATTCTCGTTCTGATAAGCTGAGAGATCTTGATGTACACCAGAAGGTCTAGTCTTCTGACTACAAAAAGCTTCTGGTAGAAACCAGAAGCTTTCCTTCGAACACACATCACCCAACTTATTTCATCTGCCGCGAAAATGTATGGATTCGTTATACGTAATGGCAAATATTTTAATAATTCCTCAACATTCATAGGACAATTTAATACCTTAATCCGTAGCAAGTTGGAGTATGGCAGGATGATTTGGCATCTCATTTAAACTTGCCATCAACGCCATCTTGAGGCTATTCAAATAAGGTTCTTGTAATTATTAATTTAGAGGGAGGATAAAGTTTATTCACAGAGAGCAGTCAATCATGACGAATTATTGAGTCGGTTTAGTTTAATCTCATTACAGAGCAGGAGAGAAACTTTATCACTCAAATTTTTGTACAAATTACTGCACAATAGTATTGATTGTCCTCCTCTCTGGCCCGCTTTGAAATTTCGTGTTCCTCTTTATGTGAACAAAGAAAATTGACTGAAATGAATTAATTTAGATTGAGTTCTTTGTAATATTTCATTTAATGCTATAATGTAGTTATCAGTTACTATTTTTTTAGATTAGATTGAGCTCTTTGTTATATCTTTTTCATTAATTGGGAATATATATAAATCATATATTATTTTCTCTAATTGGGTATTATATCTGTTGAGAATAAAAAACTTATTATTATTATATTATACGTATAAATCATCCAAGATTCACTTTCAGTCAATATATAAAAAATTCATGTGAAAATCTATCCAAAATAGACGCAAACAGAATTCAAGATGAAATCAGTTCTTATCTCTCAACATTTAATGATTCGTATGAATATTATCCAAAAAACAACCTAACATAATTCTTCATTTTTCGTGAAAACCCTTTTAATTTTGATCAGGAATATACAGTTGAAGAGAAAATTTGTCTCAGGCTTGAATCAATTTTCTTACTCCACACTTTTCCGAGCCTCTTTTGCTTTCATTAATCAATTATAATGAATTTCGGGATATTAATGCTGCATACCTTCCAAGGCATTAAAACTGTCAGATTCTTGAGTTGGGGTTTCCGGTAGACTCCACCCTTGAAACATGTGGGTTCACTTCAGTGTGATCACAGTTTGTTCTTTAGGAAGAGGAGGTTTTGGTTCTAAGAGAAAGGAAATGCCATGTTTATATTCCCTGCGCATTTTCTCGAAACGTATTTCGTGCATGTTCGTTGAAGTGGGATCAAATCAGGACAGGACTGTGACGTAGAAAGATTATCATTAATTTCAAGTTTATCTCAGGAATCCTTGTCAAACAATAGTCTGAATGTTGCGTGGTGATCCCAAGTTTATTACGCATTCTTATAACACTTACTTCAGAAACTTCATATTAGTTAATGAAATTGCAGATAATTTGGCTTGATATAATCATAAATGAAGGAATTCCCAATGTACAAACCTGAACAGTGTGTTATGTTCTTCATATTTGGAATTCATTCTCATGCTTCGAAGAATAATACATCCAGAAATAATGAAGAATATGTTAAGGTGGATTTTTTGACACATTGAGTTCTAGAATCTGTTAGGTTGCTCTTTGGGCTACACTTCCTTTCAGACTGATATCTTCCTGCCTCAAACTGATATATGATTCCTGAGAAGCTTCAGGTTTTAATTTTTTTCAAATTACGTTTTGTTTTTCTGGCCTCTAATCTGGAGCACTCTCTAGTAGTCCTAAAATGCTTAATTACTTCAGTAATTTCTCGTCATAGTCCTTACATTTGTGACCAAAGTATAGATACATATAGGTGTTGATGTAAGATATCACAAGTTATTAGTACAACCTAAAGAATGTGTTTTTGTAAGAATAATGGAACACTCCTCATGGTACGAAAGGGTTGAGGATATTGAGGTTCCTTCTTTTTCTGTAAGATCATTTCACTCATTTTTTTCAGCATCGATCACTTTTATTCTACTACGATCGCAGTTTTAGTTCCAGGATTCGTTATTTCAGTGGCGTGTTTTTCCATTTTTTCAAAAATAATTTGTAACATCTAGCCCATAAGGTAACAGATCTTAGAAGTTGATATATTTATGTTCCTTCATGAAACGACAAAATAAAAACATTAGTTATTATCAGCGAAAGTGAAACAAATACATAGTCGACATCCCAAGAGTATATCAAGTAATTATGTGAGTACTGAATTCATCAGACAATAATTTTTTTTTTTGAGTTTATCGATTACAGCCCCCTTATGAGTAGATATTCTTTATCAATGTTAGTTGTTGAGAGGTAGACAATCATTTGAAAACAGGAAAGAAATGAAGAAGTTAACATTTTCCTTCGCCCAAATGCTGCAAATATTGATTGGTTCCATTACATATTTCAAAAGCTGAACAATAAGAAAGTTTCCGTTGTTCTCGAACTCTTTACGGGAAAAGAGTGCAGTCAGATGTTTCAAAACTTTTAATCTTATCAATTACGTCAGCTTCTTTCTCATTTCTTCGTAAGTTTGATTGAGACTCTAAGATTTAGTTGAATTAATATATAATCAATTATAAAACACAATATATATTGGGTGTATACAATAAATATATATATATATATATATATATATATATATATATATATATATATATATATATATATATATATATATATATATATATATATTTATCAGAAAAAATGTATAAGAGCTGTTTTTGGAATGACCCAGAGAGAGTCCTGTAGGCCCATGTTTAAAAACAAAGATGTGTTAACCTTATATGGACTGTACACATATGAATCGGTGGTCTTTGTGATAGATAATTTTCGTGAATTAAGTAGTATACGATTGGAACATGATCATTATACTAGAGGAAAAAACTATCTTCCTGAAGAGAAACTGAATTATACCTACCTCCAGAGAAACGTAACGCACAATATATTAAAAATCTGGAATATTTTGCCTGGAAAATTTAAGAGTATATCAAGACCTTCACTAAAACCCACACTGAAAAATTTTTTAATAAGCAAAGTATATTATAGTATAACCGAATTCCTAGAAGAAAAAAACTTCGAAGAATTGATCAATGGCATTGAATTATATTAAAGTTGTATTAAATTGTATTGTATTTGACAAGATCTACACATGTAATATGTATTTGATCGAATAAAATCTATCTATCTTTCTATCTATCTATATATATACATATATATATAACGGGCGATTTTTTAGGAGTTAAGTTTTTCAGGTTGGCGGCACTTGTTGGCATACAAACGTCATCTGTCAAAGTGAAAAGTTTTCAGTATACTCTGCCATTTCATCATGGAAAGACTTAGAAACGATTGCAAATTGTTGAAATTTACTATCAAAATTCGTGCTCTGTGAAAAATGTGAATCGTTTGTTACGACCATATTATGGTCGTCATAATCGACCTGGTGAATCAACAATTCGTGCTGTTATCACTAAATTTCTCACCAAGTTTACTTTGTTGGGCATTAAACCTTTGTCTCGTGTGCGTACAGTGCGCACTGAAGAGAATATTGCAGATATTGCAGCCGTAGGGTACAGTGTTAATGACGATCGTAAAATGGTTCTCAGTAACTGGGCATGTGTTACTTAACCACATGGAAAATTTTACGTGTTGATTTGGGTTTGAAAGCCTATAAAATTCAACTTCTGCAAGAATTGGAGCCGAATGACCTACCACAACGACTTAACGGATATGTAAATAAAAAAAACTGTCGCATCTGGAGTGATGAACAGCCACATGCCATACAAGAATTACCGATGCATCAGGAAAAAATGACAGTTTAGTGTGGTTTATGGGCTGTTGGCATCATCGGTCCATTTTGCTTCAAACACGACTGTGGAAGAAACGTTACCGTCAACGTCGAACGATATCGAGTCATGATACACAACTTTTTTTGCCCCAGTTGGCCGAGTTGAACTTGGTTGACATGTGGTTTCATCAAGACGGTGCCACATGCCAAACAGCTCGTGAAGCAATGGACATGTTGAAAGATGAATTTGGTGAGCAGCTTATCTCTCAAAATGGCCTTGTGAATTGGCCGCCAAGATCATGCGATTTGACGCCTCTGGATTATTTCTTGTGGGGTTATGTAGTTGTTAGTGTATGTGAACAAACCGAACACAATTGAAGCCTTACAGAATAACATAACACGCGTTATTCGTGGGATACAGGTCGAAATGCTCGAAAAAGTGACGCAAAATTGGACCTTCTGAATGGACCATTTTATACGGAGCCGCGGACAACATTTACATGAAAATATCTTAAAAATGTAAATGGCAAAGGACAAGTTATCAATTTCAATAAAAATTTTGAATATATGATGCAAATTGAGTGTTTTATTCGATTTAAAAAAACTACGCTAAAAAATATATATATATATATATATATATATATATATATATATATATATATATATATATATATATATATATATATATATCCCAAAGGGATTATGTCTCATTCTTTGTAAACTCGCTGCTTTAACAATTTTCCCGCTGAAGTACCTACATAGTAGGCTTGTGACTTCAGGGTTGAAGCGATAACAAGCAGAGACATACTTAGGTAATTAGTGAAGGATGCAGATGACGTCCCCTACAAGTTACAGAATAGGAATGGTAGGCACTACCGAATTAAGCAATTAGTCCCATTATGTTATATTATTCTGATATAACAACGACTTCAATGAATTATGAGAAACTCCGACTAGGGGTTGGATTGCTGAATTATTTGGCCACATTGTTGAGATATTCCGCAATACGTCACGTTGAAATGTTCATAAATCGCTTATTTTGAAAATTATTCGAATAAACAGTTCGGAATACAAATCTTTTGGACAATAAATGGTGAATATGGTTTTTCGAGGATCCCACCCTTTTATTTAGAACCTTATTGAACTTATTTGAAACAACTTTGACGTACAATTCACGTTTAGAACGCTTCTGGGACCTGAACGAACATATTTCTATCAAAAGTTGAATGTTTCTGTTCAAAAAAAAAATATATGTGTTAACCCTCGAACTTTTTCAAGAATATTCTTCCCTTTAATGACTGCAGACGTAATTACAGACAAAATTTTGGTAAAATATGTTATTCTGTGAGATGATCTGTGGCATCGGTTTTTGTACTGACCTGTTTCGGCATATTTTAGATGGCTTCAGCATTTCTTTAGCATCAATTTTTGAAGATTACTGAATTGACTTTTCGTATGTTCTGACAGATACCCCAATTTGAAGACCCTGAAATATTTCGCATTGGGCTGTATTAAATAATTTGATAATGTTTACTGCTATTATTAGATCGTCTATGATGAACAACACCTTTTTATTGCATGCTCACTCTCATCTGGAAACTCTTTAAGGATCATTATGACTTGATAGTCTAAGTTTTTTACTCGTAAAATTCCTGAGATTGAATTCTTGCTTAACTCTTGGTGAAACATAATTAAATATTGAATTAAATAAAACTCTTGGCTTTATGTTTCGCGATTATATTTAACAATATGAATTTGTCAACATGTTTCGAGCGTTAGCTCATTTTCAAGACTAAAATACAGTAAGGAACGAACAACAAATTTATATCCATACAATGGATGTAAGGAGGCGGGATAATTAAAAATCTAAGTGTTCATTTACGATGTCTTCCTTTTTCCTCCAAGAACAGCATATTTCAATTGCTTCTAAAAGGTCAAAACGTTTCCCTTTATTACCTGCGTGTAAGCACTTGGTTTTCTCAAAGTGTATAAAGTGGTTGGAGTTAATACAATGTTCTGAGAATCCGGTCTTATTAACATTGTACAAGATTGACCTTTTATGCTCGTCAACCCGAGTTTTTATTTTTCTACTTGTTTGGCCGATATAAAACGCTGGACATTCATTACAAAAAATTTTATAAATCCCGCTTTTGTCTTCAACATTTATCTTTTCTTTATTATTCACTAAAAGTGGGTTTTTTTTTGTTAGTACAAATGGTTTTTATATCTTTTTTCTTTAATCTTTTGCAAATTTTTTCGCTGAGATGAGGTATGAAATTAATAAAATTATATTTTTTCTGGTTTTTATAATTTGAGAGGGATAAATTGAATTTAAAAGTTCCGTTGCTTTTTTCTTATAAGATTAGGTATTATGTTTCAATCATAATGAATTAATTTACACTCGAAACATGTCGACTAATTCATGTTGTAAAATATAATCGTGAAACATTAAGCCAAGAGTTTAATTTAATTTGATATCGTAAAAGTCCATTTGAAGATTGAATCACTATACGTATTGGTGCTTCGTTTTTGATTCAATCAACTCATTAGCTTCATTTAATCGATAATATCACTTTCGAGTAAACAACTTGAGAAAACCAAGAACAAAAAATGAATTATTAATCAACTTAACGAAACCAAACCAAAACCAATTTTGTATTCCAGATTGATTGCTCTTATTAATCTTCAATGTTCCATAAATTTCAACTTGAAATAACCTGAAAGTGTTATTGATTTCATCCAAGACTGACGTAATTCCGGAAATTCCTCAGCTTTGCACACCATACAATTTATGAAGTACGAGTTCAGTTCTTCAATATTCTCGAATTAAGGAGGAACTTTCAAAGAATTCGAAGAGCGTGAGCGATTAATTTACCTCCACCTGAGCCTCTTCATCATTCAACTCACGAATTAGTGTTCAAATAGACTCTCTTTCGTGACAAATTTCAACATCACAAGATTTTAGACTAAGCTCCGGTCTATGTTCTACGCTTTTTCTGATTCAATTTTGAAATGTCGCTTGAAATGGATTTGATCATAAAAATATTACAATCAAATTAATTATAATTTATATTATACTATTTATGAGATAATAATGGTTGATTTTTATATCGAAATGCTCTATAACGTGAATGGTATTGAAAGAATGTGCTTTCAAATCAGAAAGGAAGCTTTTATGTAGCGAATGCATTTTAATATCGAATTTCTATATCGCGTGAATGGTATTGAAAAAATGTGCGTACAAATCAGAAAGCATACTTTCATGTAACCAATGCATTATCCCTTAATGATTTTTCCATTTATTCAGTTTTGAAATCAAATGTACACAGTTTATCTATTCAGTTGTATCTATCAAATTCAATGAGAGATTGTGACACTTAAAATACAAATTACTCATGACCCAAATTAATCCATACCTGTGAATCCAAAAGAAATACGTTGAAACACTAGAATAATTCAGTATAAGAAACAAACGAGATGATAATAAGCTTTAGCATATATGTATTATTATTATTTGAAACGATTTTAAATGATAAAAAATTCTTTCCATTGAAAACATTACCAAAATGTTCCGTACATTTTGGTAATTTCCAATAAATTTTGTTGTAGTTTCGCAAATCTCAGAAATTCTAAACCTCATTAGAACGAAATTGGAAACCTTAATATTTAAAAACTCAAATTGTTAAATGATAAGTTATAATATAATACAAAAATATCAATTGACCAGTGACAGAATTTGTGAAACTTTTGAAATTCTTTTTTTTGTATGACATCTTGAAATTTCAAAGATCTATCCAGGTTTCTCAATGTTCAATATTCAGTATTTAATATAAAATTTCTTTGAATAATTATTCATCAATTGCGATATTTCATCAATATTCTGTGATTTTTAAACACTTATCACTACCAATAATTTATTAAACTATTTTACACATATAAATTAGTTTATAAGCACAGCACTTTATATAAACTATTTTAAGTTAATCATAACTTAAGTATATCACAACTAATTTTAATCAATGCCTCATTTAAATAACATAAACCTTTCTCGATTAAAAATATAAAAGATTGATCCACATTGTCTAGAATATCTTCGTATCTTATCAACAAATTTTCTATTTGAGACCACCTATCCAATTTGAAGTCAATAGGTAAAATCCAACTTAAATCAGTGTACAACAATTTTTTTCCGTTCAAAAATACTTTTACTAACATGTCTTCATTTACTGTATATTGGTTACTTATGGTACATAATAATTTTTTCACTTAAATTAAGAAGATAAAAATGAACTTTGTTGTTAACTGAACCCATTTTGAGATTCCAACAATCAGAAATATTTATTTTACTGGAGTAATGAAGAATTAAATCTTGAAAATTATTTGACAATTAAATCTGATTTTTCGAAACTGTTATTCAAATTATCATTGCGAGCTAAATAATTTATCTGCCTTTCCTCTCGGCTTTAATTTGACGTTATGTTATCCACAAACTATGATCAATAGCACCTAAATTATCAACATCCACACATGTATTACACTGTACACAATAAAAAATATAGAATTTATACTAAAAGCTCAAATTAATTAAACTCAAACTTCGAAAGTTTTGAAAAGCGTCCTAAGTGCATTAGTATACTAGCTCAATTAATGGCGGGATTGTATAGACCACTGAAAATACCGTGGAGCAGATACTCATTTCATGGCCTGTACTCAAGTTGGCCGTGCTACTGGGTATCGAAGTAAAAGTATCGAAACTTAATCGTTTCGAATGAAAGGTATCAATACTCTTATCGAATCGTTTTTGAAAATTTAGAGTAAAAACTGTAACAAGTATTGTTATTCTTTATTGATAAGTGCCGACATAATTATAATTTATGAAAACAAGTCTGCTTTTGTAGTGCTTCCCAAAAATATGAATTTTTCTGAATGTTTGGCTGTAAGGCGATTTCTGGAAGGGAAGCAGTAACTGTTGCTCCAGCTTTGGAAAAAAGCCTTTCGCAAATTTCGGAGGTACTTACCACATTTAAATATATACGTGATTACTTATAACGGGTGTTTTTTTAGAGGTATAGAACTTTAAGTTGGCATTACTGTTGAAGATGGTGACCGATTTAACAGCTGAGAAGTGATTCATTCTCAGTTTGGTTCGGCAATTCATCATGAATAGACTCACGCCTGAACAACTTGCAAAAAGTGCAACTTTATTTCGAAAATAATGGTTCTGTGCGGAATACGTATCGCGCACTACGTCCATTTTGGATGAAGCGCACTTCTGGTTGTATGGCTACATCAACAAACAAAACTGCCGCATTTGGAGTGAAGATAATCCTCAAGTGTATGTCAAAACATCGTTTCAACCAGAAAAACTGACGGTTTGGTGCGCTTTATGGGCTGGTGAAATCATTGGTCCATGCTTCTTCAAAAACGATGATGGCCAGAACGTTACAGTCAATGATGATCGGTATAAAGACATGATTACTACCTTTTTACTGAATTGAACACCATTGTCCAGGAGCTGTGGTTTCCTGACGCAACATGTCACACAGCTCGTGCCATAATCGATTTATTACGTTTTTCACTTTTTTTAGACCTGTGAATTGGCCTCCAAGATCTTGTGATTTAACATCGCTAGACTACTTTCTGTGAGGCTATGTAAAGTCATTGGTCTATGCAGATAAGTCACAAACGCTCGACCATTTGGAAGACAATATTCGCAGTGTTATTGCTGATATACGGTCACAAATGTTGGAAAAAGTCATCGAAAATTGGACGTCCAGATTGGACTACATCCGAACCAGCCTTGGCGGTCATATGCCAGAAATCATATTTGAAATGTAATGCCACAAGATTATCTTTCGAATAAAAAAATTCTTGTCAATCGAATGATTCATCGTTGTTTTATTGCAATTTAAAGTTCTATACCTCTAAAAAAAAACACCCTTTATAAGGCTGGGAAAACGGGCTTTAAATATTTTCGTACCTCTTTAGTCGCACATATAGCAGAAATGTGAAAGATGATAAATATTGAAAATTAACAAAACTCTACTTATGTAATTTACAAACTGCTAATTTCCAAGATTTACATGGCAAAACACCACGGTATAACATTTGAAATTTGAATAATGTAAAACAGGAACAGAACAATGCAAATATTAAAAATTCAGTAATTTTTTATGCGAAATCAGATCTCTGATGCAGTGTAAATTCAAACTGGATTTTTTCTTATAAAAACTTGTTATATCGTTATGCCAATTTCAAGAACGTTAGCTATTTGCGCAAGGAAAACGAACAGATATTTCAGTCTAGCATGAAATACGAAAATTCCAAGTTCCAGTAGAAGTCTTTTATGGCCTCGACACTTGTCGCGAATAACCGTCCTAGATTGAGGGATCCAAAATTACAAGCCATGAGTACGTGCAATGAAATATCAAATCGAAAGGATATAATCAAATTTCCCAATACGTTCTAAAATTGAATACGAGCAGAGAGCACGCTAGATTGAGATATTCTCCACTTGTCCCATATTTTCAGATACTTTTTCCAAAATTCAATTTCGTACACGAATCGGGTGATATTAAATCAGTTGAAAAAATTTATGGAAGTAATCTATCTATTCATATCTTTGGTTTTGAATGGTGGTATTGAAAAACAATCAAATGTTTATGCTGATATAAAACATGCTAGCCAACCTTTTACTTTAGAGGACTCTCAAGTTTACGCAAAGTTTAAATTTGCGCAAATTTTGAATGAGATTTTCTCAATAAACGCATATATATGAAAAAATAAATTGTATATCTCAATCTTCTATATCAGGGCTTCGTAAACTTTGCGTCGCGCTGTTTGGGGGTTGTGACATTTTTCTATAAAAGGGCGATGAATCCTGCTTTAAGATGGAAAGGGAGAGATTGCTCGAAAAGTAAACACGTACTTGTTATCAGCAACCAGTCAAGAACGAAAATTTAAATTTCCATCTTTTTATTGGTTTTTTTATAAATATGCAAATAATGATGTCTATTTTGAGTTTTAGTTTCTCGGTTTCTGATGAAAATTTTATAATTTATTTCAACTTTCAGTAGGATATAACTCTATGTACTATTGAAGAATAAAAGGAGAGAAAGGCTCGCAAAGAAATAGACAACTTTCAAGGGTGACTCAGTAGAAATGAGTATGGAAAAACCTACCCTAGATCTCCAGCAGTTGAAGGAAATATCCAAAAATATAGACTTTAAACTTTAGGGGTAGGTACATATGCGCTGATGAAAAATGAAGACGTCTGTGAGATTTGAAATGTAGCTAATGCTATCCGAAAAAGTATTTCCAAAAATGGTAAAGAATTTCCATTGAAGTAATATCTGCTTCATACAAAAATTTTGACAGCTTTTCCAGCAAAGTCCAAAATTTTCCGGTATCTGAGAAGTTTCGCGGGAGAAAAAGCCTCTTTATCAATATTTCTTCCATTTTCGATATACTCTTCGAAAAATGATTTTAAATCATCAACAATATTTTTTTCTTATTTTCATTTCAAAATTGTAGAAATTTCAAATTTCATCCGTTCTGAAATAAAGTACCACAATATATTCTCCAAGGAAACTGAATAATATTATATACTTTGATGATTGATGAGGCCGATACTTGGAGAAAATTAATATCCATAATGAAACAAAGTACTACTTTCGAAGTACTACTTCTTTATCAAATGCTGAATTAATACTAGGTGTAATTTAACAAACTCACTACTTATAGCTATTTTCATTATCAGCAGATCAGATTGATGCTTTCTGATATGATACTTTCAGCAGATCAGATTGACTACCTAGTTTTTAGTAAATTTACTTTCAATTTTGTTTTTTATGTTCAAAAAAATTTTAACTATCCTTTATTTGTTCTTAGCAATCTTAGTTGTATATTATTTGTATACTTCCTACATTTAGTTGGTATACCTGACTAGTACTTCTTGAGAAATTGATTTTCTGTGTTCATTTCCAGGTAAACCAATATTATATACCTTTTTTTTAACATGTTAGGAGGATCAAAGTACTTCACCAAAATCAGTAATATTTCAAAAACTACTCGAAACTATTTGTGGTATTTACCTACTGATCTAAATCACGAAATGAAATAATTCAGAAATCAAAAAATTTCTTGGGTTAATTTTTACATTTTGTATTTAACTGTGGGAGCTTTATTCAACCTGCTTGATATACATGCATCGAGTAATAAAACAGAGACTACGTAAGAAAATTCCGGAAACTTCCATTTGGGAAATGCGTAAAAAAACCAGGTATCATAGTTTTTCCAATTGGCAAACTGAGTTTGCGATGAAATTTTCTGCTGCTTTGCAGAAATGATTCCCGTCATATATTTCTGGAAGATTGAGTGTCCTCATAAAAAATATTTATTGCGACCTGTCGTCTAATTTCCTTGAGGAATAATTTTTGCCCCCAGGTACAGAAATAAGCGGAGAACGTCTACGGTGAAGAATGAAAAGGATACTAAAAAAAATGTTGAATAATATTTCTTACATAACCCTGGCTTCAACACATGTGCCTTCCAATGTGAGTGTAGTTAGCTCCCATAATTAATTACGAAAAATTATTTACAACAAAAATCTAACTATGTAGGTACATTATATCTTATCATAATAAAGATATATATATATATATATATATATATATATATATATATATATATATATATATATATATATATATATATATATATATATATATATATATATATATATATATATATATATTATATAAATATATATAAATATCCAAATTTTTTATTTTTCATTATTTAAATGTATATAATATATATATATATATATATATATATATATATATATATATATATATATATATATATATATATATGAATAAATTTTTTGACAGTCAATTACATCAGTAAGAGTGGAGATATTTATTTATTGTTCGTGTTTCGCTACAAATTCTAGCTTCGTCAAAAGTTTCATATTAATAATATTCACGGATAATTCAACTAATAGCATCAAATAACTATCTGTCATTGCTACGAATGATAATTTTCTTTTAAAATGATTGACATACAACATACAAAACACTCAAAGAGATAACTCTACAGAAAAACAGAAACTGCAAAATTTTCTAATAAAACAATTAACAAGTTTTCTCACAAACGTATTAAAAAAGACACATTTGCTTTTAAATAATCCAAGATTATTACATATATTTAAAAACATGAAGAAACTTCTGTTTTTAAATATATGTAATATAATATAATAAGATTCTACATATATTTAATAGACCACTTTTAGAGTTATGAGAAATATTAGTATTCCAGTTTGAAATTACATAAAAACTGAAATACATATATATTGCACTGTATTAATCAATAACTCAACGACAGTTCTGAATTGTTTAGAGGACATATTTCTCAACATAAAGTTTTCAAATCAGGTTATTTTTGATATAGAACACACGAAGTTTATCTCGATTCTCGATTACTACCATCGAAAGTGATTTATTTCTAAATTAGTAATATTTTACGAGTAGGTATCGATTGGCAATAAAACTGGAAAAATATATGTGAAATTTGGAGCAAACATTATATTAGAGCTTACGATCGCACTAACCCTAAGTACATTACAATAAAAAGTGGTTGATTTTTTCTTTTCCTTCCCAATTCACCTCTTCAAGGCTTGATATATCCTATCGAACAGATTGAAAAAATATGCTATTCATATGATGAAATAATACGTTTTTGTATCTTCATTCATACCTTTTTCATTTTAGGTTTCATCAGCTTAAGTTCTAACAATAGTTTTTTGTTTACCATATGTAGATGTTTTTCTTTTACTTTCTTACATATTTTTGGGAACCATTAATCATGTATAATATATATATATATATATATATATATATATATATATATATATATATATATATATATATATATATATATATATATATATATATATATATATATATATATTACTTAAAAGTTTTGTCTCCTTCCTGACCTTTTTGATCTATAATATTTCTTTACTGGGTTGAGGTCAATTTTAACATTTCTTCTAGATTTCTTCACAGGACTTTATTACGCGTTTCTGTTCTAAGAACCATTTTCAAATAATATTGTCCAAAATTTTCAACAATCTTTCTATGTATATAACAAAAAACATTGAGGACATTAGTTTTCACAAACAATTTTGGGAGAATCACTTTCCTTCAATCATGCACATAGGTATTACTTGTCTTAATTCGAAAAGAATACTGATTGATAATGTCACACATTATGTTTATATTTACTTTCTTTTTTTCTGATAGAAAAAAATATATCTCATATATATTTCTATATATATATATATATATATATATATATATATATATATATATATATATATATATATATATATATATATATACATATATATGAGAAAAAGAACACTGGAACGTTCATTCTTATGATAAAACCGAATACATGGAGAGAAAACAAAAAATAAATCTTCTCTTATCACAAAATATGGTGAAATTCTGCAAGTCGGCCATTTTATATACCTCGGAGAAATCATACAGTCCTCAGGTTTGAACCGAATCGCTAATGAACAGGGAATTACCGAGTTCCAAAGAGCCTTCGAGCCAGCATGGGTTTACTATAATAAAAAGTGCATTTCGAGAGGCTTTAATTGAATATATATATATATATATATATATATATATATATATATATATATATATATTTGTTTATCCCAATTTCTGGGCTAGGTTATTGGTAAGATGAGATTTTAATATCATACTCTGCTAAATTAAGTTTTATGTATTGCAGATTCCTCTGATGAAGAAATGAACTATTCCGAAACTCAGTTATTCGAGAGTAAAAACGTTCTTCACATTCATCGAAACAAGTTACTCTTGATAAAAAGTTTTACTTGTTCAAAAGCCTCATAACAGTCAACTTTTTCAAATACTGCTTAATTTTATATTAAATTTTATGTGAAACTTCCTGATTTTTACATCAAGTTGGGAAATGTAATGAGAGTCTAGTGATTGACATTTGTTATATTGCTAGGTAACAGTTAACTTCGATAAACCAATTACAATTATCAATCTTTATCAAGCTGTTTTCTACATTTGCATCCGCTTCCTCATTTCTACATCTGCTTTGAGTTTTTAGTCTTCAACAGATCTCGTCTTATCGATTTTTTCTATTAACGTTTTGATTTCTTTCAGCTTATCTAAAAGCTCCGTATATTTTCTATTTATGAATGAATAGTTAATTGTCTAATTATTCTACGAAACAGATATGGGAAATTTAATCTGCGATTGAGATATATTCTTTTCTGTTGAAAATTCCATTTCTAACAGCGTTGAAAAAAAATATAAATTCGAAAATTTCCTTTAACATTTACCTAGGAATATCGCAAATTTTTTCACTATATTGTTATTATACGAGTATTTCTGAATTTAGTACAACAATTCATAACATTTCACATTGAAATTGAGCATCAAATGAAGCAGATGTCGTACTTGAATTTCATTAAGTTTGAAGAGGTTTTAGAACAATAAAATTTTCATCAAAAATGACATTTTTCGATATAATTCAAAACAGAAAAGTTTCTCTTGTTGGACACGCTGTTTATAACATTGAAAACACGATGTTTAATGTATTTTTATACATTTTTGCTCAAATAAACATAAATGGATATTCTTGTATGCATTCTCTAATCTATTTTCAAATAATTATAAGTGATACTATCAAATTAAACCTCATCGTTTCGTAGATTGGCCTATTCTCGCCCGAGTTCAAGAAAAACCTAATTTCGGTCGGTTTCCAAATGAAAATTTCGTAGCAGTTAAACTCTCGACAATTTACGAAGTCCCAAGCATCAGCCTTCAGGTAAATCCGGCCAAGTAAATTTATTCTATGGTAATGTAAAATTTACCTTCGGCAAACCCATTGGCATGAAGGTGACATTTTCCAACGTATAAATATTTTATAAACTACTGTTGAGATGGACGAAAATAGAAATTTAATATTTAAGTTATCCTGAAAGTGGACCATCGAACAATAATGAAATAATGGAAAATTAAAAAGGTTGAGAAGTCAACGAATCTATCTTAAATAAATAAAGAATTATCCAAAAGAGCTGCACAAAAGTTGGCTTCTAGTCCATTCATCTGAGTGCTTTTTGAATTTTCTTTTATTTTACCATTAACATTATCATATTGGAAATCTTTCATTTATTTTTCAAATTAGTTTCCCCTTTTACTGCCTAAATCAACACAAATACCTCCAGTAAGTTTGTCTGTTTTCCTTTGTTCGGAAAATGCAATATTTAAGTGCTTTCGGGAAATATGAAAAATATATATTCAATACAATGCTCAGATACAGTTCTTGTTTTACGAGAAGAATTTGTTCGGTACTTCTATTCATGTGCCTTCAGGTTGCCCCAATTATTCGTAGTTAAAAATCTCCATAAATTTCATTAATTAATCGTCATGCAAATCTATAAGAAAATCTTTTAATTCGGAAAACTTCGATGAAGGGTTGAACAAGAAGGATTTTCAATTTTCTTCTAAAGTTTGAGTATTAATGAAGGCAAATCTGTATGGAACAGATTTGGATAAACTCAAAAATTTGGTGCATTATGCTAGAAAATCGAATGTTCTTTATCCGAACTTATGGAGTTTGAAATGAAGCATTAATAAGTGAAGCAAAGACATTTACTCGTATCATTATTTTTTTCCACCCAAGTTTCGATCTTTTCGATTCTCATAATATTTACCTAATTACATTTAAGCGTGACAAAAAAAACTGAAAAAAAAAATGAAATAGGATATATATATATATATATATATATATATATATATATATATATATATATATATATATCAACTGTTGATATTACAGATATGGGTTTCTTTATGGATGTTTCCATACAATTTGGTCAACCTACATCACATAAAATGAAAAAATGGGCACACATTACCATAACCACTTATGTCAGATCATTCCTGAAGAAGAACTGAACCTTAGTTCGAAATATAGAATTACTGACGATTAGTCTTGGATTAATTTAATAGCCCAAATTGCCGATAACCCAACAATTTATTTTAAATATATATATATATATATATATATATATATATATATATATATATATATATATATATATATATATCATTTGCTACAACCATATTATAGTGACATAATCCACCTGGTGAATCAACAATTCGTGCTGTTATCACCAAATTTCGTACCAAGTTTTCCTTGTTGGACATTAAACTATTGTCTCGCATGCGTACAGTGCGTACTGAAGAGAATATTGCAGCCGTAGCGTACACTGGTAATGAGGATCGTGAAATATAAATTCGTGGCCGTTCTCAGCGATTGGGCATGTATAACTCAACCACATGGAAAATTTTACGTGTTGATTTGGGTTTGAAAGCCTATAAAATTCAACTTCTGTAAGAATGGAAGCCGAATGACTTACCACAACGTCTAAGTTTTGGCGAATGGGCCTTAGAATAGCTTAATGAAAATCCGCTGTTTCATCGAGAAATTGTGTTCAGTGTTGAGGCTCATTTCTAGCTTAACGGATATGTAAATAAACAAAACTGTCGCATCTGGAGTGATGAACAGACACATGCCATACAAGAATTACTGATGCATCCCGAAAAAACGATGGCCCTGTGTATTGGCCGCCAAGATCATGCGATTTCACGCCTCTGGATTATTTCTTGTGAGGTTATGTCGTTAATGTATGTGGACAAGCCGAACACGATTGAAGCCTTACAGGATAACATAACACGCGTAATTCGTGGGATATAGGCCGAAATTCTAAAAAAAAGTGACGCAAAATTGGACCTTCCGAATGGACCATTCGCCGCGGACATTATTTACATGAAGTTATCTTTAAAACATAAATGGCAAAGGCCAAGTTATCAATTTCAATAACTACGCTTAAAAAAAAACTAAAAACCACCACCCATATATATATATATATATATATATATATATATATATATATATATATATATATATATATAAATACATAATATGAAAATAGCATTTGGAATTCTCGTTAAATTCTGAAATTCACGTCCTGATATGAAGTCAAATAAAATATATTTTGCAACGCGTATCGATTTTCCTGTGGTAACTACATTTTCCACGATGCGAATTTATGGGTTTGACATTGCTGATCTTGCCCCACTATTAGGCAAGATCAGCGATGTGTAATATGTAATCTGCCAACTCAAGTGGGCATTACCACCAATTTGCAGTCTTCTTCTTTCCTGCAGGTGACACACTTTGAGTGCAATTTAGTCTCTATATTTCGTTCAAAACGCTTAAGTACGAATCGTAATGTGGTGGTTTGTTTCAGAACTTATGAATGGGCAATTATTGTAGTGTTCTGTGTTCTCAAATTTATAACATTGAATTGACGAGCGAATAACAATATGTTATTTGAAGCAATCATGCTACAATACATATTTTCGTATATTACATTGTTGAAAACGAATAGCAAATAAGACTCAATGAAATCTATTGAAATCAAGTCTGCGATTTTCAGATCTCGAATGAAATTACCAATTTTAGTCCTTCTATAAACATAATGTACTGGTATAAGTTCCGAAAAATTATACTGCTACAAAATCACGAATAATAATAGAGGAATATTCGCAAATTTTTACTAGTTTTCATATAGTGCATTCTTAAGTCATAAATTGATTGGGCCGATACTTGATAAAAATCTAAATACATAATTTAAATAAAACTAAATAGTTTTTTGATATTCACTATAATTTTGTTGAACATAACAATATTGTGGCTTCATCAGATGTAGATGATAAACTGTTTTGTTTTAGTTGTAGATGTAGATAATAGTATATCATCTACATCTGATGAAGCCACTGTGTTGGCGAAACAATATTTTTATGTTTAACTAAATTATAGTTACAATCAAAAAACCACTCAGTGTTATTTAAGTTATACATTCTTGAGTATTTACAAGATAATATTTCGGGTGTGTTTTGGAATAACACAGCTATATTTTGTGACAAATTAATATCTTGTATATCTATCTATAATGATACTATCAACAAAAGAGATTTTTACGAATATGTTATAATTTGATAATATTTTCATTTATTCAACATGTAGGACTTGAAATTCAATTTTATCTTCTTATTACAATCCAATGGGACAGGCATAGAACATGTGAACTTAGAAGGATGTACACATTGCTGACCATAGAATTACAGACAAATATTATAATCATAGAAAGTTATGGTCGACATGTACTGTCTCATGAATAACTGACTCTAAACAAAAAATCTTATAATGGTCCCATAAATAATGGTCCCATAATAAGTCCCATAAAAATATTTCATTTAAGGATTTATATTTTGGCGATACAATGAGGTTTCTCCTTAATGCATTTATTTTGGAACCTGTGTTTTGAAGAAGAAGTTTTCAAAGCAAATCATTCAATTAAATTAACTCAAATTTGGTGAAAAGTATTTTTGGTAAAAGGGTTTGCTTAGAAGGCTGTTTAAACGAAATACACAGATTGAAGTTCTTTTTCCATCATCATAAAAGGGAAAACACTAATTTAACATAATTTTATGGGATTTGTCGTATAGAAACTGTCTTAGGTCCGTTGTTGTTCTCCTTATATATAAACCATATTATCTCTCACCTGAAAAGATGTTCTATACGTTTATTGGCTGATGATACTATGCTCTATATATGTGGCAAAGATATTCAGATTATGACAGAAGGGATCAATATAGACCTTTCTGCAATTAATGAATGGTTATGTGACAATAGTTTATCTCTGAATGTGTAGAAATCTAAATTCATAGTTTTGGGTACAAGTAAAACTTTAAAACCAATAAAAATGAGAATATAACAAAAAAGATTAACGAACAAGAAATTAGAAGAGTAGAAACAGTAAAATATTTAGGCATTATGTTAGACTAAAATCAGAGATTCATCATGTTGATTTCATATCATCTAAAATCTCCAAAAAATTTTTTTAAAAGAATCGGAAAAAACTTTTCGACATATGTGAAATTATTGTTGTTCAAATCAATAATAATGCCACATTTTGAATATTGCTCCACTTTGTTATTTGTTTTGACTAAAGAAAAAACTCAACAATTGCAAAAGTTACAGAATAGAACCATGCAAACAATTTCAAAGTGCAATAGTACCTCTAGTTAGTGCAATGTACCCCTGTTAAAATTATGCTGAACTCTCTGGAACTAATAGTGTCTGTTAAACAAAGAATACTCTTTGCCTGATATATATTCATATTTAAAATAAAAAATCAGTTGCTTTCATGTAATGTAATAAAAAATGTAACATATGTCAGTGATGTGAATGAGCATAATACTAGAAATACTAATAGTTTTTATATCCAAAGTCGTAAGCTCGCTAAATCTAAATCATATACTATATTTCAATAATTTACGAAATATACTGAAAACTAGTATTAAGATATTCAAGATATGTAGATTTTTTGTATAGCTTCAGCTAAATAAATAAATATTATTCTAATATTCATAAATTATATTATTTTTTACTAATAACTCATTTGTTTGGAGTCACTATGACGTCAGACTTAGGCAGTGCATTGTAGTAAAATTGTTATTTTTTAAAAATTTACATTTTGTGAAACACATGAAAATAATTTAGTTGTTTCAAAACATATGCCGGTTGTATTAATATATGTGTCTGGAAAAGTGTTTTTATGTCATTTCTAACAAGTACAGGCTAGTAGATAAATCTGAAACGAGAACATATGTTGTATTATATGATAATATCCTGTCCACATTGCCTCTATTTGGCATCAGCTTTTCCTCCATTTCATTAATCAAAATGATGAGGGTCAAGTATTCATACGAGAAAAGCTTATCTTGAGAATACAGCAGCTGGAATGACAAGGTTTCTAAGCGATTTCTTGTTCAGACTGCGACGACCTCCAATATTGAACTTTGCGGTATTCCTTCCTATCCAAATTTTCAAATTGATACGTTATAACCGATGTTTTTCATTCGCGAAGCTATCGTAAATCAGGAGAGCCAACTGTATGTCTATTTAATATTCAATTTTTTCAAATATTTACAGTGTTTGAACGCGATTTATTACATATATACGTAAACGAGTATTCTCATAATGAAATGTCATAATCTACCAATAAGTAAATGGTGTTTTTTTTAGAGGTACAGAACTTTAAATTGCAATGGAACAACGATTGTCAAGAATTTTTTTCTATTCGAAAGATAATCTTGTGGCATTACATATTAAATATGATTTCTGGCATATGACCGCCACGGCTGGCTCGGATGTAGTCCAATCTGGACGTCCAATTTTCGATGACTATTTCCAACATTAGAGACCGTATATCGGCAATAACACGGCGATTATTTTCTTCCAAATGGTCAAGCGTTTGTGGCTTATCCGCATAGATCAATGGCTTTACATAGCCCCACAGAAAGTAGTTTAGCGGTGTTGAATCACAAGATCTTGGAGGCCAATTCACAGGTCCAAAACGTGAAATTAGGCGGTCACCAAACGTGTCTTTCAATAAATCGATTGTGGCACGAGCTGTGTGACATGTTGCGCCGTCTTATTGAAACCACAGCCCTGGACATCATGGTTGTTCAATTCAGGAATGAAAAAGTTAGTAATCATGGCTCTATACCGATGACCATTGACTGTAACGTTCTGGCCATCATCTATTTTGAAGAAGTACGGACCAATGATTCCACCGGCCCATAAATCGCACCAAACAGTCAGTTTTTCTGGATGTATCGGTGTTTTGACATACACTTGAGGATTATCTTCACTCCAAATGTGGCAGTTTTGTTTGTTGACGTAGCCATTCAACCAGAAGTGCGCAACTCGGGAACATGCTTGATGATCGTTTGGCTTCAATTCTTGAACCAGTTGGATTTTGTAAGCACGCAAACCAAGATCATTCCGCAAAATTTTCCATAAACTGGATGGCCACAGATCCAATTCCTGTGCTCGATGGCGGATGGACTCATTCGGGTCTTCCTCAATGCTACGCTCTACAGTAGCAATAGGTTCTTCTGTACGCACCGTACGGCGTCTCTGGGGATGCGAGTTATCAATAAGAGTAAACGTGGTGCGAAAACGTTCCATGGTTAATCGAATTAACTGCTTTGATGGACAATTTTGTTGACGATACAATGGACGTAGTGCGCGATACGTATTCCGCACAGAACCATTATTTTCGAAATAAAATTGCACTATTTGCAAGCGTTGTTCAGGCGTGAGTCTATTCATGATGAATTGTCGAACCAAACTGATAATAAATCACTTCTCAGCTGTTAAATCGGTCGCCATCTTCAACAAAAATGCCAACTTAAAGTTCTATACCTCTAAAAAAAGACACCCGTTAGAAGAATTGAAATGAATTTCGTTTTGAAAACTATTGCAAAATCACCATTTTCAGATTGATATATTTTTTAGCTGCTGTGAACTCGACACAAACAAGTACAGGTCAAATGGCGTTCTATGGACCGTAGAGTAGTATATAGATTGCATACCATAGAGAAAAAATATCAAACTGACAGTCTCATTGAATTCTATACATTTCGTTGAACACCGACGACAAAAAGCAGGTATATACATAGATGCCTTGACTTAAAATACCTTCATTTTGATATGTTTCGTGATATAAAACAAATTTCAAGTGTATTAGACACATTTCGGAGAGACCATTCATATAAGAAATTCTATCATATCGAGTTTGTATCGTATAAACGATACGATTTATTTTATAGTCAAAAACATGCATAGTATACAGTATGTTAGCGTATGACTTCAAACATCTCCCAGAAGAACACGAAAAGATGCGGCAAGTTCATTTACATCAGGAGAAAATTCTAATCTAGGGGTAGACGTGTTATTATAAAAGCAAAATCGAATCCCACAGGGTTTTCCTTTGACGTAGTGGAAGGGGTTGAAGAATTTCATTCGCTTTGCACTTGTGTCTAGATGGGAAGTATATGAAAGAGGAAGGAGCACAGAAATAACCCGCACAAAAAAGTTATAGAGATTTCAAAGGATTGTCAATAATGATTCATCTACTTTACAAAAGCGAATATTCGTGATCTTTAAATTAACTTCAACAAAGTTTATGCACATGTTTCGAAAACTTTGAGGTTAACCCTCAATATATGATGAATAACCTCATAAATATGAACATATATATATATATATATATATATATATATATATATATATATATATATATATATATATATATATATATATATATATATATATATATATATATATATATATATATATATATATATATATATATATATATACATAACATATTTCTTTTCGTTTTAAATGATAAAATTTGCGAACACGACGGTTATGATAAACGAATTGCAGAAGTGCTTATTTATTTATAACATCTAGTATGGTATTTCGAAAATATAGGGTAAAAGAGCTTCTCATACGTTATTCTTTGCACGGTACATAACTGATAAAAATTTATTTTCCGATATATATGCAAAACTACGAATGGAAATATGCTTTCGATGCCGTTCTAGGGAATGTGAATATAGAAAAGTTATAAATACAAATAAATGCCTGCGAAACATTTTTATGATTCAATATAATCGAATATAATTCCCAAAAGAGTATATTACTATTAAAAAATCAGAATTTAAACTTTATATAGTTTATATTGTTCAAATGTAAGAACTCAGACACAAAAAATTTAAAATGCTATTAATTATACATAAATTATTACTATAAATATCTTCATTATTATTATCACTTATTTTTATAATTCCTCATTTCAAATATTTAGAATTTTCATCGCCTAATCAGTCCTTTATTTAACTAATGAATTTATTACATAGAAATCAATAGTTAAATTTTCCATTCGAAATTTGAAAAATTGCAAAAATTTTCAAGTTTGAAATGCATTATTTTTTGTCACATTTATCAATTATTATAAACATTTTCTCGATTAGTACATCAAAAATAAATACCTAAACCTATCATGATGAAAAACATCAACATTTACAAACTTTCGGAAAAAGTATATAACATAACAAAATATTTGTTTTAAATAGATTTGAATACAAACTTATATTAAAACACTTGAACTTATGATTTACACCTTATTGACTACATAGCATGACGCGTTTCGTCGTTACAAACGACTTCTTCAGATGCTGACAGAATAATGTTTAGGAAATAATGTCAGATGCTAACATTATTCTGTTAGCATCTGAAGAAGTCGTTTGTAACGACGAAAGGCGTCATGCTATGTAGTCACTAAAGTGGAAATCATAATTGAATATAAACTTAAATTAAAACACTTGAACTTATGATTTACACTTTATTGATAAAGTGTAAATCATAAGTTCAAATGTTTCAATTGAAGTTTATATTCAATTATGATTTTCACTTTATTGACTACATAACATGACGCGTTTCGTCGTTACAAACGACTACTTCAGATGCTAGCAGAATAATGTTAGCATCTGACATTAATTCCTAAATATTATTCTGTTAGCATCTGAAGAAGTCGTTTGTAAGGACTTCTTCAGATGCTAACAGAATAAAAACGTTATTATTCTGTTAACATCTGAAGAAGTCGTTTGTAAGGACTTCTTCAGATGCTAACATAATAAAAACGTTATTATTCTGTTAGCATCTGAAGAAGTCGTTTGTAACGACAAAACGCGTTATGCTATGTAGTCAATAAAGTGTAAATCAAAAGTTCAAATGTTTGAATTTAAGTTGATATTCAATTATAATGGATTTACAACAAGTAAACGCAAACACTATTTAAATAGATTTGTTCCATTTCTAAGAATGTTTGATCCAATAGATGTAAGTTTCAGTTGAAAAAACTTCGAATCACCTAACTTTTTTTGCAGATAAATGAGAGACTTTTGTAAAAGCGTTCAAAAATCATGTGGAATCGTGCCAGATCCTGAACTACACCATAAGAATCCAAAATTTAAGATGCCTCCAGAGATTTGTCACGGAATATTATCACTTTGAAGGGTGGCAATTAAACTTTGAGGAAGGCATTATATATAAAACGTCTGGGATAATGATAAATGGCAGTGGGAGCTGAATACGTTGAAGTCAATTTTGCAATTTTATCACGTTTATCCTTGAAAGAAAATATAATAGATCGCCTCATGTGAAAAACGTCTTATAAATTTGAAAAAGTGAATTCTGCCGTGTCATTTAGTTATGAAATTTTAAGGGTGAAGTCATGTAGGCTGAAAACACCTAAAAATTCTGTAATAAGCTCAATCGAAAATTTAAATGAAAATTCGAAACAGTTAAACAGTTTTAAGAAATAACATTTTAAAGGAACTATTTTGCACATCTTTTCTATATAAGGACTTTTTACAAAATATCGACGGGATACATTTGTTTGGGTCATAACCAACCCCCAAATATAACACGGAGACGCAAAAATGTTCCATTTTTCAGAGTGATCTGAAAATGCTGTCTTCTGGACTACTTTTTAATCATTGACTAATGTCCCCAATTACCAAAAATTTCCCTAAACGCGCTTAAAAATTATGGCCCTTTTTACATTTTCGACGACAAGTTTACTCCTAGCTGAAAATTTGTCTTCTGTTAGTGAAAGTAAACCTTTATCGACATTGAAGCTGCAATATAAATCAGTCAAATAAAAGACAATTTGGCTGAGAAACAGGTCAATCATTTTCTTCCTTTCACGGTTAGTAACTTATTAGAGAACTTGAAAGTACTTGAGAGAACCATTGCTGAAGAATTTGTGAAAAGTACGGCTACCGAATGTTATAGCCGCAAATATGAACAGACCTTCAGAAGCAATTAGGCATATTTATTGTAATGAAAACTGAAAAATAAGTGTCTTCACCAATCAGCAACTAAATATGACGCAAAAAACAACCGAAAGGAATGATCGTAAATTTTTTACCGAAACTTATTTTTGTATTCAAGATTTTCATAAATACAATGAAAAACGGGTAAATTTTCGTTTTTGTGGTAGCATCTTTCTGCAAAACACCACAACAATAACTTTTACTCCTTTTCCGTATCTCCCAACTCCTCTCAAATTAATCCTGAGAAACCCCAGGGAGTAGCAAGAAATAAAGTGTGAAAAACTGGCTATAGGTTTATTATACTTTAGAAAGAATGCTTTCGTAATGTAGGTAGTTTTCCTTGTTTTTCATTTTTTCAATGGAAAACTTGATCTTATCAGAAGTTGTTATTAAGTTTTCGAATATATGGAAAAACGTTTAGACAAATCTTTTCAGAAATGCAACTAAACTACTCCAAACTGTTATATTGTTTACTCTCCTTAATGTATTATAATTTTGATGGGTTTAAAACTTAATGATCCATGAGATATTTTAAGTGCATACTGGGTGTTATTTCAGGTCGCATCCAACAAAGACATATTGGATTACGGAAGTTTCATAACGACCTATCATTTCATCCCCCAAGTGATTCAAAGTTTATTATTCGCTAATATAATATGACTGTAATATGGCAACAGCTTGAGTAGCAGCAAAATACCAATAATATGTGGAAGTCATGAAAGAAGGGACTTTTCTTTTATTTTCAGGCGAGTTTCGGAGGATATTACTCTGCTCTGAACCGTTTTGGGTAACATTCTCTTCAACACCAATAAAATGGTAAAAGGTATATCCATGTATATATATATATATATATATATATATATATATATATATATATATATATATATATATATTTCTCAAAAGACAAATACGATAACGGAAGAAATCAGAAAACGACGAGCAAAGTTCTATGCACATGTCTACAGAATGAAACAGTCCAGAATACCGAAGAAACTACTCAATATAATTATAAATAGTAAATGCGGAACAGAGTGGCTAAAAGAGGTCCAAGAGGATCTACAACAGATCAATATAAAAAATCTCGAAGATCGCTCTGAATGCCGCTATAAAATCGCACATATAAAGTTTGAGCAAAAAGTAATTCGTCAACCTGGAGTAAAGTGGACAGATGAACGGAAGAAAGAGCATTCAGAGAGGATGAAGCGTTTTTGGGAGGCAAAAAAGATGAAGCAAAATTCCTAATGATTGCGAATTCAAGTTCAGTCGCTCTCCTCATGGGGAACAATCGAAATAATAATAATAATAATATATATATATATATATATATATATATATATATATATATATATATATATATATATATATATATATATCAAAATTAATTTGTTGTCTATTATTGTTCATTGTCTATAGTTATATTTTTAATATATTTAGCAATACATGCTATTTTCAATGTTGAAAGTTTTATTTTTGATGACGTTTCGTTGTACATCATAACCTAACTTAACCTACTTTGTACATACGTCAAAAGTAATGAATAATTGAATTTTATCATTTTGAAAATGTTTATATCTATCTAAATTCATAAAATTCATTAATCATTAGTATTGACAAAGTTGTAATGTACGACGAAAAGTCAAGAAAAATAAAACTTTTAGCATTGAAAAGAGCCTGTTATTTCTAAAAATATTAAATATATATATATATATATATATATATATATATATATATATATATATATATATATAATTTCAATGTTTTTAGAAATAACAGGCTTATTTTAATATGCCTGTAATAATTTTATTGATTGATACGGACTGATGATTCATAATAACGCTTAGTAGTAGGAATCTAGAACTCTAGAGAGAGTTTATTCGTATTTTCTTCGATAGAGGGAGCTCACATGAATTTTCACAAATTGTTGTTCCCTTCATTCGGATCTAGGACCTGTGGGCGTTTTGAATGTCATCGATTCTTGATTGATTGATTAAATGCGGACTGATGATTCATAATAATGATGAAAATTTGTATCCTTTCATCATTCAACAAGATTGACGATTTTTTCAAAGCGCACTTAATATTCACTCTCGAAAGTGATAGGTTCGATCTCGTTGACAACATTTGTGTAGACAGCCACCTGATAGTTTTATTTGAAATATTTCGATTAAGAGTGAAACTATTTATTATATGAAAAATCGGATAAAAAAGCGGATAAAAAATCAGGAATATCTGATAATAGAGGAATTTATCCTGTGTCATCAGTTAAAAAAGTCATCAGCTCAAAATAAACTCCAAATTAAAAATCGTTTTTATCAGAGGCAAAGAATTCAATTATTACGTAAACCATCGAACTAAATTCTCAAATTCCAACTGATATTGCAAAAATATGCTCAATTAGCGTTCACATCAAATAAATATGTTGCAACGATCATGTATGTGTTTCCCCGATTAAATTCTTCAACCGGATATTTTACGTAGCGTAGGATAAACCAATAATAATTCAACGAAACTTACTATAATATAGCTGCAAAATAGCTGCCGTTATCTATAGAGCCGGAAGCTTTCCGAAACCCCACATAAATAAATCGAACAATATGCTATGCTCGATATTTTACAAATTTCGAATAGCGGACAAATGATGGAAATCCGATTGCATTTTTCACGCTATGACGATATAATGGACGTTCATTGGTACCTGAAAACTCATATTGTGGACGGAAATAGAGAGAAGCGAGCCCGTCGGTGGGATCGGTAAATTAGCAATTCAGATTTTGCCGATGGTTCCCGCAATGGATGTGAAAATGCCAGTTATAAAAGTTTGTAGAAAATGAGAAATAATAGATGATGGAATAACGACTAACGTTTAAAAGGGAAAGGCGTCACTTCTTCAGATTGGTAATGGCTTTCCATCAATTGCAGATCGTATATCTTATATAAATGTCTTTTTGATATACAAGAGGCATGTGAATAATGTACCAATTATTGGTCTTTTTGCATAAGTGGAATTTAAATTTTGACCGAGTGGAATCGGAATTTTGGGATTTTTAAATTTCGAATTTCCTTCTAGATATTTCAATCAAAAATAATAATAATAATAATAACACTACAGTAAAAATGCTAGTTATTCTTTCAAAGGCTGTGCTTGATTGAGAGTTGAACGTACAGCTTAACGTCTAAGTATGAAAGATTTACGAATCTTTAAATTAGTTATTATATTGTGGTATGTTGTGAACCATGAGGCATGGGACCATTCTTTCATCTCAGAAATCTATAAGGTGATTGGAAGAAATTTCTACAAAGGCTACCATATTTGTATGATAGTACGTACTGATCTTGTCACGAGAATAAGCTCTAACATGCTCGAGAGAGTTTATTAGGTTTATTCGATAGAGGGTGCTCACGTGAGTTGCTCATATAGATCACAACAACATAGTTCTCTGACTGTATCATATACTTCAATCCACAAATATGTCTGATAATGGATTAGTTACATCCAAGAGGCGACGAAAGGCTGATAAAGTCGACAAAACTCCCGAGACAGAAAACCAGTGCGTAAAAAGACACAAAGGAAGAATGTTAAAATGCTTCTCCTGCTAAAAGCTTTCATGACAGTCCCAAAGGTATCATAAAAAAGAAGGGAGTAGTTAAAGCAAAACCTAAAGGAACATCAGGTCCTGGTCGACGACGTCGATCACAAAAAGTAGCCCCTAAAGAAACTGAAGATGAAAACCCAGAAGATGAAGGTGCTGAAGAAGATTATGACGAATGGATTATATAATTTCAGAATAAACGTCACTAATTTGTTATATATATAGTCTAAATAATAATAATAATAATATATAGAAAAAAAAAGTTTTTTAGTCTTGAAGATGAGCTCATGCTCGAATTATGTTGACTATTTGATATTGTTGAATATAATCGTGAAAGATTACGTGTGAAACATTAATTGTTCAATTCTATTCAATATTTAATTATGTTCCACCAAGATTTAAGCCAAAATTCAATCTGAGGAATGAAAACTTTTCTTGCTTTCTTGCGGGGAAAATTATAAACAACAGCAAAACTAGAATTCTTGGTATAGCCCGAAACTCAATTTGAAGCAGCCGTTGAGATCTGTTTCGAGTCCATTACCTCTCCTCAGAACGTCGTAGCCAAGTTCAAGTCGTACAAACCTGGAGATGGAATCAACAACAAAAGAACACAGCTGGAAAGGAAGTCTCCACTGCTAGACCTCCACGTGAACTCTCCGGGTTTGGAGATTTGGTCAACGAATCGCCTTTGCGGCGACTATTTATTTTTACGGAATCTTCAACCGAGAAAGTAAACAACGATTGAAAAATTTTTCTGCGGGGAAAATTTCTATCAACAGCAAAAGTAGAAATCTTGGTATAGGTATATACTCAATTGTAAGCAGCCGTTGACACGTGTTTCGAGCTCATTGTGTATGAACCTGGAATGGAATCAATGGAAAACTCTCCAAACCCAGAGAGTTCACGTGGAGGCCTAGTAGTGGAGACTTATTTTGCAGTTGTGTTCTTTTGTTGTTGATTCCATCTCCAGGTTCATATACCTTGAACTTGGCTACGCCATTCTGAGGAGAGCCAATGAGTCGTTCGTCCTTACAGACGACTTCTTCAGATCCTACTACGCGTCATGCTATGTTGTCAATAAAAGTGTAAATCAAAAGTTCAAGTTTTTTGAATTTGTTTTATATTCAATTAAAATGCATTCACATCAAGTAAACGCCAACACTATACAATAATTCTTCTTAATAATGAAGTTTTCTTTGATTCAGTAGCGATAGTAAATTCATGTCATTTTCCTAATTTTATATGATAGCTTAGGATTCACGATAGGCACGTCTTTTTGTGCAGGTGTCGTTCTATTGAAATTTCAGTTCACGTTTTTATGGAAGGATAAGATCCAGAAAACTTTCTAGGTTGCATATCTCCAGTATGAGTAAGTGACATTCCTGAAGAGACCAAGTTTGCGATTTACATTCCAGATGTGGCTAAATCTGAAATAAATCCGGCTTTGATATACATAGTCATGCACGCTCAAGAAAGATCTTTTATGCCAGTGAACATGAAAAAAGCTTCAATGGATTCAATGCCTTCCTCATTTCACTGAATATAAACAGGGTGTCCTTTAAAAACATACCGATATTTAAAGGGATAATTACTGGTCTAATTTCAGGAAAAACTTCGTGTGAATGTACCTATACGCTCTAACTAGTGATATACAAAGTGTTAAGTTTTTGAGAAAACATTTTTTTTTGCATAAATAAAAAATTTATTTATTCTTTTACCATTTTTACACTTTTCTAAGAATAGGTAGTACGTAATGAGAATTCAAAATAAAATCGTCATTTCTCGGAAGTGGACTGATTAGAAGCAAATCAATGAATTCAATTTTCAAATTCAAATCAAATATGTTCCTAATTGATCGAAGAGTCCAAAAATAATTTTCATTTGAACAAAAAGTAATGGCGTACCACTTTTTCCTTCAAATCTATCTAGACTTAGTCCAGGATAGATTTTCAATTTACTACCTATGGAAAATGAGAAATGTTTTCTGTATTGAAAAAATACTCCTCAATACATAAACGCAAAACACTAAATAACATAGAAAATCCCAAATTTGTATGAATATGTTAGAAATCAATGCCCCCCGGCATATCAAGATTTGTGACGATTAAGATATATATTCGCATGAAGTTTTCTCAAAATGCTCCTGACTACACATCGTGTTTATTTTAAAAATATCAGAAATTTTAATTGTGCCCAAAATTTGTATTGTACAAGCTTTAAAATGTTGTTTATTCTTGAATTATATCATTAATATTAAGCAGGATTTATACACTTTTTGTTAACGTTTTCGTGGAAATTGTAGCTTTTCTCTACTTAGAAATATAAAATTACTTTCACTGCCAATTTATGAGGGGGTGCAATTCTTTAGAAAATCTTGAATTGAAATATTTTTCGAATTTCATAGGTCCGTTATTTTTCATATTTAAGATAATCAAATGAAAAGGTAGCATGTGAGATAGGTATCAGAAAACAAAGCCAATGCGTTCGGAGATTTTGCATCAACTTCTGAAGTATATAAATTTCAAAAATCAGGAAAATTTTAAGAAGTAATGGGAATATATCTACATATATTCTTATTACATACACTCTGAAAGATTTATCTTGATATTTTTGTCTTCCGACGTAATATTCAATATTTTATACAAGTTTCTATGGATCAGATTTCTGATTAATAGTTCAAAGGTTTGTAGGTTTTCTCAAATCTTTTTTCTGAAAGCAACTCAAATAATTGATATGATTTATATAACATGAAACGTGAACTCAAAAGACAAACTGAACATATGCACATATGCAAATATCTAACATATCTCAAGATTACATTTGTCGATATCAATAATTAATGGAAAATTAAATTAGATACTGAAAACTCGTAATTCAAGTTATTCAACTGACTCGTGATTTCAATGGTATAAAGTTAAATTGTTTACATAGCACATAGTTTCGTACTTGTTTTGTATATATTTTTTGTGAATGAAGATCTTGTTAAGTTGAGTTGAGTTGAGTTCAACTATTTGTGAAGCAGATGTACTCGGTTTACATCCCGAGCTAGGAGTGGACGTTTGTGCATGTCTATGAAGTTAATGGTTTCAAATGAGATTTTATTGAAGGATATGAAGTTGATTATAAAACCAGTGGTCTAGTAAATATATTTCTTTAGCTTTTAAGAAGCAAACAATTTTTATTAATGGTATCAGAATTATTTATTGGAGAATAAGAAGAATGGAAAGTGTACTGTCAAACCTTATTTCACTCCTTTATTGGAATTCATTCCTATGTGGCCTTTATCGCTTCTCACAATTAAAGTGCCGGACCATGATAACTGGGAGTATTTTCAATCTACCTCATATCGCGATCTCAATGACAGTCGGTGATTCATTATTGCGAATTCGGACCACACAAGTTTTCTAGAATCCCATTCTACTTTTCACTCTAGAACAGCTCTGACATTAACGCAAGAGTAGACGCTGGCTATGGAGAGTCATTTTATTCGCCTAGGCTATGCAATTTTTTATTCCAGGTTGATAATGAAAAAAATTAGTAAATGACACGGAGGTTTCGCTTATCTATTGGTGAAACATTATGTTGAAAACAATAAATTGAAATTAACACACTTCATTGATAAACTAATCAAAAATAAACAGAGAAAGATACTATTACAAAGAATTTTTTTTTTTATTTAGAAAAACAACAACAAATATTCCATTCAATTAATTATATACTTCACTTGAGCAATAAAATTAGTAAAAGATTACATAAAAATAACGTGAATATAATATGCACCAACAAAAAGAATTTGGGTTCATTGTTGGTAAATAACAAGGACAAACTTGATTTATTTTCGAGAAGTGGCGTTTATAAAGTATTTTGCAGTGAATTTGACAGTTTTTACATAGGTCAAACTGGACGTTCTATACAAAAAAGAATTGATGAACATAAAAGATCAATACTGTTGAATAAACCTAATACCAGTTTTTCTGAACACTGCATTAAACATTATCATTTCTTGAATCCCAAGAAGACTAGATTAGCAAAAGATTAGATACCCTTGAAGTCTTGGAAATTTCGATAGCCAAAAAGAAAAATTTTACTATTTGCAATCAGCAGTTGAATTTCTCGGTTTAAACAGTGTTAAATTCTGTGTTATATTCTGTGGTTTAGAATATATATTAGGACATATTGAAATTCAGACAAATAATGGGTTAACCACCCGAAACATATGCACAGTTTTTAATATATTCAGTGAAACTTAAGTCAAGTGTGTTAATTTCAATTTATTATGAAGATAATTGTCTACATATTTAAATTACAAGATATCTTGAAAGATATTTATTGAACGGATGAAGTGGAAAATCATACTTTAAAAAATATTAATTCATTATAAAATACAACATTTGTGATGTTGTTTCTACTAATATTGCCCAATTATACCACCCAAATGCAAATTCTCACATCATGGCTCTTATATAGTCGAGCACTAAAATACTATGTCAATTACGTGACTGAAATTTGAAAATTATGGAAAACTCTATGAGGGTTAAATCAGGATTGCGTGGAGCCCAGATTAATTCGTCTCTCTTGGAGAAAACTTTATCCTTTTGTAACAATGTTTTTTGATTATGGTCAGGGAAATTGTCAGTTCTGTCACCATAAAAATGTATAAAAATTCTACATAGCGTAGAATTCTATACTGTAAACAACCCCTTGCATCTCAAATAAGTAAGAGCCAATAAATTCACGCACCAATATCGTAGCTCATGTAGACACTTTCGGTGGATGAAGAGGCCTCTTAGGCTTGCGTTTGGAAATTGTGAAACCCCAATAGCGGCAGTTCTACTTATTTACGTGCCTGTTAATATGGAAATGAGCTTCATTCGAACATGAGATAATTTAAGATTTCCAAAAGCGTTTGGTTGATTTGTTTAGGAAGTCAAACTTATTACTAGGATACTGAGTGTTTCAGTTTCAATTTAATTTTCTACGGATGCAATTATGAGGTTCATGAAGTACTTCATCAATCTCTACATTCTAATGAATTGTCTTGTGTAAAAATGAAAATCGTGGCTAAAAAATATGTAACTCAAACTCAAAATGAATAAAATCCAACTTTATGCAATATGGCGAATGCGCCTGATAGTTAAATTTATTGGTATCAAGTCAAATAATATATAAACGTTCTTATTACTTATTATCTAAAGAAAAATTGATATCGAATAGTACCTGAGTTTCGAAGTCACGTTTCTTTCTCTATAGACCTTCAATGGGAGGTATAATACGTTGATATCAACAGTAAAACTGGCCCTTTATTACTATCGAAAGTATAAATGGTATCTACCAATATTATATCATTGAAGTATATATTCAAAATATTTACTAATTCATTATTCACTGGTTTGATTATCCAGTAGTTGAAATAATAAAGCATTCAATTCGAATGGTAGCACATTATTGGGGTTCTTTAAATCATCCTTCATTTATGATTTTCATTTTACTTTCGAGCAATTTGTTTTACACAAACTAACAATAACTACAAATGAATAATCTCTTCTTTTTTGTTGACATTCAATAAGGCTAAAAGAATATAAAATCATTAAAACCTATTGACAAAAATTAAGCAACAGCTTCTCCATAGAGTTAATTTGTTTCGAAGATATCTATGATTTTTCTAATGTTTATTTTGATCCATTTGAAATACTCCTATCGCATTTATTTCGGGAAAAATAGTTTCACGTACATCTACTACATAAAAACTTTAATTGAATCTGTATTATTCTATCTGTATTGAGTAATCTGTATTATTCTGTAAGCATCTGAAGAAGTTGTAACGACGAAACGCGTCATGATATGTAGTCAATAAAGTGTAAATCATAAGTTCAAGTGTTTGAATTTAAGTTTATATTCAATTATAATGGATTTACATCAAGTAAACGCCAACACTATTAAATATAAAAACTTTATCTGTGTCAAATTTAACGTTCATACGTTCTGTCAGTTTGCTTAAAAATGGGTACAATATTTTCACTTGACGTATTGATGAAGCTTTCTCAAATAATTACAATGTTTTTGTCAGCAGGGTATTCACACTTAATATGTTCAAAGTTCACCAATCTTTATTGATAATAGTCAATACAATGTATTAGATGCGGTTCACAACAATATAGTAATAAAAATAATATAATAATAAAATTTATTAAGAAACATTCCTTACATTGTAAAATTACATTCATTCATTGATCCAATAATTACAACAAGAATGTCCACAAAAGAACTGAATTAACAAAAATATTGGTCCCTCGGACAAAAATATTGGTTCTGTTCATATTCACAATAATATACAACTATATTTGAAAAAAAAGAAGAAAAGTACCTCAGAAATATTGAACATTTGAGACAATTTTACATGGTGAGGGACATTCGTGTTAAAAAAATAAACATATGATACAAAAAATTGATTCATACATTATTGCCTACATTCTAATCATCGAACTACTCTGCCACACTATAGTATGCCTTTGTTAACATCAATGACTTTACTCTCTTCTCAAACAAATGAGCTTTCAGTAATTGCAAATCTGACGATAAATGGTAGAAGATTTCGATACTCTGATAATAGAGTGAGTGCCCAAATTTAGCTGTTGTACCTATGCTTAGGAATAAGCATCACATCACTGTTCCTTGTTGAATACTCATAATTACTCTTCAATTTAATAAACCTATATTCATTATCTTTAACATAAACAAAGATCCATAAATATATAAACACGGTAAGGTAAGTATGTAATTATTAATGGAGATAGGTTTACAAGATGTTCGTTGATGAATATTAAATATTAATCGAAGTATTCGCTTCTGTGTAATAAACACCCTGTTTATTTCTGTAGAGCAGCCCCACAGCAGAATATTATAATTTAGAACACTAAAGATATATGAAAAGAATATAAAAGTATTTCAAGCTTTGTAATAAGTTTCATGTCAAATTAACGGTTTTCTGTAAATTTTCATTCCAATACTTCATCAACTTCTGACAACTTCGTGCTCAGAGAAAACTTCCAAAATCACTCTTCCCAAAACACAGAGAAACTGTAACCATAATTTACTATAAATGAGTGACATGACAGTCGAAAGTCCCTGAAAAGGAAATATATACCTAATGTATAATAAATGGGATGAACGTAATTGATATTCCAACCCATCTTTCTCTTATATCTGTGCGAAAACATCCTTGCTTCAAGGTTTCGTAATAATATTGTCCCTTCGAGTTGGAATTCGAGATGGCTTTGGAGAGAAGACTAATGTTTTCCACGTGTCCAAACTTCGGACACATATGTTACAAGAAGTTTTTCCACATCACAATCATTTCGTAGAGAAGTTCATATTGTTCAGAAAACAATATAGGAATTTTACCTTACTCCAAGATTTTCCGCATTCTCTTATCTACAAAATGTTATGGCTACATAACATTTGATACAGAACGGTTTTCCAAAGTTTCCAATAAGAAGGTTAAACATGTTATATACCAGGTATTTTTATGATGATTGAATTTCAGTTAGCGTATGTGAAGTACAAGCAAAGGTTATATCACAATCTTGCTTTACAAGAAATTACGAAAAATAAATGAGAAAAATCGAAATCGAGGAATACTTGAGTACATATACGACCAATTACTGCAGCTGCGCCCGTAAAAGTGCATCCTTTCGCTCTCTTGCTTCTTTGCAGAACGACGTAGCTAAATTTCAGATGAACTTAGAGATGAAGAAAAAATAATCAAAGACTACCGGAAAGGAAGTGATCAGTAGCAAGTGATAGTATAATTATCCGGATTGAGAGATTTGATCATTGATTAGCCAAGGAGGTGTCTTTCTATCCTTCACCGAATCTCAACCAATAACTTGTAATAACTTAGGGATGAAACAAAAATGCAACATTCACTGCAAAGAGAAATCGTCCTCTTGCAGCTTCCACGAAACTATCTGGATTGGTAGATTTCATCATGAGATTTAACATAAAAACGACTCTCATTTTTTACATAATCTCGAACCAAAAACTTGATTAACATATAGGGCTATCATCTGTAAAATTTTTGATTCAACTGAAAATTATCGGTTCAGTCAGCAAAGGCATAGACGAAGACGTTGACGAGGACTCTGTAACTCATAAAAGTCATCACTCTGATGATCAATTATCTCAATTCGAAAACAAATAGGCGATGTTCCTTTATAGATGGTTTCGTTATATTGATGCATATGTAAGTTGTAAACTTTGGATTGGCTATTTTCCCTGACAGACTCTGGGGTTGTACAGCCAGAAGTCGAAAAACTTCAAGTCTTGCAGAATAAAATCTCTACTTATCGCCATTATTTCCCCCTGGTATGTGAGAGACTAGCAGCTCCATAAAGGCCTCGGAATGCCAAGTATTTTTTGGAGACTATCACTCCGAGAATATTCTTTCCGCAGTCCCTCTGGTAGCATATCCTTCTGTTAGCCTCGCTAGCGAGATTACCAAAAAAACGCCAGATGAAAGCACAAGAGGCCCAGTTTGCTGCTTCGAGAAATCTAGGACTAATTTTGAACCAAATTCTTGCCTAAATTTCTGAGGCTAATACTTTTTTCAAGTCGAATTGTTATTCATATTTTAATTATATCTCAAGTCCTCACTGTAGAGTCTCACCATGATTCAGGACACTTTCAGTGGCACAATTATCATTTTCATCAGATAAGTTCATAGAGATGTAGAGGTAATAATGAATATATTGGTATTCAATAAAGAATATGTCAGAGTCGAAGATATGACGTTTTTACCGGAAACCACTGCAAGGAGAAGCAGGGGTTTCTGATGAAGTTTCTATTGAAATTTCTAATTCTAGTTTTTACCACTTAGTAATGACCACCACTCATTAGTTGCTTAACTAATGACCACCAGTAATTAGTTGCTCAACTAATGACCACCAGTAATTAGTTGCTTTACTAATGACCACCACTCATTAGTTGCTTAACTAATGATCACCAGTCATGAGTTGCTGAACTAATGACGACCAGTCATTAGTTACGTAACTACTGATTACCATTCATTAGTTGCTTAACTAACGGACGCCACTCATTAGTTGCTTAACTAATGACCACCAGTCATTAAACGCTTAACTAATAACTGGTGGTTCGAAATTATTGGCTCTCATCAGTACCTCGTATCCAAGTTTTGCATAGTAATTTGTTGTATAAACGAAACGAAAAAATACCCTTATAATGACTTATAAGTTTCATTTCATCAACTCTGCGTATCAGAGATTGGGCTGTTGGTTACAGCCAAAAATCTCGAAACACGTATCAACTGCTGCTTTCTTATGTCGACTGTACCCATTATACTTCATTTGATTCCAGCATTCCTTTCGTTATAAACCCTCTAAAAATGAATGTTCCTATTACGAAATGAAGCTGTGAGCATACTACGTGCAGAAACTGAAATACGAAATAGATGAATAACTGTTTCCATCGCATAGCATCCATTATTTTCGCGACATTATTTAATACACTAATAATGAACTACCAGAAGAAACAATAAATTAACTCTACATTTCCTGTGAGATTCATAATGCTGAATTGTGAAAACAAATCTGTTCATTAGGAAATATCACAATTTACTGGAATCCTCTATTGAAATGGACATATTTTTCACCCCAAAACTTCGCGGAACAACGCTCCAAGTTTTCAATTTATTAGCGAAAATATCCGCTCTCATTAATTGTACTAACTGCAAATAATACTTCCCCAAAGTGAAAGAATGGGAGTTTCCCATTTGTTATTTTCTCTATCAATCTTTCTGCAACATAATTTCATCAATTACCACCGAAAATTAAATTCAAAAAGTAATCAATCAATACGTCTGACACACACAGAAATCAAATTAGACTAAAAATGATAAGGCTATTAGATCATGTTCTCGCCCTTTGGTATTGAAGATACATGTTACAGGGAAAAAACTCAGTCAGGTAATCAATTTGGACCATAATCAATCGAGTAGGGAACTGTGAATATTGTATTTCATATCCAGGTTGTTTGACGTGTCAATCTATCAATTGTGATCTGTTTCAACATTCAATGATTTGCGTTATTAGTGTCAGAATATTCCTTCATTTAGGATTCACCAAAACTAGATTCTGCTTTTAAACCCACATATAAAATTGTAAACCGCACTGTTAAATAAGATTTTTTTTTGTCACAATTGGACACTACAAAAATATTTATTGAGCAGTGATAATAAAATCGGATTTTTTCAAGAAAGGTCTTGTTTTCATAAGAGTAGTGTAAACATTCTCTCCAAAAATAATTGTAGTTTCGAAACTAGTCATTATAATCGAAAAAAAATTTTTGTTTCTCCTTAATGATGGAGATAAAGGGTGATTTTTTTTAAGAGTTAAGTTTTTCAGGTTGGCAGAACTTGTTGGTAATGGTATACAAACGTCATCTGTCAAAGTGGAAGTTTTCAATATACTCTGCCATTTTATTATAAAAAGATTTCCGAACGAGCAACGATTGCAATTTGTTGAAATTTACTATCAAAATTCGTGCTCTGTGAAAAATATGTATCGTTTAGTACGACCATATTATGGTCGTCATAATCGACCTGGTGAATCAACAATTCGTGCTGTTATCACCAAATTTCGCTCCAAGTTTACTTTGTTAGGCATTAAACCATTGTCTTGCATGATTACAGTGCGTACTGAAGAAAATATTGCACCCGTAGCGTACAGTGTTAATGAGGATTGTGAAATGTCAATTCGTCGCTGTTCTCAGCAATTCGGCATGTGTTACTCAACCACATGGAAAATTGTATGTATTTATTTGGGTTTGAAAGCCTATAAAATTCAACTTCTGCAAGAATTGAAGCCGAATGACCTACCAAAACATCTAATTTTTGGTGAATGGGCCTTAGAACAGCTTAATGAAAATCCTGTTTTATCGAAAAAATGTGTTCGGCGATGAGGCTCATTTCTGACTTAACGGATATGTTAATAAACAAAACTGTCGCATCTGGAGTGATGAACAGCCACATGCCATACAAGAATTACCGATGCATCCCAAAAACGACAGTTAGGTATGCTTTATGGGCTGGTGGCATCATCGGTCCATTTTTTTTCAAAGACGACCGTAGGAGAAACGTTACCGTCAACGGCGAACGATATCGAGCCATTATACGCAACTTTTTTTGCCCCAGTTGGCAGGTTTCATCAAGACGGTGCCACATGCCACACAGCTCGTGAAACAATGGACATGTTGAAGGATGAATTTGGTGAGCAGATTATCTCTCGAAATGGCTCTGTGCATTGGCCGCCAAGATCATGCGATTTGACGCCTCTGGATTATTTCTTGTGGGGTTATGTAGAGTAGTTAGTGTATGTGGACAAACCGAACACGATTGAAGCCTTACAGGATAATATAACACGCAAAATTCGTGGGATACAGCCCGAAGTGCTCGAAAAAGTGACGCAAAATTGGATCTTCCGAATGGACCATGTGACACGGATCCGCGGACAACCTTTACATGAAGTTATCTTCAAAATGTAAATGGCAAAGGACCTGTTGTCAATTTCGATAAAAATTTTGAATATATGATGCAAATTGAGTGTTGTATTCGATTCAAAAAAAAAGCTTAGCTTAAAAAATCACCCATTATTGGTATCTTGCAATACCGTCGGCGTCGTCAGAAAATTAATATTCATTCATTTTTCGTTGAAAGTAAGGTATAGCCTAAAGTAAACATTCTGCTAAAAATTCTGATTCGAAATTTTTCATCTACATTCCCGATTAATAATTAATCATAGCTCTTATAACTATTAATAGCTATGTAATAGCTCCCGATGGGTAATTTTCATGAAGTCATGCTTGAGTGCTCAAAAAATGAGGTATACTAAAATATTACTTGTCGCAGAAACAATTATCGAAAAACCAAGTTTCCATTCTGTCTGTTTCCATTCAGCTCATTGGGCTGGGGTGGAGCTTCTGACGCACACCTTGGAAGAGTGCAAATTCTCAAAAGACGATTTTAAAAATATTACTCACAAAAGAACCAAGTTACTCTATCGAACTGTTATTTAAAGAAGCACAAGTATTGGATCTTAAGAGGTTGTATTTTCTCAAAGTGGTTATATATTTCTACAAATTTAAATGTTACATATGTCAGAGATGTACATGGGTATAATACTAGAAATACTGATAGTTTTTATATCCAAAGTTGTAAGCTCTCTAAATCTAAAAATAGCATATACTACGACGGATTTAAGGCTTTCAATAATTTACCAATTATATTGAAAATTAGTACTAGTATTAAAATATTTAAGCGTGATCTTAGAAAATATATTTTAAATAATGAGATAGGTATATAATTAAAAATTGACAGTTCAAAATATGTAGATTTTTTGTATATCTTAGTTCCCAACAAATTGTGTCACGGATATGACACCAGAAGCGTCGAGTCATCGAAGATAAAAGCCTCTTCGTCTAGAAAGACCATTGACAGAGATGTCAGGCCTTTATGGGACCTAGATTTATCAATCTTTCGACTTTACGAGTGTTACACGCATCTTCAGTCCAATATTTCAAAAACAGAACAAGGATATTTCTCTTTACAGAAGGTGCAACCATTGCAGCTGATTTTTTTTTTTGTGAATTCTTGATAGTATTGTATGTTCAAACATTTGTTTCTGAGGTTTGTTGATGTTTTGTATTTTCAAATTTTCTAGTGAATTTTGTTTCTTTAATTTGAATTTTTTTTCCCCATAGACAGCTATGTCTTTATGGATATACACTTTATGTGTGTTATAAAGTTCGTTTCTCTTTCAAGTTGCGAGAATTAGGTATTTTGTTTGCTTTATATAAATTTTTTTTTACTTTGTACACTTGAAGGAAAAATAAACTTATTATTACTAGTAATGATTCGATTGTTAAAAGAGTATTGTTCCAAACAAATGAACTATTATTCCCCTCGAGAAATGGCAACTATATACTGAATTTATTAGTGTGAAATTTCAACCTACCACTGTTCTTTACCAATAATGCGATATTTGTTGATAATATTTGTAATGAAATTCAAAAATCAAAATATCAAAATCATCAAAAATATATCGAATTTGGAATAAGAAATACTCGAGAAGAGAAAGGTGAGATATAATTCAATATAACCTGAAATCCCCATCAATATAATCTAATATACTCCTTTATGGTTAGAATACATCAACGTTCTTAACCTGGTTTAGAGATCCCCTTCATCAAGTTCTCACAGTCCATTTACCTTGTTTCTAATTTTCTTTTATTCGATTTTTTTTAATAAAGAGAAACCCCACCGTAATTGAATTTGTCTGAGGAAATTGTGCTTTCCCTCTACCGTTTTCAAAGATGATGAGTTGAATGTTTTAAAACTCCAACGTATTATCTTTCCCCTCGAATAATGATATCAAGGAAGAGGAATAAACCTTGTTTTAAACGTCTAAAATAATGAATACAGTTGAACGATTTGTGATAAAAATACATCAAATAAGGCTCCAGGGGAAGCTGGAGAACTGGAAGAATCATGATACAATTGAGAACAATTATTTAGTGGTTTTAAATACATATAAATTCAGGGAAGAAAACTTAGCTATTGTTTTGAGTAAGACAATTGAGTATTGAATAACCTTCACCACCATCTATAACTGAACATGTTATGTTGCAGTGGAATTGAAACAAAAATCCATTTCAATTTTAGTTAATACACTTAATTTTCCGAAATATACTATCGGTCGAAACTGATACAAAATATTGACTTTAAAAAATTGGACTTAACATAATGAATTTGATATTTTTCAAAACGTAGATTTTATTTCCATTTAGTCTACCCTCCACTACTACAACATCCCATAAAGATACAAGAAATAAGCAATTGAAAAATTGTAAACAACCATCGGAAAATAAGTTTTCAGTTATTCATTTCGAAATGTTTGAATAGATAGTCACAATCGAATCGAAGAACCAAGAGCTCAAGACTCCACCCTTCCATTTCATTCTTTTCTTATTTTTACATACAAGGGCTCACTCAACAGAGAGTTTAAAACTGTTCTATAATAGAGGAGCACATATTACAAATGTTAATTACGAGTACCTATAAACTAAGTTGTACCTATCTGATATGTATGTCTTATAGAAATTTTTTATACATCTCATCGAAATAATGTTTTCGAAGCATTGACTTAAATATTTCCATCTACAAAAAAAATACCTAATTCTACTAAAAAAGATTAGATAAATACATCACGAAGGGATAACCCTATAAAAACTGATAATTATTGTATTATCGACCTTTGAATAATCTCTTTTTCAAATGTCACTTGAAAGTTATGAAATACAGAGAGAAAATAGCCAAGTTGGTCTCTATACTTATCAAGTTTAGTCTATTGAAAGATCTATGGATCGGTAAATGCAACATATACTTTGTTTTGCTCTGCTCTGCCCAACAACCAGTATTGTACGATTAATACAATATACTAATTCATATTACTGGTTACAACCAGTAATATGAAACCCAGATTTTTGCAAGCCTGCTGGACGATTCCTTCAATTCAAAGGTTAGTTTCTTATCAAGCATAACACCCAAATCATTCACTGAACTGACTTAAGTCAAACATTGACCTGACAATGTCAAATTGGAAGCATAGGAGAAAATAATATGATGGAATTTATTCAAGTTTAGCTGCAACTTGAGTCTGCAATAGTCAGAGAATGCATTAAGATCCGACTGTAAAACAGAATAATCGTTGAAGGATTTTTTTCTGCTATCGATATCGATATTTTGAGATCATCCGCCTCATGTATATAAGCATGTAAGCATAAACCATTCGCCAATATCATTCAAAAACATAAGAAAAAGAAGTGACCCCTGCGGTACACCTGATGTCACTGGTAAGGAATTTGATCCATTTGAACCATTCACAACCACATACTGTCTTCGGTCGTTTAAATATGGAGCGAGAAGATCCAGGAGATTTCCATGCACCCCGAACTTTTCCAGTTTTGTCATGAGTGTTCTATATGATTATATTCAGAATATTTTTGTCCAGTTTCTAGTAGCGAAGATCCATTGGACTAGAACGCTGTACGAAACCATATGCAGGGCCGTCTTATTTCATGTTGCAGGCACGTAAATGGATATCGTCTGGAACACCAAAGAGTGGACAGATTTTCAAAAGAGTGGACAGATTTGTAAAGCCAGATGAGGTTTCATAAATATAAGAGTAGTTGAGAGGATTGAAATGGAAACTAATTTTGAAAATATCTTTAAGTTATATTTATTTCAAAAGTTTTCACCACTATTTTGTTTCCAGTGCACTCAATCAAGAGCAACATCTGTAACAAATGCATTCAATTCATAAGGAACAATTTTGGAGTAAAGTTCGTATAAATTCGCTCATTACTTTTAATGAGTCAAAGTCATAATTTGAATACGGACACTCTGTATATACGAGTATGAATTCTTGTGAATCCATTCAAATTGGTTACGCCTCTTGAGAACTATTGTCTATCGAATATTCATAGAAATGAAGAAAATGGATAGCTTTCTTGGTAGTAATAAATTATCTTGTTGAAAGGAGGTAAAACCGTGTTGTCCATCCATAATCATCATTTTACGGTCTCAGATAGGAAGCATCTGGGAAATATTTACAGACGTAGGACAAATAAATTCAGAAAGATGGGAGCAAGTTGGCACAAAGGTCGTGATTTCAGTCGAACTCTCGACGTCTTCAAAGCCTTTGTTACTATACAATAAATTTTATCAACTCTATTCTGATCGGCGATATACGAATACGAATCTATTTCTATTGTTCTCGAAGGATAAGAATTTACAAGGAATCTTAAATCAAAAGCATACTCTGAAATTATGAATTATGGAATTCCGATACGAGGGCTGCTTTTTATGTTTCTGGCCAAATAATAAAGAAACGATTTTTGATGATGAATAGGTTTATTATTATGACTTTGAAACAACAGTCGAAAAAGCTGAGTCTGAAAGACTATTAAGAACGATAGATACTAGACGATTTCGATACGATAGTGTCAGAGGATGATACTGAGATGTACGAGAACGAATAAAAACTAAACGGCATTTTCGTCCCTGTAAACTACAACAAGCATTCCAAGTCTCGTGCTAAAATCTCAAAGTTTTATTTCGAAAAGAAAACAATTTTCCAGGTTTAAATTGAATATGTACATATATATATATATATATATATATATATATATATATATATATATATATATATATATATATATTTATATATGAATAATGTTTAACGCGCGGGAAAATTTCCAACAAAAGTAGACATTGTCGGCATATCCCGCGATTAGTAGCAGCCATTGACAAGTGTTTCGGGCTTATTAGCTCTCCTCAGAACGGCGTAGCCAAGTATAAGTTGATCGGACCTGGAGATGGAAAAACAAGAAAGAAACAGACTCCCCACTGAAGGAAGTTGACACATTTTAGGCTACTGCGTTTTTTACTCTCCGAGTTGGGAGATTTGAAGAAAGTACTTCGCCCGTGATGCGACTATTTATCCTTCAAGGGTGCTTCTAGCCGAGAAATTATACAATATATGAATAACGTTCAACGCGGGGCAAAATTTCAATCAAAAGTAGACACTGTCGGCATATACCGCAATGAGTAGCAGCCGTTGACACGAGTTTCGAGCTTATTGGCTCTCCTCAGAACGGCGTAGCCAAGTTCAAGTTGAATGAACCTGTAGATGGAAAAACAAGGAAGAAACAGATTCTCCACTGAAATAAATCGATACATTTTAGACTACTGCGTTTTTTACTCTCTGGATTGGGAGATTTGAAGACAGTACTTTGCCCTGGAGGCGACTATTTATCCTTCAAGGATGCCTTTAGCCGAGAAATTATACAATATATGAATAATGTTCAACGCGGGGGAAAATTTCAATCAAAAGTAGACACTGTCGGCATATCCCGCAATTAGCAGCAGCCGTTGACACGTGTTTCGAGCTTATTGGCTCTCCTCAGAACGGCGTAGCCAAGTTAAAGTTGTAGGAACCTGGAAATGGAAAAACAAGAAAGAAACAGCCTCTCCACTGAAGGAAGTCGACACATTTCAGGCTACTGCGTTTTCCACTCTCCGGGTTGGGAGATTTGAAAAAAGTACTTCGCCCGTGAGGCGACTATTTATCCTTCAAAGATGTCTCTAGCCAAGTTTCTTGATTGGGCATATCTAAATAAATTAAGAGTTTTGAAAAATATTGGAATGGTTCATATGGGGGGTCTTCTCCTGAAAAAATTCTGAATTTTAGAGAAAAATAGTGAGTTAAAAAATTTTTGAACATTTTAGAGTCGAATGACCAACATAAGAACCACGAAAACTCGACTCTCGATAACCTGACCCCTAAAAACGAAATACGAAATATAAACATGCACAGTATTTCCGTAAGAAGATAATATAATTTAAAATAGTAATTAAGCTCGTAGAGTATTACTGCTTTGCCTCCCTGACTTCACAATGGAATTTTTTTCAGGCTCACTGAAGTAATACAAAAAAGTTTTCACAAAAGATTGATTCAATTAATACCTGAATCAGATCAGAATATAACGTTACTGTTGCTTATTAGCAAGGTAAAATGTCAAATGTCAGACATACGAGTATCACATACGACTACTCTATGACTAGCATTTTTTAACATTTTTCGTTAGTTGCTAAGTACAATAATCGCGTTCAAATAAAAATGACACTATCACGATTATGTAAAAACTTTTAACGAGAACGAATTGTACCTAAAACATAAGTATTACCAACCACACAAATATAAAATATATAAGGTTCAAAAATATGTTAAGAATATTAGAAATCTATCCTACTGATATAATATCATCCTAAACATGGCTATTATTCAACATTAAATTTAACTACTTAGTACAACGAATATCCAATATAATAGTATTAATTCCACCAGGTTCGTTGTTTATTATGAACCCGCATCTTACTGGAGTTGGCCTAACTTTGTTGTCCTTCTAGAAGTTCTGATGGTAATCGTGACAGTGACAGGGGTTTAATCAATAGAGGAGAGAAATGAGAGAAGGAGGATGAAATATAGATAGGGTGGAAAACCGAAGTGAAAATTAGGTAATTTATATTTATATATGGAGATTAATTGGATTTTTATTAACATTTCCTTCGAATGTTTTTGTCTTTGTTAGAAGTTTGAATATTGTTTGATGCATTATCCGTAGCATTATACTTTGAGTTTTGTTCCTATTTTTTATTCAGTGTATTGGGAATATACCTAGTACTCATTGTTCTAAATAATGACTATACTTACCTCTTTCTGTACAGGCAGCTACACAATCTCTGACGGTTGATCCTTCACTTTGATATTTCTGAAAATAAAAAAGGAATGCAATCAATGAATGAAAACGGCGGAAGCCAAAAGAAGCATTTTTATATCAGATATCTTTTGATACATAAAACATTTGATTCTTAAATATTGGCAATAACATTCAAAAACCAGCCAACAATCGTTACTTGAAACAAGGAAATTCTATGAATTTAAAGTGTATCAAAGAGTACAATCACGGCTAACTTTACTACAGGTCATGAAGAGCGTAGTCCCTCGGTGTTGCCAAATTGTGTTGAGTGGTATACTCTCCTAGTTGGTTGTCCCCAAACTTTCAAGCATTATTTCAACTCTTTTTGTATATTGCGAACAAACAAGAACTGTTGTTAGTATTTATAACATATAGAATATTATATTGGGTATTGTGAGCGCATATTTCTGTAACAGAAAAATGTAAAACATTTTTTATTGCAAGAAAATAACGATGTTTTCGTGTGAAGCCCCACTGCGTAAAAAATACTTCTATTAGTCAGTGGGATTTAGTCACATGAAAAGTTGTCTGACTCAATTTATTGAATTATTTGAGAGAATAGGAACCTTGAAAGAAACGCTGTAAGAATTGCTCAAATTGAATTATTTACCTAAAAGTATAAATAAATATTATATTTCTGATTAGCGCAACCAACAAACTACTTTATGAAAGTATTGAGGATTCTTCGTTTATTTTTTGATTCAGTTTTCTCGTGTCCAGTTTCATTATTTTTTTTGTGTAGCCATTCAATAAGATATTCGAAAAAAATGGAACAGGCATGTTCAGAATATTTTCAATGTCTTCCCCACATAAACAGCAACAATAAAAATCTTCCAATGATACGCTTAAAATAGTGAGATTACACAAAATTGCTTTCTGGTGTATATTATTCAAAAAGGCCCGTTCGAGATAAATGTCATTAATAATTTTTTAAATAAATTTAATTAAAAATAAGACATTTTTAATTAAATCTGTAGGTATATTCAGTCTTCCCCGATGCAAATTATTAAAATATTATAAATAAAATCATTGCTTTCAAATATTGTTTTGAGCAAAGTTTGGATTTTGAAAGAATGTGTTATTGTTAGTTATATTGGTGAAAAGCGATCTGTTTATTCGATGGTTATCGGTTATAAATAGGTTAGAAATTATACTTATTAGAAACTCACCTATCCCAAGCTTGAAACTTACTGAATCATCTACGGAATACCTATCATCTACAGTATATTTCACAAAAAAATTATTTGTGAGTAATCCGTACTCAAAACACAACACAAACTCGATTTGATTATATCGGTACACACAAAACACTTCGTTTTTATAATTTGATGTTACGTTATCCACAAACTATCAAAACTAGCACTTAAATAACACTATAGAAAATTGATGAATAGAGGTTAGAACTGAAATCGTAAAATATTCAACTTCAAACTACGAAAGTCCAACACAAAATTGAGTTCGTTTCGCTATATAAAAGGTAAAACTATATAAAAAGGTAAAATTATTTTCAAAAATTGAAATCAGTTTCAATATAATGAACGGTTGTTGATATATGGAATATTCAAAGTCTTAGAATATATCGCATACAAAGTATAAGAAATACATCGGTTGAAAATTCATTTCTTCCTATAACGCCGATAACCGTAGTTTCGCAAAGTTGTTACATTATGCACACAAAATTCTAATTTTCGCACGCGACAGCAGTTTCAGACAAGAATATTGCGATCTGGCACTACTTTCGACTCTATTTTTGCTTGAATAGATCTGGGATGCCTGTTTCTTATATCCGCAATTCGACAATGAAGTTTGTCCAAGAAGACTGTGGAAATCTTCTTTAGTCATTGAAATCCAAAGAACCGCAAAGGAACAGACATCAACCGCTTTTTATTCTTTGTCAGATCTGCAATAAAAGAGATTTCGATAAAATACGGAATTCCTCTGCTTGGAATCACTTTATGACACAAAATCGAGTTTTCAATTGTACGATCCGTAAAGAATGGTAAAAAGCTGTTAACCAGTTTATGTATTTGTTAGAATAATTGATTTTTATCATTTTATATTCGGTTGTTGATACAATTCTAATCCAAGTACCAAAAATATAAATATTGAAATATTTGATAAAAATATTGAAGAAACTTTCATGTTTCAGGGCGGACATCTAACATTTGGAACCGCGATTGAAAAATTTCTTTGGAAAGACCAATAGAATTTTGAACAAGCGTTTTGTGACCGTCTAAAAAAAGTGTTCTTTTTTTGACGTTATTCCACTTGGAGTCATGAGAAGATGCATGGGGATTGAAATCATTGCCTCACTTCGATGGACGTGGTGCGACTGAGTAGTTCCTTGCAGAACGAAACAGCTGTCTCGCACTTCCATCACGTGGGGCATCGATTTCGATATTTCTCTTACATTTATCCCTTGAAGAATAATGGAGGCATCACATCGTACACGTTTACATAAATCTAGCTGTACTATAACATCCTTTTGGTTAAATTGAATTTTTCGATTGAATGTTCTAGTGTTCATTCTCTTAAATATTTCATTCAGTCCCATAACCACAAAAACGGCATTTCCTTTTGTATTATATATATATATATATATATATATATATATATATATATATATATATATATATATATATATATATATATATATATATATATATATTTATGTCAAAATATTTTTTCTGGCATTCGTTTAAACTTAAAAATATTTTGAGAAAATTAACTTATATGTCTATAAACGGGTATTTTTACGATCTGGAAAGAAAGTTTTGTTCGAAACTTAGTAACTTACTGCTTTGGTAAAAAACTAATATTTTTTTCTTTTCAAGTAAATGCAGTAAAATTTTGCAATTTTTTATAACAGAATTCGTCTAGCACATATTAAACAAAATTAATTTCATTCCAGTAATTTCTATAATGTAATGCACTTTCTTGAAATTCTTTTACCAAACCACTTCGATTTGTCGTGACCAACTTATAAAATGCTCATAAATATTCCGCAGGATCGATTTTGAAATATGAAATTATAGTTTTCAGCAAGAAACGACCTTCATTTCATTTCATAACGAAAATTCTAACATTAGAAGTTATATAACATCTCATATTCAAATGATTCTGTGGTAAAAAATAAAATACGATATAAGGAATCATTTCTTTCTTCAAATTATATGGTTAATTGGCCACTCTGTCAACTACACAGAGATGATAATTATAAGATAAAGAATGATTGTCAAAGCGTACCCCGCATTCGCTTGGCACAATAGAAAATAATGAAACCTCTATGATCTTTTGTTTCCATCTTGTAATGAATTCAACGGCAATTATTTCATTCGTGTTCATCAAGAATAAGGACTGAATTCATGTGAAATATTAGCAAGTTTACACCCTAGTCTTCAATTTGAAAATACTGTGAAGAGAAGTGAAACACTTTCTTTCCACAAAAACATGAATTAATTGTTATTACCTAATATTCACCTTATTCAAGAACAGCTACTGTTTGTCGTTCATTTTTCAAATTTATTGCTTTGAGCAGGTATGCTCAATGAACCTTAATGATTAACGATCATTAAGGTTCAATAGCCTAGAACATATATATATATATATATATATATATATATATATATATATATATATATATATATATATATATATATATATATATTTATATATATATATATATATATTTTTTCTTGAAATTGATTTATTGCCTGTTTAAGATATTTTATTTCGAAAGTTTTTAGCAATAACAGGCATTTTTTTTGATATGAAAAAGTTTATTTTTGTTGACGTTTCGTTGTTACATCATAACTTTGTCAAAACTAATATAATAATATTATATTATATCATTATATTAGTTTTATAATACTAATATTTGTAATATAACAACGAAACGTCAACAAAAATAAACTTTTTCATATCAAAAAAGCCTGTTATTGCTAAAAACTTTCGAAATAAAAATATATATATATATATATATATATATATATATATATATATATATATATATATATATATATATATAATATTTTGAATATTTTTAGCAATAACAGGCTTCTTTTGATATGAAAAAGTTTATTTTTGTTAACGTTTCGTTGTTATATTACAACTTTGTCAAAACTAATTATTATTATTAGTTTTATTATAATTATTAATTATTAGTTTTGACAAAGTTTTAATATAACAACGAAACGTTAACAAAAATAAACTTTTTCATATCAAAAGAAGCATGTTATTGCTAAAAATATTCCCACTATTTACAGGTAGTTCGATTCAAATGAAATTTTATCATACTTAATATAATGGCAGAGTTCCGTTTTCACTGAAACAATAGGAAAATCTAAATTTCAAATCGATAGCTTCATCTGTCAAATCTGTCTCATCTGTCAAATGTCAATTGTGTCGCCATTTTATTGCAGGTGTGCATTAAGGCCAGCTTACTCCAAACAATTTTGAAAAAATCGAATTTTTTTTTATTGCTACTATATACTCGTAGAAATAGTATAGAATTAGTCCCGAAGGTCAGCAAGACCGAGAAGCAGGTATAAAAGATTAGGGAGAGCCTCTACCGCCTTCGGTAGAGGCAGCTGCTGCATGCCTTCTGGTCGTCTTATTGTGTTGTTCTTTGATTTATTGTTATTGTCTTGTTATTTTGTTGAACTGCTTTGAGAAATGCAAGAATTCTTCAGAATGATGCTTACGAAGACCAGGAAGGAGTTGTGTATGAAGCTGGAATGAATATAGCAGTAAAATTCACTTTTTTTAAGATTTTTCACGAATAAAAACGTTGAAATGTTTTTTCTCCGAACCACGATTTTTCGCATGAATTACACTCTCATTTCAAGACTATTGCACTTATCCATATGAACCGAACGGCATTTTACTCTTTAGATGTCTGGCTATGACCTCAAGCAGAACCAGAAATATTCATTATTATTTAAAAAAGTTATAAACAATTGAAAAGTGAAAAATAGGGTAAACAAAATTCAATAATCCGCTATTTTGTTTTTTTTTCTTTGAAAATGTTTCATTCTGCTTGAGGTCATAGCCAATTCGGTACAGAACATGAAACCGTTTTGTTTTTTGCTTTCAGATAATTTTTTCCAAGACATGATGTCATTCATCTCCGATTCAGATGACTTTCAGCAGCCATTTTCAGGACCACCATTTTGAAAAAACTTTTTTTTCAAGTAATTTCATATATTTGCTTTCATATGTTAATAAATTGATTACTCAATATGTTTTGTACTATAAATAAAATATATTGAAAAAAATTACGTTTTTTGGAAAGTTCCTGGCCTTAAGGGAAAAAGACAGGGGATAATATGAATAAATAAAATTTCTTTTTTAACATTAAAATTTTTTCAAATCATCAAAAATCGAAGAATCATTCGTTGAGTTGAATATGGAGAACTTACTTCCCCATTTTCCACAATTCACTGCTGAACGAGTGGTATGAGAATGTTCGATGTTAACAGACAAAATCAAACTCTAATAATTGACAACTGAAGAAAACACACTTCACCTATAATAAGGATTCAGAAAATTCGTGACATGTCAACAATTTCACAAATTGCTCAAGTTGAGTTTGTTATTTTCAAAATGGAATTTGCTAACTCCAAATGAAACTAACAAAGAGATACGAGGGAAGTTTCTTTAATTCTCGTAGTTTGGCCATTGACTAAAGTGTTTTTCGGTATTGCATTGAGTGTCCTGAAACTTTTTTCTTGCTTTGAAATATATTTATTACTGCAGCGCACGAGGTTTCCCGAAACTTCTAAAATATTTACACCTACTGAATTTAGTTTCCCTTCTCTCTTTTGATTTCTAGCCGCAGGAAATATACTCTCTTGCTATATACGCCACTTCGAGTCATTCATTTGTGTATTGGTTTTTATTTGAAAACACTGATATCCTGAGAAATTCACAATATAAAAATCAAAAAATAATACTTTAAATTTTCTCGAAATATCTACCTCGTAAATAAAAATTTAATATAATCGAAAAAATTGTCGCATAGAAGCAGCATTTAGCTTAAATTTATTCAATTTATCGAGTAAAGTTAACGTAGCTAAATGTCTCACTTTAGTGCGAACAATAATACTAATTTCAGGCTGCTGTTTACTATTTAATCTATATCTATTATAAATAATATAATGTATATAATATATAATTATAAATAATATAATAGTATATATATATATAATATAAATAATATATAGAAAAATGTGTAGGTTTTCAACGTAAGTTTCTTTTACTTAATTTTAGTTTACCTGCATTAAATATAATTCTTAGAATAATTCTTTTATCGTTAAGATTGTCTGGGATTTCCAGAAGCTATAAAAGTCTCACAATAGCCGGACGGTATTTCATTGTCGTCTGCAACGTTGTGTTGACTCTTCCCAATATGTTTTGGGTGTATAAAACGTGTACGAAACAGTGTTTCGTGTTTTATATATAAATTTTTTATATATCTCTTCAAGTACTATCATCTTTAACTTGAACTACGCCGTTCTGACGATAGGCAATAACCTTGAAACATATGTAAACGGCTGTTATATAGAAAAATGTGTAGGTTTTCAACGTAAGTTTCTTTTACTTAATATTATAAATAAAATTGAATATAAACTAAAATTCAAACACTTGAACTTTTATTTACACTTTATTGACAACATAGCATGATGCGTTTCGTCGTTACAAACGACTTCTTCAGATTCTAACAAAATACTTGTCCCAGTATTTTGTTACCATCTGAAAAAGTCGTTTGTAACAACGAAACGCGTCATGCTATGTTATCAATAAAGTGTAAATCAAAAGTTCAAGTGTATGAATTTTAATTTATATTCAATTATAATGGATTTACATCAAGTAAACGCCAACACTATTAAATAATTGTAAAATATCTAATGCTGAATTAACAAAAGATGTAATTTTACAAATACAATACTTATAGCTAATCTCACAGAACATACCAGGTATGTTCCATGACTAATTTGGAAGCTATACTATGACTGGAGACTATATTATGTTGACATATATTTCGAAAATTAATCTGAATAATAATTTTTACGTCTCAAATATATATCATTTTCACTACTATTTAAATTGCTCAAACCTCGTTGTGCTTGACACATCCTACTATGAATTGCCTAATTTCTGTTCCGGTCTGAAATCATAGTTATCTCCGTGTATGCAACATATAATACCATTGCATTGCATTTTAAGTTGCATATGCGGTGTGGTTCATGCCGAGTTCTAGTTGAATAGATTTTCCCTCATAGAATTTGATCAGAATACCTATTCCGAATTATTCGAAGAAGTGGCAAAGTGGTGCTTTGAAGGCACACTTTCAGGTTTTTCAGTTGATTACAGCTTAAGTTAACACTAGGTATTTCTGCGTGACTTTGTAGATAACTGATATCAAAATGAAGTTTTTATTAGATATTTGTTTCAACATGGTTTTTCGAAGTTTTTGATTCATTATTGCAACATAAAATAATATGCCTCTGCCAAAACTGTATTATTATACTGTCAGGAATGCCTAAAATCCAGCAGATATAATAAAATATCATGTAGTTTTGAAACGTCGCCGAGCAATGCATTAATAGATTATTAGATCTCGAAAATATCGAATTAAATCAATGAACAAGCTCAATCAAAACATCATATTGTATAATTGCTTAGGATATAATAAATAGTTTTTATAAAATTAATTGGTTTAACTGAAACCTAAATCAATTCAATGCTTCCAAGACCTTGTTCTTGTTAGTTCGATTAGAGATGATAGCGAAATTGATTCAAGACTCAATTTTGTATAAAACATATTTGCAATTATTTTATGTTCAATTTATAATAAATGTTTTCAATCCTATGGCGGATGCGCCTTTTCAATGAGGTTTCATTTTAACACACCTATTCTTGTAGTTTACTAGCTGCTACTGAAAACAAATAGAAATACTTAAAGAAATGGTGTTAATTCAGTACAGAAAATGAAATATATGGGGGTATTCTGCTATTGTAAGTACTGATTGGCAGCTGTCAATATGCAAAAGTTTTAAACGAGTGTAAAGTTTTCTTGTCAGAAACTGCAAGAAATTCTTCTATAATATTGAGTAGATAATAAATATTCGTGGAAAGAATTTTACCTCATATGAACAAAATATGATTAAAGGCACTTAAGCATCCACTGAAAGCATTTTGATCACAAAGATTAATATAAATTGGCATTGTTATGAATACAATCTTTACACGCTTATAAAAACGACAATCGATATTTTACAACTTAACTGATTAATACAAAACGGCCAATAAACATAAAATCAGGCTAAGATCAACATCAATTCGAATAACCTACTCATTATAAGTAGCTATATTGTTTATTTCGTACTTTTCTTATTCCTTCTTTATTAAAAAAAATTTTAATGCTTAATTTTTTCACGCAATTCGCAATAGACGTCCCACTTCAAAAAAAAAAGAATTATCATGTATAAGTACAGACTGTGATTTTCTTAATCTCTATTTCCATCCTTAGATGGAAAGTTTTCATTATTTAAAATATTGAAATTAAATAAATAATGAAATGTCTCACGTAAGTTCACTTCTTAAACTGCACCTTGATAAAACCTGAGCAACTACATCAAGAGAACAGAAAATAAAATCGAAATTGTGGAGAAATATTTTGAATATGTTCAAATATGAGACCATTTCTATAAAAAATGTCAAGTCGTTTGAGAAAATCTTTTCAACATGAGAATGAAAATGTATGCCAACAGAGTTCAATGTTGAAAAGGTCCCATTTCAATATATTAAATGCGAACTGGAATATTTGAAGTAAATTATAAAAGAAATCCATATAAGCCACCTGACGACGTAATATTATACAGAACCGAAAACCACATTCTTCAATTTACATCCAAATCGGAGGATATTTCAGAAGGACGGATGATTTCACGATCGTTTGATGTTAAATTATATACATATATATATATATATATATATATATATATATATATATATATATATATATATATATATATATATATATATATATATAAATGAACACTAGAACAATTTGAAAAATTGAAATTAATCAAGAGAATGTTATAGTAGAGCTAGATATGTGAACATGTACGATGTGATGTCTCCATTATCCTTCAAGGGTTGAATGTTAGAGAAATATTGAAATCGATGCCACACCTGATGGAAGTGCGAAACATATATGTTTCGTTCTGCAAGGAACTCGTCAGTCGCACCACGTCCATCGAAGTGAGGCAACGATTTCAACCTCCAAGCATCTTCTTGTGACTTCAAGTGAAAGATCGTAGAGTAATGAATACTCTACAATTCCATCTATAGAAATCAGTAGAAAACACCTCTCTTAGATTACAGAGCCACCAAGCATTGAAATTTCACACATCTTCTATACCCGTAGGTATCTACTAAATTGCAACGTCTATTTGACAAATATCATCGAACGATGTTTTTAAATGTCAATAGGTTGCGTTAGTAGTACGCTCGCGTTTATTCGGCGATATTTTTAAAGAAATGAAATTTTTTTGTGCTTATGGCACTGAAAATATATAAAAATTTATACGGGTATAGAAGATGTGTGAAATTTCGATGCTTGGTGGCTCTGTAATCTAAGAGAGGTGTTTTCTACTGATTTCTATAGATGGAATTGTAGAGTATTCATTACTCTACGATCTTTCACTTGAAGTCACAAGAAGATGCTTGGAGGTTGAAATCGTTGCCTCACTTCGATGGACGTGGTGCGACTGACGAGTTCCTTGCAGAACGAAACATATATGTCTCGCACTTCCATCAGGTATGGCATCGATTTCAATATTTCTCTAACATTCATCCCTTGAAGGATAATGGAGACATCACATCGTACATGTTCACATATCTAGCTCTAGTATAACATTCTCTTGATTAATTTCAAATTTTCAAATGAATGTTCTAGTGTTCATTTTCTTAAATATTTCATTCAGTGCCATAAGCACAAAAAATTTCATTTCCTTATATATATATATATATATATATATATATATATATATATATATATATATATATATATATTTAAAAAATAATTTATTGCCTATTTGAGATAGTTATATTTTTAATATTTCTAGCAATAACAAGCTATTTTCAATGTTAAAAAGCTTTATTTTTGTTGACGTTTCGTTGTATGTCACAACTTTGTCAAAACTAATGAATAATTGATTTTTATGAATTACCATAAATATCAAAACGTCAAACTTGTTTTTTTTTAATTCAAATTGGCTTTTTTGTGTCTGTACTATTAGCTTAGCTTAGCTTTTGCTTCGGAAGTTTTAGTCTTCTTCACCATGAATAAACTTCTGAAAAATGGTAAGCCTTGTGATTCAAATGAGTGTGATTTATATATACATATATACATACATATAATTTCACATTGTTGAGTTTCATATACTTATCCTAAATATGTATATTGAAATATTTTATAGTTTAATGTGTGTGAAATTGATGGTAGATCAGGAAAGAATGAGTTTTGAGATCTGATGTTTAGTGATTGTTGTGTATTCATTCTATGAGTTTATTTGTAAGGTTGGTCAAATCTTTGTAAATAGAATTGAGATGCTTTATATCTGTTCTTTCATTTACTGTGTTTTCCAAATTTTGACGAATGTGTAACATTTCTAAAATTTCTCTACATTTTTTGTCTTTCTCAGTTGCTAAAATTTTTTTGTTGTGATCAAAATCGTGTTTTTCAGTTATTTTATCTGTTTTTGCATATTTGTGTGCTTCAATTCGTTCTTCAAGGTTTTGCGATGTTTGATCTAAAAAAATAAAAAAATAAATTTCAACAAAAATAAAGCTAAAAACTATAACATTAAAAATTAACACACTTGACTTAAGTTTTACTGAATATTAATTATTCAGTGAAAAAGTCAAGTGTGTTAATTTTTAATATTATAGTTTTAAACGTAATGTTTCACCAAGAGATAAGCGAAACCTTCGTGTCATTTATTAAAAATAAAGCTTCTTAGATTGCAAATAGCATGTCAATGCTAAAAATATTTTTTTACGTTTTCTTAAAAACGTAGATATATCAAAACTGAAAAAAATGAACTTAACATATAATACCTAAGTAACATGAACAAAATAATATTCAAACATTAAGCGCTTCAGCTTTTCAATAAAGGTATCATAAGAAAATACTGCCTCATCATTTCATGCTAAAATTTATTTTTCCCATGAAACAACCTCCTGAAAACTCATGATAGGCCATTTATTGAAGCTTTTGCATATATGATTGTGTTTTAATGTACTACACCAAAAAATGTATACCTATAAATTACTTTAGCATATGTGCATTGCAATACATTCATTTGTACAATGAACCTCATCATCTGGCTGCCATGAGTTTTTCAGAGGTTTTCTGATGGTAAAGAAATAAGTACCTATGCGCAACAAATGCTGAACCAGTATTTTCCTATGATATATACAAAACTAGAGCCCAATTTTTTATTATTATTTTGTTTTTGTCACAAGTGCTGTCAATCAGTAAAAATTATTCATTTCCAATTTTTGACAAAGCTGCAATTTTCAGGGAAGCTTCAACCTTAAGAAATAATTTCCAATTTTACTATCTGTCATTGCTACAAATGAGAATTCTTAGTAGAAATATTGACAGACACAAAACTCTCTCTCTTGGAAAAATCATTTATATATATATATATATATATATATATATATATATATATATATATATATATATATATATATATATATATATATGATTTAAATCATTATTTTAATGATAATTCTGAAATATAAATTTCAGAATTACAAAAAATGCTCTAGAAATATGAAAATTAGATGGACGTATAAAATTATTCCGATTCCAAAAACAAATTCTTAATATTTAATAGTGTTGGCGTTTACTTGATGTTAATCCATTATAATTGAATTTAAACTTAAATTCAAACACATGAACTTATGATTTACACTTTATATACACAATAAAGTGTAAATCATAAGTTCAAGTGTTTGAATTTAAGTTTATATTCAACCAAATTCTCATTTTTCAATCAAATAAGTTTTTGCGATATTTCATTTACTTGTTTATAGACTAACATCACCTATTTTCTGAAGGTAAGCTCCACAAATTACATTCAATTATTTGAACATGCCATATATGAATTTATTATAGGAAGAATACGATTTATCAAATGTTCGTTCTTTGTATTTTTTACATACAAGGGCTAACTCAACAGACTGTTCAAAACTGTCCTATAAAAGAGAAGCATATACTACAAGTGTTAATTACAAACTAACGATCGTGGATACATCGTCAAATGATCTAAAATACAAAATACTCCTACTATAGAAAAATGAAAAAACACATCAAAACTTCAGAAAAAAAAAAGAAAATACTGATGTAAATTAAAATTCATGTTAATAGACTGTTTAATATAATATTTAAGAGTGTTTATTTTTAATATAAGTTTATGCTCTTGCTATAAACTACAAATTTAATTTCAACAAGCGCTTTATGGTCTTGTTGTGTAAATTTTTTCAAAATGTTTTCAAGAAACTCAGTCAAAATCTAGAAGTATTTGTTTAAACTTACAATGCAATACTTATGATCCTTGTCGGGACAAACCAATAAAGGCATATTGGTATCATTTATACAGGGTGTTATAGAACCAACTCCATCATTGTACATGCCACATTTATAGCATTGCAAAGCCATTGCAGCTCCTAATATACAACCGAAAAATAACCAGAAAGCAATATTGACACCGAAAGTAGCCATAATAACCTTGCAAAGTAATTCTTTGAAATCCAAATTACAAAATATGGAAGTCCGCAGATGAGCGCTCAAATCGGATATTACGGCACTGTTGTCCGACCGCAACAAACGAAGGTTGAACGTTGACTGATTTTCCACAAGTTCGGCATCAGAACTGTGCAAATGACTTGCGTCAATTTATTCTTGGCATAGTATCAAACTAGTAGGTACTCTTCATCTTTAATAAAACCAATGAAATGCTTGCCTTACCTTGCAAAATCGATAAAGTTTTTTTTTGTTAATCACAGACTTCAAGACAATTTATCGAGTGAACTTAGAGATAATCCTGAGGATATCAACTTCAAGAGACCCCTTTTATGGCTTACTGGGAAAGAAATCGACAAATAAATTGACAGTGATGTATGAATATTTGAATTTTTATTTAAAATTATTTGGCGGGGTTGTGTGAATGATATTAATTGATGAACTTGTATTACACTACCGCCTGTTTATTTATCTGATGTGTGAGGGAAGGTTCAATTGAAATACACTTCGAACAACTTTAAAATTTAACTTTATTTCAGAACTATTAATATGGTAGGATATGACTTATTAGGACGAACTGCACTCTAGACTCGTTTCTTCTCAACTCTGTCGAATCTTTCCATGTCTCTGCTTTTATGCATTTTCAACAGTATTTAACAATGGAAATCTACGTGACAATTTAACAGGATTTAAGATTTACAGATGCAAGAATCATAAGATTTGTACATAATGAAAAATACAAAGAGTTTATTACTTAACGAGGGTACAGTATTAAGCGGAACGTGCAAGTTTGTTACTATAAGTTTTATTACTGTTCCCTTCGATAACGTACCCCGGTGGGAGGTGAAAGATGAACTATGAATTGCCAGTCCGAATCGAGGATATTCGGAGAAATTATTGCAATTAAAACATAAAATGCAATATTTTACAATACTATAGATTACTTCAGAAACGAGTCTGAGAAACGAATAACAAAGAATTTAATACTTAAATAGGGTAACCTATTAGGCGGGACGTGCAAATCAGTTATAAATAGTTTTATTACCGACCCTTCAATAGTGCACCCCAGCGGGAGCTGTATTAGCCAAAAGATGGCAGGTAAAAGCTGAAATATGAATATATTCATTGAGAGACGAAAACCAGCCGCCACAATTATATAAAGCATCAGTGATTAAAATAAACAAATTTTTAACTCACTAAATTTATTCAAAATTATATCACATTCGACAAGAGACAGTCTCTACTTGTTCATTGAGTTCACCAGAAACAGTTTCAAATATGAAAGATTTCTTCATTTACTGAATGAAGATGTCGGCCATAATATAACTTATGCAAAAACATATGTATATAGATACTTCTTCTAGTAGTAGTAGTAATAGTAGTAGTAGTAAACTTTATTCAGCACGGCTAATACACATTACAAAAAGTCAAGTTATACATACAACATCAAACAACATATTTCACATATTACAAAATTATACAATAGTTTTTTTTAAATCATTATGATTTTCACATAATTTTAGGTTCGTATCTAGACTATCAAATAAAATCATTCCTTTCGTACATAAATTATTTAGGCATTTAGATGTACTGCACTTATCAGTATAGAAATCATTTTGTTCCCTAGACCTTGTTTGGTAATCATGTACATCTTCAACGTATTTCACTGTCAAAGATATAGCTAGGAACCTTGCCATACTTTATTTTATAAACAAAGTCTAGAGTTTTATATACTATATGATGCCTAATATTTGAACAACTTAGTATTTCTAACATAAGTAATACAGGTGTGTACCTATTGCACTTCAATATAATTTTAAATGCTCTATTTTGGAGCTTTTGTAACTTTTGAATATCATTTTGAGGCGAGGTGTATAATACAGTTGAACAAAAGTTTATATGTGGTAATATTTTCGACTTATACACAGACGTACAATGTTGGATTTCCATTCGAGAGAATTGCCGTAGAAGGTCCATTTCCAATGACACTAGAGGGAAATAAATACGTACTGGTCGCCATGGATTACTTCAGCAAGTTGCCTGAGGCATATGCTCTTCCAAATCAAGAGGCTGAAGCTGTTGTGAAGGTACTGGTTGACCAATTCAAATGGCGGTTTGGAGTACCTCTAGAATTGCATTCTGATCAGGGTTTACCCCTGGCATTTACCGGCACTGATTATGGCTTATCGACCATCCGTTCACGGCACGACAGGTCATACTCCAGCTAAAATACTCTTTGTTTGGCTCTCCTGAACCAACAAAGAAGAATATGAATACTTATGCTGATGAATTGAGACTGCATCTAAGGAATATACATGAGTACGTTCGAGATAAGATAGCTGTGGCTACAGACTGTATAAAGGCGAGGTATGACTTGGAGGCTAATACCGCAAGCTTCAAAGAAAAAGATTTAGTCACCAGACTGAATCTTTTTATCTCCGCAACGGAAGAAAAGATTGTAACCAAAATTTTGCGAAAATTGGGAAGGTGCATACAAGGTTATAAAGAAAATCAATGATGTGGTATACAGGATCCAACTCACCTCTAGGACGAAGCCAAAAGTGGTTCATCTCGATAGACTTGCGAAGTACCAAGGAGGAAGATTATGGCCAGAAGACGGGTTAAATTCTATTCGAGACCATCAACGCCAAGAGGGGGGTAACAGTGCCTCTATGCTTTATAGAAGTTTCGAGAAATAACGAGAATGTTGATAACCGTCGTAGGCACGACCAGAGCAGTCTTCTCGGTCAGTCATTTATATGTTCAGCTCTCTGTCCTCTTTCTTCGATCGAATAACAACAATAACAACCACGTGTTCAATAGTGCGCTCTTTGTAAATAATCTCTCTGTAAATGTAATTCTCAATACTAGTGTCGTTTAATATTTCCACTCATAGAATAATATATCACAATTATAAAGTGTTTATAATGGTTCACTGTCAATAAATTATTTCAGGAGTATTGGCATTATCAAATTAGTTGAAGTACCCATAAAATGCCCATGCACATAATTTCGTATTTATTTAGCACAATTGCTACATCATATTACAAAATATAGTAATAACAAGTTAATTAAAAAAATGAAAATAATGAAAAGTAAAAGACTGTGAATTAAGTAAAGTACCAATATAAATAACATAATGTAGTAGAATAACAAAAACGTTATACTTAACACCTAACTAATATTACAAGATAAGCATCAATTAGAGTACTAGCAGAAACAAAGCCCAATTGAATTAGAGTGACTTCAAACTGTATTGCATTTCGTCAACATTAACGTTTTCAAAAGTCTTTTAAATACATTCAATCATTCACAGTTTTTTTATATGTGTAGGAAGTCAATTAAATTCAATTAAACCTTTATGCAAAATACATTTTAGCTTTTGTGTTTCATTTTCAAGGATAAAGTCTGTTTTGAAACTCGTATTATAATTATGTACATCTTTAAATAATCGAACTGTATCACTAATGTAGGTTGGTAACATATTTATTTCCAGTTTCAAAATAAACACATTAATTTAACACATTAAGCATGGATATGACAGGTGTATATCTATTACATTTTAATATAAATCTCATTGCTCTATTTTGTATTTTTTCTAATTGACTTATTTGATATTGAGAACAATTAAACAATAAGGAAGAACAGAATTGTAAATGACAAAGTGCAATGGCTTTATAGAGTGACAACTTTGTACTCATAGACAAAGATTTGCCGATTCGTGATAAGAATCCTCCTTTTTTCTAAATTTTCTCGTTATATAATCTGAGTGTGCGTGAAAGTTTAAATTCGAATCCAAAATTGCACCCAAAAGTATTTGATATGTTCATCGTGAACAATGGCTTCTCCGTTCACAGCAAAAAAAAAATATATATATATATATATATATATATATATATATATAGTAAAATAACATAATCACAAAGTGTTTGAAATATGTAATATATTTCATTAAAGTTCTTGAGTTTGTAGAAAAAGTAATCGAAGTATTTTTGTATGTAATATATTTCCCGCTTGCCGTTGTAAGTATGCTTCGAACAATTTGGTCTATACTGTTTAAAAAGTATTTGTTGAACTTGTTTGCTATTTCCATCTCGTCCCTGACTATTTCTGCTTCAAAACTGATTTCGTTTGATTGTGCGTGTTTTTCTCCTGGTAGAAGGGGCTTAAGGTTATTCCACATTTTTTTAGGGATGCTTCTATACAAATCAATAGTTTCTAGATAAAAATTGTTTTTCTCTACTTTAATTTTGTAAAGAATGACATTTCTGATATTCATTCCATATGTCCTCATTCTTTTCCAGTACACCTCTTTTAAGCATCATATCCCTAATATTAGCAGTAATCCACTTATTATTCAGATATTTCTATTTTTCTAGGATTTCAACTCTAGGGCACATATGATTTAAAATATTTCCCACATTATTGACAAATGAATTAGCCAGTTTATTAACATTAGATATGTTTGTGTTCCATCCAATATTTAAGAGTTCTTCTTGGAGTAGACTAGAATTGTAATTCCTAAACGATCTTTGATATTTCATTATATTGGCTGATTCATGTTTCTGATTAGTAAAACGAATTGATAAAATGGAATGATCACCAATTTTAGGTGTTTTATGTACATCGTGCGGAAGATGTTTACCATTGGTTACTATATAATAAATTAATGTCTGGCTTCTAAGTGTTATTCTAGTATGATATTTTACTATTTGTGTAAATCCTAACGAGTATATATCATGAACTATTTTTTTGTAATAAAAGTTATCCGACAAAAGTCGAAAGTAAAATCTCCCATAACTATGTTTGTGCCATTAAAGTCACTAACTTGGTCCAGATAATCTGCAAAAAATTCTACAAATCTAGCATCTTCTTTATGAGGTGGATGATACAAAACAGAGCATAAGTACTTTATACCTGACAGAGAAAATTCAAGAGACAACAACCACACATAATCACCAACACTTTGTATTGTGTTTACTTTATACTGGATATCATTTCTAATTCAAGCCACTACCCCGCCTGTTCTGTTGTTTACTGAAGTACATTTCTCTAATCTGTATCCATTTACTTAACTCACTATATAATATATTATATATATTAACTTATATTGAAATACTATCTTTGTTGTTCAGATAACCCTGACAATTAAAATAAACAATACTGGTATTAAGTACAATATTTGAGTCTATTTGCTATACTTACTTCTTTGAACGTTTTCACTTCTTTTGTACGATTATGTACGAAAATCGTAACAATATTATATTTTTTATAGGACTTTACCGTTGGAAGTTGTTTGTTTTGAGCCAATTTTTGGATCCGCCCCCTTCTGTGACGTTAGGACTTTGTTGTCTGGTCTGAGTATTGTTAAATAATATTCTCTAATTGTGTAGGTAAATAAAATTCAAGTGATTCTATTATCCTACAGTTGCTTAATTTATTGTTAATTTTATTTGAATGAAAATACTACTGCACAAAGTAACGAGCTACATAGTTTTATTAATAAAACTTTGTAGCTCGTTTTGTTAATCCAGGTTTCTTTGGTTTGAAAATTAATACTTAATTAGGAAAATTTACAAATATCTAAAAACTTAAAGTAGATCTTTTTCAAATTACTTCATAAAACGTAGGTAATAATGATATGAAAGATTAACATCAAAAAGAATGTTCCAATCTCCTTTATTCATTCACTTAATAACTCAAAATATGTAACTATTTAGTGTTAAAGGTGCACATACAAAATTGGTTGTGAAAAAAATATTATATACCTACCTATATTTTTATATTTTCACAAAAACATAAGGAAACTACAGTTTTGACTGTGTTAAGTTCATGAAAAATAATATTTTTTCCATATCTACTGACCATAACGGTATGCAGCAACATTCTTCATAGATTATTTTTGTGGATTTAAAAGAAAATAATGACAATAAAATTTTTAGAAATTCAGTGGATAATTTATGAGTATGTATTTAATAAGGTTATGTACTTTTTATTTAGATTAAAGGTATTAAGGTAATATCTGTTTGTATATATATATATATATATATATATATATATATATATATATATATATATATATATATATATATATATATATATATATATATATATATACATATATATATATATATACAAATTTATATATAGTTCAAAAAATTATCTACATTAAATATGGTTGATCCTTTTATTCAATGTGAATAAAAATATTTACAAAAATTGATCCAAATTGAATTTGTTCTTCCTTTATCAAAGAACTCACAATATTTCATCACTACAAACTGAAGAATATATTTTTTCATGAAAAAAAAACATAAATTACCACATGAAAATTTGTAAAATCTTGAATCATATTTTATTAACTACAAACAGTATAAAATTATTTAGAAAAAATTTAATTTATTAAAAACTATTAAAATTTTCAACACACAAATTGATCAAATTTCAATAAACATATACAAATGCATCTATCGGCATAATCTGTCAAATATGTAGATATTATCTACTTGCCATTTTCAATACACTCGGTGCACAAGAAATCTATATTATTTACAATATTCACCGAATTTTGTCTTCAATTAAACAAACATCCTTATGTTAATTTGCTTGTTCACAAGCGTCTATCCAATCGTTATAGACATCTACAGGTTCTGATAGGAAATTGATTGTTGTTTGGAAATCTTCCAGACATACTCTACATGTTATGCGAGCAGTGTTACGTCCTTTATCCCTACAAAGAATTATGTAAAATTTTAATATTAGAAATTCGTACAATATCAAAATATATTACAGAAGAAATAGGTACTATTGAATACTTACATTTTTACATCACAAGATTTTTCATGGTTACAAAATGGGCAGTTAAATTGTTGATCCAAAGGTTCTATTGCTTTTCTCTTTGGAGCTGGTTTCCTTTTAGATTTTCTCCGTCCCATATTAACAGTAATAAAATTCAAATAAATATATACACTTCACGTAAAGTTTGATAATGTGAACAAACGAAAACAAGCACCGGAATATGTAAGTAAAGTATTAAGTACATCTCTCTCTACTCCACTTTTTTTCTTCGTCTTCTTCACATGTCATAGATTTTACTCTTCTTGAATGTAGACAGAATTGGAGAAAAGCGATATGTAGCATTTTGAACATATCTTTCGATTAGCATCTTCGAATGCAATTCTTTCAGACGTACTTTGTTCTTGTGCGAAGGTGCACCTACCCTTTTAACGTCAAGTTTGAACGGCTCAAGAACACAGTGGAATTGAACACCAGCACCAATAAACGATAGCGTTAGAGGGTCACTATATCGTTCGGCTATTGACTCAATTTTCATATTTCAATTTTAAAATTCTACCTTCCTTCCTTACAGAGGACTATGGACTTTACAACCCTCCGTAGTTTTCGTTACCAAGGGCGCCTGCATAAAGAAAATAAACTGCTCCAGGAAATAACTACTATTTGTCAATGTGACACAGATGTTGCAGTACCGAACGTCTTCTCACTACTACAATAAAATTTCGTATAAGGTCACTTCTAATCCTCAAACTCATTAAACAGCAATTTTGAAGCACCTTACGGATTGAAAAAATTTATTATCAAAAGGGCATAACAATAGGAAAAAGACTTAGCCACAAACCAAACTTTACTTATAAGCCATGAACATAGAGTTGGCAACGTCGTATCTGCTGATTCTCGAAGACGAACGGTCGCCGAACAAGCGTTGCGAACTCAATAGAATTTCTACTAGAACTAGTAACTTTGATACATAAACAATTTAATATCAATAAGCTAATTTTTAGTTGAAATCTATCTTAAAAAAGATTGTATTCCTAGATCGATCACTAAAGAGAATTATTATTTTATCTTGAACACAAATGAACAAAAAAGACGATAAGAAGTCTATAATTGTGCTACATTGAATTACAAATTTGAAATGAAATTTAGGAAATTAAAGAAAATGGATATAGAGGACAAACAACTTTAAGGGCCCGTTTTATTAATTTTGTATCAATTTTGATAGAACAAATAAGAGTGAGACTTCCGGACTACATTGAAAGGTATTTCCAAAATAAGCGTGATTTTGTTTTGTAAACGAACTAAAGGGAATCTCATTGCGTAATGGAAGTCTAAGTAAAAATTCACACTAGAAAATCCGTGGAAAATTCTACATGTAGTGAAATGCAGCGAAAACACAACATATTAAATTATATAATTATATGGTAAATACTTTTTATTTGGGAATTAATTATTTGTTATACTTATTTGATTATAATTCATCATGATTAAATATATCATGATTTGTTTTTTGTTTTTATATTTGTTATGGATTATAACAAACTATACATAATATAACTTTAGTGAGAGATTTATTTCATTTTGTGTAATTTTATACGTAGTATATACGGAGTTTTTGGTATATAATTATACATTCTAAAGTAATTTTTTTAAAGTTATATTCTTTATATATGAAGCCACTTCACTGAATAGAACACTACTTTTTCATAAGTTGTTTTGTTATTTACTATACCTATATTTCTATTTATTATTGTGATATTTGATTTTCATGAAAAACTCCTCAAATCCTTAAAACATTTTTTGCAATCTATGTTTTTTTCAATACAATTGAAAATTTTTTAGTCTAACAGTACATTGTATAGATAAATGGTTTAGACGGAAATTGTAGATCGTAAAATCATCTATAGAAATTAGTTATACACTTTTTTCTAAGAAAAACAATTCAAAAGTTGCTTTCATAATACTTCTTTTCAGGTCACCTGTCAGGTTATGAGAATCGAATGTATGTACTTGACGCGTTTTTGAGTGTTCCAAGATATCAATAAATTCTTATTTTTTATTCTTTAATTTTAAAATTATTAATTTTGACAAAATTAGAAATTATTAATTTTCAAAAGCTTTACTCAATCGCTTACAATGTTCCTGCAATATTTTCGTCCTTTCAGCTGAATTTCTTCTTTGAAGTGCTATTGATGAGTAGTGGGGTAAATTAGGAAAAATATTTGGCACTGCATTTAAATTCACTCTAAAGTAAGTAAACTTAGGTTATGGTTTAGCTTAGGAATGATAGCCTTCCTGACGTAAAATGTGTTTAGCAAAGACTTGTCAACGGTTATGTCATTTGCTCATAACAGATTAGCAGCCCGAAACATGCCAAGAGTATTCCGCTAATTGTTTTGAATTAGAGTACTGTTTCAATTTCTTACTGCAATTTATTGTTAATTAAATAGTTTAAATTTTTACATTTTAGAAAAATACACAGAAGATTTTCGCATTATGAAAAATAATAATACGAAAGGAGTTAGTTTTCAATTTTGTCATTATAACTAAGCTTTCCGTATTCTAATTTTTGATATGACAATTAAAACAGTTAACATTTCAGATAGCATTTACACGAAGAAACTATTTTTTGTTTAAAAAAATAAAATCTTTTTAACCTTACGAGTTGTGCTCTACTTACGTAAGAAAAGTTAGGCTGTGTACGATAGAACTACTCATTTTATTAAAAAAACATTTGGCATAACATAATATTCAAAATGTTCTGTGGTTATACCAAGGTTATTGTCAATATAAAGACACCACGCCACCTCCTATTTCTACTTCTATTCGTCTGCTGAGTTGTAGTAGATGATAGGTTCTGTTCTTGCTTTTTATCGTTATTTTCAAGAGCAATGGCGGAAGCACGTGAAAGATCCTTCATTATGATCAAACCTGATGGCGTTCAAAGAGGGCTAGTTGGAAAAATAATTGAAAGGTTTGAAGCTAAAGGTTTCAAACTAGTTGCCATGAAATTTGTGTGGCCTAGCGAAGAATTGCTGAAGAAACACTACGCCGATTTATCTGAGAGGCCTTTCTTCCCCGGTTTAGTGAAGTACATGAGCAGCGGACCAGTTGTTCCCATGGTGTGGGAGGGTTTAAATGTTGTAAAAACTGGAAGAGTACTTCTAGGAGCTACCAACCCAGCAGACAGTGCCCCTGGAACTATTCGAGGAGATCTTTGCATTCAAACTGGAAGAAATATTATTCATGGATCAGACGCAGTAGAATCTGCTAAAAAAGAAATTGACTTGTGGTTCACTGAAAAAGAAGTGATTAACTGGAAACCTGCTGTTGAAAGCTGGGTCTATGAAGATTAGGCGGTAAAGTTTATGTATTTATGTGATTTCCACCAATAAAAGTTCTCAATAAGATACATCTGAAATTTAATTTCCCTAATACTTTTTTCATTATCATATTTTATTAGATCAAATAGCTATTAATTGAAATTACATAAGACTATATTTTGGATTATTTGAAATTGGAACATAAGCAAATTTTAAATTAGCATTCTTTGTAACTGATATCTATTTCATAATACATTTTATGAGAATCTTAAAACAATTGTTAACACATTCTCAAAAATTCATATAAATATGTAAATTAAATCATATAGAAATCCTTTTTTCAGTGAAATTGATTTCATCTTTTGTTAAATTTACAGAGAATCATATCTGTATTTAGAGAATAATTGGTGGGCATTAAAGAATTGTCTATATTTAGCAAAATCTCCTTACATGGTTTCTAATACTAAATGTGACTATCTGTAATATATTTCAAATTTTGGAAAAACCTTATGAAAATTTATTGGAACTAGTTTTGACACTTCAGGTTTTGATATTAATGTTGAAAAGTTAGAGCAAAAATCAAGACGTTAATTTTAAGAGATGCAATATTATTATAATAGCAGTTCTTTATTATGTGAAAAATTCATACAAAAGGCTCTTGACCATGGATCCTTTAGCCTCAGATGCAATATATATGTATTTTTCAGTGAGGGGAAATACTATTAAGCAAAAATTAATTTTGTTAATTTAATTTGAGTGTACAAAAGTGAGATTAGAGATGAAGGTAATTCAAATGTGCCTCTTAATCTGGTAACATTTAATGTTTCTATATAACACCTATTACTTAATTCTTAGTACTTTAATTGTTGAGTAAATAGACTGTATTAACAATGTGTGACAAGTTATCTGTAAGGTGTGTTGGTGGAAAATGTAATAAGGAAGTAGAATTCCCTCACTATTCCAAATTGAAAATTATTAGTAGCTGTAATAATAATTTTCACTGAATTACTCTGAAGATTTCAATTTTTTATTCATATTCAAATATTTAGTTTCATATTCAATAATTCCTTTTCAGTATTCGAAGGAAAGAAGCCCACTATCATGCCTTTGTATTGAATCATTTGCAAACGCACTTATTAAATTACAAAGCATCGCAGATGTTTTATATAGAGGTACAACTGAATTACTCAAGAAACTTTTAAATCGGAATTTTCTCAGATTTCTGTTGGCTATAACTTTAATTTCAAATTTTGAAGCAAACTATGATTAAAAATCAAATAAATGATTAAATGGAAGTTAAATTATAAAATTAATCGGATTAAACTGAAAAAAGTATGTCCCGAGGGCAGAAAAAAATATAAAATGAGAATAAAAATGATATACGATAAAATGGATAAATTCTTATCGCCGATGAACAGACGGATGGTTCAAATGAAAAACCGAATTTACACCTGCGAATTCTGTGTGAATTCGATTCGTGATTCAAGCATCCGTTTGTTCATCGGCGGTAAGAATTAATTTATTTTATTTTTATTCTCATTTTATATTTCTGTTTCCGCCCTCAGGACATTAATTATTAATCTTTTTTCAGTTTAGATCTATTAATTTCACCTTTTAATTTTCATTTCAGCATTTTTATTAAGCAAGTTTGTTTCAGAATTTGAAATTAAATTCATTGACTTATTAAACAATGGAGTTCAACAAAATAGTGAAGAATCTACATTGCCCAACATCTTTCAACAAAATTTTAAATATTAATGTATTGCTGAAGGAATTCTACAATTTGTGTTAATATTGTGAAGAGATGAATATTTCAATTTATAACTATTCTAAGAATTTAAATCCTCCACTTCATGAATAGTCACAAGTAGACTTATCAGCTTTATCATAGGTTTGATAAATAGCTTAACATTTTGGTCAACATTTTTTTCCAAATGGCTTTACTCATTTTATCCAATGGGCAAAATAAACAGATGTGTAAGAATCAAGTATGGTTGTTGAATTCAACACATACCTAACCTACGACACCTGACCGTAAAATATTGCGTTTTTCATATCAATATCGTTTCTCCAATTTCAAATCCTCTTTAAACACTTTCGACATCAGATGTAATAACAGGTATAATACTCAATTACAGAAAATAATAACAATGTTGAATAATAAATAATTAAGTAAATTGAAAGAGATATAACAAAGAGCTCAATCTAATCTAAAAAAAATAAAATAGTAACTAATAACTAAATATTAGCATTTAATGAAATATTACAAAGAACTCAATCTAAATCAATTTATTTTAGTCAATTTCCTCTGTTCAGATAACTTATATGAAGTCAAAGTTAATGTCACAATTATTGGCAACTCTATTGAATGTAGACTCCATAAACTAAATGGGGGATTGTATTAGCAAGGTCCTTGGAGTTTCTACACAGAACATACCCTTAATACATACCTTATTTGGTATGTTCTGTGAGTCTAGGTGGAATAATTCTGTAGTACGAGAATTTTGCCTAGAAGCACAGAATTTCAACGGAATTAGTGCACAACAGCAATACTGTTGTACACTAATTTGTACAACAATTTGAGTGATAAAGTTTCTCTCCTGCTCTGCAATGAGAGTAAAATAAATCGACTCAATAATTCGTTATGATTGATTTATCTCTGTGGATAAACTTTATCCTCCCTCCAAACTAAGAATTTCAAGAACCTTATCTAAATGGCCTCTGAAAACTTCTAATCGAAGACTACACCTTAGATCTTTCACCCTATCAGAACGAGAAAGAACCTAACCACGGACACTATAATCACACTCAATTCGATCTCTTTCCTTGTGAACGAGACAACATAACTCTTTGACACATTCAAACTCAAATAATTGTCCTCACACCAACTAGCAACATGGTCCAGCGCGTGCTGAAGTTGTACACAGTTGTCCTGTGATCTAATTTCATGATATAACTTCAAATCGTCCGCGAACATCAAATGTGGAGAGTGAATATTGTCCATCAGATCATTTACGAGCAGAATAAATAACAGTGGTCCAAGATTAAACCCTTAACAGATTAAACATCCGGAGGGAGGCAGGAACTCAGACGACTGTATACCCTCCAGATGTACAAATTGACGTCGGTCAGCTAGGCAAGAATGAAAAAGGTTGGTGAGGCTATCAGAGAATCCAAATTTATTGCGTAATTTCTGTATAAGCAACGCAAGAGCAACTTTATCAAAAGCTTTTTGAAAATCTGTGTAAATCACATCAACTTGACCGGTGGAGTCCAGTACTTCAGAAACGTACTGAAAAAACAGCATTAGATTGCTTGAACAAGATCTCATTGACATGAATCCATGTTGCTCAACCTTGATGCTGTTTCTGACGGCTGGATATATAGCATTATAGACTACAATTTCAAAATGTTTGTAAAAGTTTGATAAGATGGATATTGGCCTGTAGTTGCTTACAACAGAAGTATCACCTTTTTTCAAGACAGGTACTATCTTGGCCGATTTCCATATTTTAGGAAAGTGGCTTTGCTTATTACGAGATTAAATATATGTGTTAATGGATCCGAAAGTGCATAAATACAATCTTTCACAAACTTGGTATTTCATCAGGACCAGACGTAAGTTTATTAGAGAGTTTTTGAACTAACACATATCGCGTCATGACCATCAGAATGGTTCACATTACATGAATTGTTGTTCACAGGTGTATCATATACCGAACTAAAATATTCAACAAAGGCGTTAGGTATAGATGTTGGTTTATGATAAGTTCGCTCACCTTCTCTCATCTCACCAGGAATTCTAGAGATACCTTTTTTCTCGTTAATGAAAAACCAGAAAGAAGAGCGGTCTTGCATGATATTATTTTCTGCAGTTTGAATAAAATTTTTATACGCCAAGTCAATATCATTCTTAATGGATTTTCTCAAAGTTTTGTACCTTGCCAGATAAAGGTTATTACCATACCTCTTGAAGTTATTCAGGTATTTTTCTTTTCTCAATGATATAATTCCAATGATATAATTTGTCAAACTTCTTCATTTGAAGGAAACTAAAAACGGGTGATTATGTTTAGCACACGTTAACGGCGGTTTCCGGGTGCAAGATGTAATATCTAATAATAATTTTTATCATTCAAATACTCGGTTTGATATTTAACTTTTTGTTTTACCAACGCTAGCGAGAATTTCAACTCTATCTGCGATGGCAGCAAAAACTAAAGCTGCCAATACAGAGAATTCTTACATAAATCGTAAATGTATGAATTTAGTCTTGTCTTTTAATGAATCTCATATGTACAAATCAAACTTAACTACCTCGTTTTGATTTAAGCCAACAAGCTTGAAAGATGTCACTTGTTTGTTTTGGAATGCTTAATTGATTAATAATGTCATGTCACTTTTGAACGACTAATCAAAAAAATAAATTAGTGATGGGCTAAAGCGATGGCAACCTCAAATCGAGAACTGAGATCTTATAGTTCTCGAATACCATTCAGTATTCGAATACTGCCAGTATTCTAATACTTGAACTACAGGAACGACTCATGCCAGAACCGTCAATAATGGAATATTAAACTATTCACAGTACGTCCCAACATCACTGCAAATGATGTTGTTTTCATTATGTTGACATTTTAAAGCAAACCTCCAAATTTTTACTTAAAATAGTTTGAAATTTCATTTTAAAAACTGCAGTAGTAATTCTTGAAATGTAAAGCTTTTATGTAGGCATAATAGTTTTATAAAATATATCGGTTAATAATGATATACTTATAATCATTCAGGGGTATTGGAAAAAAATGGAATATACTCCAGAAAATCTAGAAGAAGCAATACTTTCATTTTATAGATCAGGTCAACAAACAGAAACGCATCAGTGGTTAAATGAAGCTCAACATTCAACACAAGCTTGGAGTTTTATTTGGGATCTTCTAAAACCTGACGTTGTAAGTAGTATTTTTAGCGTTCTGGTTAAATTTCTAGATAAATTTCTTTTAGACTATAGTTGTACAGTATTTTGCTGCCTCTACATTACATATAAAATTGCTAAAAAGCTGGAATGAAGTTCCTGTAGACCATTATGAATGGCTCAAGAAAAAGATTTTAGAAGCTATAATTAACTTTGCTTCTGGTCCTAGCATAGTTCTTAATCGGTTATGCATATCGGTATGCACTCTAAACAAAAATGTCTATTCATATTTAATACATCTGTTTATTTTAAGCTTTGTGTATTTATCATTCGTACACTACCAGTATTTTGGACAAATGCATTTGAGGAATTAGTTGCAAGCTTTCAGCCCCAACATTTACCAAATTTAGATCCTGAAAAGGTTATTAGTATTCTTCTCGAGATACTAACTGAAGTACCAGAAGAAGTAAGTTTTCTTTTGGAATATTTTTCTTTTTCTAAAACCTGTTATTTTATTATAGTTCCAGACAATTGTTTTATCAGTAACCCAAAGAAAAAATGTACGCACTATTCTACAGAATGTCTCTAAGGATATAGTGAAAGTTATTGAAATGTGTTTGAATCCATTACCAATTGTAGGGTGAGAAAAATTACTTTTCAGTATATCTATAAATAACTATTGAGAACACATGTGCACATTTGTGAGTGTGCAATATATAGTTTTAATATTAAATAACAGAAGGTTAGCTGTCCCAAATGATTTTACAGTTAAAGTTCATTTAGGTTCTTCACAAAATTTGAGAATTAAACACAAGTGTAAAAAAATTAAATGACGAAAATAAGAAACTCAAACAGATTTGCTAACTTCTTTAAGTCTTTATGGGTTAATTTCAAATTTTCATTCATCAATTATTTAATTATCTAGAGAATAAACCTGTTATACAAATAAGAAGTTGTAATGTTATTGAAATAAATTTTTTTAAAATATTTAATGAATACATCTTGTTATTTAGTAGTTAAACTTGAAGAGATATTTTTATTTCATTTCAATTTATCAATTGCTCACATGTTTTCAGGTTTAATATGTCAAATATAAATACTTACGTTAATGCATCTCGTTGTGCCTCAGCATGGATTCGATTGGGGGGAATGAATATCGATGAATGCACTCTTATAATGCAAATACTCATAGATTTAACAAGCTTTGTTTATTGGTAAGTTTGTATGTGTACACATTTACTTATCAGTTACATAAAATTTTTTTATTCAGGAATAAAAGTGAACCTGAAGGCTTATCTCCAGAAGAGATGGAACTGATGGAGGTTACTATTGAGGCTCTGACAGCCGTAATTGAACTTCCACAAACTTACAAGTATAAGACTTATGTCAATGAATTTACTGTTAGTATGTTATTCAAATTTCAAAAGATATTAATGGCCGAAAAAGTTAGTCCAGAACCTAATAAGGTAGGTGTTGTGAAATTGTTCTATATAATATTTCATAATGACTATTTTAAAGGAAGTGCTTTCAAATTTATATGGTCTTATAATGAGTTTAGCAGATAACCAATCAAGATTATTTTTGGAAAATTTGCAGTCGGATAATATAGAAGTGCAAAATATCAGCTTTGATATATACAAATCTGTTTTAGAATGTTCTAGTTTACCTGGATTTTATCCTGTAGATGAAACTGCTAGTATTTTAGCTTTCCCATTTTGGTACACTTTACAGGTAAGAAGTTTTACATAATCAATCATTTTATTGAAAGAAAAATATGCAGAATATAATTTGTAGATTATATAAAATGGTGCTGTAAAGACAATAATACATTTAGGTGTGCAGTGATACCTTATACATTTTACAACATTATTAAATAAGATTAATATCAAACATTTCTGTATACTATAAAATATATTTTTTGTTCTCCTTTTTAAAATCTCTCTACATTCATCATTGTGATCTCAAAGTATATCATTATAATCTTTTTCTAACCGCTATATGATAATGGATCTCAACTTCAAAACCTTCCACATATAAACTCTTTTTACACATAACACTTAAGCTCTCTAATTACTATGAAATGAATTCGAAAATATATATTTATATATATATATATATATATATATATATATATATATATATATATATATATAATTGAAATATTGAGCTTCAATCAATTTAAACACGAAACACGCTTTTTTTTTGATGCAATGCAAACCCTACAGTATAGATGAATACTGGGACTACTGTAGGAAACACAGGACTGATAATTATGCTTACTGAAATTATGTTAACCAAAAATACTCTTTGACGTCTGACCTTTTGTTGCTTTATATTTGTAAGAATGATGTAACAATTTTGTCAATAAACTATATTATTATTATTATTATACATACATGAAGTAATATTTTAGGAAGACGTTCTATCAGCATCCTCACTGGAGAGCGCAAAACTTTTGCTCCAAATAAAACCATTTTATCGAGAACTTGTATGTATACTGCTCATAAAATCTACTTGTCCTTTGGATCCCACAACTTGGTCAGAAGATGATCGAGAGGTCTTCAGGTGCTACCGCCAAGATATAGCAGATACTTTTGTATATTGTTACAATGTATTAAATCTAGAAATGTTAGATATTTTACATACGAAGTTAACTGAATCACTTGTCAGAGATGTTATCCAGTGGAACGAAGTTGAAACCAGTTTGCATGCGTATAGTTCAGTAGCTGAATGTATTGAGATGGAAAATTTATATCTACCAAAACTGATGAATTTGATTAAGGATATACCCTATGATAACTTGAATATTAAAGTTTTGGAAAGTGCTCTGGATAGTGTAGGTAAGAAATGACATACATTAATAGAGAAGTTTCGTAATGTTGTTATCAACGTAATGGCATTAAAATATAAATCAAAAATAATCAATCACTGAGAAAAGTTTCGAATCCATCAAAAAATTACTTAGAAAGAGGTTATTGCAGTTTACGGAATGAGTGTGGTTGATTGGCCTGTGACGTTGTTTGACCTATTCGATATCTGCACACCACGAATCATTGAAGTAATAGATTCAGAGTCGCTCGATAGGGCTCTTGCTTCGTTCGTGTTCATTGACGTACAGTAGTTTGTTTCTTTTTAGTTATGAATGGTCTTTATGCACCGATCAAACTACGCTTCTAATTTTTTTTTGAGCCGACATTTATGGATTTTAGTTCTCAGTGCGTTGATCCTGTTCATGGATTTCTTTTCATTAATTTACATATTTTGTTATTTTCTATGTATACACACGCATATTATAATTTAATTTTTTTTTACATTTTTATATTCTGTTCAGTTTTGTATTGAATCATTAATATGCTTAAAAGTGGTTTCCCGTCGTCAACAAACAGTTGTACGAATGTAATACTGTATGTTTGAAATAAATAAATGAATATGTGGTGTATATTTCGCAATATGCATGAAGGCTTCATTAAAGGACAAAGTGATAATTTAATTCCATTTCATCACACTCAATCATTTCAAAAGATTGGTACAAAGGTGACTAACTTGAAGTCGACGAAAGTTCAGTTAGACGTCTTTTCCATATTTTTTGAGTTTTCACCGTCTTCTGACGGTCGAATATATGAAGCCATATGTTGGGTTTTAAATTTAATGATCTCCCTAGCATTCTATGTTAGACTTAATTTTTCTGTATCATTTTCAACCTGTGAATAAAATCGATTTTTACGGTACTTACATACGTATGAAGTAAATAACAAATATATTTATGGATTTCAAAGAGAAAGGTCTACACAGGATGCTATATTAGGCTGGTTACATTGATTTCTCAATTTTATATTGAGATTAATTCATGCTATACGCGTTTTTGTCGATCTTGCTAAAGCCTTCGGCACAGTGGATCACGCAGAGCTTCTACAAACGCTTAATAATATGGGATGGCCATCAGTATCTCTCGAGCTGATGAGATCTTATTTAATAAATAGAAGTCAATGTATAGGAAATTTATTAAGTGAAATGGATGTGGTAACATTTGTTACAAGTTCAAGGCACCGTACTTGGACCTCTGCTTTTTTGCTTTATGTTAATGAGCTTTTTTTCGATTGACGTGCAGGAGCAAGTAATCAGCTTCGCTGATGATACTGCCATCTTTTTAAGCACCTAGTTGGAAGCTCTTATAAAATAAAGTACAGAGAGAGTTTGGTTTTATCATGAATTTTTTCGCAAAAAAGAAATTAACTATCCATAAAGACAAAACACATTTCCTACCATTCACAAGTTATAGCACTAATCTTCCACAACAGAATCAGTATTGCAGGATATGAAGAGGAAATTTCTAAAGCCCATAAAATTACGTATCTGGGGATTACAGTTGATAATCATCTCAGATGGGACACCCAGTCGGAAAAAATTGTGAACAAAATAAGAATTATTTTACCAAAATTCAAATTCTTGAGAAGCGTCTGTGATGAACAGGAACTGAAAAAAATTTATCGTTGTTTACTTGAACCTCATTTGAGTTATGGTGTTGTAGCCTGGGGCGGATTATATGATTGTTATTACTAACGAATGGAGATCATCTAAGAATGGATAGTTATAGGTTTAATGAGAAGATCAGATAACCATCAGCGGAGCTCTACGTTCGATCCGAAGTCTTCAGTGCGCGACAGCTGTATGTTTATTGCCTTGTTGTAAAACAGTTTCCTTGAAAGAAGCGTTATAAGATTCAGGATTTAAATAACTATGGCACTATTAGTGGCATCAGTATACTAACACCACAAGTAAGAAAAACTGTAGGTCTCAGAATTTACTTACCTAGGTCCTCTTAAGAATACCACCTGGAGTTAAAGACTGGATCAAGAACTGACTGTGGAGGAGAGGAGATTAAATTTTTTTCAATAGAAGGAATTTCACATAATCATGTGTTTGATGTTGTGCGTGTTTGTTTTTCATTATTTGGAATTATTAATTAAGTTTATTTCTTTAGATAGGGTTTTTATTATCTTTTGAAGAAAAATATAAATCAAAATTAAATTAGAAATATAATTTTGAACTCACCTCATACATAAGTTTATTTAAATGTAATACAAATTTTGTGTTATTTAATAACATAAATTTATACTTTTGTTAGTGAAATAAGTTTATTTGTATTATTCACTTATTTGTTAAATTCCCTTTAAGTTTTAAATTAAGTATTTTTTATTAAGTATTATGTATTGGCCATTTTATGGCCAATTACACTACTTTTTCATTGTATGTATATTATTTGGTACATAAATTGGTAATGGTTTATTGGGATTTTTAAGTGTTGTGCTTTGACACAGGACCAATACAATATTTTTAACTTATGCCATCGTGTAACAAACCAAATACGAACCGAACGGCATAAGCAAATACACAACAATATATATGTATATATGCTACATCGCCTAGGTCAAATTACGATACACGATGGATTGCCGCGTGTAATAAAATTATTCTTGCAGGCGCAACTTTAAAGTTCTTTCAGGTGCTTGTTTTATTTTACTTACATATTTATAATTTATCCATAAAAAGTGGAAACTTCATCATTCTCCTGGTAGTGAATAATTATGATATGTTATATTTTATTATAATTTGTTTATACGATTATTATAATTTAATCTATGACGCATGTTTCACCTCATTATTATATTCGCCAGTCTCTCTAAATATCAATTCTAAATGATAAACTCTATGTATGCTTTGTTTTTCAGCATTTCATTTCTGAGCTCGTATAATTTTTTGTGCACTTATACTTACCAAAATTTATCAAATGAGAAATAAATAATATTTAATCAATTATACCAACACATATAAATACGAAAAAGATATAAAACACATAATTAACATATTTTATTTCAATTTCATAATATAAAGCCTCAAATCATAGCAATTCATTAGCTATATAGCTGAGTTGTATATAAATATAAATTATAATGACTGGCTATTACGTTGGCTAAACAAATCTAAATTTTATTGTTATATTTATTTATATAACAAAAAATTATGTTTTATTATTTTCAATTATCTGTTGAATAGAATTTGAAAATATTTCTAAATATTGAACACAGTTTTAAATAATGACTGGATGTTTCTGTGAAAACAAGGTTTCCTCCAAGATATCCTTGAGCAGAAACGTCTTCAAGGTGTTCATTATTCATTTACTAGTAAGTTATCAATGTTAACCACAGATTTGTGTTATTATGATTATTCAATGAATTCTGCTGACTCCTTTATACCCTATTGTAAAAGTAACAGTATAAAGGCTAAAATTATCACGTCATCATGTTTGTAGGATCATATCATGAATGGATAGTGGGACATCCTGAAGTTTTAGAAAGTATTCTTCCATTTTTAATATCGGCATTAAATAAGTACGAGGTAGCTACAAGCGCTACTATGGCTCTTAAAGACATTACAAATACTTGCCAACAATATATTATTCCTTATGCAGATCCAATACTACTTCAAGCTCAGGTAAGTGATTTTGTAATTATTAATTATTTTGCAAGGTAAATGTGCAAGTTTTTTATTTGTTATGAATGATTTTAAAAATTCACGACTTTTTTTTCCTTCATTTTTATTGGACAAATTATAAAAAAATTAAGCCATGACTCTGCATATGAAAGTACTACTTCATTTTGTGTTATAAAAATACATCCATATGTGATTTAGACAAATTCATAACATAATCAACAATAGATGATCTGATCAAACCAGCAGTGTTGTACTTTGACTATCATTGGTCAATCTGAAAATAAAACTATGAAGTTCCAGATTACACCTTAAACTGATACTATACTAGTTGTTTGTTAAAAATTTTGTTCAAAGTAATAGTAATAAAAAGCACTTGTGGTAGATCAGAAAAGATCTTCCGTCTAAACATGTGCACCCAAACTCAATAAAATACGAAATTGTCTAAACAAAAATATATTTCAATATTGGGTTTTACCTATTAATTTTGCGATTTATTTATTTTCTCATTAGAGTGTTCTCGCCAGTGGCATGTTAAAATTGGCTGAAAACAGGAGGCTCATGTACAGCATTGGAAAAGTTATTTCTGTTTTACCTGCTTCAAAAGCTATGGATTATTTAAATGTTATCTTGGCTCCATCGTTTGAGGAATTACAGAAATTAGTTAGTTTTGGAGCGTCGCCAAGCGTGAAGGTATCTCTTGTGACTAGATTGAAAATTTTAACTACTCTTTATAGTAGCATGAATGTAAAACTTGAAGAGGGAAACAGAACTACACCAGTATTGGTAATTTTGCAAAGTACAATGCCAATATATAGAGCAATTGGAGAACAATATTATGATGATTTAGAAGTCATGGAGGTAAACACAAACAGTTTTATTTATGAAAAATTTAATTCAATATTTTTAGGATCTGGGCAGTCTTTTTAAATCTGCCGTGACCTCATTAATGGATGATTGTAAACCACTCATAAATGATATTCTACTTCTGATCGTCATGGTTTATAAGAAATGGCCACAGTCACATATTTTGGATACAGCTAAAACGGTAGTGATAAATATTGTTTTGTAATTAAAACATTTGTAATTATTGACCATTTTTTTCAAGATTATTATTATGTTCAGTAGAGATGAAGACGTAGTTCCTATAACGTTGCAAGCAGTAACTGAAATAGTTATAGTAACATTAGAAATGTGTAGTCAATATAATGACATCAATATGTTATCAGAAAAGTCTGATGTAATGGAAGGATTTTTTTCACTGTTATCACAATTGATGAAAAAGAGTCCTCGTCACATTTTCAAAAATAATATTGATACTGCATCTCTATTTCATTGTGGTGAGTAAACAGAAAGAGTGAAACTTTCAGTTTAATTAAACTATTTTATTAGAACTATTTAAATTAATTAATTAAATCTTTCAGCAATTTTAACATTTTCATTACCTGAAATTCATACCTTAAGAGCCTGTTCCAGTTTTTTGGTAAACTTCATAACACAAAGCAGAGATTTAGAACAAGCTGATGTAATTCAAAATTTTGGAGAAAATCTGGTATTACAGTTGTTATTGACTTTAGGTGAGTTATTATCTCTGAATGCTTATATGAGTTGTTTTTTAGATTTGGACGTCTGAAAGCATAAATTAAAAACTCTGTTTCAAAAAGCACTATCCAAATATTTCAAATAAAACCTGTATTCAAATGTTGTCAAGGAAAACACAATTTATCACTTTCGAGAGTGAATATTAGGTGCATTCCAAAACATCATCCAACTTGTTGAATGAAATTAGTATACAATTGTTTCATCCGTATTAGAAATCTTCAGTGATATTAAACCAAACATGTTTTGAAGAATGCTACTTCATTAACACAACATTCCAGCAAAATGGTGTATTCGATTATTAAATTCTTTAAATTAAAAAAAAAATTAAATTTTTTGTAAACAAACTTAGAGATAGTTTTCTTATCATTTTTATAACAGAAATGGCTGTGGACCTTGGAACCTTCAGCCTTCGTCTGAAATATACCTACACACTTCATATTGATCAACACATTAAATGAAAATATGCAAATGTGTAGAAAATAATTCATACTTCATTTTTATATAAAAACATTAAATTTGATTGTTATGAATGTTATATTTTTGTACTTTCAGAACTATTGACAATATTGTGTTTTATTTTAGGTACCAATGCGCCTAGACATTGTCTTGAATATTTTGCAGACATTTTACTTGCTTTAAACAGAAAGTACTGTGATAATTTGTGCAGATGGCTAAATCAGCTACTTGGACAAGAAAATTTTCCATCCAATATGATAAAAGATACTCAAAAGCAAATTTTCATCAAGGCAGTTTTAAGGGAGAAGGGAAATAGAAAGAAATTAGTAGAACTTGTTTTAGACTTCACGTTAGTTTGTAGAGGAATATTGAGAGATACCAGCCATCCATAAGGTAAATATAGAAAAATGTTAATTGTATATGACTTTCAAACTTGAGTACCAAGAGTAGGTTCTTGTACAACATATAAACAACCAGAACATTTGAAACTTGCGATAAAATATTTCTTAATGCTAATATATCCGCCAAGGTTTTAGTAGAGGGACCATGAACATTTTTAAAAGACCGTTTTTTGTTCTGGTACGATTCTGTCTTTGAATGCTTGGTGCAACCTATAATGCAAAATAGAACTTTTTAAAATGAAGACACAGTGCAACATTTACTTCACCTACTGAAAAAAAAACTATCAAATTGAGGGTAACAATGAATCATCTACATAAATTTTATTGTGCAGATGGAAGCAGCTATACTTTAAAAGGAAGTTGATTTTCATTCGACGAAATCGCTTGTATTATGTTCTAGTCTTTGTTCTCAAACCGGTTGCGATAGAGACCGTTTTCATCATCAGAAAAACGGTGGTGTTGCGCCCGTTCTTCAAAAATTCGATGACGTTCAAGTTGTTGCAAGTTTCAATTTCAAAGTGAAGGACTAGTGAACACAGATGCAGTCTTTCTCAAATATATTCTTATATTATATAATTCACTTTGTATTTTCACTTTCCCAAAAATGGAATAATGGAGCCTTTTCAATTCTTCAGATTTTCTTAGGAAAACTTTTTTGATTTTATAATTCAATTTTAAAATTTGTTTATAAGACATTTCTTATTGTATAGGATGTATAGATGAATGGAAGTATGACTTCAAATCTATTATCTACAATAGGCATTTATTATCAATAATCAACATTTTTTCTTTAAGTTGAGAAACAAATTGCACAAGATTTAGTCTTTGTGGAGAGTCATAGTGGAATTGAGTTTTTTTTTCAATAGAACAGGCTGTAATAGTTTTTAAAATTTAATATTTTAAATCAACATTGGAATTGAAAATTTAATAAATTAACAAAAGTAATTAATTATAATTGTTATTCCTGTGCTCCATATTTTTCCAACAATTCTTGTTTTTTCCTTCTCAATAAGGCTTGCTCCACTTCCTGCTGTGTAGGTACTGGAACATGAGCCACAAATCTCTGCTGGGAACCATCTACTTCCATAGCTTCTTCATCATCAGACTGAAAAGGAAATCATTAATATGTTGCTATTCATACATTTTATTTCAACACTATACCTTTTCAACAGCATAAATATTTTCTTCGTCATCATCATTTTCTTCATCAGAATCCTTTTGACACCTACTCTCTTTATTTGTTTTCCATTCAGCGAGTTTCTTTGAAATTGCTGTGAACATTATACTTGGTAAATATTTTGTGAAGAAATTGAAATCTATCCTTTATACTTTCAGTAGAATAAATGGATTTATTTCTTTTTTATAAATTTTTTAATAATAAGATTTTTAATAATAAGAATGAACGTTCTGAATGTTGATTCAATTCAATCATTTATTGTTGAATGAATTATTAATGTTCTTACTTTTTCAAAGTAGGAAACACTAATCATTTTTATTGAATTGATTTAATGTTAGCAATAAAATCTGTACTTTCTTCTACTTCTGAATAGTTTTGATAAACTATACAATAATTGCCAAAATGTCAAAAAATAAATAAATATAAATGGAGTCAATAATTTTTCATAGCTTATAGTAGATAAAAAATTATCTCTGATACATTAAAAAGATTTGAATAATTTTTTTGAGAGTTAACTGAACGATTCAGTCAATATCAAATGTAATTCAGAAAATTACATTTAACAATCTTAAAATGTTTATTAAGTATTAAAAAAAAATTTTAATTTTTAAAATTCGTGAAAATGTATAATGCAAAATTGCATATAAAGAATGGAATAATATTGATATAAAAAATTGAATGAAATATTCACTAACATTTTTTTTCAGCCTCCTTCTCCAGTGGAATCAATATTCCATCATCATCGTCCATGTATCCGTAGTAGTCCGCATCAATGTCTTTCATCAGCTCAGCTCTTGTTTTTCTTGGAGGAGGAGGAGGTTCCTGCTCAAAGAGCTCCCTGACTCCTAAGATGATGTAAAAATTTTTAAATTAAAATTGTATTTCAGTAATTAATAAGATACAATATAACGTTAAAAGTTGTACATAAATTGAAAATATAAATGTTTTCCTACATGAATTGTGCCAAAAATTGGTACTACTAAAGTATTGTTCTGAAGGGCATTAATTTTATTGAAATATAATTTGGTATTTATTTGTAATATTTATTCAAAAATCAAATTAATTGTTTTCCTCTGTTGCATTATCTTTATAGCAGTACATTTGTCAATTGAATTACAAATATGTGAATAAATATTCTCACATTAAAATATATTTTTTTAATTAATGAATATCACGGAAATTTATATGTATTACATAAATATAAAATAATTATTTCAAAGTCCAATGTTTTCCTACAATAATTGTGCCTAAAATTGGTACTACTAAAGTGTTGGTCTGAAGGGCATTAATTTTATTGAAATATAATTTGGTATTCATTTGAAATATTCATTCAAAAATCAAATTAAGTGTATTTATATCAGTCAATTTGTCAAAACAAATATGTGAATTAAATATTCTTTTTTAGTTAATGAATATAACGGAAATTTTTATGTACTTCAAAAATATAAAATAAATATTTCAGTCTTTGGAATTTTTGAACAGTACATTGTAATATATACATAATACTGAATGGGTAGCTAGTTAAATTACAGAACCCGGAATCCAAGGATACAAACTTTGTCAAGAAGTTTCATGCGTAGTGCGGATGCTTTAACTTTTCTTTGCAATTAATAATAATAATAGAATTTCATTCTCATAGTATTCCAATATCTTATAATAAAAGAAGACAGGTCAGAAATAATCGCACATATCAAAATTATATTCTACAGACATCAAAATAATCCTGAAGACAGTAAGGCTTCATTTTAATTAGAAATCTGAGGATTGCCTCTCCAAAAGGTCACAGTCAAGAAATCGAGCGGAACTCGCGCAGCAGTGCATTGCGAATTTTTATTCACATATATGATGAACAGTGGAAAATGAATATGAAACGGCAGGCTGATTAATTAAAATAAACACATTAAGTTCTTTTTCTATCACCAACAACACTAAATCAACATTTTTCTGGGATTTAAAGTAATAAACCCATTTGTTTGGAGTCAGTAGGACATCAGGCAGCCCATAGTTCAGTATCATTTTTCGGAGGATATATATATGGGTATATTCCCATTATTGTAGTTTTCTCCATTAATTGTATTGATATTGTACCTGAGTCAGAAAATTCATTTATATCAATAGTGTTTTGGGTAAAAGCATGTTTCTTTCAACACAATGAGATGTACATCAAAGTTACTTTCATTCAGGATGTCTTGGAGATCACCCAATTTGTTCCTTAACCTTCTCATATCAATATATAAAATATTCAATTTCAACATTGTAGTAGCATATTACATATATTTTGTAATTAGTATTTTTTGCAGTTAAAGTTGTTTAAATGAGGTCCTCTAATCTTCGTATGCAAACAGGGGGATCAGTATCACCTTTTTCCATGTATTTCCATATTTAATGAGACAGTACAAGCCCTTGAATTTGTTTGCTTTGACATAATTTCTAGTTTATTTTAATATTGTTTGATTGTGAGATCTTTATTAAAGAGTATATATCTAACATTTCCTTGTAAATTACATTATTTCACCCTTATACTCTTCATTTCTTTCACAGCCTTAAAAAAACTGTAAGTTAATTACTACAACAAATTATAATGAAATTTTGATGAAATGATAAGAAAAAATAACTACTTATTAATTATTAATAAAGCTGATACTTGCGAGAAAATATCCATAATGAAACATTAACTTAAATTTTTTCATGTATAAAATAATGTGCATGACAACTGTTTCAAAGTACAACTTCTTCTTCAGATCCTAAATTAACACTGAAATGCAGTATTAATGCGTATTATTTAATATATGAGAGAATTTGAATTATTCAATGTGTTTAATCACAACTATTAGTTTTTAAATTTTTATCATTTATAATAGGTTACAAGCAATCACGTTTTGGCATGCACAATCTTACACATAATTTATTATGAAACATCAACATTACTTACGGTATACCTTACCTTACTCTGTTTTTTTAAAACAATAAACTATTGTTTTAAAATATAAAATAAATTTTACCTGGTAAGTCTTTGGCAGCTCCAAAATATTTGTATCCCTTATTACCAGGAACTTCTTTTCCTTCATGATCTAACATTCGTGGTCCAACTCTCTGATAATCAGGACCACCCAACTCCTTAATTTGATCTTCCCAATGCCTTTTCTCTCTTAATAGTTTATTTATTTCATCATTCAAATCCCGAATTCTAAACTCCCCCAAACCAGCATTTTGGATTTGAGCCACTTTTTTGGCTATTTCGCGTATAATTTGCATTCTCCATTTTTCGCAAGCGTATAAACTTTTACATTCTGAAGCAAGATAGGGCCTCCTTTTTTTATGCTTATCATCGCCCAACTGAGCTGCTCTCCACCGCGCCAAAGTTGTCCTAAAATAATTTGTAATCATGAAATATGTATAATGGGAAATTTTATTATAAAACTAACATTGCCTTTTCAGCATTTCTGGCCATTTTTATTAACTGATAATATTAAATTTACAATAACAAAGATTAAATACAAATTTCCTCTCAAACTTTAAGGCTATATGAGATCAACATTTGGGTTAAAAATTTATTTATTCCGTATATTTATTTATTTATGACTGTATCACTCGAATGGAGTCGATTACATACGATTCTGATCCAGCCGAATGCGCTTGTTCATAGAAAAATGGTTCTGTGACATCGGTAAATCACAGCCTAACTCTACTTACGTAAGTAGAGTTAGGCTGTGATTATTAGGCCAATTTTCCCCTTTATACATTCCAATGTGTGTATTATTAGGCCAATTTTCACCTTTATATATTTCATCGAGCATATTGACTCGAGCATATATCCCTCACCTTAAATGACCGACTTTTTGCACCTTCTCTTGTTGGAAGCTTCTCCACTGTAAACATCTTGCCTGGAAACTTGGAGTGCAAGTGATTCAGACATGATGTGTACTACTCATATCCTCAAAGGTTTTTTCTTCATTTTTGCTAACTACATGAACAAAAATTTTATAGATAAATATAGAATTTTATAGTAAACAGAATAGAACGGTTAATCTGTTTCTGTTTCTCAGTTGATCTGAACTGGATTGATTTGATGTTCCTCTGAAATATAGAAAAATTGCTGAAATCGGTAATTGGGTTTTCCTCATACCTTTTGAACTTGTAATCAATTTCTTTACATTTATCCAATAAGAAGAAAAAATTTCTTTCTCAATGGTTTGCCGTTAACAATTTATTCAGATTCCCGTTAAGATTCAATTAGATTCTCTTTATGTTCATACATAACACATTCAATTAGTCTTGTGCATATTGAAATAAAATAGAGTATTCGTCAATATTAAGAGATTATAAAACATATTTAAATGAGTCTTTTTATTATTGATTATATCAAAAATGGAGTATTCGTCGTTATTACTATAAAATGTATTCGGTATATATTCAAATATATCTCTATATAATTCATAAATCAAGATTAGTTGTTATTTCGTCTACAAATAAAATTGTAGGGTGACGCATATTTGCCTCATGTATTGTAGGTACTTCATCTGTTATTCATACCAGTCACGACATCCCTTGGAAAGCGACAGGTCGTTCCTTCGAATTTGGATAGGAATTCTGTGCTTAGTAACGATTAATATACTTGTAACTTTATAGACACAACACATTCTTATCTTATCTAATCATGTCATTTTCAATCAGTAACCACCACATGGCATTTGAATTGTAGATGAAGTGGCATCACAATATACTAATATTTTATGAAAGTTCAAATCGTAACAAAGTAAAGAGATCTGAAAATGTCGCTGCAAGCTGAGTTTCAGGTGATTATAATGGCAGGTGGCAAAGGATCTCGTATGCCAGAAATAACTTCTGGTAAACCTAAATGTTTGCTCCCTGTAGGACAGAAACCATTGATCTGGTTTCCTTTAAACAACCTTCATTTATGTGGATTTACCGGTAAAGAAGTATAACACGTTGAAAGATCGCTATTTAGTATTCTTTGTGATTTCAGAATGTATAATTGTTGTTCTGGATAATCAAAAGCATGAAGTACAATCGACGGTTGATAAATTTAATTTAGGTATTAAAGCTGAATATTTTTCTATCCCATCTAATGAAGATCTGGGTACTGCAGATTCACTCAGATTACTTCATGATAAACTTCATTCTGATGTATTGGTACTACCTTGTGATTTAATAACAAATACGGATTTGAACAGCGCCCTCGATATTTTCAGAACACATAATGCTACTATAACTTCATTATTTATGAAGCCTCAGCAGCCTGATGCGGTATTAGTTCCAGGACCAAAACCGAAACATAAGCCAGGTGATGGAAAAATAATATTTTTGCTATTATATATTATGGAAATAGATCCACCGCTTTCAATTTTCATGAAATTTATGATACTTGTTTTCTCAATTGAAAATCTGAGTTCATATTAGATTTTTTTTTAGCACAAAATAAACAAGTAACGTGAATTTCATGAAAATTGAAGGCTTTCTAACAGCGTTTATATACTTCATTTCAAGTAATTTTAAAAAAATCATAGTTCTAAGTTCATATTTGTTTTTTTTTTGAGCACAAAATAAGCAAGTAACATACATTTAATAAAAAAATGGTAATAGTAGACTGGCATGAACAATGTATTTTTATAAGCAATGTATTACTTTTGACCAAAATTAATATATGAATATGAGGTCAGATTTTATGTTTCAAACATTAATTGTTTTCCCAATTGAAAATCTGAGTTCATATTCTTTTTTTCCACAAAATGAGCAAGTAACATAAATTTCATGAAAATTGAAGGTGGTGGATCTATTTTGATAATTTGCATTTTCAATGCACCTACCTTTTAATGCTTTATATTCATACAAAAATACCTGTTTCAGAAAGAGATCTTGTTGGAATAGATGTTCAAACTAGTAGATTGGTATTCCTAGCATCTCTTAGTGATTTTGAAACTGATGTTAGTATTCCATTAGGTTTAATGAAAAAACATCCCCATATTAAAATGTACAGTACTTTAGTAGACTCTCATGTTTATGTTATGAGAAATTGGGTGATTGGATATCTTAAGAATGAAGAAAAAATTTCAACACTAAAAGGTTTCTATGAAAATATTTAACAAATGCAGTTCATTATAAAATTATGAATATTTTGTTTTCAGGAGAATTTTTACCTCATATTGTTAGAAAACAATTGGCTAAGGTTCCTCAGAAAGTAGAAGAAGCGAATGCATCAATTGTAGATTCTCACCACAGTGATGATATTTTTTCTTTTGCAAAAGAAGATGATATGAAATTGCTAGTTAGAGAAATGTCGGCTTTTAATGATCATGCAGGAGACTCTAATCCAACTTATCATGGTGATTGTATTAGATGTTTTGCTCATATTACTGATGCTGATGAATTTGGAGTCAGAGTTAACACACTACCAGTATATTGCTCAGTAAATAATAAGGTTTGTTCCTTTACACACACACACACACACACACACACACACACACACACACACACACACATATATATATATATATATATATATATATATATATATATATATATATATATATATGTGTGTGTGTGTGTGTATAGAGAGAGGAAGAACATTTATTGGATAGTTCCAAAAGGCTATCGACCTTCCAAGTCTTCCAGCCAGTTATAGAAATTTTACAGTGGTATTTAAATAATATATACACTTATATTATATATTCACACATATCAACTCATAATATTCTATTCTAATGTACATAGGTGTTCGAATAAACGAGTGACAGGCAGTTTCATCTTTGTTGGATTGTTCCTGTTGTACTCATAGAGAAGTGATAGAATTATATTTTTGTTATTTTCATGAGAGATTTTCATGAACTTTTTGCTGAGTCTATTTATCCTATCATTAATAGGCTCTATCTGTGTAGCCTCATAGAGCAACTCAGATGGATTAAATAGGGGATTTTTGGATTGCGTATTTTTGTTATTTTACGAAGGCTGGTTCTTTCTCTTATTTCTATGTTCATCAGTAATGCCTTACTTCCATCCAGAAACCATGAATGTCCATATTTTAAAAGGGTGTACATATCATTTTATATATTTTGCTTGCCGTGGCAATGCTTTTTTGTATGTTAGTGACCTGAAGTGTTTTGCTCTAGCGATAGTTGTTTTTTTGATTTTGTTTCGCATTTGAAGTTGAGCTTATTATCTGTTAGGATCCATTGATATTTACATTTACATTTGTTTGTGGGAAATGAAGTTGTATTGTTAAGTTTGACTGTTGGAGAGTTTGCCTTTATCATGTGATTGAATATGAAGAAATTTGATTTTGCTGGGTTAGGTTGAATTCTCTATTTTTGCATCCATGCTGTAGTTTTGTTTGCTAGATATTGCAAGTGATTTAATGCTTCCCTCGCTGTACATTCATGAGATATTAGCGCCGTGTCATCTTCTTCCATTATTTTAAATTAGCTTTTTAATTGTATAGATTTGTATTTCATGGCAGATACTGATAAATTGATCAATACGATAATAATACTTATTGCAAATTTGTAAATAATTAGTTATTAGCATTTATGAATATATATGACAGAATGTTATTTCTTGTAATTCTAAGCTTGAATTAATAATTATTTTTCTATTTAAACTATTTATCCTTTTATAAATTGTTTAGGAATTCAATAATCTTAATTATTTAAAAATAATATTTGTTATTATGAATGGTAAAAACATTTATAATCTACACCACGAAGTATAGATATAAGGAGTCCGAACGGTATAGGTTTTTCCGTAGTATTTATGGACACAATATCAAAGCTAGATCATAGTTCTCTTTTCTACCACTGGGCTGCGCAATGTTCAAGACGTACAGATGTCCATCAGACTTAAATACGCGCGAATTTGAAATTATAATTAATTATAAATTTATTTGTTTAAAAATAGTTTTAATAAAAAAATGGGAAGGTGTTGTGCTGTTCGTGGTAGAAAGGTTCTGTGCCTTAGTGGCAGAAAGGCAAATGGAAATATAGGAAAAGTGGCTTTATTTAAAGTACCCAAAGTAAGTAACCTTAAAATTGTCCTGGGAATTAGTGTTGTTAATAAATATTTGTTTTATAAATTTTGGAGTTAAATAATATTTGAAAAATTTATAATTTTATTTGTCGTTGATTCAACAAAGTCATTATTTTTTCCACAGAATGCTGAAATGCGTAAGAAGTGGAGTTCTGCTATTGACCAAGATTTAAAAGCTACCAATTATATATGAAAATTGCATTTCAATTCTGAAGATGTGATAAAAAGTGATCGGACAGTATTAGCGGATGGTAGTATATACGTGTATGACTACCAAAAAGTTCATTTGCGGAAGAAAGCAGAGCCAAAACTGAATACAACTTATAATGATAACCAAAATAATAACAGCTTGTTGTCAGATGTTTCTGTAGATACTTCTGATATTGTTGACGACATTATTAATAATGACCGTAGCTTAAATGTTGAGACAAATACTGTTAATCAATTTCTAATCGAAGTTATTGGCCCCAAGAAAAGTAATGAGCCGAAGGCAAGCAATGAGCCTCAGATGACTGAGCCTGAGACAAGTAATGTGCCTGAGTTTTCTTTTCATTGTATAGAAAGAATTTTAGAATCTCAACCATTACGTAAAAATTGGAGTTGGACAGTATTATTACTTTATCATATATAAATTCGAAATTGGAATTAGTTTTTCACATAAAAATTGATATGAATTTGAAAGTTACGGTAAGAAGCTGAAATATAAATCATTACTTAAATAGTATTATAAAATTTTTATCATGTTACAGATAATCAATGCACAAACGAATATTCTTGTTATGAATGTGAATATTTCTTCGATGGCTTGTGTTTCGCAGTTACTGAGCAATTTCGAAAAAAACCTTTTTTTGCAAAGGAAGTGGTTACAATGAGAAGAAGTAATGATGAATTTAGACAGATAAATGAATTGATAATAAATCATGCAATTACTTTGTAGCAAATAAGATCTCAAATATCAAGTTTAAAATTTGATTTAAACTTTGTTTTTTATGTTTATAGATGTTCACAAATTTGTACTGCTATATTAGCATCAAATGAAAGGTATAAGAAGAAAGTAGAGGACTATAATCTGCTCTTACTCACTTGCAACACCTCCAAAAGGATCTAATGTGACAGCAGGGGAATTATTAGGATCATTAATGCAGACCTGAGCATCGTTTGAAGGCAGTAATGTTAATAAGGAAAATTGGAGTAAAAAATTGGACGAAATAATTGAAAATACTTTTGATAATAATAATAATGTTGAGAATAATGTAAATTCAGATGATTTACCTTCTAATAATGATAGTAGCAACAAGGCTGATGATAATGATAGAAATAACAATATCATTACTAATAACAATGAAAGTGATTATGAGGGTGACAGTAAGAAGGGAGTGTCTAGGGGCAGCTATGTGATTTCGTATAATGCAGGATATGTAGCCTGTAATATTTTATATATATATATATATATATATATATATATATATATATATATATATATATATATATATATATATATATATTTATTTTATATATATTATTATGTTATGTTTATTATATATTATAAATTCTAAGATTTTTGCTTCACTTGACATTGTGTTTATTGGTCTAAATTCTTCAATGAACTTAGTATTGAGAACTTTTTGATGGTACTATTGTAGTAATCTTAAGTTTACTTGGGATTACACCTCTTTTAAGTGAACAATTAATGATTATTGATCAAGGGTTATCAAACACTTTCAAAGCATTCTTTTATCATTGACATATCAGCTTCATTAGGACTACTTTTATTTGGCAACTTCATTATCATTTCTTTCAGTTTATTCTTATCCAAAAGATTAAAAGTTCTCCACTTAGTTTTAATTTGCCTTGGTTGTGCTGTTATTGTAATTGCACTTTGAGGTGTATTAATACTATTTACAAGTTGTTGAAGCTATCAATTTTTTTAGAGTTTTCCACATTGATTTAGCATCACCTGTAACTAAGTCAATATTACTTACATAAAATAGTTTTTTTCATCTCTAATCATATTAGTAATTCTATTTCTAATTACCTTATAACTCTTTCATTCAACACTATATTTGGTATATTTAAAACATTTGAATAAGTTATCTCATTTTTTCATCTCACTGATAATTTCATTTGTAATCCATTTTTTGTATCTAGTATTACACAGCATGGTTTGTTTTGGCGTTAGCTCATTCATCACAGACATGTAATTTTTGTGAAAAAATATATTTTAAATCTAAATCTATATTCCTGTAATAAAACCTATTAATACACTTCCCAATTAATATGTATATGTATAGTATTGATATTTATATATTACAATTGTTTGTATTTTTTATATTAAACATGTTTTATTATTACTTATGCTATCAATAAATAATACGTTTAACCATAACTCATTTATTTTTAATTAATTTGTTCATTGCAATATTGTAATTAATAGGCATTTGACAATTTTTTAATCTATTTTGAGACAATTTTGAGTTTCTTTACTTTAAGCTTAATAATTCTGCATGTAAAGACGAAAAATAATCCATGAATTTAATTTTTGAAAACCTTTTAACATTTTGTTTATTTTTTTTGATAAATGGTGCCTGTTAATTCTTGTGGTAATTATTAATATCTGAAATGTTTCAATTACAGAGTATCCCTTTATCTTTTTAATACTGCTGAGTTGAAGGCGCATGAAAAATTTCTCAAAATTTCCTAAAACATTTTATTCCACGTTTTTCGAATATTTTATTTCAGTTGTCAATAGCAACACGACTTCCCGCGTAAAAATTTAAACAAGCACTTCTTAAACCGTGGCGCGACCTAGCGGCAAAAGATCTGGTCCTAAAATTGATACCATACTTTTAACATTACGTTCGGACTCCTTATATCTATACTTCGTGATCTACACCATGAAAAGATTGTATAATTCTCTGTGATTCATTCAAACCATTGATTTTGTAATGAATATGACAAACAATTATTTCATGAAATTTAAAAAGAACCATGTGAGAATTATTGTTTGTTGATGAAATGTTTTTGCACAACTTTGTTATTTAATTGTATACTTACAACATCTTCCATCTTAATTTGATGATTTTTGTTTTTTCTTGGTGATCTGGCAAATTTCAGTATTTCTAATTTTTTCTATATTATGGTATTATTCATTTCATACTATGAAAAAATAAGGCAAACTTATATTAGTTAAAAGAATTAGATACACACAATATATCCTGCAGTTTATCATTAATCGATATATTATCTTCTATTTCTTTATTTTTCTAGATAATTGAAAATTGGTCAAAGATTGTTCCAAATGAACCATTGGTTCTTAAAAACCCCAAGGCTGATATTAAATCAACCCAAGTTGATGACAAGTGTGTCATCTGGGAAGGAGCAAAATTGAAAGAGAAAACTTCTTTCAAGGAAAGCATTATAGGGTCTGGTGTAGAAGTAAATAGTTTTAGCAGGGTATTTAACACAATATTGATGAAGAATGTAGTCGTAAAAGAAAGGTACCATTGCTTTCTCAATTAATTATTCATTATTCTGAATCAAGTCTTATACTTCCTGTATATAATCAGCAATTTTCTTGGTATTTTATCATGAAAAAAACTTAAAGTTATCTATAAAAATCCTTCACTCTGCCCACTGGGTAGAGATAAGACATAGTTATGTTAATTCAATATAAGCATTGAACCAATTATTTTGTAATAAAGTTATTTCTACAATTTTTGATCTGGATAAAGTCTTCAATTTTGTTACTTTTCCTTTGAATCAAAAAATTGTCCAGTTTGGCAATGTTCCAAGAAATTTATGAAAGTTACACTTAAAAATATTTGGAGATAATGATCTCTCTTTATTTGTTCAATTTTTTTATTTTATGTTGATAAAAAATTATTTGAAATAATGTATAATGATAATATTCGATTGATAATGCATCAATGGATGATAATATATTTGTATTGCACAAAAGAAGCATTTTGATAGAAAATGTTATATGATAATACGACTGTTATTATGTTACTACAACAAAGAATGTAGGTTGATCTTAATGACTGCTCATGGTTTTTCTCTTTAAAACCTCATAATTCATATTTTGTTATATATTGTATATTTAATAAAAAATTGATTTTCATGATAATAATACCCTTTTATTTCAAAGTATCTTTAAGTTTTAATTAGTAATCTTTAATTTTATTTGAATAATTCTGTTTATACATATTTATTATTATAGGGTGGCTCTTGAAAATTGTATTGTTAGTGATGGTGCAATAATAGGTACTGGAACACAATTGAAGTCTTGCCTTGTTGGAAGTCATTACAATGTTCCTGATCAGTCGCAACATTGCAATGAGGTTTTGACAGATGTGGCACAACTGATGGAATTCTAGCGTAATTAAATTATTTTAATATTAATTAATCAATATTTAATTTTTCTACTGTTATATTTCTTATATGTAAAAGTGTTTTATATGTTTCAAAACAAAGTACTTATTCAAATAAAAAAAAATTCATTGAATTTAATCTCATAGAAACCTGAAAAATATTAAAAACCTTGTATAAATAACATAGTATTTTATTAAATTGTTTATATACAAAAATACTTTACTTGGAATAGAGAAAAATATGTACAAATCACAATCTCAATCCGATATATTTTCTACTACATGAACATTGCAGTTTAAAAGTTTGTTAAAAATTTAAGACAGAAATTGAATGTTCAAATAGCTATAATCGTGAAATTGAACAAAAAACTCCGCAATGTAATGTGGGCTCTTCTGAATATCTTAAATTGTTTGATCTAACAAGATCCTAGGAGTTACGGAATTAAGAAAAATTACTCAAAAGCACTAGGACACAATTGTGCCATCTTTTCCATTACTTCTGTTAGTCTTTCTAAAATTCAAATGATTTCATTTTCATGATTAAACACAGTAAATATATATGAAAATGTATCACAATAACATAGATGCAATAGAATGTTAAATACTAATAAAAAACAATTTCTTTTAAGTACAATAATACATAATAAAAATTTTGATGGTCATTTATAACATGAATTAATCTAGCTCAAGTGTTAGATCAAATTGTAAATATCAAAAAGACTGAAAATATTCATTGATTTATGCAGTAGCCAGTACACAATGACAATTGTTTCTGACTTGCTGTAACATAAACAGATTATGTATATATATATATATATATATATATATATATATATATATATATATATATATATATATATATATATATATATATATATATATATATATATATATATATATATATATATATATATATATATATATATATATATATATATATATATATATATATATATATATATATATATATACAAAATTATTACACATATACTCAAAATTTTACTATAAAAACAATACTTATTCATTAATTTAGATATTTAAATTGATACATTATTGAAAGATTATCAACAATTGTTATAAACTTTGAACAACTCAACATATTTTCAATAATATTGAATATTCTATTACTAAAAAATTATTTAAAAAACTAACAATCCCTCTTTGAGATGATAAATTTAAAAAATTCTATGCTCTTTAACTGTTATGTTATGAAATTTTTTTATTAAATTTGAACAGAACAGAATGTATTCCTGGAGCAAAGCAATAAATAACAATCAAGTGATTTTTATATAATATGTTGAATGGACATAAAATGGTCATAATGGAGTCTACTGTTGAAATTTTAAGAAATCATATGTATTGTTCCTATTTATATTAATTTCTCAACCTAATATAACAAACAATATATTCAATTGCATCTATTGATGTTATTTTTTTTAATTCATCTTTTCTCAATTTCCCAGTTATTTGAGCAAAGATAAAGAACACCATATGGAAGTTTGAGACACCTTTTTATGATTGTTCCAATTTCCCACCCCCAGATTCAGAAAAAAGTGGTGTGAACCCAACAAATTGAATCTTCTAACTAATAAACTACTTATTAAGTATCTCCCACTGTACTTGATCGGTGTATTACATTAGTCTGGGAAACAAAACCATTTGTGCTGCCATTGGAGTAACAAGCTTTATAAGAATCTGACAGATCACTCTTGATATATGTGTTGTTGAGTGTTCCATTACTGTCTGTTTTCTTATGAGTATGAGTATTATGCTCTTCTTCAAGTACAGGCTGCAACAAAAAAAGATATTGTTATATGGAGAAAATTGTCCCATTAGTATATAAGTGAAATAGAGGATTAATGTTCTTGGTTTCCTTACCATGCATAATCCAAAATTATTTTTTCCAACCCGGCTATCAATTTTAGATGGCTTGGAATTGTATTTTGATTTATAAAAGTCTGAGAATAAAAACAGGAATAAAACACCATGAAGTCCAATCCAAACCATGAAGCTTTTAGGATAGTTACATTCGGTGAAGAAAAGTTGGAACTGATGAGCAAAAATTGCTATGAACTGGACCTACAAATAAAATACTCAAAATGGCAATACATACTTTTGCATTCTACTCACGATTTGTAAAGTAGTGAGGTATTTTTTCCACCATAAGAATTTTTGGTATTTGGGTCCCATTGCTGACACCATGTAGTAGAAGTACATTATTATATGTACGAAGGTGTTCAATAGGGCAAAGAAAGTACTGTGGCCACCTTAAAATTTAATATACTTAATTTTTAACACTTAAAAAATTGCATTTTTCAAATTCTTTCAAAATGTTAATCATTGGGCATTTCTTATGTCTTACCTGGAGCGAACTTCATGCCCATCCATACTGAAAAAGGCATGCATCCATGGTGAATAACGTGAAGGGTGGACACCTGACTATATTTCTTCCGCATGATGAAGAAAATGGTATCCATAAATTCTGTGAATTTTGAGAAATAATACCACCAACAGGTATTTGCCATCTGAAAATGGGATTTTGTTCTTAAATATTTTACTACCTCTGGTGTCATATTGTATTTGAATGATCTATAGCATTACTTTCTTTTCCAACTGAGATGAATATATTAATGAAGTACCTAATTATTTGGATTGATACAAAATGTTTTTCTATATACCTACTCATTAACTGACAATTGAAACTGTAACAGTAAACGCTTCAAGTCCTTTGCATAAATCAATTATGAAAAAAATAACTAAAATTTGGTTTACTGCAGCAATGCGATGATCAAAGCGATTGATATGGTGGACCCCTGCGAATAGAGCTAGGACACGAAGATATGGAGACAAGAAGTAAACTGTGCAAGGGAGGATAGGAGACTAAAAGCAGACGATTTGAAATATTGTAACTATTGGGAGCTAGGATGGAAAAAATAGCTGTAATAAACTCGTTATATATAAATATTTTTTAAGTATACATTTTGAAAGTTCGTAAACGTGAATAGTTAAGAAAACTAACATGCTAGTGATGAATGTCCTATAAATAATACAAATCTTACCCTCATTGCCACAGGGTTAGTTGAATAATCCACAGGTTGACACCGGAAGCTGTACAATCCCCACCATCCACTCATCAGGTACTGCAAATATTTTCATTTATAATGAATATTCAACTACAAGAACATATAATATAAAAAAGTGATCTTTTAATTATAAATATTCCAAATTTTGTTAACATTTTGAAATATATTTAGAGTTTGAATTTGTGATACCTATATTGTTAACTATTCAAAAACGATGATGCTAACCCAATGTCAACATAACTTTCAGCAATTGGTTAGCTTGCAGCCCAAAATATATGTTGAGTAAATCACATGATACTTGGTTGAATACAACAAAAATTTTTTGATACACTCAATATTTGTTCTGGGATACTGAACGACATTATCATGAGTTTAATAATACAATTAATTTGTTTTAAAAAATTATTTATAATTAAAATTAAATTTTATTTATAATTAAATTAGAGAATCAGTTGTTTGAAACTTTTGATAATGTGTTTTGATACTGTATCAAATGTAAGAATTTTCTGGGATTTAGCCAAATGTGTTCAGATATATGATACATTTCAAAATGTTACACAAATTACAATTTTTGAAGAATTCAGCCAAGAAATTCGAATTATATTATATAGGAGTAAAAACGAATGATTCTAAATATTTTGTCATTTTTTTATTAACTGAGATTGAATTCTCGCTTAACTCCTGGTGATACATAATTAAATATTAAATTAAATTAAACTCTTGGCTTAATGTTTCACGCTTATATTTAACTTATATAGCGTGAGCTTATATTTATGAGCTCACGTTCGAAACATGTTGACAAATTCATGTTGTTAAATATAATTGTGAAACATTAATCCAAGAGTTTAATTTAATATTTAACATTTTTTATCAGTAATAATGAAATTGTTAATCATTCCACAGCTTACCTCGTAAAAAATCCACGCACTGAAAAGCGTTTGAATGAAATTGTATACTATCAGAACATTTCTAAGATGAAAGGGTTTCCTGTTTTCCATCAATTTCGGACCTAGGACTTTGGAAAAGTATGCGTAAAATAAACATATAAACAAAGTGGGGAGGGGACTGGACATCATGAGCCAACTGTTGACCCTGGGATCTGAAAAAAGAAACACAATGAGATAACTATTATAAAAATAAGTTTTTTAAATACACTTTAAAAGCCGAAAGAATTTTGTTATTAAAAAGAGTTATTGTAATACAATGAAATTATAGAATCAAAAGGAAAAGTATAGGAAAACTGCTATTGGCACGTATTTTGAGCTTTGTTAGCTCTTATCAGTTTTAGATGTACAAACTTATTAAACAACAATTAAATACCATGAAACAAACAAATTAAATACCATTTAAAGAAAAATGGGTTGAATGAAAGCAGCTGGAACAGATGTAAACGGCTACTTTTTATATAAAATAAAGAATAATTATATTTTTAATAATTTTAGCAATAACAGGCCATTTTGAATGTTAAAAGTTTTATTTTTGTTGACATTTCATTGTATATCACAACTTTGTCAAAACTTAAAAAATTTTGTTTTGACAAAGTTTGGATCTACAAAGAAACGTCATTGTTTTAGATTAATAATAAATAATTAATTAATAAAAAGTTAAAAAGCTTTTAACATTGAAAATAGCCTGCTATTGCTAAAAATATAATTATCTCAAACAGACAATAAATAAATTTTGAAACAAAATATAAAGAATAATAATATAATATATAAATTTTATTTTGACAAAGTTGTGATCTACAAAGAAACGTCATTGTTTTAGATTAATAATAAATAATGTTAAAAAGCTTTTAACATTGAAAATAGCCTGCCATTGCTAAAAATATAATTATCTCAAACAGGCAATAAATAAATTTTGAAAAAAAACATAAAGAATAATAATATAATATATAAATTTTACAATGTCTTATTCATTCATTAATTCGTAATAGAATTCTTAAAGAATGAATCTTCGCATGTCAATTTTGTTAATTGCTTTCATCTTCAAGTTCCCATGTTCACGACTGCCTACTTATTATTACCTATTCAAATTCCATGTTTGAAATATTGCAAAGGATAAAAGTAGCTTCCCTAGTGAAGTGAAATCCAATTATTCCAATGAGGAGTTTTCAAATCAGTTAAATTGAATATTAAGCTCAGCAGTTTCGAACATTAATCGAATAAATCCAGCAATATTTGTGGAATTTATACCAGTATTCATTAATTAAATGATAGAATCAACATTTTAAGCCTAATGTTCTGGGTTTACGCAGTGGTAGAGATGTCAAATCTCAAATCTCCCTCAATTTTATTTTAATCGACAGTACACCTCAATCAAATGTTGAAAGATGTCCAGGGTATACATGCCACCGGGAGGTACTTAAAACAAATAATTGTTTATAAATAATCAAATCATAACAAGGGAATGTTATCGGATTTCTAAACGCTCTATCAGCTAAATCGCATTGTTTTCTATAATTTAATTATGTAATAAACGATTAACTGCCAGCATTAAAATGATTATCTATTATATTGTTGGATCTCTTACTGCTTTTTTTGCACGAAAATATTGTTAATAACAAATTACTAGCAATTGACATTAACGAAGATTTGTTCATTTAATTCCTCTTAAAAATTTTATTCATTTGTTTTTTCGTAATTGGTCTCTTGAGAGACATGAATAATACGATGTTATTTAATATTCGAGTGTTATAACCATTTTTTTCATTATGTCTTGTGTTTTAATGAACTTGAATTGCTACGTTCGGCTAGATAATATCCAGTCGATGTGTTTATGGTAATAATTCAATTTTAAAAAATAGGATGTAATTATTTTCATACACTAAAGTTATTTAATCCTCAATTTAGAAACACCTAGAATAATTGTATTAAAAAAAACTTTTAGAACTCGTTTCAGTCGAGATTTTTCGATCAAACTTTTTCTATCGAATCAATATTCTGAACGTGAACAAAATAAAGTGATTTTGGAACAACTTATACTTTGTCTTAGAATATGAAGCAAAATAAGACACAGATATAGCTAGCGAATTTTCACAGAAAAATGGTAAAGTTCTCATAAGTGTTTAAAGCTAGGCAAGGTATACCCTGAAAAAACGGTTTTATAAATTTTCTAGATTCCTAATTTTGAAATGGATTTACATGACGTACCGGTCGTAAACATTTCGAGGCGTAAGCTACCGAGCCGACAACTGAATCTACCCACTCTGGTAGACGTTTCATTTTTACAAGATATATGATCAGTGTATGGTCCAGTATCACTTGGGCGAAATCATCCCGAAATAAGTTTTTATCTAATTTCACTTTATAACTGAGGAACAGATAGTATAATAATCAAACTTGAAGCTGTATTGGTTTTCATTTATTCAACGCGGCGTAACTGATAAGTAACTTGTAGTACGAAACTGTAACTGTCCTACGCTTTCCATAAATTTAGGCATTGATTTCAATATTCTCTAACATTTATCCTTAAAGGAAAATGGAGACATCGCATTGTTCATGTTTACCATAGCCAGCTCTGAAATAATGTTCTTTTGAATAATTTTTCAAAAAAATTAACGAAAGAAAGTTACTTGGAGCGAATATCTACACGTTGCGCTACAGAATTATCTATCTTCCTAGTGATATATATATATATATATATATATATATATATATATATATATATATATATATATATATATATATATGTAATCTCACAATCCGGAGGAGACTAGAACGCGGTAGCCTGAAATGTGCCGACTTCCTTCAGTGGAGTGTCTGTTCATTATTGTTTTTGCATCTCCAGGTTTGTACAATTTGAACTTGGCTACGCCGTTCTGAGGAGAGCCAATAAGCTGGAAACACGTGTCAACGGCTGCTACCAATATGCCGACAATGTTTGAAATTTTCACCCGCATCGAACATATATATAATACCGAGACTCTTAATCAAAATATCGAAATATTTCAAATAAAACTGTGAGGAGCTGATTAAGAGTCTCAGTATTTACTAGTATTGAATGATTTGTGAATCTTGAAACTAGCTATACTTTTGCCCGCCTGGGCGTGATCTGGAGCGATTAGGCATGGGACTATTCGTACACATTGCGGACAATTTTCTGTAGTGGTCGAATGAAATATCTACAAAGCCTTTCACTCGCGCTATTGAGTAAGAATCTTGAAGGCTAAGGAGAGTTTATACGTCTTTTCTCCGATAGAGGGAGCTCACGTGAATATTTCACTAGGGAAAATTCCCCTCAATTTGGTATAGCACCTATGTTCGTTTTGAAAGTCATGGATTCTTGATTGATAGAAATATGGACTGATGATTCATAATATGTAATCATGAAACAATTGTATCCTATTATAATTCAACAAGATCGATGAATTTTTCGAAATGCTCTTAATATTCACTCTCGAAAGTGATGGGTTCGTTCTCGTTGAGAACATTTGTGTAGACAGTTCCCTGAGAGTTTTATTTGAAATATTTCGATATTTTGATTAAGAGTCTCAGTATTTACTAGTATTGAATTATTGAATGATTGTGAATCTTGAAACTATATATATATATATATATATATATATATATATATATATATATATATATATATATATATATATATATATATATATATTTTTCACAGCAGAGTTAATGTTACAAAGGTTATGGCAGTCCGATAGCCTTTGCAAATAAAAGTTGAATACCTCCTTCGGATAAATTACTGATGATGGGTTATTATAAATTTCATAAGAAACAAAAAAAAACTTTCAATTCTCGTACCTACCCTTCCATTTTACGAGACATTCGAATTGCCTTGAACCTGCCCAGGTAAGATTTTATGAGCATTCCAATTCGCAGGTTGCACCATTGAACTCGAAAGTGGTATTGAAAATTTAATTCCAGTTCACAAAAAAATAATTGACATATGGAAAAATTTCGTCGAAATGATATTTTTTAAATCCAATGAACTGAAAGATGAATAACTTGAAAACTGGTTGTGCTATAAAAATGGGATAAAATACTTAGTGTTCAGTTTTGACGCTTTTTTACTGCTTTAAATCGTATCGAGTTTCCTATATTGACTTTATTTTTAAAAGGAGATATGAAAAATTTATTAAATAAATTATTGTGATACTATCAAAATACTCTCGTAAAACTCATTCAAGCCAGGTATCACAAAAAATAATGATTCCATTATGTTCGTTTTTTAAATACATCACTTCATGAAAGTGAAGCCGATTATAACTTGCATAATACTACTAATGTAGGCGATTCATGTTAATTATTGAAAACCTTTTAATGCTTTTAATAATTTTTATTAAGTCTTGACAAAGTACTAATAACACGAAACATCTAGTAAATATTTTGTATTGAATTTAGTCTGAATTTAAATGATTTAAATTATACTAGCATACGTTGAAAAACGTCAAAAGTGAAAAAATGGATACGTTTCGTTCACTACCAAAATTTGCCACTAGTTAATATTGATAAATAAAATTGACAATAATTTGAGCACTGTATTTAAAAATTAGTGAATTCTATGAATAATTATTCATATTTTCCATTGTTTCGTGTAGACTAGAAATAACAATAGTTTAACCTGAGGAATCTTAAATTTTGTTTAATTTCATGTTGAAAAGCTTGAAATTTTTATCATTACTGTTAAATTTTCAGCTTACTTTCTTTTCGAGAAGAATAAAGAGATGAATATTGAAATATTGTGAATAAAGAAGTTTTTACGTACTCCTCCATAAACCGATTATTATTCTCGATACTCAAAACAACATGCTTGATTTGAAAAACATCAAAATTGCATACATGTTACTTGAAAGTCTTGAAGTAATGGAATTGAAGATCTTTAATTTGAATCAGGAAATGTCGAATTGAAAAAAGTTTTTAATCAATACTCTTAAATTTTTTGCTTATTTTCTTTCGTGAAGAATAAAGAGATGAATATTGAAATATTGTGAAGAAAGAAGTTTTTAAATACTACTCCATAAACCGATTATTCAATTCTCGAAACTCAAAATAACATGCTTGATTTGAAAAAAATGAAAATTGCATACATGTTACTTGAAAGTCTTGAAGTAATGGAATTGAAGATCTTTAATTTGAATCAGGAAATGTCGAATCGAAAACATTGCAAGTTTTTACTATTGTTTTTAAATTTTTTGCTTATTTTCTTTCGTGAAGAATAAAGAGATGAATATTGAAATATTGTGAAAAAAGAAGTTTTTAAATATCTCCATAAACCGATTATTATTCTCGATACTCGAATATGCCTGAAATGAATGTCGTATAAACAACATGCTTGATTAAAAAAAAATCAAAATTGCATAAATGTAACTTGAAAGTCTTGAAGTAATGAACTTGAAGATCGGATGTCAGGTCTTTAATTTGAATCAGGAAATGTGGAATCGAAAAATGCAAGACTCCAACCTCGAGATGCTGATTTAATTGAATAAACGAGAAAAAAGAAAAAATACCAAGACAGTGACCTTAACATAACTAAGTGCAAATCTTATAAAATATGAAAAGAATCGGTTGTCTGATCTTGAATTTTGCCAATAAATTTTATTGGAATATCGCATGATGCAAAAGATTATCAAATTAAAATTTGGTGGAATTATGAGGAATTGTAAATCATGCAACAATTGAATATTTAATGGGAAATTAGACGATTTAGCAAGAAAAATAAATATTAAATCGTCGATTTTATACACGAAACACATGAATAATAATGGAAAGCACGGGGTTCAATAGAAATTTATTCTACTGGCAAATTAATGCGATCAACAACCTTGACGTTGGCCTTACCAAATATCACGGAGATCATGTTTCGGGAGTATGAAATTGAAAAATAATCCCTTTTTACGATTATTACTTGAAGTACCCGTATAGGTACTGATATATTTCCCATCACGAATTATAATTTAGTACCAATTAAATTAGAAACTCACAAAAGCCAATGTCTTATCTCGGATTCGAATCCAGATGTCCCTTTTAATAAATCAAGTCAACAAAGTCGACAAAATGAAATTTTGTAAAGTATTTACATGGGGGTTACATACATATTTAATTTGACACTATATTACTCATTTATTCTAGTTCCTGCCTGTTGGTTTTCTAAAAAAGATAATTTATTTACTTACTTATATCCTTATATCCTATTTGAAATAGGTTTATACCGTTTCAAGTTTCGAGGTAATTAATTATTTACATTTCACTTATATCATATTTTCATTCATATCATTCTTTTATATGCAGAAAACTATTTGAGAAAAATTGCTTTTGGTAGTTAATTTTCATTTCAAACACTCTTTATCGGAGCTGGTTCAATTATATTCAACATCTTTTTCAAAAATTTGATTTGAAAGATTTGATAGATCGTATACAACAATAATAATAATAAGTTCTTCATTCTCAACAAGTATAATACCCAATTACAGAAAATAATAACATAATGAGTAACTAAATAATGAAAATCAAAAAGATATAACAAAGAGCTCAATCTAAATCAATTCATTTTAGTCAATTTCCTTTGTTCATATAGCCCCTAATAATAACTTATATGGAATCAAAGTGAATGTCACAATTATTGGCAACTGTATTGAATGTAGACTCCATAAACCAAATGGAGGATTGTATTAGGGAGTTGGTCCTCGGAGTTTCTAGCTGGAATAATTCTGCATTAGGAGAATTTTGCCTAGGAACACGAAATTCAAAAGCGTACAAGAGAGGAGGAGAATCAATATTATTGTGCAGTAATTTGTATGAAAATTTGAGTGATAAAGTTTCTCTCCTGCTCTGCAATGAGATTAAACTAAATCGACTCAATAATTCGTAATAATTGACTACTTATGGCTAGCCTCAAGATGACGTTGATGGCAAGTGTAAATGGTATGCCAGATCATACTGCTATACTCCAACTTGTTACGGATTACGGTATTAAATAGTCTTATGAATGTACAGGAATTATTAAAATATTTGCCTTGCGTATAATGAATCCGTATATTTTCGAGGCAGATGAAATAAGTTGGGTGATGTGTGGGACAAAGGAAAGCTTCTGGTCGAAGTCTATACCAAGATCTCTCACGTTATCAGAACGATAAAGAACCTGACCACCGACGCTATAGTCACAGTCAATTCGGTCCCTTTTCCTTGTGAAAGAGACAACATTACACTTTGACTCATTTAAACTCAAATACTTATCCTCACACCAACTAGCAAAAGTGTTGAGAGTGAATATTATCCATCAGATCATTTACGAACAGAATAAATAACAGTGGTCCAAGATTAGACCCTTGAGGTATTCCAGAGGTAGGTATGAACTCAGACGAATGTATACCCTCTAGCTGTACGAATTGACATCGGTCAACCAGGTAAGAATGAAAAAAGTATACGAGTCTATATTCGTCTTATTTTGGTTATTTCTTTCGTCAATTTATTGACCCCTAGCTGTGAAATTATTAGCAATTTCATTAACGTATTCACAGAGGGGTTGTATTTTAGCTTCTTGCTGTATTCTGGTGTCTTTGTCCATATTAATGAATCGTCAATTCTGAACAGCCTCTAAGTTCGGGATACGATGAATTTTGACCGTAACTCTAGATGTTATCATAAATCAATGAAGTATATTCGTCTTTAGAAACCATTTTATTGAAGGAGACATCAATCGATAACCCTATAACAATTTTTAGAGAGTCACATTCTTACAAACGGGAACTTCCATTTATCTCAGATATCAAAGCGATTAAGCTTTTGGCAGCATTTACCAAGTTATCAGATAAATCCTTGGTGACCAATATAGTAGTTATGTGCGAAGAACATCCCATGGTGCACATTGTACAGAGCAGAACTGATTTCTGGAGTTCCCTATGGTGATGTTGGTCAAATTCCAGTTCTTTAATGTACTGAAGTAGGTTCTTTGGGATTTTTACAGTAGTTCTAAAGATTATTTGCATCTTCATGAAAATATTTAATGGTAAAGTTTTAGATTTTTCGTTATACTCCTCAATCAAGTTGTGTTGGACAATTTGATCTTAAAAAAAAAGAGCGGTGTGAATTTGTATTAATTACAATTGTCTCCAGAACGTTTTTGTGATATGGACTTTTTCTCCGTATAATATATGTTGATTTAAGGTTACCTATTTATTATTATTAGATTTATAATATGATTCTGAATGGGTTTTTAATTTATTATTTATTCTATTGACAGTAAGGTCTCTGTGTATAAAACGGAAAGAATTATTTTGTGTCACTTGCAGTAATAATTTTTTAAGGGCTAAAATAATTTGCAAAACCTCTTAGGTGGCCAATATAGAGTTTTAGCAAATTAAATTAATTCAATAAATTTAGGGAGGTAAAATGTTTTTTTAAAAACATTTTACCTCCCTAAAACTTTAACCAATAAACGTATTTTCATCCTTTCATTAATTCGTCAATAAGGTAACAGTAGAGATAAATGAGTACGATAACAATCATGAAACTTTTTATGATTTCATTTACTACATAAGCCTTATGACCTCTTCTACAATATTTTCCTCACAATACCGCAAATTGGCAGATCAATGATCAATCAGTCTTGGAATAATATTGTATGGCAGAGCAACTCAGATGTTAATGCTTCCTGGCTAACATTTTTACTTAAACTCGTTCCTGTAAATCTGACCTGGTCTAAAGATAATTAATTACCGACATTTCTTTCATTAATTAAATCTAAAAAAATGACTAGGCATTTTTTTCTTGGATAACAGGATATAATTTTTTTTAACATTGTCATGTATTCTCAAGATTTATTTGATAATTGATATCCCTATTAGGGCATATATGGAAACATACAACGTGAATATGCTAAAATGGTTTGAAAAAAGTTTTTCTGTCGTAATTAAAGCATAAATCCTTTTACAGTTCATTAATTTTTGAGAGCAGTTTCAAATTGACGATTACATTAGCAAAAGTCAGTCGTGAAATTTAGCAGCAAATTTTATTGTTGTAATGTCACCCACGTCTAGAGCAAAAACGGCGACATAACATTTACAACGATCTACATTTGTTAACACTTCTTTTAATCTGGCTATTTAGCTAGTTGAGCTCCATATATTTGCAAGAAAAGGAAGGTCGCGTATTACTATTTCTACAAGTAATGCTATTGAAAGAGATAAACAAACTGTCAATTTTCCACAGCTGAGTAATCGTAGAGAATCATTTTGATCGCTGGTGATCCATTAACTATCATTTTTGTTACTTTGCTTGATGAACTGAAACTTTGGTAGCAGAATGAGGGGGACAAGTTATTTATTGTGAAGAGCACATCCGCTTTATTAGGTACTGGAACTAACTTCAATCACGAAAAATAAAAAAATGTAATTCTACCACCAAGAAACCAATGCCCTTTAAAAATTAAAGACAACGTTTGAGAGACTAGGAATAAATTCTACAAAAAAACGTGGAATCCGACATGGCCTTCGAAACATGATGGGTACAGAAAAACTGGCTTGTTCAGGAGCAAAAACTTTCGATAAATATGAAATAGATGCTCAAGTGAATGATAATATTTGCTTTGCAGTAATCATTTGGTTAGAAAATAATAAGCTCCTCAATATTGTTTGGCTTAAATAAATAATGAACACTAGTCATACCGTTTAAATATTGGTATTTTTGTTATTTCGTACTCTTGTTTTTAGTGCGTCACTGTAATTTATTTCGTTGGGTGTTCATACGTTTCTCCGGGCAATCCGAGATAAGTAAGATTGTTATTCACTAGGTGTTTCAAACTTTCCCGATGACACAAATAAGTACCTTGAATATGTTACTACTAGCATACGAAATGAACCTCAGATCTTCACATATTCTTCAATGAACTCTGCTGATATTAGAATGAACATGAACTTCTCATGAGTTTCCCTCGAATAATTCAAGTCACAATAAATATGAGAAATATAAAAACGCCAGTTGAAGAAAAACATTTATTTCCTTCTTGTTGTAACAATTGTTGTATTTTTTCAGTCTGAATATCTACGGTCAAAGATGAACCACGAAAAACTTTCTTAGCATTTTAACAATATTTCATTTCTAATTGAAAGTAAATATCTGTATTATAGCAGAAGGAAAAATTTTATAGTTTTATGAGTTTACAGGGAAAACTGAGCGGAATTGACTCAAAAACCATGATACATTCCATTTTTCTCGTTATTTGAATTTTCAAATTATTATTAATTTTTTGTTATATGTACTGTATATATACATTGATATTATCTTATTTAACTTCTACTATATATCACATATCTAAGTTCTAAGTGATAGAATATATATAAAAAAGGAGTTTTGAAATTAAATTTATGGAAATCAGTAATAACTTCTTTCCTCTTATACATTCCTTCAAAAACAGGTAGATAAAACATAGCAACTTTCTAATAGATAATAATTATAATCTAATAGATATATAATATAGATCATAAATTTATATAATATGTACCATATAACACTTTATAATATGAAACTAAATTCATCGTGATAAAACAATTACAACACGCATCAAGTCATATTAGTAAGTACTGATAACATCTCCAAAAAACACCAGAATCTCTGAAATGAAAAGCTACATGTCCCCCTTCTCAGTATATAAATTTAATGCCAAAAATAAAAAAATATTTTCAGAGAAGAAAACGCACAGCAGCTTTATATGTACTGGATGCAAAATATAATGGAAGATCAAGTGAAGGGAGAAGATATGTGACAGTTATTAGGAAAAAGACAAAATAAAATTTGAAGAATTAAAGCCACTATAAGCATCCTGTGAATTAGCTTTGGAAATACAAGATGATACGTTTAGTATAAGCATAATACAATACATTTATCAGCTATTGGTTTGAGCGTTGATAGTTTATTGTCGTTTTTTTATATTTAAGAACCCTTCGACAACTCGAAACACAGAAAGCAGTATCATTTTTGTGTACTACAGACTGGAACCTCGCCATACACTAGATAGTTTTTCAAATGAAATACGACTGAAAATGATTAGTTGCTAGTGGAGGTATAAAATTGAAAATGTCTATGAAATCAATAAAAATTTCGTAACTTTTTCCGTAATACCTTTTATGAGTAATTTCATGCAGATTATTGTATTATGAATTGAAATGAAGCCTTTTAGAACACAGAGCGATATAAGAATATTTTCTTCACAGAAGTTTCTTTACTGAAGGAATGGATGAACAAATCTTTCATCAATTAAAACAAGTTCATTCTAGATCAACAAACAGAATTAGGCTTATAATTGGGGCCATAATAAAATTAATATGGTCATAGTACACATGGTAGAAATTCATTTTATCCAAAATGAATAAAATGAAGAAATGGTCATAGAGTTTGGTTGTTTACCAAATTTGGGAACTCATGATAGGGGTAACCAATCAAGGATATACAATTAGTGATATCAATTCTTTCTATGTGGATCTATATTTTTTCGAATTATAATTTGGAATATATTTATTCTCTAAGTAGTACAGATTCGTACTAGCTACTTAGAATCGAATTTTGTTACAATTTAATTTTCATTATAGACAAATTAATGACCTAGATTCAGCTTTGTCTCTGAATAGGTTTGAATTCAATCGAATGCTTGGTTGTCAATTGCTTTACCAAGATTATAGTGGTATACATTCACGTCATCATTATATACTATTGATGAAGATTCCTCAAAGATACAATATTGAACCAAAAGATCTACCAAAAAGAAACAGTAGGCCAGTAGGTCAACTAAAAGATTTACTCATAAAAATAGTTAAAATGATGTAGTTAATTAGGAGTAATGTACTTAGAGATTTATTTTAACCCATCCGTCAAATATTCAATGAAATGAAATTTGCATATTCAAAAGATTGGCCGTACTTGAAGTTATTTATTACCTATTGCATATTGTGAGTATTATAATACAACAAGTGTGCAAGTTCAAAAAACAGGTCTCGAATAAAATCTGGGATTTTATAGATATAACCATTAACACCTTAGATCTATACAGGTGTTAATATAAATACCGATGGCAATATCCGTATTATTAAGTGGAACGTACCGCCCCAAAATCCTGGTTTCAATCGCTTCAATGCTCATATCATCAGGGCTTTCATGTCTATTAGGCACTGTTTAGATATGCACTTCTGGGCTGAGTCATATATATATATATATATATATATATATATATATATATATATATATATATATATATATATATATCTGGCACGAAAATCTACCATAAACGCCCACTTTTATATGGAAAACAAAAATATCCAAATAGGGTAGATGAATGTTGCAGATCAATACTCATCGGACCTGATTCACACAGAACTAATATACAGTTTATAATATACAGAGTTTTTCATAACCAATTGGAAATATTTCAATAGGAATAGAAATATCAAGAATCAAACATAAAAAGCGTTTTCTGTGTGAGCTAAGAGTAGGTATTTCAAAAATTCGAAACCACTTTTCTAAGCAATTTGAAAATTCAGAATTGCCTAACGAATAAAAAAATATCAAACACCGTCATGATTAACACACTGAATTCCGAAAATGGGTGCCACCAAAGACTGTGCTATTGTTAAATTTACACAGATATAGAAGAATTCGAAATTTTATGGCAAATGAGACGTTGGTGTTAATTGATTTAAAGTGTCAAAGAAAATTAAAAATCGAAGATACTACATAATACATTAGACAAAGAACCTTAGCCTAGAACTGTTAGTAATTTTTAATGAAATTACGAAATAAACATCGTAAAATATCAAATAAAATTGAAAATGCTTCCAGGGTGAATAGGGAACCCATCTTGCGGGACCTTGCTAGTACTAATTTTGGTAACAAACAAGCTTTTTATAACAACGTTAATTAACAGTTGCTGCTACAATAAATACATTTTGATCTTGACACTTTAAGAAGGTGAAAGTTTTATTGTTTGTTATTTGTATTTTAACTTAACATAAAGATTCTTAGTAACAACAAATTAAAATGGAAACATTATATTTTCAGTTTTTGTTAGGATTATTCTCCATGAGGAGGGCGATGGAACTTTAATTCGCAATATTTTTGGGCTTTTGCTTTAGCTTTTTGCCTCTCAGAAACGCTTCATCCTCTCAGAATGCTTCTTCTTTCGTTAATCTGTTCATTTTATTCCAAATTGGCACGATGATTTTTGCTTAAACTTCTCATGTAGGTACGATTTTATAGCGACATTCTGTACGTCCTTTGAGATTTTTTATATTGACCTCTTTTAGCCAATGTCGTCTGCATTTACTCTTTGTTTTCTTCGATATTCTGGACCGTTTCATCCTGTAGATTTTTTGCGTCGATTTCTGATTTTTCCGCTATTGTATTCGTTTTTTTAAAAGCTGTTTCTGAGGTATTTTCATCCAAATGACGTTTCTTTTGATTTGAATGGGTATATATTTCTTATTTCTCACTATGTGGCGTTTTATACAAAAACTAATTCGACTTTAGCACAAATGAGGTAGTTTGTTATAGGGTTTTCAACCGATATAACAAATATAGGACGCACACAACAAGAACGCTGGAATAAGATTCCTTTTCAACGTCTGTAGGCACCAACATGATACACAGTTTTTGTCTATGGCCTTTGGGGTGAAAATCAGCTTTAGAGTTGATTATATTTTTCTAAAATACCTATATAAGCTTTTTAAATGTAAAGATTGTTTTTTTTAGAGGTATAGAACTTTAAACTGTAATAAAACAACGATGGATCATTCGATTGACAAGAATTTTTTTTTTCGAAAGATAATCTTCTGGCATTACATTTTAAATATGATTTCTGGCATATGACCGCCACGGCTGGCTCTAGCGGTCTAGTAGTCTAGCGGTGTTAAATCAAAAGATCTTGGAGGCCAATTCACAGGCCCAAAACGTGAAATTAGGCGGTCTCCTAACGTGTATTTTAATAAATCGATTGTGGCACGAGCTGTGTGCCATGTTGCGCCGTCTTGTTGAAACCACAGCTCCTAGACATCATGGTTGTTCAATTCAGAAATGAAAAAGTTAGTAATCATGGCTCTATACCGATCACCATTGACTGTAACGTTCTGGCCATCATCGTTTTTGAAGAAGTACAGAGCAATGATTCCACCAGCCCATAAAGCGCAGCAAACAGTCAGTTTTTCTAGATGTAACGGTGTTTTGATATACACTAGAGGATTATCTTCACTCCAAATGCGGCAGTTTTGTTTGTTGACGTAACCATTCAACCAGAAGTGCGCTTTATCGCTAAACAAAATTCGCGCGATACGTATTCCGCACAGAACCATTATTTTCGAAATAAAATTGCGCTATTTGCAAGCGTTATTCAGGCGTGAGTCTATTCATGATGAATTGCCAAACCAAACTGAGAATAAATCACTTCTCAGCTGTTAAATCGGTCGCCATCTTCAACAGTAATGCCAACTTAAAGTTCTATACCTCTAAAAAAAACACCCCTTAGATATCCTGAATATTTGTTCTGTAAGATTGTTATGCGGCTGGACATCCAAACTATACGAATCAATCGAGTTACTATACCATCGCATACGTCCAAATATAAGGTTAGTTTGTCTAAAGGTGGATTTAGACTAAAAGAACATAGAGCTAGAGCTAGAACTAAAGCATTCTTTCGTTAATATCTAGTGTAAACTAAAGCTCGACGTATCTATTTACATCAAACGAACACCGAACTAGAACTAGAGCAAGAATATTCTTTCTTGATCTTCTGGTGTAAACGAGAGCTACATCGAATTTTCTTTGCTCATTCGAGTCAATTCTTTGGTTGGTGTTGGTAGTGCTTTACTATGTCTATTTATATGATTCTGACAGTGAAATCATTATTGCAAGTGCGGCATTTAGTATTTTGAAGCAAAAACTCAAAAATAGAAGACGGAAGAGACGTTGGTGGGTTACAAATTTAATGCAACGAAGGACACTGGATAATGTAGGTGATACAATGACGGATATGCAAAAACAGGAAGAAAGTGGTCAATACCAAAATTTTTGTAGAATGGCGCCAGAGGATTTTGATCATTTACTTTCTCTGATCGGCGACAAAATTCGGAAATCGAATACGAATTTTAGAGATTCGATTCCTGCATATGACAAACTATTATTATAGTGTTCATATGTCGGATCCCATAGACATCTTGCATTTTGGTAGGCTTCTATCATTATTAAACATTTTTCTTGAGACCAATCCATAATTTAATCAATACGATACGTAAACAATCGCTAGAACACAAGAACACTTTGATGAGACCGCTCAGTGGAGCGAGCGCGTCCGAACACGCTAGAATGTTCTAAGCAACTGTTCACGCTCTCTTACGCCGTTTACATCGAGCGAGCGACCATTCTTAGAATATTCTATAGAGTCTTTGCGAACGCACTAAGAACAACGAAAGAATGCTCTACGCCTGTTTACACTAGAAGAATTTGACGTAGTGGGGATAAAATGAGCATTCGCTCGTTTGGTGTAAATCCACCTTTATCGAACGGCATCGAATGGCGAACCAGATGCTGAACCATTTTCGACTGAGTAAAAATCACTTCAAGAAAAATATTAAGTGAAAATTACTAAGCATGTTGTCTTGAGATTTTTCTTTTCCTCTCTCTTTTTTTCAATATCTTTTTGAATTGATGTCATATTCATATAAGAATGGAAAAACGCTTAGGCCAACACTTATCTCTTCGTGTATTTAAATACATTTAGTATTTTTATAATGATACTTGATGCAGTAGAGGTACATGCGGTTAAGCTTTTCTTTATTCAAATATGCGGAAACAAACATAATGTTAATCATTCACTATTAGCTGAAAGAATCCATGACTTATTGTTATACATTTCAGTCGAATTATTCCTATTCAATGAATATGCAATAGCGGAACTTCTCCGAAATAAAATCGACTTCTTCGAATGCCAAACTATACTTATTTATATCCAATGGCCTTTGAATTCTATAAAATTATCAAAATGAATGAATTGCGATGTAGCATTGATGATACAGGAAGATTGAAAACGCAATAGAAAACTACATTATTCAAATTTTTCGTGAATTCAAAAATCAGCTCAATGGAAAATTAGTTTCGCAATTGTGAAGGACGAAAATAATGAATTTGTGTATAAACGACCTATCGAATTCATTAAATCTTGGTATTCAACTTCTGTAACAGGTTATAGAGCAGGTCAAGTAGGCCTTCCATTCAATTATACGATAGTTCTATAAAAATGAGGAATGGGTGCCCACATCCGGATGAATATGAGGAAAAACCGGCCAATTAAATTTTATCTGCAGCCTCACATTTAATACAAATTACATATTTTTCCATGTTTAAGGACGATTAACGTTCGACTTCAATGCTGACCAAATTCTATTGACAACAACCAATGAACCTGTGAAATGAAAATGTAAAATCTACATTTCATTAAAATTATAATATTTAATTAGAAGCCATTTCCAAGAAAACATACAAATGTTATATCGTCATTTTAATAGACTTCTTACGTACCTATGTTTCTCAACAAACTGTTATTATTTCATGGAAAATACTCAGAAGAAAAGTACATATTAACACAAAATCAAATATTTTTTCAACAAGACGAAAGTTCAAGGAAAACTACAAAATTTGAGTATTTGAATACATGTAGAAATTTTGTGACGTCAATTACATTAGTATCTTGTAAAATTCAATTGTTGTTAAATCAATAAAATTAAAATCAAACCTTGACTCTTTCGGAATAACATAAGGTAATTCGACATCTTTCACAAATTTCAGTTTATATCAATTTAACAACTATCTATTCTTCGAGAGAAGCTACGTATTTATCAGCAAAGAAAAAATGCAACACTGAAAGATGTGTGGAACTCATTGAAAGAATATCGAAAGCTATCAATTTAACAACTATCTATTCTTCGAGACAAGCTACGTATTTATCAGCAAAGAAAAAATGCAACACTGAAAGATGTGTGGAACTCATCGAAAGAATATCCAAAGATATCAATTTAACAACTATTTCTTCTTCAAGAGAAGCTACGTATTTATCAGCAAAGAAAAAATGCAACACCAAAAAATGTGTGGAACTCATTGAAAGAATATCCAAAGAAACTTCTCCATTTCATCACAATTCGCATAATTAACAATCTGAACAAAAGTATGTTTTTGCTCACATTTTTTTCTGATGTCTCAGCTCAGGGGTTTCAACCTATTATTCTGTGAGACTCCCTCAACTTCGCGCACAAATACCATGTCCCCCTTGTCTCTTTTCAACTACAATGGAAATTATTGGCTACATATTGATCAGTACAAAAAGCATATCATCCAAGCGGGAATTTATGGATTTTAATAAATACCTAAGTTTTCCATTGCGTTCACCCTTTCGATCATTCTACGGCCCCCCATGTGGGGTGCGCCCCATTGGTTGGAAACGCTTGTCTAAGCTAATGATGAATTTAATTATAACAATTTTCCAATGCGGAAAAATTTGATTTATTGTAATATTGGAAAGTTATTTGCTACATAATTTAATCGATAAAATGTTGACGACTTCAATAGTTTCATATCTGTACGAATCGAGGTAGGTATGTAAGAAATTAATTTCGAATAAGCAGTTCAAGAAAGTGATAAGGTTACAGAGTGTTGATTAGACAGTTCATCAGACAATGCAAAATAAGCAAAGGGATCATATCCTGCTCTATCTATCAATATACATTAACAAACCACAATAAAACAAGTCTCCTATTCATGCAGATAGGTATAATGCAAAATAATCTCTTATTAAAAATATGAAACAGAATCTACGTGTTACCCACGTAAGAAAAGACGCGATAGAACAGTTTTGAGAGTTTGTTAACGTTTTAACTTTTGTCGAAATTTTTGTAGAAATATTTTTAGATTTTCCAAAAATTCTGTGATTTATGAAGGTAGTTTTAATGTGGTGGTTTAATGTTGATCCTCTTATTTTGATAAAGGTCGAAGTAATAGATCGAAACGTTAGTGGAACTATAAAAACATACAAACACCAAATCGTTTGAGCGAAGTAAAAAAAAACAGCTAACTTTGTCTTTTTTTTTGATTTAAAATAAAAAAAGATGGTTAAAAATATGGTAGATTTGGCTAATATATAAATATATATTCACTGCTCGGGAAAACCTAAATAACCGGAGGAGATACACATATACGAGTATTTATTAAGGAAGATATGGGCGTGTTTGAAAATTTTCGGAATTTACAAGTCTATAAATTCGTAAGGTGTATATATAAAATATGGCATACATCTATACCTGAAAACAAGAATATCTTCGCATGCGGTGATGGGCATTCAATATTCAACGGAATTCTCCAATGCAAAAATGAATTTTTGGAAATTTTAATGGCTATTAGATTGATAATATCCACTTTCAAAAACCAGATCCAGTCTTTCAAGAAATTCGCATAATTGAAAAATATTAACAACGCAAATTCTTCGCTTATATAAGATCAATACGTAAGAATTATCGAGAATATTCCATATTGAATAACAGTAGCGACTAAGCTTGAGTGATTTTTCGGAGATGCAAAAGCCACCGTTGTTGTTCGAAACTTGGCCGCATTGTGCCACTTTTCGTAAGATGTAGAACTATGCAGGTCTGTAATTAGGAACTTTGGACATATTTTCTGAGAATATTTTTAAGGCCCGGGTCCGGTAAACTCTAAACTGCGTTGCGTCAATAGATGGCGATACCGATATCGTTTTGAAATTGTCTGGTATAATGTATAAATAGTTGCCTACCCCGCATAATTCGATATCCGAAATTCATCATTAAATAATTCGCCATCTGACGACGAGAAGTATAAGTGTACTTTGTTAGTTTAGTGATAATCTGTAAAAAACTGTAATTACGTTAAATTTATTTATTGGAAGTTTATATTATAGAAGAAATCGCTTTTTATTTCTCTTTAAATGTTTTGAAGCTACAAGAAAATTGCCCTTATTATTGAATGAAAAAAAAATACGTTAAAATTCTTACATAGTTTCTAATTATCTCGACAAAAGTAAAGAAATATTTATATTTTATGTTCAAATATATTCGATCAGTCAATTTTTATATCTCTGTTTATGAGCCACTTGCTATTCCTCTTCTAATATAAGACCTTTTATTCAAAAGCCTATAGAATTTCAGACAGGTTTTCTTTAAAACCTCTTCAAAGAAATCGCTTTTTCTTTCTCTCCAAACATTTTTCATCTACATGAAATTTGAAACTTTTTTGATGAACAAAAATGATTACATTTCTATATAATTTTGAATTATGTATAGGTATATATTTCTCTTCTGATGTGAGTTTTATTCAAAAAATTTTAAATATGGGCAACATATTGAAATATATTTAGTGTTGACAAATTATGTGTGTATTACGTATTGTTTTTTAGTTCAAATCACCCGGACAAATATCGTTTCTTGATTAGTACGTGAAATTCGAACGAAATAAAAATTAATTACATTGCTTATTATTGAAAAAAAGGTATCTCAAATTGTGATTTTTGCCTATTCGTTTATGAACGAAACATATCACTTAATTGTTTAAAAAATTAATTAAACACGATGTTCACTTTTATCAATTCGGAGGTGACGATTTACCACATATCTACGTAAAATACTAATAAATAAAATTTCCACTTTTCACGCACGGGAGATTTTTACGAAAAAAATTGAACAATACATAGAATATCATAGACATACCATCTATCACACCAAGCAATACATTCAAAATTGCAGAAGAATTTCTACTGCAAATACAAATTCAAGGGACAAAATATAAAACCACGAAAAATATTTTTTTTTTTTTGTTTTTTTTCAATTGGTAGATATAAGAATTCTTTTTCTAGGCAACTTATTTCTGTCCCCTGATCACATTACACTTTCGAGTAGCCTGGAATAAAACGATTTTAATCCATTTTTACAGTTATTGTCAGAGCAGTTGTTCCCCAGTCATTACATCTGTTACTTTAACTCATCGCAACGGATTCAAAAATTATTTTAAGCATTATAGAGGGGATATATTTGTTGTGCTTATGCTTGATCTTGCTATGATTTCTAAGCCTATTTTCTTATTTCTGGAATTATAGCTGCTGATCATGAACAATAAAAAAAAGCAAAATACGAGTACAAGAAAAGAAAAATTTATATACCAAGATTCACGTAGGAATGAGAGAGGGGATAAGAGCTTTGTCTACTTTAGCTGACAAGGGGGAGGTACGGGTTAAATAATTGAAGTGAATCTGCTGACGTGGCTTGAACGACCCCTTAGACATAATGAAACTATAAATTAGTAAAATAAGTTTTCATTATTGAAGAAATCATCGGAAACAAATTTTCAATATTTTCAGATTCATGAATTCTTCACATTTATTATATACTGAGATATTTATTCAAAATATTTCAAATAGAACTGTCGGGAGCCACTGCACAAATGTTGTCAACGAACACACAAACTTTATTTATTTGGTGCATTCCGAAAAACATCACATTTCAATATAAATGCATTGAAAAAATGAATTTCAGTAAGAACTATTATTCTAAACGATTCTACTCAGGAATACGCGAAAGAATCCACCTCTGCTGCGGACATACATCCACGAAATTGAGACTTGCACTTCCACTTTCCTTTTCGTCATCTTCTACGCTACCATATTTATGGAATTATATAATATGTCTCGTAATTTAACTACTGAGCGATGTTGTAGACGGAAAAACCAATGTTCACAATAACTTGGTTGTTAATTGTATGAAAACTGAGAGATGTGCATATATTTCAATAGAATAATTACTCTAATACATTGAATCTTTTACGGTTCACTGAACTTTCATTTCTATTTTCCATGAGAATTGAATTCAGAATTATAACAGAAACAGTGAAAGCGAAACATGCTTATTATGTAAATATTCCATAATACAATGTACTTCCACACTTTTCACAAAAAAAATATAGAATCTATTGAATAACTCATGAGTTATTGTAAAGTTAACTAGAATATAAAGGGTGAAAAAATGAAAAAATTCGTTTTTTTCCGAGTGTAAATATAGAAGTCGTGACCATGAAATGTAATTTCGGTTGAAAAAGTTATATTGCTTAGATTTATAAAGTATATTAGCATGTACTATGTAGTGCCTCCAACACCCTTCAAGAGATAAGAGATAACTGGATAACACTGAAATTGATGACACAAAAATTGCACAAGACAGAGTGTTTCGTTGCACACGAACAAAAACGTTGCGTTCATCCATCAGTAAGAGAGGCACCTACTTAAATCTCCACATGACGGCTATAACGACCAAAAAACCTCAATTTACCTCTAAGGGTGAATGCCCATCTGAGACAGGCTACAGATCATACTCAAGGGGTTGTCAAGGAGATTGTCTTCGTTCTGAAGACATATTGAAAATAAACTAAAATTCAAACACTTGATTAGAACTTTTGATTTACATTTTAGCATGACGCGTTTCGTCGTTACAAACGACTTATTCAGTTGTATACTCATTAGAATTAAATACTCATCAGAATTAAAATTATACCAGAGGATTACTCATTATCCTATTCTGTTAGCATCTGAAGAAGTCGTTTGTAACTACGAAACGCGTCATGCTAAAGTGTAAACCAAAAGTTCAAGTGTTTGAATTTTAGTTTATTTAATTTATTATTATAATGGATTTACATTAAGTAAACGCCAGCACTACTAAATATCTAGAGACATATTCGTGAGTCTCGAATAGTCTCGATATCCGAAATATTTTATCTCCAACTCAGAGGATGTGCGGTGAGTTTTAGCTTGCGTTATCATCCAGTTTCTTTGCTGTAATGGATCCACGGGAACCGTATGCTCTTATTTTAGCCCACGGAATAAGTGAACATGTTTTTATCGCGAATACTACAAAATGTTTGTTTCACGTTACATAACAACGTGTTTGCCTATCTAAATGGGCCAACTCCATCACTTTGCGATCAGACAATTTTTCTCTGGATTAGCAATCATTTTGTAAATACGCACAATATTCGAAAGCAATCCCAAAACAATAACAACGCAAGTCTCTGATATCTGTAAAAATCTTTGAACACGAACTGAAAACCTAGACGCTAGAGCTGTAATGTACGTATCCCATTGTGATGCGAGTACTCACCAAGACTCCTGTAGCACGGCACTATCTCGGAGCAAGGACACACCTTCCAGACGAAGTATCTGGGAGGTATCATTGACAGGAGGTTAACGTGGTAGACGTAGCAGTGCCATATCGATCACTGCACGGCTTGAACCAAAGTCTCTTAAAGTCAGTTCTATTCACTGAACAACAGTGCTGGTACCAAGATTCGTCTCTGCAAGACGATTCTCTTACCAACATAACTTATGCTTAAACAGTTTGGGGCTACGTAGCTAGAAACCATATTCAAAAGCTTCAGGTCGTGCAAAAGAAATGACTACGCATGACCATTAACAACCCCTGGTACGTGAAAAACTCGAAGATCGACAGAGACCTCGGAATGCCAAGTGTTATCAGAGCATTTGCTGCGAGAATGTTCAGCCAGATTTTCCAGATAATCCGAATCCTCTGGTAGCAACCCTTGGAGATTACGAAGAAGATGGAAACCCGATGGAAGCATAAGAGGTCAAGATTGGTCTTCGTGAAGACCAGGATTACTTCTAAACTATATACATCACGAGTTGTATTCATATATTATAACATGATCATAATTTAGCTCTGATGTAAAGTTAAACATGACATAGGACATATTTAGTGTTACTAAATATTCAAATTGTAATTGTAAGTTCCAGAAGACAATGAAGTATGTATAATTGTATTTGGTACATTTAATAAATATTATGTCAAAAGTGGAAGAGAGCTTGTCTATTTATGGATTAACTCTCGTGACTATTCTCGATAGTGTCTTCTCTCAGATGGACACTGATCTTTAACCAGAAGTGAAATAATTATCCGGTAAAAATATTCTAAAATGTCTTCCTAATTCCTAACCTCTTGATTCATTTCATAGTGAATTTAATAAGTTTTTAGAGTAAATTTACAAACTCACGTCTGTAATATCGCCAATAATTTCACAATAATTCATTGATAAAAAATTCGAGTTATTTTAAAATTTTTCTGATTTGTATCTGTCACAAAATCTAATTGGCTAGCAGCAAGACGTTTTGCCCTGTGACTCTACAGCTGCGTCTCCCTTGAAAAAGATCCCAAAAGTCCGATACATCCGACAAAAAATATAGTCGTTTTTAACCAAATGCTCCTAATATGTTTCTCGTATATTACTTAGCTTTCCGTAAGTCAAACATTCAAGAATGCATAATAAGATCATGGGCAGAAGTTACGTGTAATCGTTTATTTACGAATTCCACAGTAAAGTAGTAACCGTAACCCACTTACGGAACGAATTCTGTGTATATATACGTATATGATATACGTCATGTGCGAAATAATTTCTCATGTAATACATATTAGTCATTTACTATTCTTCTTTGATAGATGTACGTAACGTAGATAATACCCAATTTAGATAAGATTGAAAGTATGATGATTGTTAGTTTCCAGACGATCATTTTAATTTAATTTTTTTAAATTTTATTGATTAGAGAAACTTAAAACAGAAAATATTCTAATATAATTAATAAAAATAACTCTGAAAACACTTAGTTTTTATGAATCGACCAAAGATCCTTCAGCTTCTAGGTCCAAAAAGACCTATTGGAAATAAATTGAATTTTTATTCAATTTTCAAAAAAGATGAACGACCGATAAGAAAAATCAGCTTCCGCTATAGTTTTCTTCACGGATGAAAACGGACATTATTTTTTTAAATTTTATTGATTAGAGAAACTTAAAACAGAAAATATTCTAATATAATTAATAACTCTGAAAAAACTTAGTTTTTATGAATCGACCAAATATCTTTCAGCTTCTAGGCCCAAAAAGACCTATTGGAAATAAATTAAATTTTCATTTAATTTTCAAAAAAAGATGAACGAACAATAAAGAAAAATCAGCTTCCGCTATAGTTTTCTTCACGGATGGACATTATTTTTTTAAATTTTATTGATTAGAGCAACTTAAAACAGAAAATATTCTAATATAATTAATAAAAATAACTCTGAAAACACTTATTTTTTATGAATCGACCAAAGATCCTTCAGCTTTTAGGCCCAAAAAGACCTATTGGAAATAAATTGAATTTTTATTTAATTTTCAAAAAAAGATGAACGCCCGATAAAGAAAAATCAGCTTCCGCTATAGTTTTCTTTACGGATGAAAACGGACATTATTGAAACATAAACAAATGAATAGTTTGAAAATATTTTACGCGAAATACGTTTTGAAAGCAAACGGAACTAAACAATACAGTATAACTTTCAACAACGAAGATTTTACTGTTAGAGTAATAGAAAGTTCAACAATCAATAACGATCAATTAATTAAGGTTACGTTAAAACAAAATTTATAGTAAATAAGCGTTACCAAAATTTACAGAGCGCAGCTAAAGTCGTGTTTTTGTCAAATAAAGTAAATTTAAGTCCTCCGTCACAGAAGGGCGCCAATAATTGGCTATACATAAAAAAGCTTATAACATTGAAAAATATTTCAAAAAGTTTTCAAGCTGACTCATATGATTAAATTAAGTCAAACTTGATGAAAATAGAACTGATTTGCTTAATAGGCAGGCTCTTTAAACAAAATACACCGATTGAAGTTCTTATTCTATAACAACAAATGAGAAAACACTAAATGACATATTTTTATGGGATTTTACACTAATAAACTCATTTGTTTGGAGTCAGTATGACGTCAAACTTAGGCAGTTCGTGCCAAAATTACGAACTAAACCGAACCTTGCGCGATTCTTTACGAACTTTTAATTTTCGAGTTAACTGAAATCTAGTCCGACCGAATGGCGGGAAAATTATAATAAATAACTATGGAAATAATACTTGAATTGGTATAAAATATTCTGATACTTACCACTTTTGTGATCCAGAACATAGTGGTACTTATCAACTGCACTTGTTACTAGAGTTGCCATTTTATCTGCAAAAAAATATTGTCATGAACAAAATTTCATATATTCAATATATACCTATATTCTTATATTATATATTCTTCGTTAATTATTATTAGAGTAAAAAAATCATCCATTTGATTCTTATTCGATAAATAATGGATATACATAGATTTTTTAATCTAAAAAAAGGATCAACCAAATGGTGCACATGGATTAAAAAAGAATTATGAAGAACCACAGAGTGGTAAACTAGAGAAGAATTGGAAAAAATATATTGAAAGTCTGTGTTCAATATGACAGTAGTAGCGCTAATGAAGTGTTTTTTGGGAAATTTTCTCAAAAAGGCTACACAATTTTCGTTGAAACTTCTCAACACCTAAAGGCAATCTCTTGATAAATTAAAATAAAATTACTAAACAAAATTCAGTATTTAACTTACTGAATTTCGAACCATACATCTCGTTTTTTTGAAATTTTTATACTACGATACATGTTTTTTAAAACCCAAAGTTTCATCTAACATAAGTATTTCATATTCAATTGATTAATAATTTTCTATATGGACATTTTTTCCAAGAATCGTGTAATTACTTTTTATTAATTATAATTTATGAAAAGTAATTAATTAATTACAGATAATGCTCTATTAAAAGCAAACATTACAAACATTATTGTATTATAAGAGTAATTAATTATTACTATGAAACATATCATCAATAATGTCAACAACTATATACAAGATCATATCATGAGCAAACAGAATAATATTACCATCTTTCAAGCACGGTTACAATAACAGTTATTTAAACAGTAACACATAAATTATGAGAAAATCAATGGTCCCAGGGCAGTTCCTTGGGGACGCCATAATTATTTTCGATATTAGGTGAAACAAAGTTACCATATTTTTATTTTGCTTTCTATTGGAAAGGTAAGACTCAAACTAACTTGACACAAAGACACGTGACAAGCAGCCTTCATCAATTTGTGAGTTTTTTAGTAATGACCTATTTGTTGCGTTGAAAAGTCTATGGAAATTACTAGCACATATTGCCTGTAACTAATCATCAATCAATACATATACACATTCATATTAGTCTTTTTATCTGAAAACCGTTTTGAGTAAAGAAATTTAGGTAATTAAAAAAATTAAATTGAGAGATTGAATAAACTTTATCTTCAAAAAGCGAGAAATCAATTGAAGGCACTGCAACTAAATCTATATCAAATGTTTTTAAAAAGCTATTCAATGCTCTGAATAGATTATATAATTTTCGACATGGAAAAAACCTATCGAAAATGATAAGTGAATCTATCGAATTTCGTAAAATTTTCTTCAATACGACATACATTCGATTTATTGCGTCGGTTTCTTTTCGATAACATAATCGGTTGAAATTGATTTGTAATTATTGTGGCGAATAAACCTGCTGTTTGTTTCCGGTAATGGAATAGTCGAATTCGACAATTACTAACTTCATTCGATGGAGTCATAAATCACTGAATTAATGTACACATCAAATTTCGCTATTAACTTCACATAAATTAAAGTTGAATTAAACCAAAGCTGAACTGATGTAAATCTACATTTTTAAACAAATGTGTCCTCCCCTAAAATTAAAATTAATTGAATACGGTTTTAAAGTGTATGTAGATATAACACTCAACCTTAATTTGACAGTGGTAACAGAGTATTCAGAAAGATTGAATGTATATCTTTTTCACCCTATATATATATATTATTATTACGATTGTTCCCTATGAGGAGAGCGACTGAACTCGAATTCGCAATTATAAGGACTTTTGCTTCATATTTTTTGCCTCCCAAAAAGGCTTCATCCTTTCTGAATGCTCTTTCTTCCGTTCATCTGTCCATTTTACTCCAGGTTGACGATTTGACTTTTGCTCAAACTTCACATGTGCCACTTTATAGCGACATTTAGTGCGATCTTCGAGATTTTTTTATATTGATCTGTTGCAGATCCTTTTGGACCTCTTTCAGCCATTCTGTTCCGCATTTACTATTCATAATTATATCGTAGTTTCTTCGGTATTCTGGACTGTTTCATTCTGTAGACATGTGCGTAGAACTTTGCTCGTGGTTTTCTGATTTCTTCCGTTATCGTATTTGTCTTTCGATACAGTTCATTCTGAGATCTTTTCATCCAAATGCCGATGATCTATTGATTGGCCCGTGAATCTTTCTGAGAATTTTTCGTTCTTCTCTTTCTATTTCTCTAATTCTTGAATGACCGTCAATAACCATTGTTTCAGATGCGTAGATTGCTTCTGGAAGAATCGTTGTGTTATAATGCCTCAATTTGGCGCCTCTCGAAATGCACTTTTTGTTATAGTGAGCCCATGTTAGTTTGTAGGCCCTTTGAAGCTTGGTAATTCTCTGTTTATTAGCGATTCGGTTTAAACCTGTGGACTGTATAACTTCCCCGAGGTATTTAAAATGGCCGACTTCCAGAATTTCACCATGTTTTGTGATAAGAGAGGATTTACTTTTTCGTTTTCTTTTCAAGTATTTGGTTTTATTATAAGAAATTTGTAACCCGGTTTTCTGTGCAATTTCATGTAGTTTTTCTACGGCGAGAATGGCTTCAGTTCTGTTGTCTGTGATGACAGCAATATCGTCTGCAAAGCCGAGACATTTGACATTTATTCTATTTCCTTTTTTGATACCCACTTGTATGCCCTTTACGTGAAGTTCCCGTTCCCTAATGATCTTTTTTATATATATATATATATATATATATATATATATATATATATATATATATATATATATATATATATATATATAATATTCGGATTAAATGAAACACAATTCTCACAACTCCGACGAGTAGAGCAAAAAATGTACTATCCTTTTTTGGAAACAATTCAGAAAATTTTCGACCTCCTATAACCTCGTTGTGCATAAAATTAGGAGCCTTGTATAAACAACGTCAATATAATGGTCATTCAATTTGACTCTTTATTGAGAATTATAATTTCTTAATTTTGTCACTCTCTGACTAAACGATCATCAAAACTCTAAGGCACTTCACAGAATCTTCAAATTCAGTATATAATTAGTGTTTAGTGTATAAATCAAGGAAAAAATTTAAAATTAAGTCATTTCCGAGCAGTTTTCTAGATACACCAACTGCATAAATAACTTAGTAATTATATATAAATATTTAGAATTTTTTGCAGTTTGCAGTGAACCAAACGTATAATTGCACTATTTAAAAAGAAATGATATATAATGAAAAACACAGCTTGTAAAAAAACCAAGTCTTGCAACTCATTCCTTCTACCGTAAAAAGTCGCGAGATCCATGTAATACCAGGTAGGTTATTTAATTCAGTCCTTATTTGAGGGACCTTCCGTCTTAAGTGATTACGTAATTACGTAACCTAACAACATCTAACGACCATATCGATATTAAAAATTTTTTATGTTTCGAATAAAATAGTTTGACTTGGCCATGATAATATTATGTATCTCACAAACGATACATATTATATTGAATGAAATTGTTTGGAGCGATTGATAATTTAATCTAATTCATTTAGAACTTGGTATATTTTTAATATTTATTTGGTCACTAGAATATGTTAAGTTAATTAATTACGTAATAACTTACGACAGAAGGTCCCTGAATTAGGGACTGAATAAATCAACTGACTTGTCATTACATGCAACTTAGGACTTGCCGGTGTCCGTAGCTTAGTTGGGAGAACACCCGACTATAATGCGGTAGAACTCGGCTTCGAGCCCCGCTGAAGGCATGGCTGTTTGTGTTTGTCTATGATTTGAGAAGTTTGAATAATGATATATGATGGGTAATTTACATTGATTAAGAGCCCAATGGCCGTTCGGAACCGCCGTTAAACTGTAGTTCCACTGAATTAAAAAAAAAACTTACAACTTTTTACGGTCGAAGAACTGAGTTGCGAGATCTGGTTTTTTTAAAAGCTTTGTTTTTCATGGTGTTAATATTTATCAAAACATATAGGTACGACTTTTGCTGAATGAGTAACAATACGTTAAAATTACTTTCAAGAACCTTTTTCATAATAAATTTGACTTTCAGCGTTTTTAATTCAATGAAAATATCACGACTGTATGAAAATATGAAAGAACATTATGATAGTACACTTCTTATTAACTCATTCACGAATTAGGTATGGAAGCAATATTCTACAATTTAATTTATCCGTTTCTTAACTTGTGCATAAAATGTTTAAAAAAATTAATATTTTCAAATGAGTTCCAACTTTTATCCATTGTTAAAACTCATTGATTTTTCTTATATATATTTTTCTTAATAAACTTTGCTTAAAAACCTTCAAACACAACACCTTGAAAGCTATCGAAAATTTCAGAAAGACAACAACTATTATGAAAGTGTTTCTCAATCAGAGCTCACATTTTCTTCGCACTAACTGAACTGTAAACTGAAATGAACCCAACACTAACTAATTTGAGAACTACTGGTTCAAAGTCTCATAATGGACAGTTCAAATTGACGTCACCATAATTCACAACTTTTCAAGTACATAATTATAGTAATTAATTTCTTCAATTCCAAGAAAATTGCTCTTCAAAACAAATAAATGTGATTGCAACGAAAATAATTGCATTTATATGTTTACAGAATATGTCTTTTACCTTATACTCGTATATATGTTCTTCTAGGTATAATAATTAGCAGTTTCTAATGCAATAAACTTCGTTACATGAACAAACTATGTCTTACTACTAACAGAAAAAAATAGAAACAAATAACAGGCGTGTCAGAATACTGTAAACATACAGCCCCAATATAGTATAATATAAATTTTCAACTTAAAGTTACTGGGCTCTGCTAAAGTTGTTAATAATAAGTTCTTTATTCTCAACAGGTTCAATTCACCCAATTACAGAAAATAATAACAATGTTGAATACTAACTAAATAATTGAAATGAAAAAGATATAACTAAGAGCTCAATCTAATCTAAAGAAAATAGTAACTAATAACTACATTGTAGCATTCAATGAAATATTACAAAGAACTCAATCTAAATCAATTCATTTTAGTCAATTTTCTTTGTTCACATAACTCCTGATAATCACTTCTATGGAGTAAAAGTGAATGTCACAATTATTGGCAACTCTATTGAATGTAGACTACTTAAACCAAATGGGGGTTGTAAATTGTATTAGAGAGTTAGTCCTCGGAATCTCTAGGTGGAATAATTCTGTATTACGAGAATTTTGCTTAGGAACACGAAATTTCAAAGCGGCAAGAGAGGAGGACAATCAATACTATTGTGCAGTAATTTGTACAAAAATTTAAGTGACAAAGTTTCTCTCCTACTCTGCAATGAGATTAAACTAAATCGACTCAATAATTCGTTATGATCGACTACTCTCTGTGGATAAACTTTATCCTTCCTACAAACTAAGAATTTCAAGAACCTTCTCTGAACACCTGCAAAATGGCGTTGATGGCAAGTGTAAATGGGATGTCAGATCATGATGCCATACTCCAACTTGCTACGGATTAGGGTATTAAATAGTCCTATGAATGTTGAGGAATTATTAAAATATTTGCCATTACGTATAACGAATCCATACATTTTCGCGACAGATGAAATAAGTTGGGTGATGTGTGGGACAAAGGAAAGCTTCTGGTCGAAGACTACACCAAGATCTCTCATCTTATCAGAACGAGAAAGAACCTGACCACCGACGCTGTAATCACAGTCAATTCGGTCTCTTTTCCTTGTGAAAGAAACAACATTACACTTTGACACATTCAAACTCAAATTTGATAGTGTTCACCCCGCGTACAAGCTTATTATTAAGCTTATTAAAAGCTTAAGATCGGATCCACCCGACACTTTAACTTTTATTTTGTAAATTCAACCATTGCTTGAAATCTTTATAATAAATTCAATTGAGTTCATTTTAAAGAGTTATATATAAGAAGTATTTGAAAAAAGTTGAATAATTGGAAGAAAACTGAAAATGCAGTTCTTAATAGTTTGTTAATCGACGTATTTTAGATTGAATAATTGAACATAAGTGCTCGTAAATGAGAAATCTGAAACATACGTATAATACATATTTTAGAACAAGTTGTGCTGCCACCTGTGGTACGGAAATTAAATTATCACAATCTGTGTAATGAATATCTTCAAAAGTCGCGTGATGCCTCCGATTTTTCAGTTGTAAATATTCGTTAACATTACAATTTGCACATTTAATTAATCCTCCATTTTCACTTCATTTAGTTCCATCCGGAAAATCAGAAGACGAAGTTGAAGTGTGTTTAATTTTGGATATATCGAAATTTAATACCTCTCGAATTATTATTGACTCACTGATTTTTCTTTGAGCATTTGTATGCGTATGTTTGAGGTTTGAATCTATAAAATCAACTTTGTCGAATTATCAAGATATTCTCTAGAATATCAAGAATATTCTAGAATATCAAGAAGTCGTTACAAACGAATTCTAACAGCAAACAGAATAATGACTAACTTAGCTGTGTAATCATTCCAGATTCTTACCATGGCTGGGCCATCACTAGTTTACAATATTGGGCAAGTTATGCAAAGTTGGACCAAGCTTGGGCCTATTTTGGCCCCGTCATACTATCCTGTCTGGGTTATTCAAATTATATTATAACAACTTAAGCTAGATAATTTATGGAAACTAACTCGTCAACGTATCTTTGAATTGTTTTGCATTTTGAATTCAAAAACTGTACACAATTTATTATATCATTAGTTTATTAATATTTTCTTAGAGTTTATTGAATTCAGGTAATTTATTGTGATTTAGTAGGAATAGTGACATCTCTCTGGAAGCACACATAATGTTTTTTATTCAATAGTTAAACAAATCGATAGTTTTTGTTGATATAGTGTTATACCGTTGATTGACTAATTTTACTTATTTTGTAAAACTCCCACAAAGTAAGTTCTGTATAACGTCAACATCTGAATAAATAAGGTTCCGACTAAATGAATTTAATTGAGCTGGACGGTGATACAGGAAAATTCAATCATGTTTTTTCTATTTTAATGAATTGTATCAACTATATTTTAGTAACATTAACCTTTACTTCATATCAATCCAAATAAAGATAGAAGAAATACGTAGTTTATATTTGGGCTAGATCTAGTTGCTTATGAATATCATTATAGATAATTCTATAGTTGAAAAAAATATTCCACTATTTCAGTTTCATATATTTAGCTTTTGTACCACAAATCACCAAAATGATGAAATTCATTATAATCTCATCACAGTCAGATGTTCTTCTATTTCACCTGTTGTATGTACAACGATTTCTTGTAATAATATTTGCCCTTTGTTACTTATTATACACAATTTTGTGGAAAATTTTCATAGGAATAGAAAATACGAATCAAAAAGGTCGCCATTGTTTTCGAATTCCATTCATATCCATCTTTGCATTTTCTTGAAAACGTTTCGATAAAGTGACAATTAATACCGAATCGTAAGCAGTATCCACTAATAAACGATTAAATTGATTTTATGGGCTAATTTATTCTTTTTATTTCCATTAGGCCAACTTGAATTAATGACCAAAAATTTCCCGAAATTTATATGGAACTATGATATTTATTTCAATGTCGAAGTGTAATTCGTTCAAATTCAAACGAATAGGCACTTGTCACCAATTCTTTGTTTACATAACTGTGTGGCATAATAGAGACATTACGCAATTAGCAATCCGATATCCGTTCGATAGCACATTTTTCATGATACTATCAATCGAAATTACAACTGGCACGCTTTTGATATGCATGGTTTCAATGAAATTTGATATGTAAAGAAAGAAGAAAAATAAATCGAAGTTTTTCTATTGCCATGCAATAGAAAACAGACTCCCTGTCAGAACAGTAATGTGCATTGAAAAGTCAAGAAGTATATTTTGAAAAAATGGCAAAATTTAACAAAATAATTTGTCTCAATCGTTATATGTTTTTGACCACCAAACAACTGCCTACTATTGAAAATGATTATGAAGCCAGAAACATGTTGAAATATAGACTAGTTATTCGAAAAATTATCATTCTCATCGTATCTCAATCGAATATTATCATCTCCAGAATGTATTTTTATCCACTAATGTATTCATAAATAACTGAATGGCTCATAAATAACTGATGAAACAATCGAAAAATTTGGATTTATAAATTAAAATTGAATATTCGAAAATAAACCCAGTTAACACGTTGGTATGTCTTTTATATTGATATTATATTACGCTTACCAAATCGATGGTAGTTTACTTTGTATATACGAGTATTACAACATAAATAAATACACAGGACGTATTCTTCTTATTTGTATTCAACAATAGAATACTTTATGTAAGCAGATGTTCAAGGTAATCTTGACCTGTTTATATATAATCGCTAGTTTTCAACGGGTAATTACTTCAAAAGTATATTTTCATACATCGATCCCCTGACCATAAATAAGAAGAAAATCTCTAAGAAAAGTAATAATGGGTGATTTTTAAGCGTAGTTTTTTTTAAATCGAACAAAACACTCAATTTGCATCATATATTCAAAATTTCTATTGAAATTGATAACTTTGGCCTTTGCCATTTACATTTTAAAGATAACTTCATGTAAATGTTGTCCGCGGCTCCGTATCAAATGGTCCATTCGGAAGGTGCAATTTTGCGTCACTTTTTCGAGCATTTCGGCATGTATCCCACGAATTACGCGTGTTATGTTATCCGGTAAGGCTTCAATCGTTTTCGGCTTGTCCACATACAATAATGACTTCACATAACTCAACAAGAAATAATCCAGAGGCGTCAAATCGCATGATCTTGGCGGCCAATTCACAGGGCCATTTCGAGAGATAAGCTGCTCACCAAATTCATCCTTCAACATGTCCATTGTTTCACGATCTATGCGGCATGTGGCATCGTCTTGATGAAACCACATGTCAACCAAGTTCAACTCGGCCAACTGAAGCAAAAAAAGTTGCGTATCATGGCTCGATATTGTTCGCCGTTGACGGTAACGTTTCCTCCACGGTCGTCTTTGAAGAAAATTGGACCTCATTAACACTGTACGCTACGGCTGCAATATTCTCTTCAGTACGCATTCGAGACAATGGTTTAATGTCCAAAAAGTAAACTTGGTGCGAAATTTGATGATAACAGCACGAATTGTTGATTCACCAGGTCGATTATGACAACCAGAATATGGTCGTAACAAACGATACACATTTTTCACAGAACACGAATTTTCATAGTAAATTTCAACAATTTGCAATCGTTGCTCGTTTGTAGGTTTTTCCATGATGAAATGGCAGAGTATACTGAAAACTTTTCACTTTGACAGATGACGTTTGGATGCCATTATCAACCAGTGCCGACAACCTGAAAAACTTAACTCCTAAAAAATCACCCGTTATAATGAGCAACCTTGAAAATTTCACAACGAGATAGCGATCTGTTAAAAACTAAATGATACTAAAGAAATATATTTCCTCATGAAGTAACTACAATATAATGATCCAAGTCATCAAGACCGATAGAAAGCACACCACTGCGATTTCAATATATTTATTCACTGAAGGAATATAGTAGCAAAAATTTTAGAAAAGTGTGAAGATGAGATGTAAGAAAAAGAGTCGTAGAGAAAGTGCTTGATTTGTAGATTCAACAAATTAACGATTACCTTATGCAGGTTTAATTCCATCAGCGCATAGTTTCGCTTTTTCATTATATTCTAGTGATTAGTCTAACCTCAACTGATAGAAAGAGTGGTATTATTATGGAACCATATTATGAGTATGTCGACTTATAATGAAAATAAATTGAAAAAATTATTACACTTAAACATCGCGGAATTTTGCTACATGCCGATAATGTGAGTGAAATAAAATAGATAGCAGAAGCGTTCGGATTGTTGAGGTGGTAGATTCAGTGAGGTTTTGAATTATCTAGGTTCTACTTGAAGAGTTCATATTTTATAAGGTAAGAGTTCGGCTTTGCCGGTCTTCCACTCTACCTGAAAATACATACATAGTTATAAAAAAGAAACAGAAGAAATTTACACCCAACATATTATACTTCAAGTAAAATATTAAAACAAAGAAGAACACAAAAAAATTGATATCATGAGATCACTGATTTAACAGTGACATCCTAACACACTTCCTGAATAAACTCAACGGCGACGAAAGGAAATCAATCCACCTATTCAAAATATTCGTTGCAATGTTGCAAGGGTATGCAAAGCTACCCTTGAATTTACTTGTGTGATGTTGAGGTATAGTAAAGTCATTTACTCTTATGTTAACACCTGGACATCAGACCTTAAGGTAAGTATTTCGTGCAAATACTTTGGTTTTTCACATTTCACTAATTTTCACCACAACACAGCAACATATACATAAACCTTTTATTCCATTTCAGTTCCCCAAGTCGCTGCAAGTATGGAGTGACATGATCTCTGAAAGATGGACAACATATAAATCTGACAGTAGCATTTTAATTCTTTCAGGCATTTCAATGTTGTCCTGGGTCAAATTGCAGTACACAGCACAGCAGTAGTCTAAATTCGGATATACAAATTTTACTAGTTTCAATTTCGTAGCTTCATTTAAAGATTTTTTTAGATGAAACATAGATGGTAAGTTCAATTCACACGACCATAAAACTTCAAATTGTTATCTGAAAAGACTGAATATTTTACCTGGTCCACCTCAACCTATTTCGGTATCATCAATCACTAACTTATTTTCATCCCTGTTCAGCTTAGACCAATTATGTTCTGATCCAACACATATGGCTAGAGACTTTGCAGGATTGATTCTGAGACGATTGCTAAGTACATCATCTAGATATTTCAGCAAATCATGATTCACCTTCGTAATGGCTTCATGAAAATATTCAGATTTGCATGCGATATAAATAATTATATTTTATAATTAGTTTAAAATTTATTAATTTAAATAATTATATTGCGATATGAATAATTGGTATATGTATACCAATGATACTCATACTTCTGGCATCTGTGAATGATCCGAAATTCTCAATCACAGATAAAATAGAAATTTCGGCATTTTGTCACCTTGAACGTGTAAATAACATAGGAAAACTCAAGTGAGCTGAGTCATTTTAGGAGAGAAAGTAAACATCACTATTCTTTGAAATCCTCACAACTTTTACGTAATATTTTCCGTTGTAAATACCGAAAGAAGAGAAACTGTACACAATTAATCATAATGTGTCTATGATTGGCCTGTTCTTTGGAACCGATGTCATAGATTAAGCAAGATGTGCGAGCAATTCAAATACAGAATTCAAAAACGAGTAAATAACAAAATTCGCAAAAGTTATCCGAACTCATTGATATTTCAGAAGCTTATATGGTCTTACTTGAGGCATCTAAACCAAACAAAAATAATACCCAATAAAAGAGTTTGAAATAATTAACACTTATTTGTAAAGGGAGAAAATCGTTTTAGTGACTTTTGAAATTTTAACTTGAACGAATTTCCACTAACATTCAGTTATTTCACATGTCTTTAAAATAATAAAGAAAATACTGCCTTCTTGATTTACACACTTTTATCAAACAATTCTGACGTACCATTACGATGGGTTCTTTGGATCGACACTCAAAATATTCTACTTTGTTTCCCAAGAGAAAAATAATAATATGAATATATCATCTGTGAAACTGTCAATTTAATAAAAATATTGGTAATGTCAAACTTGAGACAAATGTACTGGAATTGTATAGGGTGTATTTTTTAGAGGTATAAAACTTTAAGTTGGCATTACTGTTGAAGATGGCGACCGATTTAACAGCTGAGAAGTGATTTATTCTCAGTTTGGTTTGGCAATTCATCATGAAAAGCCAAATATCATCAAGCAAGGCGTAGATTCGTCGAATGGGCACAAAATGAGATTGACGTTGTTCCCGATTTTCATAAGCGAATTTTGTTTAGCGATGAAGCACACTTCTGGTTGAATGGCTACGTCAACAAACAAAACTGCTGCATTTGGAGTGAAGATAATCCTCAAGTGTATGTCAAAATACCGTCACATCCAGAAAAACTGACTGTTTGGTGCGCTTCATGGGCTGGTGGAATCATTGCTCCGTACTTGTTTCAAAAACGATGATGGCCAGAACGTTACAGTCAATGGTGATCCGTATAGAGCCATGAATACTAACTTTTTCATTCCTGAATTGAGCAACCATGATGTCCAGGAGCTGTGGTTTCAACAAGACGGCGCAACATGTCGCACAGCTCGTGCCACAATCGATTTATTGAAAGACACGTTTGGTGACCGCCTAATTTCACGTTTTGGACCTGTGAATTGGCCTCCAAGATCTTGTGATTTAACACCTAGACTACTTTCTGTGGGGCTATGTAAAGTCATTGGTCTATGCGGGTAAGCCACAAACGCTTGACCTTTTGGAATACAATATTCGCCGTGTTATTGCCGATATACGGCCACAAATTTTGGAAAAAGTCATCGAAAATTGGACGTCCAGATTGGACTACATCCGAGCCAGCCGTGGCGGTCATATGCCAGAAATCATATTTAAAATGTAATGCCACAAGATTATCTTTCGAATAAAAAAAATTGTTGTCAATGGAATGATCCATCGTTGTTTTATTGCAATTTAAAGTTTTTAATCTCTAAAAAAAAACACCCTTTAGTAAGAGTATCTGTTCTTAATCCAAAATGAAGATTTTCAAAATTAAATGAGAGATAATAATGAAAACTTGTCTAAAAATCACTGACTTCAGTGATTGGAGTCAGTGATTTTTAGACAAGTTTTTATTATTACCTCTCATTTAAATATAAACTATCACAGAGTAGACTCATCGTCCATTTAATTTATTTTCAAAATTATTTTTAAATTTATGCAGATAGCTCATTTATTGATTCGTATACAATATATCGAGAACTAATGTTTCGCTAGGTCGGTTACTTCTTGGATTACCCTCTTAGTTATTGCTTATTAGAGTAGTAGCTGAAGAAAGCGAGACAGAAAATAGGGCAGTGAGTCATGGCGACAATACACCCGCATAAAATTCTCTTCAAAGCCATAGAAAACGAATCTTATCGTCCAGAACAGTTGCGATCATCCAGAATTGAGGCAATCTAAATATTTTTAGGAACGCATTCGAAAACCTTCGAGTTATTTCCGAGAGTATGAAAGGAATTAAACGATAAAAATAGATCATATCTTGAATTCGCTCAGTTACATTAGTTGGTAATATAATTTCTACCTGAAGATTCTTCTTCACAGAATATGAAACCGAAATAAACTTGGTTCAAAAACTCGGATATTTCAATAATTTTTCATAGAATCAAAATGATAAAAAAGTTTTCAGGCTAAAAAAATTGAATGATATATAACGACATTCTGTGAGTGTATGCAAACCTGTGAAGCAGATTTGCTGGGTTCGAATCTCAGACTAGGTATGGACGTATAAGATAACGTTCCATCGTATTATAAGCCCAATCGGAAGTTTGAAACCTGTGATCAATTGCGGTTCTATGTCTAATAACCAGTTATTAGAAAAAAATTAAAGTTGTTTTAATTTCAATTTTTTTAATCAACCCATTGTAACATATTATATAAGTTTTTTGTGATAATAAACATTTTTTCCGACGATCTTTCATCATAAGTGGAACAATTTCTTCCACGTCGATTACGATATTGTTGTTAATAGTTCTGGTCAATTCGTTGCCAAATGAAATATCCCTCAATGCCATCTAGGATTCGCACGTTCAAGTTCGTACCTTATGAATGTAATGTGGCTCATTCAAAAATATAAGAGTGCTGTGAAATAATTAAATGGAATTACTTAACGCAATGTGCAAGATCAGGTGAGCTATGCTACGCATGTCGCGTCCTTGTACTCATTGGTCAATGTATTGATGTAAATAAAAGGAATTATTGGTTCGATTTGCCCAGGGCTACACACTACTGCGATTTGTAAATATTTTACGTTGACTATATCCATTGGTGATGACGAAATCGAAGAAATTGATTCTTTTCACGTTGCCGCTATAATTGGCGTGAAAATCGAGAAAGCATCACGTGATGGTAAATTATTTTTGGAAGCGTACTCATCAAACGTGAAGATTGTCGATTATCGAAAAAAACACTCGTTTCAAATTCGACAACGGATTAAAAATACCGAATAGTTTGAAGACTTTTCGTAACAACATACAAACTCCAATGATCGATTTCGATTGATTCATTTGGATTAAGAATAAATTTTGATAATTATCTTGATCATAAACGAATTGAAAATATTATTGAAAATGAGAATATTCCAAATAATTCTTACTGGAAATAAGAATGAAATGAAAATTGATTTATTGAAAAAATATTCAAATTTATGTACCGCGTAGAATACACTTGTAGAGTACATTGGGATATTTTCACAAATTTTGCAACGTGTTTTTCGGGTTAACAAACCATTATCAAAAAATTCAATGGACGATGAATCTACTCTGTGATAGTTCATATTTAAATGAGAGGTAATAATGAAAACTTGTCTAAAAATCACTGACTGAACAATTCATTATTCGACTAGTTTCGCCTTTTACAGCATTATCAAGAATTCTTGATAATGCTGTAAAAGGCGAAACTAGTCGAATAAAGAATTGTTCACTCAGTGATTTTTAGACAAGTTTTCATTATTACCTCTCATTCCATTATCAAGAGTTTTGGGTAACTAACCCAGAACACATTATATCAAGTGTATAAATACAGATAAATAAATACAGTTATCCCGCAGTAAACGTCAATGTTCATCAGCCTTTTCAATTTACTTTATACAAAAATTACGTAATCAGCTTTTCTGAGCTAATACGGAAGCAAAGGTATATTTATATTTAGTGCGGAAATAACCTACACGAATCCTTCTTGTGAATTTTAAACAGCTTTGAACCAGTAATAACTGTAGAAGCGAGTAGGTCGATTCAGTTGATTCCTGAATATTTAAATGCCAAAATGAGAAGACGACTGGCAATGGTGCCCACAGATGAGGTGTTCAAGAGGAAAAACTTTTTTCTGATCCTGAAGAAAGTATTAATTTTCGAAACATTCAGCTTGTTCCAAAAAAATTATGAAATTAAATAGCTTTTCTTTCAAAGCCTGATCTATTTTTATTCAGTTTGATGTGAATCCATTATTTTTTGTATCAAGTTCGGAAAGGTAAAAATATTTTATTGACTTATGTGATATTTCTCGATAACTGTAACTTTCGGAAAATAATTTTCAAATTGTTCTTGTTCTCCAAAAAAGTATTTATCTGTTACCTGTTTCTGATTTTTTTCACTGAATGCATGATTAAATAGGGAAGTAGCTATATAATTGTCCTCATTGTATATACTTCTGGATTTATTTTTGTCTTCAACAGATCCTGTCATATCGAAATTATTTATTAATTTTTATTTTAATGTATTAAATAAAAACACTTGGTTTTGTTTCACAAAATTTATAATAAATACTTGACAATTTTTTCAATTCTTCCATTTTCAAAAGTTAAACTGAGGTAAAACTGGGTTCAACTCCTCTTTACTTTTGAAAATGGGGTAACCCCGAAAAAATTGTCCAGTATTTATTATAAATTTTGTGAAACCAGGTCAAGTGTTTTTATTTAATATATTAAACAATGTTTCACCAAGCGATCAGTGAACATTCAATCAACTTTATTAATTTTTATTATTGATCTATACTTAGTAATGGTTACATTTGGCTATTTATTTTTAAATTTAAATATATTAATTTGAACGTTAGCACTATAACAAGTTCTTGAAATTCAACTCTTAGTCTAGTTAACGTATCGTTACATTTGCAGTATTGCAGGAACTTTTGTTTAATTACCAGAACAAATAGCAGGGAATTGTTATGAAAACCCCATAAAAAATCATTTCGATCAGTTGCTACAGTAAAATGATCTGTAAGTAAATAAGTGCATATAAGATATTGATAACTATTGTTTTTGAAACAATTACAGCATGTTTAAAAATATATAAGTCAACAAACATAAACATTCATTAAAAATATTAAGATCAGAACACAAAACGTATTGTTATTTTTATTTGTTTATATCTACAATCACGTCGAGACGTTTTAATCTCATGAAAACTAATATTCCTGTGCAATACAAATCGCATCACCTGATTGATAATATCAGTGGTTAGATTTCTTATATCCACAACTTTTTCAGATATCAGGATATTGAATGAGAATCTGTCTGTTTGTTTAAGGTTTTCTCAATATTTTCCAGCAAGCATCATTTTTCAGTTGTTGAAAAATTAATACATAAAAATCTGGACATTTGACATGCTGGTTTAGAAAGTCAAATTCCAAAAATAAATGGAACATTCGCCATATCGATTTAGAGACAATACAATATTGATTAAAATACAATACAATCACAAATCAACAAAAAAATTGAAAAATTTTATGTAGATCACTTTCAGTTTCAGTTTGAAAAATGTAAAGTTGTGAAACTCACCACTTTGTTAAACGATTATAACACCACAAACTTCACCAAAATACTAACGACTAGATGTAGCGAACGTTTGTTTATAAACCTCTACGGAAATTGTTTAAGATAATGCACATTTTTTAGAAAATATTCCCTTATCTGGACATATTAGCGATCGCAAGATATAACAGCAATTTAAATCATTTCATGAAATAACGATCATTTTACGATACACATTCCCCAATAGTCTATCACTCTTTTGATAATATTATTCTCAGCTGTTGGTAATGTTCTGCATTGTAAGTAGTAAACGGTATTGTGCATGGCAATTAAAACTATCGATGATCTACTAACCTAGAGGCGAGCATCAAAATATATTTCATACAGTACTACTCGATTCAATTATTCTCGAAATGCAATCAAAAACATAAGATCAATTATTTTCGAAATTGAATTGAATTTCTCTTGTATACTCGAATATAAAACTGATAACCTCTTATTTAATGAAGTTAGATCGCAATTCTAGCCAATTGAATCAATGTGATTACCTCAACTCATATAGATAGATATTGATTGATGCAGTTCAAATTTTAGTTTACAATTTTAGTTAAAGTTCGGTCAAAATAGACTTTTGAAATAACAAAAACTCCCGGAGAGCCAAATATTGGTGGAAAGTTGGGGTTTACTTACCATTACAAATAAAGTTTCAAAAATCCTCATCGATCCTATGTGTGCTATAAAAGTTAATCGTAGTCAAAGGTCAAAATTTCAGGTTTTTTGAATTTTTCTCAAAGACGGTAAACTTTCTGAAAAAAAAACTTTCAAAGTTGTAGATCTTAAAATTCTCTACAAAAATGGCCTTCATAAGTTTTTACCTAAGAGTTATCATTTGTGAGATATCGCGATTCTAAGAGTGACATTATAAATGATATGCACGCATTTCCACGCCACCTGTGAGATAGTGTACTTGCCGCGTTTTTCACCGTGGTTTTCCCTGTAGAACTACTCCACTAACTCTCATGACAATTTTAGGACAATTTAAGGGAATAATACCTGTCAAGTTCTAGATATAACCTCAATATTGCTATTGATTATTGGTTTAACTATTTTTTGATATTTTAATCAGATTAATAGTCTTGAAAGTCTACTTCAACCGTCATGTGTTGTTCGATTTCCTCTTCCTCTTACTGGATGTTCAAATCAAATCAATTCAAATCAAAAAAGATAAATTGTTCAAATGTGGCCGAGTCATTGGTCTGTTCATTAAAATCACAGGAATTTTCTTCTATTGTACTCAAATGGATATTTGAGCAAGACTGACCTTGGCAATTGGTACACGCTGAACAACACAACAACCCGACTTTTGCACAGCCACATTTGCTGCAACAATATTTTTTGCAATTGCAGAAAATAGTGTTGGGGAGTTTTTCTGGAGCTGGTGGGAGTAAAGTTGTAATCGGTTCCAGAGTATTATCTATTTATCAATTTCCAACCCCAGTCTTTGGTTCAGTTGATTGCCTAACCATGTTTGAACTTGATAGTATATTCGATACAAGTGTTGAATAGCAAATGCCCATGTTGGAGGAAGAGATGATAGTTCTACTTGTTTCGCGTATTTTTTAAGAAAAGTTAACTATCGGTATTTATCAATGTAGGTGATTTTTTTGGAGCTCCATAAACCGCAAGAAGAAAGCGAATTCCTTCCGTAATTATCGTTTGAGGTCTGGAACCAATTTCTGTAAATACTTTAGCGCAGTCAGTTAAATCTTTTTTTTCGAATAATTTCAAGACTTTTTGAAGAAAATATTTCTGTTCGCTGTTGAGCCCTTCCAGGTTTCAGAAAATAAATAATTTTATCTATTGGAGTCCTTGCAGTAAGTATTACCAACAAATCAACATCATGCATATACAACATGTATATACATGGCTTATATGTGCATATCATGTATAATGTGACTGTTAAAATCGTGATACCTTACGAATGGTAACTCTTAAAAAAATCATAAAGACCATTTACGTAGAGAATTTTAAGATCTACAACTTTTGTCTGAGGCTTCTTTTGATAAAACTTACCATTTTCGAAAAAAACCCAAAAAACCTCAAATTTTGACCTTTGAGCCCGAAAAACTTTTGTAGCACACATAGGATCGATGGGGATTTTTGAAACTTTATTTGTAATGGCAAACCCCAGCTCTCCACCAATACTTGGCTTTCCCTGAATTTTTGTTATTTGACCACTATTTTTATGTCTACAATTGACCGGTCTATTTGAATGAGTTGAAATTAGAAAAAACGAAAGAATATAACTCGAAATAAAGTGAGTATTTGAATATTGTTAATATGTTATATCTGTTTAAAATTCAGATGAGTAGTAGTAGCTTTTTCGCAATAGAAACCTTTTGATATGTCTCTTAAATTTGGCTCGATCAGCGTTCCTTACATGAAGAGGTAACTTGCTATAAAATTTAAACAATAGAAACTCTGACCATTCTGCGATTTGCTCAGTCTGCACGTACTTCTTGTTTGTTTCTTGAGTCATTCATGTGAAAATTTGCATTTGAGCTAACATTGTTATTTTTTTTTTCAGTTTATGGCAATAAATTAGGCATTCGTGAATATGAAGACAAGGTAAAGTCAGGATTTTTAGCAGTGAAAATGCATTTTTGCAGCCAGAATCGATAGTCTAGATTTCCTCATAATCTATTACAGTTTATTACAAATTAGAAATATTACAAAAAGAAAATTACATTTAATAAATCAGAGAATGGAAAATGACTTGAAAATTAAAACTACAGCATGTTATTACATTATTTTGAAGAGTATTTGAACGGTATACATAATGAACTGTTATTGTAACTCCGGTGACCGCAATAATAAAATAATAGAAATATAATAAAATAATAACTTTTTCATTAACATTCTTCATACTTGATGACAAATTTTCGCTCAGATACACGACTGCGTGCTAAACAGTAATTTAGTTAACACTTTTCATTGAAAACGACAGTTTTGCGTGCAAACGTGACATAAACGATAATCAATGAAAATATTCCAGTTTTTGATACAGAAAAAGCGAATTGAGTTTCTTCTTTCAATTTTCTATTTATTAATTCTTGCTGAAATATGGGTTTATTCGAATGTTATTTTATTTTATTATTAGTTATTCATTTGTTTGTTTGCACTTTTTTGAGTTACAGTGAATAATAATAATATTCATTATATTCATAAAGTTTTTTTTTTAATTCAGTGGACCTACAGTTTAACGCCGGTTCCGAACGGCCATTGGGCTTGTAATCGATGTACATTACCCAGCATATTTCATTATTTATTCTACTTAAATCATAGACAAACACAAACACCCATGCCTTCAGCGGGGCTCGAACCCGAGTTCTACCGCACCATAGTCGGGAGTTCTACCAACTAAGCTACGGAGACCGACAATTCATAAAGTTGATTTGTTGCTGATCTCTTGGTGAAATATTGTTTGATATATTAAATGAAAACAGTTGGCTTGGTTTCACAAAATTTATAATGCATAATTGACAATTTTTTCGGGGTGTTTTCAAAAGTTTCAAACAAAATGTTTGACTTTTGAAAATGGGGTAGCACCCCGAAACAATTGTCAAGTATTCATTATAAATTTTGTGGAACCAAGCTAAGTGTTTTTATGTAATATATTCATTTAAAGTTAGACAACCATTCTCGACAAGTCTACCATATATGTGACACGGTATCAAATGATTCTTCGCACTATAGTAACATTTTGTAGTATCACCTTTCAACTTTTTAAAACCTAGCACGACCAAGACTTTTCAAAAGGGAAATAAAGCTGAATGAACAGTTTTATGCATTCAAATGCTGGTGAGTTTTCATACTTGGCTGAGCTAAATCTAGGGATCAATATTATTTCTACCTTTATTTTGTTACAACAATGAAAATAATTAAATTTTGCAACGTTACTTACTTTTTCCTTCACCTAGAGACGACATTTATAATTAAAGATACAAGGTACGTTTTTGCTATATCAAGTCTCTTTGCCTATTAACAGAACTACCCGAAAATATGACAAATTAATGTTCTTTCCACATAAAATTTTTCTGTATCTTGATTCTGAGAAAGGCCAACCCTCCTAATCAGTTGGATACATAATCTATGCGGCTTCATTGAAAATTATAGAGACGCAAGGAATTCGAAAATTGACGAGATGGCAGGACTGGACTCTACATGTTCCCATAGATATCCCTGTCCAAAATGTTTCGTCTGGAAAATGTGGTATTCATGTATGTGCTTGGGTATATATCATAATAACTGGTACTGCGTTTCAATTCAACGACATGCACATGAGTTTCAGCTTTAGAAAGGGGAATGGCTCATTGGTTGCTGATGTTATGGCCTCATTAGAAAAGTAAATTCGCGAGAAAATTTGAGAACTGCTTTTATTGGAACTACCCGTTAACCCTGGAAAAATCCATCGAAATATTCGTCAGAATAGTCATATACCTTTTGAGTTCAGTTCAACTTTAGAATACTGTTCTAGTATAAAAACTTTAATGTCGGCTCTGCGAGAGTAAATACGTATGTTTCTCTATTATTGCTATCGAAATAGATGTAGAATCTGATGTGAATCATGTATTTACATTATTACTACAAAATACTGTAAAATTTTATGCGGAAATATTTTTCATGAGTGAAACAGGAATTAAAGACTGTTGATTTTTCTCTGTTCTTTCATTTATTGCTATTCCTTTTGTTTCGTAGTTCATTAATGTATTCTAATATTCAGAAAGATCCAATGGAGTGAAAGAGACAACTAGTAATATATCGAGAAATTTTATTTTCGATAGCCAGTGAACCTAATAATAGCGATAATGTTGAATTGTTTCTTCATTGACATCATTCTATCGAGAATATACTGCGTAAACATTTTAATTAATATTTCGTCATTGTCTGAAATTTCTGTATTATTCGAAATGATAGAAGATTTTCTCATTTTATATAGTGTATACATATCTTCTATTTTATTATTTGCATATTTATAGATTCTGTTTATATATTTATAGCATGTTTGTTATTTGTCAAGATAATAATGAAGATATGTTTATTAGAATTGAATAATAATCATGATTATCTCACTCAAGGAACATTAATGTGCTACTTATTCCTATACTAGCTAAAACACCTAAATTTGAGCACTCTCTCTATTGTCAGAGTATTGAAATTTTCAACTAATTTACCATCTTATTTGAAAGTCCTAAAAGCTCATTTGTTTCAAGAAGAGAGTTAAATCTCTGCTCTTAACAAAGGCATACTATAGTGTGGCAGAGTACTTCAATTATTCAAATATAGGTATTAATGTATTAATCAATTTTTTGTATCAAATGTTTGTATAATTTTTTAACACAAATGTTCTTCTACACCATGTGAAATTGTCTGAAATGTTTAATATCTCTTGAGACAATTTTTCTCTTTTATTTTCAAACAAAGTTACAGCATATTATTGTAAATATGAATTTAACCAATATTTTTGTTTGAACCAATATTTTTGCTCGAAGGCTGAATGGAGGTCATACTCCAAAATTGAATTGAGTCCTTTGGAGAGCATTTTTCCTTACTTGTAATTATTGTATAAATTGGAAATGAAAGTAATTTTACAATCGTAAAGGAATGTCTTTTCAATAAATTCATCTGCTGTATTGTATGTTCTATATGCATGTTTTCGATTCGAAAGTTTGTCGAATGTTTGAATTTTCAAAATCATGACAATCTGATTTTCATAAAGATGTCTACAAACTCTGCATTTCTAATTGAGCAACGTTGATTGAAAATTAGGGAATTTTGATATTTTTTATTTTGTGTAAATTTTCGAAATAAGATATAGCGCTATATGAATTTATACATATTCATTCGGTTGTCGAAGTAGGAATAATATTAATTAATCATTTCTCCATATAGTTTCGATTTCTAGAGTTTCTTCTCTCAAAGGTGATATGATATCCTTTAAATGTTGAGACGAATGATGACTTAAATTTTCGTTGATAATTGCTTTATTCAATATTTCCAAAATTGCGAATATTGTTAGGATTTTTCATGAAATTAAATTTCAATTGAAATTTTCACATAGAAATATTCACAATACATGTCTACAATATGTAATATGCATATTACATATTGTGGTCATCTCGGATTCGAAAAACTCGGTGCAAATTTATCTCTAAACGGTTGACAATGAAACTTTTATATAGAAACGTTCAGAATGAATGTCTCTACACAATATGGCAGAATATGCCAACTTACATAGACATCCCGAAAGGTGCGAACTTTTTGAATTTTCAAGATAGTAACTTTGAGTTCGGAAAAAATTCAGTGCCCCCTTCCTAAACGGGTGACAATGGAAATTTCTATATAGAATTGTTTAGAATGAATGTCTCTACAATATATAGTATGCCAACTTCATAGCCACCACCAAAATTGCGAACTTTTTGCATTTTCAAGATAGTACATAAATGCGTTCGGAAAAAATTCGATGCCCCCTTCCTAAACGGGGTGATAATGAAAATTTTTATATAGAAATGTTCCAGAATGAATATCTCTACAAACATGTAATATGCCAACTTCATACGCGTATCCCGATAATTGGCGAACTTTTTGAATTTTCAATATAGTTACTACATTTGGATTCGGAAAAAAATTCGTTGCCCCCTCTCCTAAACAGGTGACAATAGAAATTTTTATATAGAAATATTCTTATGAATGAATGTCTACTACATATATGTAATATGCCATACTCATAACCATAGCCATCCCGATAATTGCGAACTTTTTGAATTTTCAATATAGTTACTACATTTTGGATTCGGAAAAATTCATTTTGCCCCCTTCCTAAACAGGTGACAATGAAAGTTTTTATATAGAAACGTTCAGAATGAATGTCTCCACAATAAGTAATCCTGCCAGCTTCATAGCCATCCCTGATAATTGCGAACTTTTTGAATTTTCAAGATAGTTAGTACATATGAATCTGGAAAAAATTCGGTGCCCCTTTCCTAAATCGGGTGACAATGAAAATTTCTACATAGAAATGTTCCAGAATAAATGTTCTCTACAATATGTAATATCTGTAAACTTCATAGCCATCCCCAAATTTGGGACCTTTTTAGATTTTCAAGATAAAGTTAGTACATATGAATACGGAAAAAAATTCAATTTTATGCCCCCTTCCTAAACGGATGACAATGAAAATTTTCTATATAGAAATGTTTCAGAATAAATGTCTCTACAATATGTTGATATGTCAACTTCTTAGCCATCCCCAAAATTGCAAACTTTTCGAATTTTTCAAATAGTTAGTACATATGAATTCGGAAAAGAATTTAAATTCTGCCCCTTCCTAAACGGGTGACAATGAAAAATTTTTATATAGAATATGTTACGAATTAATGTTTCTACTAATATGTAATATGCCAACTTCATAGCCACCACCAAAATTGCGAACTTTTCGAATTTTCAAGTATGAGTACCTATGGAGTTCTGAAAGAATTAGTAGCGCCCCTTCCTAAACGGGTGACAATGAAAATTTTTATATAGAAATGTTCAGAATTAATGTCTCAACAATATGTGATATGTCAACTTCATAAAGCCATCCCCAAAATTGCGAACTTTTTGAATTTTCAAATAGTTAGTACATATGAATTCGGAAAAAAATTCAGTGCCCCCTTCCCTAACGGGTGACAATGAAACTTTTTTATATAGAAACGTTCAGGAGAATGAATGTCTCTACAATATGTAATATGCCAACTTCATAGACATCCTCAAAATTGCGAACTTTTTGAATTTTTCAAGATAGTAACTTTGAGTTCGGAAAAAATTCAGTGCCCCCTTCCTAAACGGGTGACAATGAAAATTTTTATATAGAAACGTTCAGAATGAATGTCTCTACAATAAGTAATATGCTGTTTTCAACTTCATAGCCATCCGATAATTGCGAACTTTTTGAATTTTCAAGATAGTTAGTACATATGAGATTCGGAAAAAAATTCGGTGCAAATTAATGTGACAATACGCAAGAGCGTTATTCACTTCAATAACAGTTGCAGCACATAGAAAATTCTTTATTCTAATAATGGCTCAATCCAGTTTTTTAGTCACAGAATCAGATATAAGAAGTAAGCACCATGTAATTGATTTAACAATATTTCTATAAATTTAACGTTATCAGATAAAAAATTAGTTTTTTCCCTTCAAACTAGATAAACATTACATTATCCGCTATATTTAAGTGTTCGAAGAATAAACATAATGTTTTAGTGATTTTCAAAAATGAGACAATTTTTGAAATTTTCTCAACTTACCATTCATCATGAGATATTCATCAGAGTTCCGCGGGATACCGTGCTCTAATCGTCATGTTATCTCAACAGGGCTCAAATCAATAAGTAATAGAAACAAGAGAGTGCCGAAAACGGATCCCTGTGGAACTCCCATATTATTTATTTACTCATCAGACCAATAATCTTGAATTCGAAATTAATTCTCTTTTCAGGTATATAGTTTAAATACAATTGATTATTCAGAAAATATTTTAGAAGATGCATTCACGTACAGAATTCAGTGACTAAACATTTTTTTTTCTATTTGACAGGTTATAAGTCAAGTTTACGTCGTTTAAAAAATTGTTTTCGTAGTTTCAGATCTACGATATGCACCGTTCCCGCTATTGCTACCTTGCGGAAAATCCCACCAAAACGGGATGTTTAAGAGTACCTAAAAATTTTCATTATGATACTCACGGAATTATGTCAGAGAATTGAAGATAACGAGCGTCAAATGTGTCTTACATAATTTTTCCAATAAAAATTTTTCCACAACATGTTAGCATATTAAGATGATAATTGATAATGCTAATGACAATAATAATGATCGCACGAAAAATCCACGATCCAGTTAGATGGTATGACAACAATAGACGAATGAACTCCGTAACGCTTTCTATGAAACAATGGAAATTCAATGATCAAGTACATGGAACAAGATTTTTCACTCATTGCGAATTTAAATCGACATATGGGTGATAAATTCTTTTAAATGCCCGTTTTATTTAACAAATCATTTGTAATGGATCTGCATCAGTTTACGTAATTTATTGAAATTTTTTGAGTCGACATTTTCTGGAATTTCGAATAATTTTCCGCGAAAATATATATCTGAACAGCATTTCTTTCTGTCCAACAGTCAAATAATATTCCATTTGAATGATAAAAGAGTTACATATTGGATAGATTTCGTCCGTTACTGATAACGCATCCATTAGAGAAGAATATACACTTTGTTTTTAGCACTATGATATAGTGATATAAAACAAAGTGTGTTTTTCTCTATGATGAAATACTTCGTTGAACTAATAGATTTCTTACATAATTAACAAGAGTTTTAGTTACTTTAAATCAATGTTTCTCAGAATTTTTCACCCACTAGACGCCATATTTGACCACCAAAAATACAATGATAACCGTATTATTTACAGTCCTTGCGAAGCAGAAAATTGAAAATAAGATAAAATAACCTCCATTACTCATATATAACAAAAAAATATTTTCAAATTTCCAGAGAAATAACTGAGTTCAAATGCTATTTACAATCGTTTATGCTAGTGAACATGATCTTCAGATTACCTTTATGATGAAATTTGAAACAATATAAAACTGAAAATAAATGGATCTCAGATATAATTATTTATAAATTGTTCAACAGAAACTAAATGTTTTCAGCACCCTTTTATACATCTTGGTATTTCAAATAAACCTTCTGGAGGCGTTATATACCACACCAGGTACTATTTGAAAATTTATACATTATCTTTATTTAATAGTGTTGGCGTTTACTTGATGTAAATCATTATAATTCAATATAAACTTAAATTCAAACACTTGAACTTATGATTTACACTTAATTCACTACATAGCATGACGCGTTTCGTCGTTACAAACAACTTCTTCAGATGCTTACAGAAAAATTATTCTGTACGAAGTCGTTTCGTCGTAACGACGAAACGCGTCATGCTATGTAGTGAATAAAGTATAAATCATAAGTTAAAGTGTTTGAATTTAAGTTTATATTCAATCATACATTATCATAATATTCCCAATATTATTGGATCTCTGATCAGCGCATAATCAGAATAAAAAAAGAATTAAAAAAAAGCGCATGAAATGAATAACTTTACATATAATATTATTGTTTGACATATTATATGTATTAAAGTACATGTAAAAGTATATGTATATTATTAATCCATATTATATTATATTAACACATAATAAAATTCTTGTGTTGATAATACAGAAATTAATCAAATTCACACAATAATGAAGTTGACTAATCTGCAAAATTGAATACAATAGTTTGTGACTTGTGCGAAAGAAAGAACTAACATCATTCTTTTCTTATCACTTATATTACCGTTATCATCGAACCACAATTTCCGATTTCTTATCAAGAACAAGGTGACGATTTTGCAATGAAAAATGTATTGAAAATGAAAGAAAGCTATCAGATAAGATGAGTCACATGGCAGCGATTTTATGCTCAATGATTACCTCACTTATCTATGCTTCCCAACAAGTTTTAATATTATTAACTGTTGCTTAGTCGGTGGAACACCCGATTATGGTGCGGTAGGTTTCGGGTTCGAGCCCCGCTGAAGGTATGGGTGTTTGGGTTTGTCTATGATTCAAGTAGTAGTTTGAAAATGATATATGCTGGGTAATGTACATTGATTACAAACCCAATGGCCGTTCGGAACCCAGTCCGTTAAACTGTAGGTCCACTGTAACATCATTAAGACAGGTATGCTCCGAAAAAAAGGCATACAGTTTAATCGTGAAATTAAAGTTCACTTCACGCAAGTCGTTATATATATCGAAGATTTTGAGAGGAATTCGACATATCAGGTTAATTATATTTAAGGAATTTTACGGACATACATGAAACATCACTTTTTAGTGTATTTAACGAAATTTTTTTATATCAACACTCTTTGGCTATCAACAGAACTACCCCAAAATATGACAAATGAATGCAATCGTGTTATACACTTCTGTAACAGTTGCAGCACATAAAAAATTCTTCACTCTGATAATGACTTCATTCAGCTTTTTTGTCACTTCTGTAACAGTTCCAGCACATAAAAGGGTTTGTCTATGATTCAAGTAGTAGTTTGAATAATGATCTATGCTGGGTAATGTACATTGATTACAAACCCAATGGCCGTTCGGAACCCAGTCCGTTAAACTGTAGGTCCACTGTAACACCATTAAGACAGGTATACTCCGAAAAAAAGGCATACAGTTTAATCGTGAAATTAAAGTTCACTTCACGCAAGTCGTTATATATATCGAAGATTTTGAGAGGAATTCGACATATCAGGTTAATTATATTTAAGGAATTTTACGGACATACATGAAACATCACTTTTTAGAGTATTTTACGAAATTTTTTTATATCAACACTCTTTGGCTATCAACAGAACTACACCAAAATATGACAAATTAATGCAATCGTGTTATACACTTCTGTAACAGTTGCAGCACATAAAAAATTCTTTACTCTGATAATGACATCATTCAGCTTTTTTGTCACAGAATTTTCAATTGCCCCAGTTTCAATACTGGGGCAATTTTTCGAAATTTTCTCAATTTAGATTCATCAACATATTTAACAGAGTTCTGCAGGATTCCGTGCTCTAATGGTCATGTTATCGCAATACAATAGGGCTCAAATCATTGATAAGTAATAGAAACAAAAGAGGGCCGAAAACGGATCCCTGTGGAACTCCCATATCATTTCTTTACTCATCAGACCAATAATCTTGAATTGTAACCGTAATTCTCCTTTGAGGAATGTAGTTTAAATAAAATTGAATATTCGGAAAAACATTTTAGAAGATGCATTCACATACAGAATTCAGTCATACAGTTTAATCGTGAAATTGAAGTTCACTTCACGCAAGTCGTCATATATATCGAAGATTTTGAGAGGAATTTGACATATCAGATTAATTATATTTAGGGAATTTTACGGACAATAAGTATTACTATTTTTTCCTAAAATACACGAAACATCACTTTTTAGTGTATTTTACGAAATTTTGGCAGATTTGGCTGATAGAAAAACAATAATAATTAATGAATTCCAATAGCACATTTAGTTTGATAAGGCCAGGGGTCAATGATTTTGCGAAAATGTTGATTTTTTTTCTCACTTGAAAATTTCTCTGAAAATTTTAACAAAAAGTTTAGAAAGTTTTAACGAAAAACAATTTAGTAAATTTACTAAACAAAATTATTCAAGTTTGTCAATTCAGTTCGATAAAATTACAAAACATTTTATGAAATTCACAAAGTGATAATAAAAAATAATTTAAATAAAACTAAGTGGTTTTGTGGATTTCACTATAATTAATTTCAAACATGACAATATTGTTTCGCCAACACAGTGGCTTCATCAGATGTTGATGATAAACTGAGCTATTACATTGTGGACTTGCATTTATCTTGAAGTGTATGGAAATGACCATAGAACATTGTTATATGGTTCTACAAAAGAACAAAGTTCTACAGTAATTTCCATACTCTTCAGGATAAATGCAAGCAGTCCACAATGTAATAGCTCAGTTTATCATCAACATCTGATGAAGCCACTGTGTTGGCGAAACAATATTGTCATTTTTGAAATTAATTATGGTGAAAATCACAAAACCACTTAGTTTTATTTAAAATTATTCTATTTTTTTATTATCACTTTGTGAATTTCATAAAATGTTTTGTAATTTTATCGAACTGAATTGACAAACTTGAATAATTTTGTTGAGTAAATTTACTAAATTATTTTGCGTTAAAACTTCCTAAACTTTTTGGTAAAATTTCCAGAGAAATTTTTAACAGTGCAAAATCAACTTTTATTTTGACAATATAAAAAGGACCTGGAAAAAAGATTTAGTAATTTATAAGACAGTGAGAAATACATACTGGTCAATGTAAGTATAAACGATGCATGATGAAATAAAATACATATACTATTTAATCAATATCTCGTTTACTTTCGGGAATTTGAAGGATTAACATATTATTCCTAGCATTTCATATATAATTTAAAATAGGTACCTGTCGCAAAAAGCATATTGATTTATATTTCTGGAGATATCATACAATTTCTACTTGGCAGGAAGGAAGCACGAAAGTAACTTTAAATTCATAAGCTAGATTTTGAATGCAACTATCGTTAGACTGATATCTTTAAGGCCAAATCCAAAGGACTATTGATCTTACCCATTACCCAACGTGAATCATATACTATAAACTCATAGAGACGCGAAAATGTCTAATAACTCTGGATTCGAACCCAGTACTTCTTCTTCACAGAACGTTCAACTTTTATTATTCACCTATCTGATTCGCAGATGAGGCTATAATATGTTGAAGAACTGAAAATCCACGTGCGAGCAACAAGCTTATTTTGCAACAAGTAGCAGTGATCATTTTCCTGATAAGTAACAGTTTTCAAACGATTAAAAAGAAATTTTCATGAATCAAGATGTAAATTTTTGTAAAAACACATAGTTATTCACGTAAAACACGTATAAATCTTCGAAATAGATCGACACTTAAAACTTTGTCATATATTTCCAAAATTTTTTGGTACTTTTGTGTTCTGAAGGCCCATCTAAAAATTTTTTTGGATCCTACTGAAATATTTGACTATTATCGACCTTCAATGTATACGGTCATATTTTTAGTTTTTTAATGCAAAGAAAACTACAATCTGAAAGTAATTAACATCTGTTTTTACATATTTTATTGTAGATCAATCTTCTTGCTTGAATTATTATGGTTGAAAAATTATAATACATTATACTTCAATTCTTCTGAGTCAGTATTTATCTGAAGGTTTTTTAGTCAGTATTTATCTGAAGGTTTTTGAATTTGTAGTTGAAATTTCAATTTCAAACCGACCTTCATCTAATAGGAAAATAAATACACAATTTTCTTTTCCGTTGCCTAGTTTGCAGCACAGTTCATATGCCAGCTATTATGAAAAAATACGCCGATAAAGTGGAACCATATTCGACTAACTCCTGGATTATACTTATTTTATAAAAATTATTATAATCTATGTATAAACCTGGATAATGCCTGGTTTATATAATTTTGTTTCTTCTTTATAATAATGACTAATATAATTTCAATTGGGATTATAGATCGGTTACTTGGATTGAAAATTGAAGCTATCTAATCAAAGAAATTCCTACATTCATGTTACTGTATACTCAAACAGTATAAAAAATTAGATAAGCTTTTTTCGAACGCTAGCAATCACAATTTAGCAAGTAGAAATAAATTTAACTTCCATCAATTTTTGAAAGCTTTAGAGGTTATGTATTATGTTTAACGTTTGTTTTATTGATATCTAATAAATTATTGCCAGAAATACCGGAAATCTCTCTGTTTTAATGTTTTGAAAAGATTGTCATTTATTCCAATCAAATTTGCCTAATTATTCAATATAAAAATGGATAATTTAAATAAAAAGGCGAACGAAACTTTTATTAATGAAAACAATTATTTGTTCATAATTTATAAACGAAATTATGACCATTTCCAACAAAATTAATGTCAGTTCTGTGACTAACACTAGATAAGGGTGTGTCAAATGTAGAAAATATATTGAACTACTTACCACCTCGTTAACTCAACAAAATCAATATCTATGGATATGACAACAAGGTAAAATACTATACTAAGACACTTTAAAAGAGTTTCAGTTTATAATCACAGCATCCAACAGCGTTTTATCACTAATACCCGATTTTCATACCGGCAAAGAGTTATGATAAATTTGCCTCAATTCCAATTTTGAATCGACGAAATGAACTAATGTTATTGAAAGAAAATATTAGCTATTTTTGCCGGTGATCATTTCCGAAAAGTAGCTGAGAAATATATTCCAATATCCCGATTATCTCTTTAATGAACCTGCAGAAACGTTGAAATTAAACGACATAAATTAGATTTGACAAGTACAACACCGACAGATACAATATATTTCGGCAGTTATATTGCTGAAAGCGTTTATATACGAAGTGAAAGACGGAAACGTGCGAAAACGTACGAAGAGACTATGTTACCCGACAATCGTAGGCTTTCCACACTTTATTAATTTGGTGGGAATGGTTTCTATAGTAACGGATTATTATATTTTATCCTAACAATTTGATTTATTTTTTGATTATTTTTCGGAAAGGAAAGATTAGATAATTCTTTTAATCATTTTTATATTATTAAACGTATTTGATAATTTTAAATATATTAATTCATAGTTATTGACATTCATTTTGTCATTGCTATTCCAAAGACGAAATGAAATAAAGAAGCGTGAGGTACAAATATGTACTTTTTAATTTTCAAGTGACTATCATTGCTCAAAATTATTTCTCATTCTTATTATAAACGATTTCACAGTTTTATTATTCAGTGATATATCATATTTCTTTTTCTCGAGCAAATATTTTAAGTAGAGAATTATTACAGTGTTCTTTTCATTTATACCTAAATACTGATCATTCTTTCATCAATACGTCATATACATTTTCTGATAATTTATTTCCCGCCAAAAAAAAATTAAAGATAGTTTTTTCAGAAGGAAAACAGGCATCTGAAAACAATTTTAAAACTTTATTGATTACAATAACAGTGCCTTTATTCAACTTTCTTGCTCAATAAAAAGAAACAGGAGCTAAATACAAAAATTGTATTAAGTTTTTTTGCCAAAAGCAAGGGCAGCAAGCAATGATTTTGTACCAAAGATCTATCAAAAATTTTGTGATACATAAATTAATTATGTATATAGCATGATATTAGTTTTTGAAAACTGCCTTATTTTCATGATAAACATTAAATTTTTCACCATTCTAATTTGTGATTGATGACCAACTAAATAAACTCTGAAGCTCATCCACCATTTCAATTCACAAAACTTGGAAGTTGATCAATTAAACTTTTTCAACATATTAAATATACACCTTGAAAATAAACAGAAATACCAGAAGAATGTGAGCGAATCTCTAAACTATTTATGACTCGTTCCAGCTCAAGTTCCCTTTGATTACTTTCACTTCAAGATGAGACTATGAATAGGTTATTCTTTGGCAAAAATTTTGAATCTTGTGGTTTTTCCACTGAGATGACAAGCAAATTTGAGAAACCAAAGAAGTGTTTCTGTCGAAAAATCTAATTCGCTGTTACATGGAAAGAAGTAGGTATTAAACTCTCATCTAAGAAAATTCTCTTCTCCCTCCTTACCTATTTCCATCGAAATTGATGGTCATTTGCACTGGAATTATGAAATTTTAATCTAGCTATTATGGGAAACTATTTTATGGACGAACATAAAACTGATATTAAAAATTTCGATTTGATTAATAACTGAAAATGTTTTCATTAAGTGGCTAACTCTAAATGAAATAATAACAACTCACTCCGCACAACACTTGGAAAATGTTAAAAACGAAAATAGCATAATTTGAACACTTAAAACAGGACCGCAAAGTGGTTTTAGGTGGAAACCGGATACTGCGGGAAAACTTTGACGATGTCCTAAAAAAAAACTGATAATAATTAACTGCTTTCTAATATTGTATGGATTTAAATAACATTCTTAGTTATAAAACACAAGACTCAAAATTAATGTGAGAAACTTTACCGAAGGTCTTACGCCAGTTTTTTATAGTTTGGTTTTCGGGAAGAACAGCAAATTAGAAGTGGGTCTTCTAGGAGGGCGTCCGTTAATCAATAAAGATATTCATTTTTGAAAATTCATCTTTGAGAAAGACGATTCACATATCTAGTACATATGTCGAAACAAAAAAAGTGTCAAATAGATAGCTTATTTTCGCAATTTTCATATTTTTCTGGGACTTGTTTATCCCAAAATTCTTATGTGGATACAATTTTATATATTTGCAAATACGTATTTTCTTGCATAACAATTGTTTCCATTTGAAGTGATGACTTTGACAGATTTAACAATTTGGCAGTTACATTTGTCATCCTGCCGCTCAATTTCAAATCTTGATTTGAGAAACGGAGATAGCTATCTATGAAAATTCTTGTAATCTTGTTACACACTCATACAGCTAGATAAGAAATCAAACTAATCAAACCACATCTGTTTTAGGTACTTGTGAAACAGATGGCAATTTAAAATAGAAATGGTACTAAAATAGATTGTAACGGGTGATTTTTTAAGATTTAAGTTTTTCAGGTTAGCGGCACTGGTTGTTAGTGGCATCCAAACGTCATCTCGCAAAGTGGAAAGTTTTCAGTATACTCTGCCATTGCATCATGGAAGGACTTACAAACGAGCAACGATTGCAAATTGTTGAAATTCACTATCAAAATGCGTGCTCTGTGAAAAATGTGTATCGTTTGTTATGATCATATTATGGTCGTCATAATTCATCTGGTGAATTAATAATTCGTGCTGTTATCACCAAATTTCGCACTAAGTTTACTTTGTTGGACATTAAACCATTGTCTCGCATGCGTGCAGTGCGTACTGAAGAGAATATTGCAACCGTAGCGTAGAGTGTTAATGAGGATCGTGAAATGTCAATTCGTCGCCGTTCTCAGCAATTGGGCATGTGTTACTCAACCACATGGAAAATATTAGGAAAATCCGCTGTTGTATCGAAAAATGGTGTTCATCAATGAGGTTCATTTCTGGCTTAAGGGATATGTAAATAAAGAAAACTGTCGCATCTGGAGCGATGAACAGCAACATGCCAAGATATTACAAATACAAGAATTACTAATGCATCCCGAAAAAACGACAGTTTGGTGTGGTTTATGGACTGGTGGCTTTGTGGGTCCATTTTTCCTCAAAGACGACCGTGGAAGAAACGTTACCGTCAACGGCAAACGATATCGAGCCATGATACGCAACTTTTTTTGCCCCAGTTGAACTTGGTTCACATGTGGTTTCATCAAGATGGTGCCACATGCCACGCATCTCGTGAAACAATGAACATGTTGAAGGATGAATTTGGTGAGCAGCTTATCTCTCGAAATGACCCTATGAATTGGCCGCCAGGATCATGCGATTTGACGACTCTGGACTATTTCTTGTGGGATTATGTGAAGTCGTTAGTGTATGTGGACAAGCCGAACACGATTGAAGCCTTGCAGAATAACATAACACGCGTAATTTCCCCCCTCTAGCAAAAGCATCTGAAGAAGTCGTTTGTAACGACGAAACGCGTCATGCTGTGTAGTTAATAAAGTGTAAATCATGAATTCAAGTGTTTGAATTTAAGTTTATGCTCAATATTTCACGTTGCTCTTTTTTAAGAAGGGGTACAACTTTTTACTTCATAATTAACAGGTGTCTTGATTACTTAGAATTTTTTTTTAATTCAAGGGACCTACAGTTTAACGCCAGTTCCGAACGGCCTTGTAACGGACTTGTAATCAATGTACATTACCCAGGATATATAATTATTTAAACTACTTGAATAATAAACAAACAAAAGCACCCATGCCTCAACCGGGGCTCGAACCCGAGTACTACTACACCATAGTCGGGTGTTCTACCGACTAAGCCACGCAGATCGACATTTAATATCAACGAGATGTTCTTCTTTTGGAAATGAAAATGAAAAACTCATTTCAAAAAATAAATTACGACAAACTCATGTATTTTAATAATTTCACTGCTCATTGACTTATCTGGTTAGTGATATTGTGAAACAAATTATTGTAATGAATAACACAAATCAAGGTATGGAACTGACGATGTTATGACGAGCCTAGAAAACCATGAAATATACTAGTTATTAATGAATTTTGAGAGAAATTTCAAATTCCTAAATGAGAACAAATGTGGAAACCTTAAAAAATATTTCAAGGCAGATAATCTCTGTCTTTATTACAGGTGGAACTGTATCTAACCTTAGTTCCTGCGTTAAATTATTTTCAATTATCAGTGGGAAATAACTATCTGTTCCATTGATTAGAGAATTCCGATTACACATTCAATAAAATTGGTCATGGCAATGTTTTCTATTATGAATTACTACACGAAATTTTATGGTATGTTCCTCAATAATTCATTATGTGGACTATAATTATTGTATTAGAGACAGAATTTTGTGAGATTGTAAGAGAATGTAAGACGATTATCTATTGAATTGTTTTTTCTAAGACGATTATCTATTAAATTGTTTTTTCTGGAAATATATATATATATATATATATATATATATATATATATATATATATATATATATATGAAAAGTACAAATGAAAAAAAAACACAATTATCGGTATAGCCCGCAACTTATTTATATCTATATATCATAAAAAAAATACTAGTATGTAATTCAAAATTAACAATACGAAATATGTGGTTTTTTGTATAGCTTCAGCTAAATGAATATATTATATATATATATATATATATATATATATATATATATATATATATATATATATATATATATATATAAATACAGTGATCACATTCATTAACTTCAAGAAAGCATATGATTCGGTAAACCGCGAAACCCTTTTTGAAATCATGAAAGAATTTGGAATCGATCGAAAGACCCGAAAAATTATAGAACAGACACTTACAGGTACAACTTCCAAGGTAAAATTTATGGGCGAAGTCCATAAATTTTACATTTTTCCATAAATCCGAATCAAATTCCTGCGAAATCAAAACCGGTGTGCAGCAGGGGGACGGACTTTCGCCAATCCTTTTCAATATTGTTTTAGAAAAGATCATTAGGGAATGGGAACTTCACGTAAAGGACATACAAGTGGGTATTAAAAAAGAAAATAGAATAAATGTCAAATGTCTCGCCTTTGCAGACGATATTGCTATCATCACAGACAACAGAACTGAAGCCATTCTCCCGTAGAAAAACTACATGAAATTGCGCAGGGAACCGGGTTACAAATTTCTTATGATAAAACCAAATAGATGGAAAGAAAACCAAAAAATAAATTCTCTCTTATCACAAAACATGGTGAAATTCTGCAAGTCGGCCATTTTAAATATCTCGGTGAAGTTATACAGTCCTCAGGTTTAAACCGAATCGCTAATGAACAGAGAATTACCAAGCTCCAAAGGGCCTGCAAACTAACATGGGCTCACTATAACAAAAAGAGCATTTCGAGAGGCGCCAAATTGAGGCATTATAAAACAACGATTCTGCCAGAAGCAATCTACGCATCTGAAAAATTATTGGCGGTCATTCAAGAATGAGAGAAATAGAAAAACAAGAACGAAAAATTCTCAGAAAGATTTACGGGCCAATCAATTGAAACGGCATTTGGATGAAAAGAGCTCAGAGTGAACCGTATCAAAAGACAAATACGATAACGGAAGAAATCAGAAAACGACGAGCAAAGTTCTATGCACATGTCTACAGAATACCGAAGATACTACTCGATAGAATTATAAATAGTAAATGTGGAACAGTGTGACTGAAAGAGGTCCAAAAGGATCAACAACAGATCAATATAAAAAATCTCAAAGATCGCACTGAATGTCGCTATAAAATCGCACATGTGAAGTTTGAGCAAAAGTCATATCGTCAACCTGGAGTTAAATGGGGAACAATCGTAATAATAATAATAATATATATATAATGTTTATTTAAAATTCTTGTAATACAATTATATTAGGTGAAACAATAGTATTCTAATTTTAAAATTCATCTGTTGTTGCCTAAACGAAGATGATACATTTTCTCACAAAGACCGTAGCCGTGGTGAGTACGAAGAATGTCTATTTATATTCTACAATATTTAATACCTACATACATACATATCAAGTTATCTATTTTAATAATTTGAGAAAAACTTATCAATATGAAAATTTGATAACAATATTGGGGAGGAGCGTATTTCAATATTATAAAAATGTCGTAACACTATCATATATTGTTTTACAACCATTTTAGCTTTTAAATGGTCGCCAGTTGATCATATCTCTGTCCTTTGTTTTCACCCAGTTCTTGTGGAAGACTTGAATTTTTAATGTTAACCATAGTTTTTAATTGAAATGGCAATTCATTATAAACTCTTGATGCCAAATAGTGGCAGCTACGAAGACATATGGATTTACTGTATTGCGGAATTGATACAGAGTTCCTGCTATATCTGGTATTCACGCTATGTTCAATGAAGTAACAACAGTCTATTTTTTTTCTTGAAGAGTAGCAGCGATTGAACAAACAGCTGGCGTATATCCAGTATGTTAGCTTCTTTGTACAGAAAGTCAGTATACCTTATATCTTTTTTAGGAAGGATTTTCAGCAGCCATTTTTGTTGAATTTCAAGCTTTATTACTCTATCATAGGCACCACTCTACGCAACAATACCATATCGTATCAGAGACTCCGCTAGAGCTTTGTAAATTATTGTTAGATGTTTTACGTCTAGAATAATTGACAGTTCTCTAAATTTGGATATTAATCCTCTAAGCTTAACATTTAAGCTCCTGACGTGGGAATAGCATTTAAGGTGCGAATCCAGTATAATTCCTAAGTATTTACATTCGTATGTGCAAGGAATGTATTTTCTGCTATTTTAATTATCGTGGTTTATTGGGTGGAAGTAGGCGCTTATCTACAGCAACTATTTTCAATGTAAAAAGCTGTTATTACTTTGTAAAAACTTGTATATTCGTGATATATTTTTTAAATTTGTAATGTACAACGGAACGTCAACAAAAATAAAGCTTTTTACAATGAAAATAGCGTGTTATTGCTAAAAATATTATAAATATAACTATCTCAATCAAGCAATAAAACCAATTTTGAAAAAAGTATAATACACACACACACACACACACACACACACATATATATATATATATATATATATATATATATATATATATATATATATATATATATATATATATATATATATATATATATATATATATATATATATATATATATATATATATATATATATATATATATATATATATATATATATATATATATATATATATATATATATATATATATATATATATATATATATATATATATACATATTTCAGAATAATAAAACCATATGTCCACATGAACACATTAAATAAAGTTCGTACTTTACATTACCCATATTCAATTATCGTATGCCCCAATAACTTCTTTATGAGATTGGAAAAACCTGAATTGAAGCTACAACTAGGATATCTACTTCTTATTAGCACTGTTAATTAGTAAGAACATTTCATAGATTAATGACATTCAGGAAATTTCGTGAGATACCCCATTATAAAACAAATATAAAATAAAATGAATAATTCATCAACCAAATTTTAGAATTTACTGATGAACTTCGATAGCATCGAAAAGCTTTTCGAGGTAACGAACTTAAACGTTTATAATTTTTCCTACGAGTATGGCAAGTGTTGAAATCTCACAAAACCTCCATAGCTCAAGAGCAACATGTGATATAGGAGTTCGATCATCATGTATATTTAACAGCATTGAAATTATGCTACAAACCTGTAAATCGTTATTTGTAAACCGGAAAATTCACCTCGTTATTTGGAAATTCTCCTCATTTTCCAATTTTTTGATAAAATAAATTTGCATACATTATGGAAAAAATGCGAGAATTATTGATGATATAATTAGGTCGAAATTCGGAATTTCCATGAGAATAGAAAAATAAATCCGGTATATGTATAAATAAAAACTTAAAATATTCATTACAGAAATTTAATTCATTAAATATTGTAGCAAAATCTTTGATTGCAACAAGAACACTTATGAATGAAAAAATTGATTAACTAGTTCAATTAATTAAATAATTAGTTCAAGTACCTAAGTTTTCTCTATTAGAAGTATGAAAAACAAGACGCTGTGGAATATAAAAAATATTATCCATATCTCATATATAACATAACTGTAATTTCATTCCTTTACTCTCGTAAATTTCGTACAATTTGTTTGGTAATATTTTTCAATATGGCATCACTAAAATTTTATTCAAATGACACAAAAAAATTATTAGAATCCCTTCTTAAGATATGTTAAGTGAAGGTTTTTTCAAACTAAGCAAGGGATGAGTAAATTACATATTTTTTCGATAAACTAAATTGGAAAATACGTTGAATTATTTTAGATTTGGATAATTTTTGGGATTTTGCGTTTGATGAATAAGAGTACTTTTTGAAGTTTTCCATTAAATCCGGTTTTTTCAGGCAGTTGAAGTTCTTCTAATTAACTACTTCTTCAACAACAATAACAGGTATTGACACAAAGATTTTCATACTATATTCATAAAAATATATCAGTGATTATCCATTGCTCCCGGAAATGTATAATGTAGACATTGGAATAAACATTTCTACTGAAATACAAAAAAAGCAATCAAATCATGAATTAATTAAGTTCTAATTATTCCTACACTCCTCTTATTCATAAATTTTTTTTATTTTTCATGAATGGTATGTTATTCGAATTATGTTGCCATCAGAAAGTGTGGCAATTTTCACAGGATTTTCTGTAGAAATTATAGGAGACGGAAATTTGGGGAATAATTTCAGTTTTAGAACGTATTAAATAAATGTACTGGACATTGAATTATCCTATACTATTATATAAGTTATCTTTTTAAAATTTACAATGACTTTATGGCCTCCTAATAAAATACATATGCATTTTCACATATTTTATTTGAAATTGTAGCTTTTCAAAAACAGTAAAAACAGTAAATGACATTAAAAAATGTTAATTATGTTTGACTATATTATTTGCTATATAATAATGAAACAATATTTAGAATTTTCTCATAATTCAATACAAATACGCATGACAACGTTTCGAAATACTACTTCTTTATCAAATGCTGAATTAATACTAGGTGTAATTTTGCAAACTCAATACTTACAGCATTTTTTCATATAATCAATATTATTCCATTGTGAAGAATTTTCACCATTTATTAAAGATAACAAACTATTTATATTATTGCCTTTATACTCGTATATTCAAAAGTGTTGGTGTTTACTTGATGTAAACCCATTATAATTGAATATAAACTAAAATTAGAACACTTGAACTTTTGATTTCCACTTTATTGACTACATAGAATGACGCATTTCGTCGTTACAAACGACTTCTTCAGATGCTAACAGAATACTGTATTCTGTTCTATTCAGTATCCAGTATTCTGTTCTGTTCAGTATTCTGTTAGCATCTGAAGAAGTCGTTTGTAACGACGAAACGCGCCATGCTATATTGTCAATAAAGTGTAAATCAAAAGTTCGAGTGTTTTGTTTCTATTCTATTTTAGTTTATATTCAATTACTGCCTCTATATTCAAGGGGCGCAAAATCCACAATTTTAGAAATATGGAGTGAGTTATTATATTTGAAACATTATTTGAAATTGAGAATTGGCTTTTTGAAAAATAATATATGTAAGTAATATATGAACCAGAAAATATGAATTAATTTATCAAAATTAATGCTTTTAGGTCTACTTCTAGGCCTAATATTTATTATTTCTTCAATATTTCGATTTTTCATATTTATCCAATTTCTAAAAAAGCCAATGTATGGATTTGGCCTTAGTTTTTTAAAAAATTTGCCCTATTGCAGTCCTCTTGAAAATTCTAATATACAAGAACAGTATTATATGAACACAGGTTCAGATTTATTTACATGTTTTTACTTTCATATTCAATCAGTAAATAATATAATTCACAGAAGCTTTTTTCAGAATTTCTTTTGAATTGAATAGCAATTCGATTGAAAGTATACTTTTCTAGGTACCGATTTCTTTGCTGATCAAAACATTGAAAGAGTAAAACTTGTTAAATACTTAGGCGTTATGTCAAATGAGAAATTGAGTTTCAATGATCATCTCGACTTCATTTCGTCTAGAATCTTCAATAAAATCAACTTTTTAAAAGAATTGGAAAAAATCTGACGACATATATGAAGTTATTGCTCTTTAAGTCAATAATAATGCCACACTTCGAATATTGTTCTACTCCGTTATTGGAATTGAGTAAAGAAAAAACTCAACAGCTACAAAAGTTACAGAATAGAGCTATGCGAATAATTTTGAGATGTAATAGGTATACTCCAATCCAAAGCATGCTTAATTGGTCATGCTTTTGCTAATGTCAGTCAAAAAGAGAATACTTTTTGCTACATATGTATTTATATTCAAAATTAAACACAAATTGTTTCCATATAGAGTAATGAATAATATAACATATAACAAGTTTGTAAGCTTTCCAAACATAGGAATAATATATTTTATGAAGGATTCAACGCATTTAAGGCCAGCTTACTCCAAAAAACGTATTTTTTTTCAATATATTCTATTTATAGTACAAAACATGTTGAATAATCAATTTATTTACTATGAAAGCATATATTCGAAATTACTTGAACAAAAATTTTTTCTTCAAAATGGCGGTCCTGAAAATGGCCTCTGAAACTCATCTGAATCGGAGATGAATGACATCATTTCTTGAAAAAGAATTATCTGAAAGCAAAAAAACAAAATGGTTTCGTGTTCTGTATCGAATTGGCTATGACCTCAAGCAGAATGAAACATTTTCAATGAAAAAAAAAACAAAATGGCGAACTTTTGAATTTTTTTACCCTTTTTTTCACTTATAATTGTTTATAACTTTTTAAAATAATAATGAATATTACTGGTATTGAGGCCATAGCCAGACATCTAAAGAGTAAAATGTCTTTTGGTTCATATCGATAAGTGCAACAGTTTTGAAATGAGAGAGTAATTTATGCGAAAAAACGTAGTTCTGAGAAAAATTAGTTCAAAGTTTTTATTCGTGAAAAATCGTAAAAAAAGTGAATTTTACTCACATATCCATTCCAGCTTCATACACAACTCCTTCCTGGTCTTCGTAAGCATCATTCTGAAGAATTCTTGCATTTCCCAAAGCAGTTCAACAAAATAACACGACAATAACAATAAAATAAAGAACAAAACAATAAGACGACCCGAAGTCATGCAGCAGCTGCCGCAACCGAAGGCGTTCGAACGGCCGGATTTACTGCAGCGCTCCCTAATCTTTTATACCTGCTTCTCGGTTTTGCTGACCTTCGGGACTAATTCTATACTATTTCGGGACTAATTTCGATTTTTTCAAAATTGTATGGATTAAGCTGGCCTTAATAAATTACCTAGCTACATAAAAACAATGTGTGACCTTAAAGTATTCAAGCGTGAAAAAGTTCGTTTTAAATATATAATTGTAAATAATATATTTTGAACCCAAATGTATATATGATCTTGTAATAGCTATTGCTAAATAAATATTATTATTATTATTATCTTTCAAATACTAGAAAGCACTTAGTTTCATCAGATACTTGGTCAAAATGTCTATGAAACATCAATATTTTTTAACTCCACAGTAAATTCCATATCCATGCCTTATACACGATTCAAATATAAAATTAAAGTTTTTTTAATTTCTGGGTGTAGCTACTATTGAAAGGATATTCATATTAATTTAAATTTAACGTTTTTTCACTGTCTGAATATTTTTTATTTCTCAAAAATTCAAATTTTGTTTATTTTACATAAATTCACAAATGCGTGTATTTTATTTCTACACTGTTTTGAAGAATTATTCAAATTTCCTGCGGTTATTAGATCATAGCAATTTTATATACATATTCATAAATAGCACGCACAAGTCATGAGGGCCAGTTCAAATTCCCGAACTTTATCAATGTTATAATAATCAATAATGAATCTATAACTGGATTATCTCGTTTGAAATTTGGTTGGAACAGGAACTAACAATGTCTAATTAATAATTCATGGCGCATTGATCTTGAACAAACGAATTCAATATGAAATTATCGTGCAGAAATTACTCATTAAGATAATTTTTACATTTAAACGATTTTTTCTGTAGGTTTATCGTTTTTCGTTATAAAAGAAGATCGAAGGAGACTCTTGTTGAAAATTTATTCGATTACCAAATTGGTACTGGAGGTTATGAATAATCTATTGGTCATTATTTTTGTAATGGTCTATAAGTTTTTTTCGAATATTTACTGAAGAATTAGCATGTCAAATTATAACCTTTAGTTTTAGATTCATTCATGAGTTGTTATGGTTTCAAGATATAGTAGGTACGTTCATTTGTTCAAACATATTATAGTATAATCAAAACTTTTTTTTTTATTAAGTTTATCGTTAATGAGGCTGCTGTAGTTATGGCATTCTCAGTGTCTTTTGTTGTGAATATAACAATTATTTCGCTAATAACAGGTGTTTTTTTAGAGGTATAGAACTTTAAATTGCAATAAAACAACGATGGATCATTCGATTGACAAGAATTTTTTTTATTCGAAATATAATCTTGTGGCATTACATTTTAAATATGATTTCTGGCATATGACCGCCACGGCTGGCTCGGATGTAGTCCAATCTGGACGTCAATATATAATATATACATGTTAAAGAGCTTTTACAATATATTTCGGTTGAATGAATAGTTTTTATTGGTAATTTAAGAAATGCTTAGATACTACTATTATATCTTGAAAAATATATTACAAAGTCTTGTGGAAAAAAGTAAATTATAACAGGTATTATATTAATTTGCTTGATTTATTCATGTTCGATTGTTCTTTATTTAAATTATCTTTTCTAAATTTCAGGACAAGTGATAAATATTTTCTCTATAGCGAAGCAAAGAAAAATATCTTACAATACGAACAGCGAAGAGATCACGTAAAATCCAGAAATATAGGTTCGCCTTGAGCTAGAAATTGAATAGTTTGTTTCAACTCCAAATTTCTTCAATTTCAATTTGTGAGATCCGACAAACATCATCGCCTTTTTTCCAATGCAGGTTATACTCCGATAAATTTTCACAATGTTCAATTTGAAAATTCCAAAAAGCTCTAATAATATTATACTAGTAAAATACATTATATATAATATAATATTTTGCACTAGTCTTATTTGAATAGTACCTGTTGGTATTCAATTGATGCAAATCCATTCAACTATGGAATAATTCAAAACTTCAATTTGATTCATCAGAATATGATTTATGAATCATGTAATGAATTGAATGGAATGACGAGTTTTTATTCAGTGGACCTACAGTTTAAAGCCGGTTCCGCACGGCCAATGGGCTTGTAATCAATGTATATGACCCAATAATTATCCTCATCATTAAACTACTTAAATCATCACCCTTGCCTTTATTGGGGCTCGAACCAGAACCCTACCAAGTCAAGGATACCGGACCGGCTGGCGACAAGTTATGACAATAGTAGTGTATATCAAATTCAAGTGATTGAATTATCCTGTTACTAGTCTAGTTACAGTATTCAAACCATTATCTTCGGATATGACGTTGAAAGCTTGAAGACATGTGGCGGAAGTAAGTATTGTTTCTACACTTACAAAGAAAGTATTTCTGGTTGCCTATAAACAGTTTTTGTAGTTGCCTACTAATGTTTCTTTCAGGCGTCAGTCGAGAGCCGCATTCAATAAACGATATTTAGTTTGACTTTCCAAGGGAAACAAGTTTATCTATAATCTAATCCATCAATAAAATTATACAAATATTTGGAGATAGAGACAGTATTATCGCTTTGAATATAGAACTTGCAGGAGACTTGAACAAGTGATTTCCATAAAATGACTAAAATAATAAAGTGTTGAAATTTCTTTTAATGCCAGTTGGAAAAACTAATATTATTCTCGTTAAGAGAAAAACAAGAGAACAGTGTTTTCCAGTTTCGATATTATCGAAATTAATTCACGTCAAGTAACTGCCTACAATATTGAGCAATAAAATCACTACAGATTTACGAGAATGAATACCATTTTATTTCCTAAAATATCATTCAGACTTTAAGATGAACGTAAAATTATCGGCATTTCCCGTAAGGGGACAAAAAAGTTTGAGGACTTCTATTCTATGCCTATTTACGAGTCTAAGTGACAACTACTACGAAGTTGACTACACTATTCAAATTTTGCACTCAAATATTTAATTAGATACGAAAATGAAGTAAAATATCAATAAGGAATACTACTTGAATACAAAACGGAAGTGGATTCAGTTTCAGAACTACAATTATTGAGTTTGCTAAAAAGCTTCACATAGCTTCAACTTGTTACAGACAATTTCTCTTTCACATTTTTTATAATCACATAACTACGTCATCTTCTTAGCTTTTATGGACTTTTCAACTTATTATAAGTGTATTATGTAGTGCATATATTATATATTTTCTGTAGTAATATAAAACATAAGTTCTAAATTGAAATTTTTTAGATTGTATGTGCGAAAGTAAAAAACCGTGGATAAAGGTTTAATAAAACAAATCATATTATTCATATGTATTCTCGAAATTCTCTGTAATTGACGTAAAAAATAATATAAACAATTACCTAATTTTATACATTACGAATAAATACAATACAAAATTAAAAATATTAATAAATCCTAGCTAACTATCAGTTACACCTTCACACTACCAGAGCATTTCTCAGTGACTAAATCAGCAAGGAAAAAGATAATTCCGTCTTTGTACTAAAATTACCAACTAATTATATGTGATGTCACCAAATTATATGAAATGTCACCAAATTATATGTGATATCACCAAGTTTCTCAATTGAAACCAAAATAATCTATCTTCTATTCATCTCGATATGAGTAATTATAAATTGTTCGGCATTAATTTTAGTCCCTTCGAGTTCAAATATTTAAAAACGGTTTATTAGTCAAAAACAATAAAAAACAGTTACACCTACATTACAAGTGGCAAGAAACAAATGCATAGAAAGCTCTCCTTATTCGTGGTACTGAAAAGTGATTATAAGTTTCAATTTTTTTACCAAAATAACATATTGTGGATATTTTGGCAAAAAATAACCCACGAACAGACACAATATCTTCAGAAAATGTGTTAAGGCAAGCCATTTAAAAGGGTAGAGGAAACGATTTGCGCACTCCAAAGTTTTCATTTTCTTTACATCTTTGGTATTTTTTGTTCATACCAAGATCAATTGTCGAAAATACTATCAGCAAACAAACAATTCCTTGGTATTACTTTAAACAGTTGAAGAACCGCCACTGTTTCCATAATATCAGTTTAACTAAAATATTCTTGACATCGACTCTGAATAACTTTCGATTTTTCTAGAATTAATAGACTTGGAACACTGAATAACCATAAAAGAGATTCACTTGAACTACCCGGCAAAACTAAACTGTCCTAAACTATGAATCAGAAGTAGTTATCGTTGTATTTATAAAAGCTCTATTCCTCAATGCGTTGTTGTCTTCTGAAGCTTTGTAACCTTTCTTGATTTTCTTGATATTGTCACCGTCATCGTATAGTGACGTTTGCCCCACAAAACAAATGCCAACGTTGTATCTTCTTTCGTCGTCTTCTGCTTCACTTTCGCAATCCTTTACTGTTTTGTCCACCTAAAATAAAGGGAAGCAGTTTGATTTATTCACGTAAATATTATTCAGTTTGAAAATATAACTCACAATATTCTAATCTCAAGAATATAACGTTATAATGTTATAATTGAAACATTTGGCTAAATATAACTCAAAAAAGAGACTAGAAAATTCATCTGCGTCGAAAATATACGAATTCGTTATACGCAATGGCAAATATTTCAATAATTCCTCAACATTCATAGGACTATTTAATGCCCAAATCCGTAGCAAGTTGGAGTAAGGCAGCGTGATCTGGCATCCTATTTACACTTGCCATCAACGCCTTCTTGAGGCCATTCAGAGAAGGGTCTTGAAATTCTTAGTTTGGAGAGCGGCTAAAGTTTATCCACAGAGAGGAGTCAATCATAACGAATTATTGAGTCGATTCAGTTTAATCTCATGTACAAATTACTGCACAACAGTAGTGACTGTCCTCCTCTCTTGTCCGCTCTGAAATTTCGTGTTCCTAGCGAAAATTCTCGTAGTACAGAATTATTCCACTAGAGACTCCAAGGACCAACTGGCTAAAACAATCCTCCAGTTGATTTATGGAGTCTATATTCAATAGATTTGCCAATAATTGTGACATTCACTTTGACTCCATAGAAGTTATTATTAGGAGTTATGTGAACAAAGGAAATTGACTAAAATGAATTGATTTAGATTGAGTTCTTTGTAATATTTCATTGAATGCTATTATTTAGTTATTAGTTACTATTTTATTTTTTTTTGAAATTTGATTGAGCTCGTTGTTATATCCCTTCCATTTTGATTATTTAATTGAATATAAACTTAAATTTAAACACTTGAACTTATGATTTACACTTTATTGACGACATAGCATGACGCGTTTCGTCGTTACAAACGACTTCTTCAGATGCTAACAGAGTAATAATTATTCTGTGAGCATCTAAAGAAGTCTTTTTTTTAACGACGAAACGCGTCATGCTATGTTGTCAATAAAGTGCAAATCATAAGTTCAAGTGTTTGAATTTAAGTTTATATTTAATTATAATGGATTTACATCAAGTTAACGCCAACACTATTAAATATTTTATTACTTAGTTATTATTCAACATTATGTTATTATTTTCTGTAATTGGGTATTGTACCTGTTGAGAATAAAGAACTCATTATATTATTTATAAAAAAGGCGCATTCAGCCGAGATGTTTCGGTCTATTGAACCATTAACAAGTAATGTATAACAACTCTTGTATTAGGCCTCGGCTCTAAAATTGAACACCTTTAGTGTGATTTAGGCAAATGCTTCAAATTATATTTTTTGACAATGTTCTTCAGCGAGAACTCAATTGAGATATTATTCTTTAATCGTCCTTACTTTCACTTTTTCTTTTTTCTCTTTTCGGTCATCCTTGTACGTTTCATTGTAGAATTGGGAGAAAAGGAAGTAGAACATAACAGCATGACCACCGATCCACCATACAAATGCTTTGGGGTAGTTGCAGTCAATGAAAAGCAACTGGAAAGCATGGACCATAACAAGGACGAATTGAATCTGAAAAAAAAAGAATTTTACAAGAATCCCCATTTTATATAAAAGGAGATACTTCTTCATAAGGAGTTGAAGTATAGCCTTTTTCGGACAATAATAATATCAATAAAGCACAAACTATTACCAAGGATCATATATGTTGAAAAGTCTACATTTACGTTTAATATTCATTACTCACAATTACTATTGTTAGAAATAAACTCAGCGAACTTACGCTTGAATACCTTAAGGCAGATTTTCTCAACTTTTCCGTATTTTTGACTCAGTATTCAAATGAAATTCTCATAGCGCCCTCTTTCCCTCATTTCATTGAAATTATCCCCCATCAAAAAAAAGCCTCTTATTTATTATTTATCCTGTTTTAAAAACAAAATTGTTGAGTTAATTAATAAAACGTTGTATTCTGTCTTGTATATATCCTTGCATTTTATATCAATATAAACGTGCAACTTGTGTTTATTATATCAGAATGTATTTTTCTTTTTCTCTGGTGAAGTTTCTCATTAATGCTTCTTCTTATTTTTTTTAATACTAGGTAAGCGCCCCCTTCAGTTTTAACTCACCCCCTGGATGGGGGACGCCACGAAGGTTTAGAATCGCTGCATTAAGGCCCTTATAGTCTTTATGGAGCTAGACAGTTTATTTAATGCACCGAATTCTTCATAAAAATTGTAGAAAGTCCACAAATTTAAAAGTGAAAACTGTCAGAATTTTCAGTAGTATAGTCAGTTCGCAACACTGACACATTACATCTTTCATTACTCAACATGGAAACAATTCATTTTCAATTTCAAATATAAAAAAATTGGCATCATTGAGTATTCTCTGCTCAAGGCACGTTAATTCTAAGCACTTTAACATTTCAATATTGTTTCCATTTTGATTCTAGAAATTTTGTCTCTGTTGAGTATTCTTTTGTGTTTATGGTTTTCACATAGTGTTTCCTGAATATTTGGCTAAAATTCATGAGGTGCTTCCGGTCTTTATTTTAAGAATATTTTAATAGTTCTTTGATAATCTGGATAATTTATGAAAATTCTCTTTATTCACAAAAACATCGCAATATTTCTGAATAAGACGTAAATAATAGCACGAAATATGCCCTTCGCTCAAAAAGCATGTTATAATCACTTTTTTCGTAGCTTTAAAACAATTCATATTTGTATTGAATATTTGATTTGAAATCATGATTATATTTATGTGGTAAATACAAAATATTGATCCTAGTTAAATACATTCAGAAGTTTTAAAATATATTTCCTACAGGCGATTTCTAGTTTCGTTAACGTATTTCATTGAAAATACATGCGAAATACAGATATTTGAGAAGACATTACATCTGGGTTACTCACCATTTGGATAGTGGTAAGATATTTCTTCCACCATAGGTACTTCTGGTATGATGGTCCTAAAGCTGCCAAGAGGTAGTAGCTGTACATAATAATGTGCACGAAAGTATTCAGGAATCCGAAGAAGGTTGAGTGACCACCTGGGGAGAATTTAACACCGAACCATACAGACAGGGGCATCACTCCGTGATGAATGATGTGAAGGGTTGATATTTGACGATTCTTTTTTCGCAATACGAAAAATAGCTGAAAGTATATCAAGAATAAGAAGCTGGAAATGAAGTTAACATTGATGAGTTGCAATGGCAGGAATTGCAAAACTACAATTGTTGTTTATTTTATGACTTCGGGTGGCAATGCTTTGATTTCATGCAAATTGTGTTACTAAGTGCTTTTACGGTAATTCTTGTTTTGGACAAGAATGACATTGCTAAATAATTAAGTAATGATGTGTTATCAGGAAATGCTTCTTTATATTCTAATCTCAGCGTAAAATACGAATATTTCAATTTTGAATATCGAATTGATGAATATTTTTTGCCCTGCAAGCACAATCAGGCGAAAAACGCTCAGTTGCAAAAAAAGCACAAATAAAACAACAGTCACATTCGATAACCGAATAAATTATCAAATATCAAAAATAAGTAAAAAAGTGAAATAGTGGATATTATTCAACATCAAGACCAAAAATTATAACATTTCATAAAACTACGCAACACAAGTAATTTAGAAGCGATACAAGTATTATTATATATATTTGCAAAAGTTATGTTCCTATATTTATAGTTCATTTTGTATTGTTACTTAAAAATTTTATAAAAAAAGATATATCACTGATGAGATCTACATCATATACCCAGAATTACGCTCCTCTTAGGAAGTTTTCTCTTTCTAAGCAGTCCCTCGAACAAAAACATGAGTTTCTATCTGTGGAATAATGTAAAGCAGTCTTCGTCGTGACAAGATCAGTGCGTATTTGATGAAGTACGCATCTGATCCTGGATCAGCAATGCTCGAGAGAGTTTATCTCGTTTATTCGATAGAAGGAGCTCAGCTGATTAGTTCACGAATTTATGTTCGCCTCAAATTAGAGATAGGGCTTAAGTGCGTTTGGAAAACCATCGAAACTTCAACGTTTGAATGATGAAACAATTGTATGGTATTTCCATTCAACAAGTTTGATGTTTTTCGGAACGCACTTAATATTCACTCTCGAAAGTGGTAGTTTGTTTTTTCGTTTACAACATTTGTGCAACAGCTCTCCGACAGTTTTATTTGAAATATTGCGATATTCCGATCAAAAATCTCACTATTTACTAACTATGCAGGATTCGTAAATCTGGAACCTATATATATATATATATATATATATATATATATATATATATATATATATATATATATATATATATATATATATATATATATATATATATATATATATATATATATATATATATATATATATATATATATATATATATATATATATATATATATATATATATATATATATATATATATATATATATATATATATATATATATATATATATATATATATATAACAGCAAAAGTAAATTCTTGGTATAGACCGCAATTCTATTAAAAGCAGACGTTGACACGTGTTTCGAGCTTATTGGCTCTCCTCAGAACGTCGTTGCGTCGTAAGGTTTACTAGAATCAACTAGAAATCAACAAAAAAAAACACACGTGTGAAGGAAGTCTCCACTGCCAGGCCTCCACGTGAAATCTCTGGGTTTGGAGATTTGGTCAACATATCTCCTTTGTGGCGACTATCTATTCTTTACGAAGTCTTCAACCAAGAAAGTGAACAAAGAATGAAAAATTTTCTTGCGGGGAAAAGTACAAACAACAGCAAAAGTATCAAACCCGGCGAGCTCACGTGAAGGCCTAGCAGTGGAGACTTCCTTTACAGGTGTGTTCTTTTGTTGTTGATTCCATTCTCAGGTTCGTACACCTACGCTGTTCTGAGGAGAGCCAATAATCTCGAAACACATGTCAACGGCTGCTTTCAATATAGTTGCGGGCTATACCAAGAATTTCACTTTTGCTGTTGTTTGTACTTTTCCCCGCAAGAAAATTTTTCATTCGTATATATATATATATATATATATATATATATATATATATATATATATATATATATATATATTGTGTGTGTGTATGTGCGCGTGTGTAAGTGGACTGATATATTGCATTATTTTAATTTTAATAGTGGCGACCTACATCGATTGAAAAATGTTTTAATTATACCTTTAAAATTTTCAGACGACGTAGAAAAAAAATGTTCGTTTAGATGGATCAATCATTCTATTTCGATTCGTTAATTGGAATTACAGTTAATATAATGATTATCAATTTCTTTATGCTAATTTCCCTGCAGGCTTGAAAAGTTGATATAGGCTCGAAATCCTGACGTAATTGACAAACAACCTGAGCACTGATTGAAATAATTTCATTGGACAGCTCATATAAATATTTTTCCGCCAATTATTGAATATTGTTAAGAAAATCGAATGAAGAAGGCGTGGGGTTCGTTCAGTAATTTTTCATTGTTAACGAATTTACGCATATTTAATCCTTCTGTGAAAATTGAAAAAACATCATTAAAAAACCTGGCAATTTTTGTTTCATGAAAGAACTGGTATTTTGAAAACGGAAACTTCTTTGTTTTATTAAGAAACTGGTATTTACATCCCGTCAAGATTCCAATGGATTCGAATGATGTTATATTGCGCTTTTTTTTTTGAGTAGTAGGAAAAAACTTTGTGTTCATAAAAAAACATCGATTTATCCTTTGATATATAATCACTGATTGATTTTATTTTATGAGCATTACTCCAACTGAAATTTCCTGAAGTTAAAGCAAGAGGTTAACAAACAAAAATTTGTTTTTTCCTTATTTCCACACAATGTTGAAATTGATGATGAAAAGTTAAAATTGAATTCATGAAAATCTATGGTGATTTATCGCTGAAGTAAAAATATATGAGAAGTTAAATTCTGAAATTTTAGTAAATGTATTACCAATACAGATTCGCTTACTTAAAACAACCACTGATTTACTAACAAAACACACACAAAACTCTTATTAATTATTTATATGTCAAATGTCTCTCTATAGCCTGTTTCATGAGCTTATGGGAAAAATGAATAAAGAAAACGGGAATAAGCAAAATTATACTTACTGTATCGAAGAATTCGGAGAATTTGGAAATGTAATACCACCAACACCCTCTGGCCATCTGGAAAAAAAAACAATTGTTATTCCAAGAGAGATTTCTTTAAAGGATTACATCTCATGGTATATATATATATATATATATATATATATATATATATATATATATATATATATATATATATATATATATATATATATATATATATATATATATATATATATATATATATATATATATATATATATATATATATATATATATATATATATATATATATATATATATATATATATATATATATATACAGGGTTAGTTTAAAGTATGGAAACATCTGAATATCTCACAAACGAAAAAAGATAGAAATACGATCTTAACAGGTGTTGTATGGTTGCCATAGGAGCATATTTTCACCTTAAAACAAAATATACAGGGTGGTCCTAAAATCGTAATGACTGCAATGATGGATTTTTTAAATGGAATACCCTGTATATTATAACAGTTTATGAATTCTTTTGACCTCTAGAATAACTTTGATACAAGGTACCATATGCCTAAATTCTATGGTTACGCAGATATCGGCACTTTAATTATTGCATACCCAAATTATGTCTGCCATATGGTTACGCAGATCTAATGAACGGCAGACATAAAGACATCATTTTACACATATTGCAGGGTTGCCAGGGAAAATAAAACAAACGGAGGGATAATGAAAAGCGTACCGACTACGCCTCAAAACTTTTATTCCATTAATATTATAACTTAAATCCTAATAATAACAATAACCATCATTTAAAGAAATGAAAAAAAAAAAATCAAACAAATACTACAATAAATGTTCAAAGTGCGAACCATTTACGATTTGACAGTATCCAAGTCTTTTACAAAAATGTTCGATTGAATCACTTAGATATGTTTGTGGCATCAGATTTATCTCTTGCAAAATACGAGCTTGTAGGGTTTGTAAATTTAGTGGTTTATTCTTGTAAACTTTATTTTTAAGATATCCCCACAAGAAAAAATCTAAAGGAGTCAAATCCGGTGACCGTGGCGGCCATTCTATTGCTCCTCGACGTCCTATCCATCTCTGTGGAAACACTGTATCTAGGTAATTACGTACAGCCAGGGTGTAATGAGGGGAAGCACCATCTTGTTGATACCATATGTCATCAGAAGGTAACATGGGATTGTTGGGATGGGGAAATATGGCTGCTATTGCTGGCACAATATTATTCCTTAACAGGTTCAAATATTTGTCACCATTTAAATTACCTTCTATGAAGAAAGGTCCGATTATGTGGTTATTAATAATCCCTGCCCAAACATTTATTTTCTGCGGCCATTGCGTGTGTCTCTCCCTCATCCAACGGGGATTACGGCTAGACCAAATCCGGCAATTATGTCTGTTCACTTCACCGTTGAGGCAAAACGTTGCTTCATCAGAAAATACAATTTTTTTTTCAAAATTAACATCAACATTCCTTCAACTAATTCACAAAACTGCAATCTGCGGTCTGGGTCATCTTCTGCAAGTTCTTGATTGTAGTGAATCTTATAAGGTTTCATTTTTTCTGACTTCATAATTCTTATAACGGACGTCTGAGCGATATTGTTGTCTAGCGCTAACTGGTTTGAAGATACTTGAGCATTTTCTTCAACTTGGAGTAGCACATTTAGTTTCGTATCATCATCTGTAGCAGTTTTAGGCCTGCCAGATTTAGGACAATTTTTAACATTTCCAGTATCTGTATATCTCTTGATAGTTTTGCAAACGGTTGATCTATTAATAACGTGTTGAGGATTCAATTCATTAAATATTCGTGTAACTTCTTCATACGTTCTTTTCTTGTCACCAAAACCTCGTAAAATTAGTATTTGTATGCGTTGTGTATCGCTAAGGTAAACCATTGTTATAAAGTGATTGACACTAAATAATTATGACAGTTCACTAATATTTAGTTAGAAACCATAGCCACCTTTGTCACAATGGCTTATCTTAGCGATACACAACGCATACAACTACTAATTTTACGAGTCTTTGATGACAAGGAAAGAATGTAAACTTACACGAATAATGGTTCGCACTTTGAACATTTATTGTAGTATTTGTTTGATATTTTTTTTTCATTTCTTTAAATGATGGTTATTGTTATTATTAGGATTTAAGTTATAATATTAATGGAATAAAAGTTTTGAGGCGTAGTCGGTACGCTTTTCATTATCCCTCCGTTTGTTTTATTTTCCTGGCAACCCTGCAATATGTGTAAAATGATGTCTTTATGTCTGCCGTTCATTAGATCTGCGTAACCATATGGCAGACATAATTTGGGTATGCAATAATTAAAGTGCCGATATCTGCGTAACCATAGAATTTAGGCATATGGTACCTTGTATCAAAGTTATTCTAGAGGTCAAAAGAATTCATAAACTGTTATAATATACAGGGTATTCCATTTAAAAAATCCATCATTGCAGTCATTACGATTTTTAGGACCACCCTGTATATTTTGTTTTAAGGCGAAAATATGGTCCTATGGCAACCATACAACACCTGTTAAGATCGTATTTCTATCTTTTTCCGTTTGTGAGATATTCAGATGTTTCCATACTTTAAACTAACCCTGTATATATATATATATATATATATATATATATATATATATATATATATATATATATATATATATATATATATATATACAACATTCATAGATCAACCCAGAATGCGAATTCGCCAGGCCAAATATTTTATGTAATACTAATCACCTGTACTATTTGCCAATAACACTAAAATGGTATCAAGTTCAACAGATGATTCTTTCAAAATTGAGTGAATCTTATATCTGATAAATAAATTCAGATGAAGCTTAATTTTTTGACTCCCAGTTCTATCCGTTTCATTATCTCTAGCAGCCTGCCAACGGTTAAATAACTGTTCTTTCATATGAATAGATAAATATCGCAGAATACATGAATATTTATCTCTTAAATGCCTGCCAAATATGCAACTATAATATGCATATACGAAACTAATAACATTCTTTTTATCCAAATGAATGGTATCACTCTTATAAGGACCGTATTTTTAAGAAGAAACGAAAAAACTAACCTAGAGCTAACACCGAAAACGTATTTGCGAAGTACATTGAAAGCTCGTTACTCGCGCGGTATACGTTCCGAAAATATGCCGCGAATACAGAAACCGTGAATATGGAACGGTAATTTATATGGGATTTTAGGGGATACGTTCCTGAATGACAAATTGAAAAAGATAATATAAAAAAAAATTTAATGAAGTTTTTGATGATATTGTTCAATTATTATGTTAGGCTTAGGCAATGGTTTGAAGAATATTGTAATTTTTTCTTGCTTGGCAGTTTTCAAAAGTTTCTCCAATTTAGAATTTAGACTTCGTTCTGTAGACGATTCGATTTTTATAAATCAAATCACAATGCTCATTCGTCATTCTTAAACCTTCGATAAGAATTTTCAAATTAATTGTCACGTTTCCCGTGATCGTTGAAGCCTCATCCTCAATAACTACTGAGTTTAACATGTCCTCCAAGTCGGTTGCACTCAAATCTTCATCTTACAATTCAAGCAACATCTGAATGTCACTTGATTCTATCTGTTCGAACCCATCTCGTTCTATTCCATCCGCAATTTCGGCTATATTTGCAGTCAAAATTTGAATGCGCACAGATTCTTCGTCATTGTCCGCAGCCAAAGTTGGCCACAGTTGTCCTAGCATGATTTTAATATGTATAACTTCAGTTCTTCCAATGATGCTTTCATGCTCACTATGCATTTTGCTATGCCAAAATTCTTCCAGCATTTCATAACATTCATGTCAAAATCACATTCCATATTATCATATATCATTTTGAAGGTTCATTTTATGTATAATAAAACAATTGTTAAACAAAGATTTACACATATATTAAAAAGAATACTGCATGACGTACGTTTCGATGAGATTCACCTTCTTCAAATGCTACGTGCAGACTTCTTTTGAAAAAGGTGAATCTCATCGAAACGTACGTCATGCAGTATTCTTTTAAATATATGTGTAAAACTTTGTTTAACAATTGTTTCATTATGTTTATCGATTTACATCAAGTATCGGCCTCATCAATTATTCATTTTATGTAATAGAGCTTAAAGGTCTGGAATAAACCTTGGTCCATAGGTTGAAGCAAAGCCATTGTATTGAAAGGTAAAAATGTTACTTTTACATTGGATGCATAATTTCAAGTTTGCGAGGATGACCTGGTGCATTATCCAAAACTAGATCTGCTTTAAAGTCTGAATATCTACCTTTTTTAAAATAAGTTTCAACTTCCGGAACAAAACAAATCCGGAAACAGTCACTAAAAATAGCGATTAGATCCGCAAATAAAGAAATCTACTGCCGCGAATATAGGAATTGGATCGGATTGTTTTTAATCCGCGAATAAAGGAAGCGCGAATTAGGAACTTTTACTATATATTGACTCTGAATTTCAGACTAACACAGAAGATACACGCAACGTTTTCTCCATAAGGTTGGTGTGTTTAATAAATATTTTCGTTATATACAGCAGCAGTCTTAATCGTTATGAAGCCACTGGCACCAAATATTTGTTAGTTCCTTGTCCATTGAGCGTTGAATAAAATTTGAAATTAGAATTCACAATTGATGCTTAACGAGAAAAACAAAATCAATACAAATAAATAAATTTTTAGTTTTGAAATATTACATAATGGAAGACTTACTAGCGTAAACAAACATGAAAGGGATACTCTTTGATGATGATAAACTAAATTACCTCAACATTTAGGGATTTTAAATTGTGTTAGAGGATTTACGTTATACTAAAATTCAATCACAACTCAATCAAATTACAATTATTTAACAACAGATTCGCTGGGAATGATTTCTGATGTTTAGACGTTGAATTTCGCAAATATATTTCACCGGGAAAACAACTTTCCCACAGAAAATACTGCAATATATATTTCAATGGAGAATTCAATTTTTTCTCGATATATTTGAGCATTTTCTTTAGTTTTCATTCCACTTATCACTTTAAATACCACAATAACGTGAAATACATTGAAATGTAATATAATTCAATGAATTAATGAATAAAATATATTAATATAACATAATATCTAGTAACTTGGAATGTAAAAGAAAATGAATGAAAAAATAATGTGACACCAAGATGATCTTATACCTAATAATTAATGATGCAGATGAAGTCTATAATTTTCTTTCGAGGAGTGTTGAAGATGAGTAGCAAGAAAGTCGAAACGTTCGTTGTCAGAGCAATAGAAATTGTTTATAAGCTTTCATGCTCTCGAGAAATTTAATAAAACATTTGATAGTTAATTATCGTTATTTAAAATTCAATACTCTTGATATTTGGCTATGAATCATAATTTCATCAAACTTTAAGGTAGATCAAATAGTTGTAATTATTATTATAAAATATTCAATATTTTTTGGAAAATTTCAGTAGTGATTCCCCGTATCATTCAAATGCGCTTTTTTTTTCAAAAATCCAATGACAAATCAGATTACATTGACGTGTAAACTACTTCTAATTTCTAGATATAATAAACGTATAAACTAGTACGAAGTTCTAATAATAAATTCAAATACAAGATTTAATATATTTAACACTTCGATTCAGTGTTATGTTCATATATTACTTCTGTGAAAACGCAGAAAAAACTGGAAAATTGAATTGATTATTGACATTCAGATAAATATAGAGAAGAACGCAATATTGAAATGAATAACTTAGATGATGCTGCTTAAATGTTCAATAAAATATTCGTTAGAAGCTGCAATTTCTAATAGTAGAAAATTATGCAGCAATAGATAATTGTAACATTAAATTAACTCTTTCTTATACCAATGTTTTTGTTGAAGTTTCAAAACTATATCAAGCGTATAATTAAATGATGTTTGGTTGTCGATACATTCTTTTATTACTCGTTAACCAGGGCCGTGTTTTGAAATAATAGTTTGGTGTTGATAGGTGAAATCGAGACCTCGCTTAGTATAGATATGATAACACCTATAATGTTTTGGATTTAGCTTACAATTGATATTTGAAAGTTACATTCCTATCTTACTGTCTACTGCAGAAATGTCAAACTAAGTGGCTCGAGGCCTTCTTCATACTGGGTTGCGATGCCTCGAGATTTTTTTTTAAAAACAATTACATGAATTATTTTGAAGTTAATTTCATTTTATGCTCGTCAAATATTGAATATCAAAAACTCTTAAATGTCGGACTATTCGATTGAGATATTGATTGCATGGCGCATAATAGTGCGCCCTCTGCAATCAGTCTATGTGAATAAAAAATAATGAAATGTAATATACATAAAAATTAAGAATGTTTTTGAATTTGAATAAAAATGAAAAGTGGAAGACGACTATTGGATTTACAATACATACTAAGGATTCTAAAAAATTACATAGGTAATATTTGTAAATACTTGTAATTTTGATGATTTTTGAAGAAATTTCACATTGAAATCTCAAGGCCCCTTTACTCGCGTTAAGAAGGATCACCTAGCCCACCATATGACATTTTTGACAGTTTAGCAGTTTAACATGATCGGTTTACTACTATGATTAGTAGGATGTGCCCCCACAAGGCATTTTGATACTAAATAGGGCTTCATGATTAAGCTATTGAAGTTGAAAAGTTGTTTAATTTATTAAAAAATTAATTTCATGAAAAAAATGAGCATGAAAATTAAAATATAGATATAATATGAAATTTATGGGTGGTGAATTGAAATATTGCTACTTCATACATCCCATTTGAATAAATGGACCTATAGGATTTTTCTCATGGAATAATAGCTCAGATGTAGAAAATCTTTATATTCTAAACCAGACTTTCCAAAACTGTGTGTTGAGTCTTTTTTATCTGGCTATGTCTGAGAAGAGAGTGACAATTTTGACAAATCTTCACAAGAAGAAAAACTGTTTCTAATTTCTAATACAAATTCATTGTAATGCGAATATTTTCTGAAGCTTTTTTGATATATTTTTGTCAGGCGAGAAGTATACACTGATAGAGATTTTCGTGCTAGAAAAGGAGAGAGCATCGAAAAAAAATGGAAAACTATCAGGGGCGTTACATTAAATAGAAATTTCATAAAAATGGTCTACTTTATCATTGGCATATAAAAGGTTGTTTCATCAAGGAGTCACCTTAATGTCAAAGTGGGCGACGCCGTGTTCATCTCCCAATGACCTCAGAGCGTAAAAGAGCTCATGTTTTGATAGATGTTTATTATAATTATCCCATATTCCTTCTGAAAAACCAGTTCGACAGTAAAATCATTGAATGAGAGGTAATAATAAAAACTTGTCTAAAAATCACTGACTGAACAATTATTTATTCGACTAGTTTCGCCTTTTACAGCATTATCAAGAATGATTCTTCTTTATTTTACAGCATTCTTGATAATGCTGTAAAAGGCGAAACTAGTCGAATAAATAATTGTTCAGTCAGTGATTTTTAGACAAGTTTTTATTATTACCTCTCATTTAAATATGAACTATCACAGAGTAGATTCATCGTCCATTGAATTTATTAAAATCATTGAGACTGTTCAATTTTTCAACCAATTTGATAAGTAAATTGAGGCTATAAAATGGTGAACCCATTCTTTAACTTACCCTCATTGCAAGGGGAGTTTCTGAATAATCCACTGGCTGACATTTAAGGCTGTAATGGTTCATCCATCCAGAAACGCAGCTCTGAAAGCAAAAAAAAATACTTGATTCAAGAAAATGAATTCTGAATTTTTTTGTGTGGAATGAGTCGAAAGTTATTCTGCAGAAATAAAATGGAACTGTTCCACTACTTGTTATATTTGGTTTTTTCTGTGTTGAATTTGACTAGAAATTCTGGAACCTTCCACAAAGTTTATTTCATATGTATTATACGATATTAGATGGGATATTGTCGTATAATTTAATCAAAAAATTGATGAGTCATCAGAAAATAATAGGGTCACTATAATTGACACAAAACTAATTCGTTAACCTGATCTATATTTCGAATATGGTTATATCTCTTATCAGGAATGGCTAACTAGGCTGAATGTTTGACCAAACTGAAAGAAGCAGTATATGCAGTTGGAATAATCATATAATAATGCACGAAACAAAATGCTTATATTATAGGATATAGTAAATACTGATACTCTTAATCGAAATATTTCGAATAATACGCTCAGGGAGCTGTTTACACAAATGTTCTCAACGAGAATGAACCTATCACTTTCGAGAGTGAATATTAAGTGGCTTTGAAAAAATCATCGATCTTGTTGAATGATAATAGAATACAATTGTTTCAATAATATTATGAATCATCAGACCTTATATTCAATAAATCAATCAAGAATCGATGACTTTCAGAACACCCACAGGTCCTATATCCGATTGAGGGGAAAACAATACTTTGTGAAAATTCACGTGAGCTCCCTCTATCGAAGAAAAGCCGTATAAACTCTCCCTAGCCTTCTAGATTCCTACCCATGACAATATTAGTGCAAATACGTGAGGCTTCGTGGATACTTCATTCGAACACCACAGAAATATGTCTCCAAATTTCGAAGCACACTTAATATTCACTCTCGAAAGTGCTAGGTTCGTTCTCGTTGACAACATTTGTGTAGGCAGCTCCCCGAGAGTTTTATTTGAAATATTTCGATTAAGAGCTCAGTATTTACTAGTATGAGTGATTCGTCAATCTTATATTGACGAATATATATATATATATATATATATATATATATATATATATATATAAAATGAAAATTTTCAATAAAAATAAACTGCATTTCGGCTGTCGAATGAACTGAGATAACCGGTACCGCTTGTTCCATATTTTTAGATGACCGTCTATTTCAATTTGATATAAACCATAGGGTAATCCCATGAACCAAATAATGGAAACAAAATAATAAAAAGCCGGGTTTTTTGCCAACAACTTTTTCATCTCAAAGCTCAATGAAGAATGCTTTATCTTACCTCATAAAATAACCAGGTACTGAATATAACTTGAAATAAATTATACACAATGAGAGTGTTCTTCAATTGGAAAGGTTTTCTGTTTTCCATCAGTTTGGGGCCGATTACCTTCATACTGTACGCATAAATGAGACATATGATTACTGTAGGAAATGGTGAACTCATCATTGCCCAGTCCTTCACTCTCGGATCTGCAGAAGATATCAGTCAATTATATATAAAAATAATGTTGTTATTCAGAGGAAAAAACTTTAAACAGTATACCCTTTTCAGTCTGACCTCATTGCCTTCACGACTAAAGTATTCTCTACAAAGCTAAAAGTGTGATAATAGTATATAATTTACAATAACATAGAATTAAAACAAAAATACCCTCTTCATTTTGAATTTGTAATTTTTCTCAAGAAGAATATTTGTTCACCGAATTATGTGATAAAATTAACTCATCAGGGTGTGCCCTTCATTCTCTTTAAAACGTAAAATATGATTCTACGTTCTCGTTCATTCATTGCCGAGTCCTAATCAAATTATATTATTTAAACACTCGTAACATTAGTGTGAGCTTCGTTTGGTGTAAAGCTTATGTCGGTATAAATGGTAATCAAATAGTGGATAGAAACGCAAAAGAGGCAGCTATTTTGGCCCCAAAATTTAAACAGGGTTTAGTCTACTTAGATTTATTTCTACTATGTGAAGAAAAGTGTCGGCAGGAATGGATTAATACATATGGTACTCTGGAAACTGGTCAGAAATATAAAGAAATTTAAAAAGTTCCGTTGAAAAGTCCATGGTTCCACAACTGTTGAAGAAGAAAATTCATAAGAATTATCAGTAGACTAAGAAGTGATCATGCTAAGTCATTAACTTATCTCCACATAAGAGGTGTGAAGGATTCTCCAGTATGTGAATGTGGAGAGAATGGTACATTAGAACATCTTATTTTGCAAAGTAGTAACTTCAGGCATCATTGTACACAACTACTAGGTCGAATTTAGACTATTACTAAATATAAGCAGCCATATAATCTATGTTTTCTACTATCACTTAAGAATATGGGAATTTGTAGAGCTGTATACAATCCGGATCAATCAAGTTGGAGATTTGATATTGACATGGTGATTTTGAAGATTGATAGCTTTTTGCAACTGAGGTGAATTGGGTACTGCAGACCACTGGGCCATGTAAAAAATCTCGTAATAAGATTGATTCAAACTCGACAAAGCTACTTCACATTGTAAAATTTTATCTACCTTTCAATTCATATTTTCTCTTTATCATTAAATAATAATGAAATTTTTAATCTATTATAGGAGTATACTATTCAAATTTGAGTTCTGAAATTATTGAATTATTGAGTCATTGAATAGTATTATTGTATATTTTTAGATATTTGTGTATAGGTATAATTAGGACATCTTTCCTGTTGGCTAATGATTGTCAAGGTTTGCAAGGCCGAAGGACTTGACAAACAATCTTTTAAATAAGAAAAAACTCATCTGAGTAAAAACTGATATGATTTGCTGAAGGAAGAACAGACAGATTCTTCAAACAAAATATACAAATTGAAGTACTCATTCTATCACTAAAAAAGAGAAAACACTAAATGTAAATATACATGGTATTCATTTTCTTTGACTTCATCAACTACTGTTGACTACGTGTGACTTTGTATGATAATATTTTCTTTTAAGTTTGTTCCATTTGTTACTGTTTATTACTATTTCAATTAATCTTAATTTTATTTTCATTGTATATATTCGCTCATACTCTCTTTTTTTGGCTTTTTTCTTCAATTTTCACTTATTTATTATTACTTGTGTACAATTCGTTATTTTTTTCCTGTACTTGGATGTATATCTGTTGGTAATATTTGTATTATTAATGAATGTTTCATTATTTAACCCTGATAAACTTATATTTTTGAAGTCAGTTTGCGCTTCATTCATTGCACTGAGGTCAGACTTAAACAGTATGTTGAAATACTCACCACTTTTGTTTTCCATGAAATCATCGTAGCTATCTAATATGCTTCTTACAACGAAAGCCATTTTCTGGAAAAAAGGAACAGGAATTAATAATCTGTATAGTAATTTCCGAATTAATTTTCATAGCAAACTGTATATTAAATATGATCATGTTCAATTTGTAAATTCATATCAATGAAGTTGATTAACATGAGTAACTTGATAGTAGAATAATAGGTAATGAATTTTGTTATGAATGAAACATTTTACTTTCATACGATGGGAACGATTTTTCAAAAGTTTCGAGCGAGAGGACAATTGATATCAACACAGATTGAAATCAAGAAGAGTTGGATTGTTGACTGCGACTATGGAAAAAAACATTATCTTTCATGTAGTTTCTGTAATTTATTCTAATTTATTTGCATACCATCAAATATTTTATCTAGTATTTAAGGTGAGTTCCTGTATCTGCGTCTATTTTTGTGTAATTGAATAATGAAATAAACATCTGCCACTTTCCGTGTATTATTAGAATATGTATATTATTGTAGCTTTTTATTTGAGTTTGGTAATTATGCATTCTATCATTTTTAGCATTAACAGGCTATTTTCAATGTTAAAAGCTTTATTTTTGTTTGCGTTTCGTTGTATATCACAACTATGTCAAATCAAATGAATAATTGCATTTTTTGAATTACCATAGATATAAAAACGTCAAACTTATTTTTTCGAAAGATCGAATTGGTGTTTTTGTTTTTTAGTATTCAGAGGAATATTTCTGGCTTAGTATTCGCTTCGGAAGTTTCAGTCTTCTTCACCATGAGGAAACCCTTGAAAAACTCATGGTAAGCCAGGTGATTCTACTGAGTGTGATATATATATATATGTATATATATATATATATATATATAATTTATATATATATATATAATTTGATATATATATATATATATATATATATATATATATATATATATATAATTTATGGGCGAAGTATCAGATCCCTTCGAAATCATAACCGGTGTGCGGCAGGGGGACGGACTTTCGCCAATCCTTCCCAATATTGTTTTAGAAAAGATCATTAGGGAATGGGAACTTCATGTGAAGGGCATACAAGTGGGTATCAAAAAATAAAATAGAGTAAGAGATATTGCTATCATCACAGACAACAGAACTGAAGCCATTCTCGACGTAGAAAAACTACATGAAAATACGCAGAAAACCGGGTTACAAATTTTTTATGATAAAACCAAATACATGGAAAGAAAACCAAAAAATAAATTCTCTCTTATCACAAAATACGGTGAAATTCTGCAAGTCGGCCATTTTAATATCTCGGGGAAGTTATACAGTCCTCAGGTTTAAATCGAATCGCTAATGAACAGAGAATTACCAAGCTCCAAAGGGCCTACAAACTAAAATGGGCTCACTATAACAAAAAAAGCATTTCGAGAGGCGCCAAATTGAGGCATTATAACACAACGATTCTTCCAGAAGCAGTCTACGCATCTGAAACAATGGTTATTGACGGTCATTCAAGAATTAGAAAAATAGAAAAACAAGAACGAAAAATTCTCAGAAAGTTTACGGGCTAATCAATAGAAACGGCATTTGGATGAAAAGACCTCAGAGTGAACTGTATCAAAAGACAAATATGATAACGGAAGAAATCAGAAAACGACGAGCAAAGTTCTATGCACATGTCTACAGAATGAAACAGTACAGAATATCGAAGAAACTACTCGATATAATCATGAATAGTAAATGCGGGACAGAGTGGCTTGAAGAGGTCCAAAAGGATCTACATCAGATCAATATAAAAAATCTCGAAGATCGCACTGAATGTCGCTATAAAATCGCACATGTGAAGTTTGAGCAAAAGTCAAATCGTCAACCTGTAGTAAAATGGACAGATGAACGGAAGAAAGAGCATTCAGAGAGGATGAAGCGTTTTTGGGAGGCAAAAAAGATGAAGCAAAAGTCTTAATAATTGCTAATTCAAGTTTAGTCGCTCTCCTCATGGGGAACAATCGTAATAATTATATATATATATATATATATATATATATATATATATATATATATATATATATATATATATATATATATATATATATATATATATATATATATATATATATATATATATATATATATATATATATATATATATATATATATATATATAATTCTTCAGAATATATTTAATTACCTTACTCTGAATTCGTTTGTTGGAAAAGAACAATAATAAACTGGACAATTCTTGAGTTATTTTGATTACGATTAACAATTCATTAGTGAAGTGGTATGAATTTTCGTCAATTACATTTACAAACGTCTAATATGACTAATTCTTGTGCAACAACTCCAATTTTGTTGCGCAGTTTGATGGCATTTTGTCTATGTCGTTAATTTCTTTCAAAATTATTTAAATTGATTGAATTTATCGTACTGATTAACATAAAATACCTATTCGAATGTCGAAATTTTACCGTTCAAGTTCGTGTGAATGAGAAATACTGATATTACTTGACAGTTATAAATATTAACGTAAAGAGAACGACACTAAAAACATGTGTATCTGCGAAAAATGAATCCTTGTTACTCCATATTGTTAAAATCGAACAGAACAGAACAGAACGAGTGGAAATATAATTTCTATATATGCAGTTTTCAATTAATTTCAGGTTTTTAATAACAATAAAAAGACCATTGTTTCTCCCAAATTTGGCAGCACGAAATTATTCAATAGCAGCTATATGCAAGGAAAAAGCATTAGAAAACAGAAAATTGAAAAAAATTCTTCGAAACTAAGCCAAGTGTTATTTATTCAGTTTATATCAAATTACGTTAGTATGTTTCACCAAGAGATCGGCGAATCAACAAACAACTTCATTTATTTATTGTATTAATTTCTCATAACTGTTTCACAGGACATGTCCTAATTACAAAACAGAAAAAACAACAAATACTAAAAACAAAATTGGTAGTACAAAAGTTTCAAATTTTAAAATTTTCGAAAGAAAGATTTTGGATCATAAATCACAACTGATAAAAATAAATACAATTACTTAATGGAAAAAAAAACTTAAATGCTGACCAAACTTATAGATACATATGAAGATAAACACACATAGGTACGTATACATTCACATTTTAACACATATACACACATACAAGTATTTGCGTGAATATGAATCCTGTACGTGAATACACATAAGTGATTGTTCTAGCAGAGATTATACATAGCAAGGAAACTTGCCTTAATATCAGCGAAAGAACAGTTGAAAATATCCACCTTGGCTCCCAAAATATTACATTGTTCACACATCGTGTGCAATGGCGAAAATTTTAGAACATTCGTTCTACCAGCTAGAACGTAGAACGTGAGTTCGCTTCTTGAAGGAACTCTTGGAACAATGAAACTTTTGCAATAATTCCTGACATTTCACTTTATTGTTAATTATTTTATGCAAGAAGATTATTGCATGGCATTTCCTTCGCGCACTGAGTGTGTCCACATTATGTCGACTTATAAGCGTTTCATGTTGTGTGCCTATAGGTGGATATATTCCATCAATTCTGAAGCTTAAAAGTTTCAGGAACTTTCGTTGTATAGACTCCAGTTGATCAATGTGTAACTGATAACCAGGATTCCAGACTGTTGATCCATATTCAAGTTTAGATCTTACGAAAGCATAATACAATGTTTTCACAGTTGATATATTGCTAAATTCGTTATCAATGCGAGTAATGAAACCATATACTCTTATTGTGCACACAGTTGTTTTCTTGATACTTTTTCTCTCTTCGTGTCATGTTCTGATTACGTTAACCCGAATGACGGCGTTTATAATTTTAAATTTTTTGCTTTTACCATTTTGATTTTTTTCGATTGAAATTTATCAAATCTTTAGAATTTTTCAAATTTCAGAAATCTAGTTATAGTATACTTTCAATATTGTCTATGTACATTTTCTTATAGTAGATTTCTTTCATGTTTCAAGTAGCTACTTAAGGATACTCTGATGAATAATCCAGGAGCGTTTCAACAACCGCTACCTAGATGGCATTATTTCATCATTTTAGATAAAATTGTTCGAAAACTAGAGTTGTAAAATGTAATATCTTAATTGATAAGGACGTGTGAAATTTTAAATGTTAGATGTATTCATGTGCTTTCCATTGATTTCTAAAATTTGAGAAGTATAGTAATCTATGCACATACATCCCCTGAAGGATAATGGAGGCATCAAATCGTACACGTTCACATTTCTAGCTCTACTATAACATTCTTTTGGTTAATTTGAATCTTTCGAATGAATGTTTTAGTGTTAATTTTTTGAATATTTCATTCAGTGCCATAAACACAAAAACTTCATTTCCATATATACATTATATATTGAATTGATTTATCGCCTTTTTAAGATAGTTTTTTTTCAATATTTCAAGCAATAACAGGCTTATTTTAATGTTAAAATTTTTATTTTTGTTGACGTTTCGTTGAATATCACAACCTTATCAAAACCTTCTCGTTTTTGCCAACGAAAATGAAGTTTTTAACATTAAAATAAGCCTGTTTTCACTAAGTTTTGTGAGCAACCGAGAGTAAGGAAAATTTAGAAAAAAGCTATAATATAATATATAAATATGAATATATATATATATATATATATATATATATATATATATATATATATATATATATATATATTCACCAACATTTATAGAAAATTTTCGTTACTCCCGGTTGCTTTCTAAAGCACTCCTGAACAGGGTAGAAAACCCAGCAATACCACAAATTGGGAATACCATGCTGGATTCAGAAGAGGGCGATGATGCGATGAACAGATCTGGATTTTAGATGATATTAAAAAAAAGGAAATGTGGAAATACAGTTATTATATTCATTGACTTCAAGGGAACATATAATTCAGTAGATCGCGAAATCCTCTTTAAAATCGAGAAAAAATGCGAGATCAATCAAAAGATACGAAAAATTATGGAACACACTTACACGTACAACTTCCAACGTAAAATTTTTCGGTGAAGTATCAGATCCCATTGAAATCAAAGCCGTTGTTTGGCAGAGGAGCGGACTTTCATCAATCCTTTTTAACATTCTTCAAGAGAAGATCATTAGGAAATGGGTAACCCATATAAAGGGCATACAAGTGGGTATCAAAAAGGAAAAACGAATAAATGTCAAGTGTAACTGAAGCGATTTTCGCCGTAAAAAGTACATGAAATAGCAAAGAAAACTGGGTTGCAAATTTCCTATGATGAAACCAAATGCATGGAAAGACAACCAGAAAATGAATCTTCCGTAGCACAAAACATAGTAAAATTCTACAAGTCATCCACTTTAATACTTCGGAGAAATAATTGGTCTTGCTAACGAACAAAGAATTACCAAGCTCCAAAGGTCCTACAAGTTAACATGGGCGTATTATAATAAAGAGTTCATTTCGAGAGAACTGAATTAAGGTATTATAACACAACGATTGTTGCTGTAGCAATCCAGGCAGCTGAAACTGAAAATGATTATTGACGGTGGATCGAGAATTGAAGAAATAGAAAAACAGGAACGAAAAATACCTCAGAGCGAACATTATCGAAAGACTAATACAATAACGGAAGAAATCAGACAACGACGAGCAAAGCTTTATGCATATTCTTACAGGATGAACATTCCAGAATACGGAAGAAACTACTAGATATAATAATAAAGAATAAATGCAACATAGAATGGCGAAAATAATCTACAACAAATGAATATAGAAAATCTCGAATTTCGCACAGAGTGGCGCTATAAAATCGCACAAGTCAAGTTTGTGCAAAAATCACCGTACCAACCTGGAATAAAATGGACAGATGAACGGAAGAACGATTCAAGCATTCTGAGAGGATGGAGCGTCTTTGAAAGAGAAAAACTGAAAGAAGAACCTCAAAAATTGGGGAATAATTGTTATAATAATAATAATAGTATAAAGATGTTAGAACTCATAGAACGTAAAAATCATTTTTCCAACAAAATTCAATCTGCTGATCTAGACTCAACAAATAAAATTCTGAATAAATCCAGTTTTCACTCTTTCATATCTTTCTGCGATTTCCGTATGCAACAACCTTCACAACCTCAGCTTTTGATATGCTAATTTGATAATACATTTACACCGTACTATACGTCTATATTTCTTCATACCGCATTCCACATTTCGTTATACTTGCTTCAGTTGTAAACAAATCATTTTTAATCAATCGATTTGTAATCAGTCTTGATCTTCACTGTGTTGTTACGATGAATGGAATCAGTTTCTTAAAAAAATAGAAACATTTACCTCGAGTGTAACAATTCCTTATTGTTTTCTTAGAACAACATAAATAGAATTACTCATTTATTATATCACTGTTTTACAGCTGTTTATATTGCTTTGAATATATTATATTGTGTTTAAAGTCCCTTAACGTTTCGCACAATTAAAATTATATTAGTACGTAATTAAAACGTAAAGTGTTGTTAACCGTTTGAGGAGAATTAGAATTCTTCATTTGAATTCAAGAATTTTTCAAGGTTGCGAGAATCAATACAGAATTATTGTTGATTTTTCGAATTATATATTATGTGTTGACATAAAAACTCATTTTTATTTTTGGAATTTGGAATGTCAGTGCGGCATAAGAACAATTTGGAAAGTATTATCAAGTATACAATCAAAATGTAGTAAGCCGTAGGATTGCCAACAATAGTGCAAGAAAAATTGAGCAATTAAAAATATCATGTCAGAACAATTTCATTAATTCAGGAAGCATGCTATTGATAATTTTTATTTGAATGATTTCAAAATACTTCATACATGGAATAATGTAGAACGATTAAACCTAAAGGCAATTTCGAAATGAAAAACAGAGTAATTTCAGCAAGTTGAATTTTGTCTCGAGAGTCAAGGTTGCTAAAACTGCTTTTTTGTTTGAAGACTTGCGAAGCAATCAAAGGTCAGATTCGAACCCGACATTACTCAACTTTAAATATCCGCATTATTCGCCAGATTCAATATTTCAGTGTTCAATGACATATAATGTTTTTCAATAGCGAATTAAATAACATGTTCTGATGAGAAACAAAATACTCGAAATATGTGTCAACGACGGTCTCCTTTTGCTGCTATGCAAATATGCTGATATCAATCGATTAATTGCCTATTATATATATATATATATATATATATATATATATATATATATATATATATATATATATATATATTTAAATTAATTTATTGCCTGTTCAAGATAGTTTAAGATAAACTTTATTTTCGTTGATGTTTCATTGTATATCCCAACTTTGTCAAAACATTGGAATAATTGGGTTTTATGAAGTACTATAGATATCAAAATGTCAGACTTATTATTTTGAAAAAAATCAAATTGGCTTTTTTGCCTTTTTTAGTATTCAGAGGAATATTACTGGTTTAGCATTCGCTTCGGAAGTTTTAGTCTTCTTCAACATGAGGAAACCTCTGAAAAACTCATGGTAAGGCAGGTGATTCGATACAGGCAATAATATATATATATATATATATATATATATATATATATATATATATATATATATATATATATATATATATATATATATATATATATATAAATTGATTTATTGCCTGTTTAATATTACAACGATTTATTATTTTTATCTATCTATTTACAACGATTTAATAATAATAAACCTTACAAATAACACTCAAAATGAATAGACAACAATCACCAAACATCACATCTCAAAACTTTTCCAGATCTACCTTCAATTCCGCACACATAAACCAATAATATACATATTCTGGATAAGTATAATACTCAACTATATATAATTAAATATATGTATATATAAATAACACTCATAACAATCACCTGGCTTATCATGAGTTTTTCAGAGGTTTACTCATGGTGAAGAAGACTAAAACTTACGAAGCGAATGCTAAGCCAGAAATATTCCTCTGATAATGAAAATCAATAAGTGAAAATACAAAAAAAACTTATTTGATTTTTCTAAAAAATAAGTTTGACATTTTGATATCTATAGTTATTCATAAATTCAATTATTCATTAGTTTTGACAAAGTTATGCAACGAAACGTCAACAAAAATGAAGTTTTTCATATTAAAAGAAGCCTGTTATTGCTAAAAACATTCGAAATATATATGTATATATATATATATATATATATATATATATATATATATATATATATATATATATATATATATGTAGGTTTATACATACCAACCACTACTTCAACTGCTTGGAAAATTGGATTAAAGATTGCCAACTTGAATGAAGAATAATCAAATTTACATCTATATGAATTTTCTTCTGATATTTTTAACTCTTTGGAAATAAATAAAATTTCGTCATTACCTGAAGAATAGGCATTAGGCGACTCACATTATACAACTTTCGAATCTGTGGTCTTCGATTCGAGGACATCAGAGTGGATATACCTGTGCCATCGATTCGAGTGCTCTCGAAGAAAAATTACACAATATGTATCTAAATTATTTCGTGTTAAGGTCATTTTCTATAAGAATCCAATGCAGTTTATTCATTAACTCGTTTTTGAGGCGATATAATGAAAATTTGTTCTTATTGTACACACGAGCAGATGGAAACATTCATGCAATAAAAACTGACATCTTTGAATTTTTAGTGGTAATGTTCAATCATCTTAGGTTACTTTTCGAAGAAAACACCACTGGAAATCACTTACTGAATTCAAAGGGCGAGGAAGCTCGGGGGCATGTGGAAACCTCCTAGACTGATTGATTTTGTACTGCATATAATAAAATGAAGTCATTTAAATTTGACTTCCCATGAAACAATTTTCTGAATCAAAAATATTTGCAGAAGAGAAGAAATAAAGCCAAACAGGGAGTGGTGCAGTGGAAGAAATTTGTCAATGAACAATCATTTCTTTGAAATCTTTGGAAGAAGTTGGACGTCAGAGAGTTCTTATATTTTAAAAAACTGGTAGCAATAACGATTAATTTGTTATGCTGGTAGATTTAAATGTTGCAAAGATTTGTCGAATCATTTAGCTTTTTTCATTTGTCAATCAATTGGTAGCTAATGCATTATACCTATAATTTTTAGCGAATTATTTTAATATAATGACGTGAATGCTACATTTATGTATCTAGTGACGTATGGAATGCTACATTTATATTTTTTTATCTAGTGACGTATGGTATACAAAAAATATGATATTCACAATTTCAGATAATTGATGAGGCCGATACTTGGAGAAAATTAATATTTTTGAAACATTTAAATTTATTTTTAAAATACGCATTATCTTTATCAAAATAATAATATTTATCTAGATTAATCTATACAAAAAACCTACTACATATTTCGAACAGTCAATTGTGAACTACATATTTATCTCATTATTTAAAATATACTTTCTTAATTTGTGTATTTGTTTCATTATGTTAGATACTTGAAGTATATGAACTAATTTAATATTTCATATATGTATAACTGAATGCACAAATTATATAATTCGTGAATCTTGATTGTGAAATATCATTTGAAAATCCACAATAACGATAAAATTGATCATTATATACGAAGATTTCCATCATTATTTTTAAGTTCAATCACGAGATATTCGTTGTTGTAACTTGAAGTGAAAAGAAATTTATTGCAACTGAACATAATCAAAAGAAATCTTCACTGATTATATTTTTATTACTGTGTAGTCAATCAGAATGAAACACAATTACTCTGTTTTGCTACGTATTAAGTAGGAAAAATTACAATTCTTGTGAAACCTTCGAGTTTTTTATTGCCAGAAAACTGAGCTGATAAATTTATATCTTGATTACCATTATATAATTATAACAATTTATTTGTAATAAGAGGTGTTATTACAAAGGCTTTGTACTTGAAAGATGAACTGAATACAGCAGAATAAATCTATGCACGTGCATAGGAGTAAGAGCACATACATATCTGCCACACAGAAGTCCTAGGTTCGAATCTTGATCAAGCTTATATATTAGAAATGGTGCAAATTTCACATTTGAAGATAAAATGTATTATATTGAATAGCGTTAACGTTTACTTAATGTAAATCCATTATAATTGAATATAAGCTGAAATTCAAACACTTGAACTTTTGATTCACACTTTTATTGACAACATAGTATGACGCGTTTCGTCGTTACAAACGACTTCTTCAGAATCTCTATCATCAGCATTCTATTAGCATCTGAAGAAGTCGTTTGTAACGACGAAACGCGTCATGAAACGTTGTAAGTAAAAGTGTAAATCAAAATTCAAATAAAAAATAATTTAAAGAAAACTAAGTAGTTTCAGTGGCTTCATCAGATGTTGATGATAAACTGGCGAAAAGATGTTGTCATGTTTTGATTCAATTATAGTTAAAATCGAAAAACTACTTAGTTTTATTTAAATTATGTATTTAGATTTCCATCAAGTATCGGCCGAATCGATTAATGATGTGAATCAAGAGTTCAAGTGGTTGAATTTCAGCTTATATTCAATTACTGGTATTATATCAGTTCAAAATTTGAGTTATAGGCTAGTTTTTTTTTATGAAGTAGTGAGTAAGTGAAACTTGAAAAACATAGCTATATATATATATATATATATATATATATATATATATATATATATATATATATATATATATTAACAAAATCTCAATTCAATAAGTGAAATCAATAATGAGAAATGATAGATCTTGAATTAATTCAATTAATATAAAATAAATTGAAAATTTGGTGCGATTATGCTGAAAAATATCTTTGTCTCTGCTGATTTTACACTATGCCTCTTTACTTCTGCCCTCTCGATCAAATAGAACACATTTGTCTGAGATATTCAATGAAAAAATGTATCAAAAGTATTGTTACGAAATTTTTTTCGTTCTCTTCTATTTTGATAATAGAGGAAAATTTCATCAATTGATGATTATTATAAAAAAGTTTAAATCATGCCATCAATGTATGTTTATACCTGAAAAACTCAACAATTAATGATAATCGTTTCGTGAAAATATACATACGTAAACTTATTAGAGAGCATTAAATAATAAATCATATAGGTATATGTTTATACTATACAACCTTCCACTGTTCTGAACTTTTTAGAAATCAACAATTATGAGAATATATATTAGATGCTAGATGTGACTGTTGACACTAGATTAATACAATGATATCAGACTATTTGTAATTGATGTTTTAAAACGTATGCGAAAAACTTAATGGGAAATTTATTGATAAAAATGAAGGGTGGTTTATTATATAAAAATTGACTCAAGAGCCCACCATAGTGGAGTATCGAGCTACAAATATGTCATAAACATATTTTTCATTTGGGGAACAAAAATAAATAGACAAAAGACAAAGTATTACCCTTACCTACACTTTTTCATATGTTCTTACTTTTTAAAAATGAATAAAGGAAATGGAATAAGACAAGAAATATCATTCTTCTTGACTAAATTCAAAGAAAAACCTGCGTAATGAACTGAAAAAAATCACAATCAAATATTTTATTCAGAAACATTGTTGCCTTGCCAATGTTTCAATTAAAATTACAGTTTTCTAGTGAAAAAAAGAAATGGAAGGAATTGTCGAAGAAATGTCGAAAAAAATTATTCTAGAAAAATAATCTTAACTAAACTTAGCTGAACAAATGCATTTTCACCAACATTCAACAATTTAACTTCTCATGTGTTCTTACTTTTCAAAAATGAGTGGAGGGAATGGAATAAGACTACAAATATCATTCTTCTTAACTGAATTCAAAGAAAAATCTGCGCAATGAACTGAAAAAAATGACAATCGAAAATTTTGTTCAGAAACTTTCTTGGCTCGCGCAATTTTTCAATGAAAATTACAGTTTTCTAGTGAAGAAATGAAATGGAAGGAATTCTCGAAGAAATGTCGAAAAAAATTATTCTAGAAAAATAATCTTAACTAAACTTAGCTGAACAAATGCATTTTTACCAACATTCAACAATTTAACTTCTCATGTGTTCTTACTTTTCAAAAATGAGTGGAGGGAATGGAATAAGACTACAAATATCATTCTACTTAACTAAATTCAAAGAAAAACCTGCGCAATGAAATGAAAAAAATTACATTCGAAAATTTTGTTCAGAAACATTCTTTCCTTGCGCAATTTTTCAATGAAACTTACAGTTTTCTAGTGAAGAAATGAAATGGAAGGAATTCTCGAAGAAATGTCGAAAAAAATTATTCTAGAAAAATCTTAACTAAACTTAGCTGAACAAACGCATTTTTACCAACATTCAACAATTTAACTTCTCATATGTTATTACTTTTTAAGAATGAGTAAAGGGAATGCAATAAGACTACAAATATCATTCTTCTTGACTAAATTCAAAGAAAAACCTGTGGAATGAACTGAAAAAAATTACAATCGAAAATTTTGTTCAGAAATTTTCTTGCCTTGCGCAATTTTTCAATGAAACTTACAGTTTTCTAGTGAAGAAATGAAATGTAAGGAATTGTCGAAGAAACATTCAACAATTCACATTCAACAACATTTAAAATATTGTTTATCAATGAATATTTCTGAATCTAATCAATCTATTAATGTGTACACTATGATTAGATATTTTCTTCGAAAAACGTTATCGCGGAAAATGATATTCTTGTTTAAAAGTGATGATTGTGACCTAATATTTCAATATTAACAACCAACAACAAATTTCATATTTTCCAAAAATTGTGAAATTTCTCAAACAGGTACAGAGATAATAGGCATATTATGCATTTATGCGTATATGATTGACTGGACATATTATTGCTTCTGGCAATAGTTGAGGCCGAAGGCGTTAATTTCCAAACACATTCGGATGCAATACGGTGCAAGATGTATTTATTTCCATAAAGCACTTTCCATTTCATTTGTGGGTTTTGTTCGGAGTAAATTATTGAATCATTTCATATTTCGCATATCCTTTGAGGTGAATTGGACTTACTGACACACTTTAGCGATTTGTTCATTTATTGCGAACAAAACTATACAATTTCACCATAACTATGTGGTCATGGTGACAAGCAAAGTGATCCAGAAGATACCAGGGATACGCAGCAGATTCAAAAGGGGTTTGTTGTCATGCATAAAGAAGGAGAATTGTAAGTGGCAGTCTACAAAAATAAAGGTACCGATTTTCGATAGTGAAATATGAAATTTCTGTTTTTGTTTGAAATCTCAGCGATCAGACGAATTTTATCCCCTATTTCTATAGAGAACCTGCATAAGAACTAGTTGCGCCTCTGTTAACTTTGTAAGTTCATATGTGAGGACGAATTGTTTATAAACATGCATTTTAATACTTATTCACAAAGCATGTAATTTTTTATGAATTATATCTTGGAAATATATACGAATTGAATACATACGTATTTTACAATAACTTATTGTAATAATAAATGTCGTTACAATAAATTTAATTGAAGGACTATGAGTGGGAAAATCGGTGAAAAGAGATCAAGATCTGGTAACACTGGATGTTGTGTTGTGTTGTATCACAATACTTATAGTAAAACTGAGCCGAATATAAAATTTTATTCGTTTCCATCAAAACCCCATTTAACAGAACCTCGTCAGAAGTGGACAAAAGCAGTTAATCGTATTAAGTAAGTGTATATGAGTGGACAATAAATTATATATTTATTATGATATTAATTTCATTATTTTTCTAGTCCAGATGGTACTCCATGGCAACCTTTAAATAATTCAAGGAAATGTAGTTATAATTTTGTTGGAGGAAATAAATCTGAAGATCCTCGTCGTCCAGCATATAATCCAACAATTTTTCCGTCCAAGTATGAACGTAAGGAACATTCAAATACAACTTCAATTCGTTTTGATCGTTGGAAGAGAAGGAAACTAGTGTCTGAGGTTTTATCTGGTGCTAATGATGAACAAGAAGTGAATTCATCAGTTGAAGGTGTTCAATTAGAAACTATTATTAATCAAATAGTCGGAAAATCTGATAAATCAGTTCAAGTGGTGTCATTTCAATCTACTAGTGATGACTTTATTTTCTCATGTGACTTTGATCGTGGATCAAATAATGTTTCAACTCAAGCAACAATATCCTCTACTTAAAATTTAAAAGCAGAAATAGTGACAAAAGATAAAAGTAGTGTACCGGACATTCCAATTTGACTGTCGGGATTTCGAGGATACCCTTCAATAAAAAATGTAAAATGGTCAACAACTTTTGGCAAGTATTTACATTATTATTAGGAATGTTACCACGAACTAAATTTCAAAAAATGAACCTTGAAAATAGATTATTAATTTTTTTGTTCAAAATGTATTGCAACATTTTTCGGTGTAGACCCAACATGTATTTCTCGCATTTTTTATGACATGTTATCTATATTAGCACAAAACTGTCAATTATATTTTCTGGTCAAGTCGAGAGGATATTCATGAAACTATGCCACCATCATTCAAAGTACACTGCCCTAATTGCAGGGTGATAATAGACTGTACAGAAATCAAGTGCAAACAACCAAGTCTCGTGTTTGCACGTAATCAAATGTATTCGAATTATAAATCAGGATACACTGTGAAATTTTTTATCTGACGACTGCCGGAGATCCGGGACATTTATTTTTTGGAATCCACTTTTTATTATTACTATGTTAGACATTTTTAATCTCAATAAATAATTTATTATTACTGTAGTGACAAGTATAAAATTCAATTTCTCGCACATAATAAATGTTAAATTTGGCCACCATGAGCGCTAGTGTCTAATAACCAAAGTCACGCAGGTTCTCTATAACCTGCGGCATGCCTTAAACAGTTTCCGCTTAAGAAAAACAGACGAAACATCACGAAATAGAAGGATTTTCGATTATTCTCCACAAAACTAAAACCAACTATTGATCAGTCTCTTCCAAGTCGTCAAGTTCATCTACCCATTTGAAATAAACCTATTTCACAATTTTCAATCTACACTCTTGAAGTAACGACCCCCTAATGTTATTAATGTTTGATTTTATCAAGTCTTTATCACATTATTTGAATTTTCAAAAAGAAAAGGTAATATTTTTCTTTTCTTTTAATTACTCAACTTTTGGGATTTCGGAATATCGTAGAAGTTAGCAGCAGGAAGTCAGCCGAAAAAAGTAAAGTTTTGTAATAATTTGGTATAAATTATATATGATCAATTCAGAGCAGAAAATCATCAACGGTTAAATTGTTGCAGAAGAACGCATTTTCTCACGGTTAAATTGTTGCAGAAGAACGCATTTTCTCACTTTCAAATTAATTTGAGGTAGCTTAATAAAATGGCAGTTATAGATGTGTGGTTATATATTACAAAACCACTACGATACGATTAATTAGGACCCGTTAAGAGTCTGTTTTGGTGTGCTGTGGACCGTATTAAAATAATTTATGCCATATGAAATAGCACATCTATTTTTATTGAATTGTTGCATGAAAGTACATGTTGGAAATTAAAAATTGACTCACTCGATTGGCTATTTAAATGAGAATAAAGCTTTTTTACGCAACGAACGCGTGTGTCATATAGTAAATAACCTATTGCCGAAATTATTATTGTAATTCGAAGGTCAGTAAGGTGGAAAGTATGTCTTCTGTGGAAAGGCTTAGAAACGCCCAAAGGATTAGATTTTTGTGAGTGTATAATTTGAGTTATTTAAAAATCGTGCTTTATTCTTAGATTTCCACAACATTCAATATTATGACACACAGAGGAGTATATATTATTATTTTTTAACAATTATTCTCCATTAAGAACGCGATTGAACTCGAATTGACAAATTTTAGTGTTTTCGTTTCAGCTCTTTTGCCTCTCAAACATGCCTGATCCTCTCAGAATGCTTTTTTTCCGATCATCTGTTCATTTTAATACAAGTGGGCACCATGATTTTTGCTCAAACTTCACATGTGCGATTTTATAGCGACACTTCGTGCGATTTTCGAGATTTATCATATTGATCTGTTGTAGATCCTTTTGCACCTCTTTCAGCCTTTCTGTGCCGAAATACATTGTAGAAATTATACAGTCCTCAGAAGGGAACCGTATTGCTGAGAAAAAAAGAGTTACCAAGGTCCAAAGAGCCTAAAACTAACAAAGGTGTACTGTAGTGAGAAGTACATTTGGATTGGAGAAAGACTGAAATTGAGCATTTTTAATCAAACAAGTCGTTCTTTATTTACCGCATTCTGAAATTTTAGCTTATCTGTCATTACCGTGCAGAATAAAGTTGGCTAATTATTGGCTGATCTGTCGGTGAAAAATCGTATTATAAAAAACACTCGGCTAGTTTCACAAAATTATGATGCCGGTTTCTCACCAGGCAGACAGTTTTAGAAAACAGTTTTGTTCTCAAAAACCAAAACAGAAACATATTTTGTTTTTTAAAATTTTTTACAAACAGACTGTTTACACTGAACTGACAAGTTTTCTGTTTTCAAAACTGTTTTGTGTTTTGATGTTTGTCCCGTTTGTTAGTACGACTTTTCAACCAGTACTTTTATTTGATTTTAGTTGAAAAAACTCCGACAACGAATTCATAATCAGTTGTGGTTTTTTTTACTACAAGATTTAATAAATAGAAGAAAACGGAGATATTGGGTCAGCTCTCTCTGTATTATATCAGCTGACCAAATTTTGATTTTTCTGTCAACTTAGTCAACTGATATTTTAGGTATATGACTTATTTCTTTTAGTGAATTTGTTTTTTCTATCTGTTTTTATAGCCACCGTTTCTACAGTCCTACAAATTATTATTTTGCCGGTACAGTTCTATTAAAGTAGAAATTTCTTCTTTGTTCCACTGTTTCTTTCCACTTGAGTAACTCATCGTAATTAAATTTAATAAAACAAAACAATGAGAACTTTAAACCGTAATAAAAAGATTCACGACCAAAATGTGACGAAAAATGATAACAGAACTAAACCGATAACTTGTTGAATGTAGCAGCGTTGCGTTTACACCAGACAGACAAAAATGAATAACAAAACTTGTTTTTTCTTTGTTCTTTTTTGATTTACCGACTCCAGATGGAAAAGTGTTCTAATTTCAAAACAGTTTTTATAAACAGAAATGTTTTCAGAACTGTTAACATTTTCAAGAACATTAATATTTTCGTTCAGGAAAACAGTTTTTGTTTGTGTTTATTGTTTTCTCCGTTTGGTGTGAAACCGGCATAATAATTACCTGACAATTGTTTCGTAGTATTATCCATTTCAAAAGTTAAACTGAGTTAAAAATGTTAAACCAGTTGAACTTATGAAATTGAATTAATATCCCAGAATAATTACAATTTACAATTAAAATGATTATAATTTTATAGAAAGGAGCTTAAAGTTTTTGTTCAATAAAATTTGCAGAATATTACGGAAACGCTGTTAATATCCTTTGAAATAGATACTCAAAAATTATTCACCTAATTAAATTCAAATGAACGAGGCTGTTGATATGAGATTAATATGAATGGTATTTTGGCCTAAAGTATCTGATAAGCCGGTATCATCCACGTTAACATCTAAACTGAAATTTCAAATTAGGTGTACTAGACGTATTTATCATTTTCAACACTTATGTGTTATATGTAGTAATTTTAAATAAAACTAAGTAGTTTTTCTATTTTCACTATAATTACATCAAAACATGACAATATCGTTTCGCCAACACAGTGGCTTCATCAGATGTTGATTTTCAAACATAAACATATATATATATATATATATATATATATATATATATATATATATATATATATATAAATATAGTGTATATAGTGCCATAAGCACAAAAAATTTCATTTCTTTCTATATATATATATATATATATATATATATATATATATATATATATTTTTTTTTATTTTGAAAGTTTTTAGCAAAAAAAACAGTTTCAAACAGGCAATAAATCAATTTCAAGATATATATATATATATATATATATATATATATATATATATATATATATATAAGTATGTTTATGTCTTTTCAAAAACGCAAATTCGTTCGAATGTAACGTCAGATGCTAATTAATTACCTCAATGAGAAGTTTCGTTTGGTGATATTGAGAGGCATTTGTGAAATTCTTCATATTTCATGCAATTATTCACGGAAAACTTTATAACCACATCATAAAGTCCTTCGTTTTATGTCGAGGATATGGGTTTTTCCATTTAATTTAATAGAACATCATTTCTTTAGTCGCCGTTTATAATCGTAAAATGTCAAATTATCTGTGCTGATTAAAATAATATAGTCAAACTTTTCGAACAGAAACCTGAGTAAAAATCAAATAAAATTGAATTGAGAAATTCTTTAACCTTAAACAATCGTTGAAATTTGAATCGAAATATGTCGATTTGCTTTCTTGCTTAATACTAAATGTTAATAAATTCTTGACCTAATGTTTCGAAAAAATTTGAAATTGACCCTGAGGTCAAATCGTTTAGCAAGTATTGAAAATTTATCTAAAATGTGAAGACTTTTTTAAAACATTTTTAGTAATGTTATATCCTCAAATTTTTAAATATAAAAAAATAGCAATAACGACTAAATCTATATTTCAAAGAATATAAATGTTCACTTGATGATTAATGAAATACTCACATTTTTAATAATAATAATAATATTTATGTAGCTGAAGCTATACAAAAAATCTAAATATTTTGAACTATAAATTTTTAATTACATACCTATCTCATTATTATTTAACTTTCTTAGATCACGCTTAAATATCTTAACACTAGTACTACTTTTTAATACATTCGGTAAATTATGGAAAGCCTTGAATCCGTCATAGTATAAGCTTTTCTTAAATTTAGAGAGCTCACAACTTTGGATAAAAAAACTATCAGTATTTCTAGTATTATACCCATGCAATTCACTGGCATATATAATATTTTAATTACATCTCATGAAAGCAACTGATTTTCATTTTAAATATGAATATATATGAAGCAAAGAATGTTTGATGCTGGGTAATGTACATCGATTACAAGCCCAATGGCCGTTTGGAACCGGCGTTGAACTGTAGGTCCACTGAATAAAAAAAATTCTTTGTTTTACAGATATTTAACAGATATTTTACCCTTTCAACCTATTTACCTATTGCAATTTAAAATTGTTCGCATGGCTCTATTCTGTAACTTTTGTAATTATTCAATTTTTTCTCTAGTCAAACCAAATAAAAAAGTGGAGCAATATTCAAAATGTGGCATTATTATTTATTTGAACACCAATAATTTCTGAGATTGAATTATCGCTTAACTCTTGATGAAACATTTTTAGATATTAAATTAAATTAAACTCTTGGCTTAGTGTTTCACGATTATATTTAACAACATGAATTTGTCAACATGTTTCGAGCGTGAGCTCATTTTCAAGACTGAAAATTTCTTGAAAATGAGCTCACGCTCGAAAAATGTTGAAAAATTCATGTTGTTAAATATAATCGTGAAACATTAAGCCAATAGTTTAATTTAATTAAGTAACCAATAATTTCAATTATGTCGACAGATCTTCCTATTCTTTTCAAAAAAATTGATTTTTTAGAGATTTCAGATGATATGAAATCAACATGATCATTGAAACTCAATTTTTCATCTAACATCAAAATGCCTAAATATTTTACTGTTTCTACTCTTCTAATTTATTGTTCATTAATCTTTATAGTTATATCCTCATTTTTAATAGTTTATTGGTTTCATTTGAAATGAAACTTCTTGAAAGAAGTGGCGCTTCATCTACCGCTACAAGAATTACATAGAATAATGAATTCGATCAGATTTCCATTTAACACGAACTTGTATATACGAAAGATGTCGTATATACATTAACCGTGACCGTGATCTATCTGTTGCACACCTTTCACTTAAACCAAGAGTTGAGATGTACACTTCACGAAATCTTGAGATTAAGCAATATTTATTTATTGGGTGTATAGACTTTAATCTTGTCCAAGAAGATGATATTATTGACAAACCAATAATATTAATTATATAGCTGTGACTTAAAACTTATTTGTAGACATTCTGTTGTGTTTGGAATACACTTGCAGTCAATATCAAATTCGGAAATCTGTATGACAGCTGATTAAAGTGAACGAAATAAATACCAATGTTAACAAAGTTGTATAAAGTAAAAGAGTATAATATACTCAACTAGCGGACCCTACAGACGTTGTCCTGCATGATATTCAAAACGATTACGATATAATCAATGCATACACAAAAATTCATTCAAGTCGATCCAGCCGTTGAGTTTCAGTATAGATAAATAACCTAGATACTGACTGCAGCGTCATCTGTGGGCAGATTTGTGAATCTAAACCCTCCAGGGCGCCACCTAAACGCATATAAAAAAATTCTTTCAAATCTGTCCAGCCGTTTAGGAGGAGTTCAGTAACATATACACTTACAGTAGAATTATATATAATAAGATTAGATACTTAATTAATTAGTAATTAATTTTTTTGAGTTATCTATGCATTCTTTCGTAATTAATGAACGTCTGGAATAATTTTAATTATAATGATTCGAAAAAATAATTTGAATTTAAGATGTACAGTGGAGTTCGCTCAATAGGTAGGTTCATTTCAAAAAACTGCGAAAATATTCAAGGTCACACCAGTAAATAATAGATTTTTTAAAATCTATCACTCATAACTTAATCGGCAGTTTAAGGTCGGTTCTTATCAGCGATAAACTTGGGTGTTGTGCCGTTTTATAATCTTGCAAAAATGAGAATTGATTGTAAATTGAAATAAAATTTTTAATAAAGTTATTGCCTTGGAATATGTATAATAACAAACTCATATACACATACTGTGTATATGAGTTGTGTTGTTCTACAAGAATCTCACCAATCGTTCTACGTCCATCGTCAAGTGACGCAAGGACTTCGATTTCCAAACACCTTCTTATCACTCCCAGGAGAAGAATGGTCAAGTAATGAATACTTCACAACTCCATCTATAGAGAGCAATAGAAAACATCTCCCTAATAACAGAAATACTAAGCCCAGAATGTTCACGACCATATCTATTCTTTCATTTATACCTCTATATATATTGAAGGAGCAGAAAATGTTAAATTCGCGTACAGCACATATTTTGCGGAAGAACCTCATACAGTTTTTCCATAAATTGATATTTTTTAATTTGCTGTGTCTCGAAAGTTGTTTTCCCTTGAACACAGATTCAAGATCTCTTCGAATAGTGCAACAGAGCAACTTTCAAGTATACTCTTCAGACAGTAAAATTATCTGTGTTACTAATTAGATTCTTTCTCATAAACATTTGTTTTGAAATTTCTTATTTCAATATTCAGAGATATAAATTCTTATATCTATGTCAGAGAAATAGTACATGAAAATATACAGCTCTAAATACTAGCGAAAGATTTTTTGGATTAACTCTGTTAATCAGATACATTCACAGTTCACATCACATGTGATAGTCATTATTTTGCTCAAATCTCTCGACATGGAACCATGTAGGTACTGCTAATTCTAATATTAATCTAAAATTTTTTTTTATTAAAATTTGTTTAATGCTAAAATGAATATAAAAAAAATCTCGCATTGTATATAAGTAAGTTTTCCTTGTGCGTGTTTCCTTATTGTTTAATATTATTCCGTATTATTGATTCAAGTTTCTCTTAATGTCAATATGTCCGTTGAACCCGGACTATCTTGTGAAAAATTGCACATATATGAAGTTGGTCTATTCCATGGACATTCTCAGCAATAAATAATGTTGAATTCGTATTAGAGTAACGAACAAAGTTCATAATTTTTTATGTATATCATCCATGAACTTTAACGGATTAGTTTGGAAATCGTTATTTAAAGGTGATATCTGAAATTTGGATGCAAATAAGGATATTTGTAGGAGATAACTTCGAAAATATTTGATAAAAATTTCGTAAAAGCGCAATATTTAACATTCTGAAGCAAATATCTGCAAAAGGAAATTAAATACATCAACCTTTATACTTCAGTTAAGACATTCATAAATGCAAATTTAAATGATGTACATGTAAATTAACTTAGTTCGCAAAGCTGAAATGGAATGGAGTTGAAACCATAACATTGAAAGGGTAAAACCTGTCAAATACCTTGTTAAAAAACTTGTTAGGCGTTATGTTAGATGAGAAATTGGGTTTCAATAATCCTGTCAACTTCATAAAAAAATCTCCAAGAAAATCAACTATCTCAATAAAAAAAATAGGAAAAAATTCGACGACATAATGAAGTTATTGAACTTATGAAAACAAATTGTTCCCATATAGAATAATGAAAAATGTATCATGTGTCAGTGATGCGTACAGTTATAACACAAGAAATGCTGACAATTTTTACATGCAAGTTTGTAAGCCTTCCAATCATAGGAATAGTATATTTTATGAAAGATTCAACGCATTCAATAAATTGCCTAGCTCCATAAAAACAATTAGTGACATTAAAGTACTCAAGCGTAAATTAGCTATGTTCGTTTTAAACATATAATTGTAAAAAATATATTTTGAACCTGAATGTATACCTATATGAATTTGTAATATGTATTTTGTAATATAAATATTATTACATATTATTATTACATCGGCCTGAAGAATTATCCCATTAAAGTTCTATGAAAATGACAGTCGGAGTAGTCGATGACCTCCAGTCTTGTATCTTTTTAATTAATTACAGATTCTTCCGGATCCACAAATAAACTCATTATGCAAATTGAAATTATACAAAATGATAATATAAAATGAATAACAATTTTCAAACAAGTTGTACTAAACTAAGTTGTATTATGTTAAAAACTATAAATTAAAATTTACACACTTCACTTAAATTTCACTGAATATATTCAAAACTCTACATATGTTTCGGGTGGTTAACTCATTATCGGGTGGTTAACACATTAACCCATGGTAAATAACAAGAACAATCTTGACTTATTTTCGAGAAGAAGTGGCGTTTATAAAATTGCAGTGAATGCGATAGTTTTTACATAGGTCAAACTGGACGTTCTATACAAAAAAAATCGATGAACATAGACGATCAAAATTATTGAATAAACCTAATACGGGTTTTACGGAACACTGCGTGAAACATAATCATTTCTTGAATCTCAGGAAGACCGAAATACTACACTCAGGTAGTTAGGTCAAAAGATTAGATACCCTTGAAGTCTTGGAGATTTCGACAGCTTAAAAGAAGAAAATTTACCTATTTGCAATGACCAGGTGGATTTTTCTGTGAAACCAGATTCTGTGGTTTAGTATATAATATAAGTGGAAGTTATTTTGAAATTCAGTAATATTGTATACTCTTGATATTGGGTTAACCATCCGAAACATATGTAGAGCTTTTAATATATTCAGTGAAACTTAAGTCAAGTGTATTAATTTTAATTTATTGTTTTTAAATATAATTATATTAGTTTGAAAGTGTTTTTAGTTTTATAGTATTCTGTCTTGGTGTTTTTATTAAGGTTGATGTACGAGACAAGATGCAAAAGGTCTCCGTGAGTGCTCTTATCACAAATGGACACACAATCTCTCTACGAGGGCTCCAAGGACCACTTGCAGCGATAATGTTCTGAGCCCTTCTATCGAAACTGAACCTCTTGGTACTCACCCTAGGAGACTACGAAGAAGATGTCAGAGAGATGGCCATGACTTATTTTGAGTCAATTAATTAGAGGTGTTGTGTTCATATCTTTATTATATTTTAAACCATTACTGTAAAGTCTAATCATGATTTAGAATTATTTAGAACCTTCAATTGCTATTATTTTTGAATATTGTGAATGTTTAAACAGAGAGTTCTCGATATATCGGTTCCTTCCTTTGGATTAATATTCCGATTAATAATGATTACTTTGGATATTTACAAAATGAGTGCTAACCCAGAAGGTGGAAAAATGGTCTGATGACGATTCAATGAAGTTGATCCTTTAATATGACACAGAGTAGTCCCCATGGTATGTGAAATATTAATTCTATAGTAATCGCGATAGAGAAAAGGAAAAATTCTAGAATTTCCATAGAAAATTGGAAAACTGTGTCTAAAAAACTTCATTCTCTGATGAATGAAGTTTTCGTTGCTCATCTTGTCACGCATCACAGACATTTGAACTAAACTCACATGCTCTCGGATAGAAATTAAATATATCAGATCTTGGGACTGTTGTGGGTCTCAAGAACTTCGAATCTGTGTTGAGAGTGGACAACACTCCGAGACAGATCGCGAGACTGTCTCACATGGGCACTTTAGATGATAATAACATTACAGAGTTGCTAATGAGAGTGTTCCCCCCGTTAAACAAATTGGATTGAACCTATTCCATATTTCAAAGTGAAACAATAAATTGCGAAAACATGCTTTCCCTTCAATTACAAATCACGATGATCGAAAATCTATTATGTGAAGAAACGAAAGCTACGAAGGCTGAAGAATAGATAGCCGATATTCTTATGTAGAAATATATATTGTATTATTTTATAGTAGCATCATTAAAATTATTCATTCATTTCATTCAGATTTTAAATATCGAATTATGTCGTAAAATATTCACAGGTTAGATATTTTCAAAATGTGTTTTATGAAGATATAAAATTTCAAGTTCTATGATAGATTGATCAACAATCAAGCATCATTCAGTTTCGAAACTGATGTATCTACATATTTCGTAATAACAGGGGTTATTCATACTTCATTGTATCATATATTATAGGCCTGTCTCTCTATCTATGGTGCGGTAGAACTTGGGTTCGAGCCCCGCTGAAGGCATGGGTGTTTGTGTTTGTCTATGATTTGAGAAGTTTAAATAATGATATTTGCTGGGTAATGTACATCGATTACAAGCCTAAAAATTCCAAATGAAATGAATTCCCTCTTTTTATACTGCAGTGTTTTTCAATATTCTCTTTATTAGTTTATTCCTTATATATATATATATATATATATATATATATATATATATATATATATATATATATATATATATATATATAGAATTTATTATTATTCTTTTATTCCTCTATAATACACTATTATAAAGGTCTCTATTTCATAAAAACTTCATCGTATGCAGTTGTGGGTGAATATGCAATTTGCAGTGACATACCAGAATTTATTTTCATGGATACATTGATTTATTAGAATAAATTATTAAAATGAATAGGTAATGAGTATTTGAGATTACTGTATAATGTATTTTTGCAGTGGTTATTAGACTTTCCACTGTTATTTAAAATTCATAAAAATAATAAATGTTTATTATATGTATATTTTCATCAACCAGGATATGGATTTTTTAATGGATTTCAATTTGCAGAATAAGATGATTAAGTCTATAATTTTCCTTAGACCGAAAACTTCTGAAGAAATTTTCGTACCATATAATTATATTCAATAAAAAAATCGTTTCGAGGTTTTGTTGTTTTAATTATTAGTAGTTGGTAAATTATTATAATGCAATATGTCAATGAATTGCTTTGTTTTTGCAGTTTTTCGAATTAAATTATGTCTAATTTATTCATTCTTCTGGCAAATTTTCGATGAATTCGTGAACATATTTGAGAAATTGGAGGTTTCATAGATCGGCAAAGACTACCAACCAAGTGAAGAATATCAATGAACAATCATTATTGTGCACGGTACCATTCAATCTTAAATTATATCTATTTCCTCCGAAAAATATGAAATCAATTTGTATAAGAAATTTTTGTATGAGAAAGAAGTGGTACTGCATTTTGTACTTTCAAGTTTTGGAAATTGAAAAATGAAAAAAAAAGAATAAAGGTTGGGTCTGCATGCAAAAGGATTCCTCGACAGGTGTTTCGGTCCTGTTTACTCTATTACTTTATTAAAAGAAATTAGTGTTCGTTTCTAGTTAATACAACAATACCCCAATTAGGGTATATTCTTCCTATGAAGAACTGTCTACAGGCACTGTCTATGAAGAAGATTGAAAAAAATGAAATATTGTGATGAAATTTACATCAGACAAAATGAAAGGAATATCGACATAATAAAAAAATTAATCTCTCAAAACAAGAACATAAACTTCAATATTTAATGACTGAGATTGAATTCTCGCTTTACTCTTGGTGAAACATTATAAAATGTTAAATTAAAATAAACACTTGGTTTAATGTTTCACGATTATATTTACTAATATCAAATAGTCAACATATTTCGAGCGTGATGTCATCTTCAGTTTAGTCTTGAAGATGAGCTCACGCTCGAAACATGTTGACTCTTTGATATTGTTAAAGATAATCGATAAACATTAAGCCAAGTTTTCAATTTAATTTGATATTCAATATTTAATCAATCTAAAAAAAAAATTTTTCATGAAATAAAATTAACAGAAAATTTCAATTAGCAAACGAAATTACGGACTAGCTGATTTCCCTTTCATTTAAGGCATTGAATGAGTTTTTCACTAATTTTTATTCTGTTTTAAAACCTCTTCACAATGTGTTACTAACATGAAAGATATGCAGGATAAATTTAATGTAAGTAATCGAAATAAATTTGAAAACTTCAATTTGAAACCGTCACAAAATATTTGGTTATACTTCATTTTGGTTATAGCTTTAAGTGTTGGAAAAAAATGTCATTTTACACATAATTATTTCATGCAAGTTTTTCAATAAGTACCGAATTTACTGAATCAATTAAATATAGGTTGCACTGGAAATTAGTGGAATATGTGAACATCGAAGTGTTCAGTTTTTAATTTGTCTACATTTTCCAAAAAATACCACTCAACTAGAGGTAAACGACTAAGGAATTATGTGCGGTTTGTATTATAATATTAGATTAATATAATCACATTATGAAAGAGAAAGTACAAGCGTTAAATTCCATCTCAAAGCATTAAATACCATAAATGCCGGTCAAACTCTGAACTTGACATAGTTAAAAGCAAATGTTGGCAATTATATCACAAGAACTCTTTATGATAGGATCATTGACTTCAAACTTCCGATGTTAAATAGATTCCTCTATGATAATCAATGAATTATCTGTGAATTCTGTTTACCAAAGAAAAACCTTTATTTTTAAGAGTTATTGACAATTTTTTTGAAAAAACTCGAAATACTTAACTTATTGATTATACAAATTAGATTCCATTCGAAAATCAAGACCTGAAAATGAAAGATACAAGAAAAAATTTTTACATTTTGAAATCTAAATTTCTTCGAAAATATTACATAACTCGGTTAATGAAAAGGAAATGTGGAAAATTTCGAACATTTTCAACGTTGGTTGAAAATGTTGAGGGATAATGAACCGAATTTAACGTAATTTCAAAACTTATTTGAATAAAATACAAGACAGAATAGGCAAAGTTCAAAACCATAAATACGTAACATACAAAACCTTCAGATGTACTTACTCAGATAGATTTTTGCAAAAATCATTACAAGATAATACTGCATTCTTCTCTAATAGAATCAAAAATGAAGAACACCCGACTATGGTGCGGTAGAACTCGGGTTCGAGCCCCGCTGATGGCATGAGCGTTTGTGATTGTCCATGATTTGAGACGTTTAAATAATGATCAATAAATCAAAAATGCAATCAAAAAATAATTTTCCTTCTTTCAAAACTTTCTTTTCAACTGTTTTGATCAACGTGTCATATTCAGAAAAATCAATTTTATATAGAATAGAACTGATATTTACTTGGTGCAAATCCTTTATAATAACTGTAGGATAATTCAAACATTACATATGATTAACTCTTTTATTGTCATACAGTTTGAATAATCCTGTAGTAAATCATTTTTGTTATTCAAATTACAAAATGTTTTTCCCGTACAAAAACGGTACGAGAGTTTAGAAGAAGTTGCAGATTTGAAATTGGTAATAGTTTACATAGAATAAAAGCAAATGATGAAATATGAGAGGTATTCGAATTTAAATTTTCTTTTTAATTAACCCTTCAGCCCCACCTTATGGGAATATATCTGACTTTCATAAATTTTTATTTCTTAGTTAATATAATTTACATCTATCATCAACTTTTAATTAATAATACCTTGAGTAGTTTTTGTGTTTTCCCAATTATATTAACTCCATGATGTTTCAGAGTACAATTTGAAATGGTCTGTTAGATTCCACAAAAATATTTAATTCCCTTGTCATATCTTTCGGACTTCTAACTCATTTTAGAGAGTAAAAAAAACAAGTAGAGTAAATTTTTGCAAAAGATTTCTCGTATAATATCATACATTTTGGTTACAAATTTTGGTATTTGAAATATTACACGGAGATGCATATCATAAGGTATAATACATTCATAGGTAATAGTATACTATAATGTTTGTATAGAGAAAAATTATGTTAGCTAAATGTATCGAATTAAAAACACTTTGCTTGTTTTCAAAGAACTGATATTGAATTTATTGTTCGACAATTATTTCGGTGTGTTACTCCATTTTCAAAAAGTTTTTCAGATTTTGAAAATGGGGAAACACCGAGAAACAATTGTCGAGCAATTTAATTGATATAATTTTTTAAGACAAGATTTTGAAGCCATTTTCTTAAACCAAACCAAGTTTTTCTTAATATAATAATAGTAATAATAAGTTCTTTATTCTCAACAGGTATAATACCCAATTACGAAAATAATAACAATGTTGAATACCAACTAAATAATTAAAATAAAAGAGATATAACAAAGAGCTCAATCTAATCTAAAAAAACTAAAATAGTAATAATTGATGAGGCCGATACTTGATGTGAATCGATAAACATAATAAAGCAATTGTTAAACTGATTTACACATATATTAAAATGATACATAATAAATTCAATGGACGATGAATCTACTCTGTGATAGTTCATAATTAAATGAGAGGTAATAATAAAAACTTGTCTAAAAATCACTGACTGAACAATTCTTTATTCTAATAATTAATAAATAATTGTTCAGTCAGTGATTTTTAGACAAGTTTTTATTATTACCTCTCATTTGATACATAATACTGCATGACGTACGTTTCGATGAGATTCACCTTTTTCAAATGCTACGTGCAGACTAATGACAATTTCTATTTGTATTGTATTCATAAGTGAAGTTTATATATTGTATGTATTCGAGAAATTGTCATTAGTCTGCACGTAGCATTTGAAAAAGGTGAATCTCATCGAAACGTACATCATGCAGTATTATTTTTAATATATGTGTAAATCAGTTTAACAATTGTTTCACCAAAATAATAACTAATAACTAACTAAATAATAGCATTTAATGACATATTACAAAGAACTCAATTTAAATCAATTCATTTTAGTCTATTCCCTTTGTTCACAAAACTCCTAATAATAACTTCTATGGAGTCAAAGTGAATGTCACAATTATTGGCGACTCTATTGAATGTAGACTCCATAAACTAAATGGGGGATTGTATTAGGTAGTTGGTCCTTGGAATCTCTAGGTGGAATAATTCTGTATTAAGAGAATTTTGCCTAGGAAGACGAAATTTCAAAGCGGACAAGAGAGGAGGACAATCAATACTATTGTGCAGTAATTTGTACAAAAATTATGAGTGACAAAGTTTCTCTCCTGCTCTGCAATGAGGTTAAACTAAATCGACCCAATAATTCGTTATGATTGACTCCTCTCTGTGGATAAACTTTATCCTCCCTCCAAACTAAGAATTCCAAGAACCTTCTCTGAATAGCCTCAAGATGGCGTTGATGGCAAGTGTAATTAGGATGCCAGATCATGCTGCCATACTCCAGCGTTCTACGGATTAGGGTATTGAATAGTCCTATGAAGGAATTATTAAAATATTTGCCATTGCGTTTAACGAATCCATATATTTTCGAGGCAGATGAAATAAGTTGGGTGATGTGTGGAACAAAGGAAAGCTTCTGATCGAAGACTACACCAAGTTATTCAATATATTTAACAATGTTTCACCCAGAGACCAGCGAATATTTTATCACTTATATGTACTGAATAGCATGAAAAGAACCTGATTGATTGGAAAATACCAGAAAACTATAAATGAACAACAAGAAATCGAATTTGCAAATCATGATATTTCAAAGTAGTTAAATCTGCTTCCGTGAAATTGAATAAATTATCGAGAATTTAGTTAGAATTTCTCGCAAGAGATAATCAACACTGAACGAACTTGTAACCCCAAACTTTGGCTGAATTACAGACTTATGAGCCCGTTCACATTTTGTATACTCGTACCTACCTACATCGAAACCAGTATATGAATAATTTCGTACCAGACGAGTTCCCAAGCAACACACAAGAATGCAAACTTGTTTTTATAATTGAGACGGTTTTACCAAATTGATAAATGTATTTTTCAAAGTTTTTTTCGTATTCCAAGCTTTCGAACTCTCCTACATCTCGTAAAATTGAAAGCCATTATTTATTTTGGGGAAATCCGTATATTATATATCCGCAAGAATATATAACATTTTCATAAAGAAAAAATAATAGAAATAAATTCAAATAGTAAAAAATTTATCAAGATAAAGTGTATTATAATAACTTTTTTTGGACATTTGACGCATTTCTAACCAACAATTCTGTGCAGAAGCTAACGTATAACAAATTATATATGAAATTTGAAAAAAATCACCGATAATAAAATTGAGAACGAATTCGATAGCAACATTCCACATCTAAAAATTAATCAACAAATCGCCAACGCAATATACTCTGTTTGCTCCTGCTATCATGAAGATGGCGCTGCGAGACAAAATTTTGATCACCTGAAGACGTTCAGAAGTAAATAAATATGTTGATTAATGTTAAAAGTTGAATGTTTCTTTACAACTTCATAAAATATCCAAAACATATTTGTTAATACATTCAGATTGGTTTTTCTGATGACTCAACAATATAGATTCTTTATACAAGGTTAATTGGTTGAAAAGTTTATCGGAATAGAATTTAAACCTGATTAGCAGATGAGAAATGTGAAAATCAGGTACAAGATTCCGATATGATATGACGCAACTCTATATTTAAAATTTTTAAGATCAAAGATCAATTTTTCTAGTTCTTGCAAACTAGCTGGTTGATGTTGATTTGTACAAATCATAATGTCGATAACTGTGGAATGTTTTGAGATTGAATTAGACATAATTAAAAGGTAAAATAGTAATATTCCATTTGACTTTGTTGTGATATAAACAATATTTAAGATCATCGTATATATAATCGAAACGTTATGTTTAACTCAATTTCGATTCAGTAGCAGAGAAAATTTGTGATTCCATTTCAATTTCATTTTGTTCATCTCATTATTTTGTTTCTGTTTTGATTTGTCTCAATGTTTCAATTATTGGTTCAATGTTAAATGCAATTGTTGAATGTTCTCATTTGTCTTTGTGTCTTTATTCATTTCAATGTTTTTAATTGTTTTCTTTTAGATTTCGAATGGAAAATGTTTGGACAAAGTAACTATTCTTTCACCTAATGAACCTCATTGTGGAATGGATATGGAAATGTAAAAAATGGCTATTTTTCGACTGAATTTGATGAAGCCAGTCCGTTCTAACCTGTTTCTTGACTGAGGAATAAAATTTATGCATATCTCCACTACTTATCAAGACACTGAGGCGAAAGACGAAAGTGCAGTGGAATTTCTTAAGGCCGGCAAGTAAGTAGTCTTTTATTACCTGACAATTCAGCAGACTTGATGTCAATAAAAATACCTCTAGAAGCTGACGAAAAGTTGAACTGGATAAATTACTACATTTGCAACCATTCAACTTCTTACAACAAACGTCAGTTCCGTTTAGGGAAGGCAATTAATAAGTAATTATGCTTTTGCCAAGAGTTAAAAAAACTGAAAGGAGAAGGTAAAGTAACGCAAAAACTCTTTATATAGTTTTATATAATTACATTCAATGAATTCAAATGAGACTGTTTTTCTCGAAGAATCTTGTGGATCAACAAATAATTGAATGTTAAATGCGAGAGAATAAACAAGTTAACTACTGAGAAGTGCCATGTTTAGAACCAAATTATAAATCTTGTGTTTCCTTTCATTGCGATATCAATTGCAATATATATTTGCGTCAGTATATTCGTTTAATCGAGTCCAAATTATCATAAAGGCAACATCCTTGGAAAAGTCAATATGTTGAAGATAATTCTTCAAAAGATTTTCACTTGTTTGATATTTCCCAATTTTCACGGCCACTATGATTTTACATCGCCAATTTCGAAATTTAAACCGATGAAAAATAATTCGAACACCCACAATTTCCATAAAAATGATTGAAGTTACTCGTATAGGTATACCCACAAGTACTATAAATCTATCGTCGTAGAGGTTTGAATATAAATTGATTTTTCCACTATATCAATAACAAATACAAGAATAGATAATTTAGCTGTTTATACTTTTTCTACGGAACATAAAATAAATTTCTTTGCAACGGAGATGCAAGTATTGGTTTCTGCGCTCGAGTGCCGGAAGAACACCAAAGGGGGGTGAAAAGCTGAACTTTATTCTATTCGTCATCTACATCATAGGGAACATACATTGTATAACAAACGACAAAGGCCTGATTCAAGAAGAAGAAGACGAATTCACTAAAACAGGTTCATAATATTTATTTGGCATATAGACGCAATTTAGATAATTTATATTTTCTACCTATCTAAAAAAAATTCCAATTTTATTAATTAATTCCTACTAAGGCAGCTTAGTGATGAATACTCCGAAGAAAAGAGACAGGAAATCAATTCATCTAGAAATTCTCAACCATAGATGTTGGACATTTACACATAATTTACATAAGATAATCAGGGTCTAATGGTATTTTATATAGATTTTCAGTAGCTAGACTCTCAAAAGCAGTAATACTCAATGGCACAAATCAATTTCAAATTAAAATGACCTTGAACATTGCTATTATTTGCACTACCGTGGATCACATGGTCAGAATATTTGACATCGTAAAACAAATCAACGCACAGCAATGTTAATCATGTAGAACATTATTGTTTCATCGAAAAATATAGTCTACTGAATCACTTATCACACGTTATGAAAGTTTAACAATTCGGAAGAATTGATGAATAAAAAACAATGAATTTCGTTTATAATTGAAACTTGGATATTTCCTTCGGGTTGTCAACAATGTCATTATGCAAACTTTTGTAGTCTATGGAAAATTTTATGTTATAATTATTTTTATAAGAAACACTGAATACGTTTCGAAATTCCAAGTTATTCAACTATTTTCATTCACCATATTATATGGTTGGATATTAATTAAATCAGATACACAAGGACATGCCATCAATCATCAACATGATTCAATAAGTAATTCTTTATTGAACTCGACTTTTAATTGGATTTATTTCGACATTTTTTGGTGCTATGGTGAATTAGGAGGTTAGTAGGCTATGGATCTAAACGATGATTTATTGTGATATATATATATATATATATATATATATATATATATATATATATATATATATATATATATATATATATATATATATATATACTATGCTGTGCGAATTAATTGGGACAATCATTTTTTTCTTCGTTTGAGTTACCTACTGTAGTAAGTATGTGAGTACCAGGGTGGCCTAAACACCCTCACACCTGCTTGTTTACTACCTGAAGTGACGTGAGGGTTCGACCTTGACCATTATTTATATTCTGACCGGTTTAACCTCGCCAGCAATTCAGTTGTGAGCCTACCGGTGCGACAGTTGGTGGTTTCAATTTGGATACGTGAATATTTTGATGAATATCACTCCGAGGAAGCGTTGCGAAATTATCGCGCTTAATGAACACACATCAATGACTATAAGAGATATAGCTGAAGCTGTTGGTGTGGGTAAATCCAGCGTTTCAAGAATTTTAAAAACATTTGAAGAAACTGGCTCATCGCCTCCAAAAACAATAGGAAGCTGTGGCCGCAAACGCAAAACTACTCCAAGAACAGACAAATTGTTGATAAGAAACAGCAAAATCAATCCGAGAAAGACAAGCACTAACCTTCGAAGGGATTTAATGGTTTCTGGTGTGAAGGTGAGCACCTCAACTGTGCGAAAACGACTGCTGGAGGTTGGCCTTAAGGCAAGAAGACCAAGAAGAAAGCAACTGCTTACCCAGAAAATGATGAAGAAACGTTTGGCATGGGCCAAAAAGTACTGTGCGTGGACTGTGGACGACTGAAAGAAGGTGGTTTTTAGTGATGAGACACATTTGTTTGTTCAAGCGCACAAATTGAGTGTTGTTAGACGAAGTGATGGGGAAACTTTGCGGCCTGATCACATCCAGCAAACAGTAAAACATCCTTCGAAACAAATGTTTTGGGGTTTTTTCACAACCAATGACACTGGACGATAATTAGCTCGTATAACAGGGATGATGAATTCAGTGAAATATATGCAAATTTTGCGCAAAAAGATTGTCCCATTCATGGAAGTGCAGGCCTTTATACGTGAGAATTAAATAAAAGTACTCGATTGGCCAGGAAATTCACCTGATCTCAATTCTATTGAGAATTTATAGAATTTTTTGAAGAAACACTTGGAAAAATGGATTGCACTTCAAAAGATAAATTATAATAACTGCAATTCAGGTGTGGTTTCATGAAGACGAATTGAAGAAAATCTGCGCTACGCTAGTGGCTATCGATGCCTAGACGAGTTCAAGAAGTTGTTCCTGCGAAAGGTATGTGTACTTCATATTAATATGGAGAATTTTGTATGTATTTCCTTCATTAAAAGGTAAGATTTTACGAAAACATTGTTTTTTATCATTTGTCCCAATTAATTCGAATAGCATATATATATATATATATATATATATATATATATATATATATATATATATATATATATATATATATATATATATATATATCAAAATTATATTCATTCATTCGAGTCATCGAAGATAAAAACCTTTTCGTCTAGAAAGATCATTGGACAGAGGTATCTGGCCTTTCTGGAACCTAGATTTATCAATAATTTGCCATTCCGAGTTTTACGCGCACCTTCAGTCCAATGTTTTAAAAAAAGAACAAGGGCATTCCTCTTTGCAGAAGGTGCAACCATTGTGGCTGATTTTTTTTTGAATTCTTGATACTATTTCCAAAAATGAGCTTGTTTCTGAGGTTTGTTAAAGTTTGTTTTCTTCAATTTTTTTATATAATTCTAGTGAAGATATATATATATATATATATATATATATATATATATATATATATACAACTACTTTTTTGTGTGTGTAAAGATTGAATGTAAGTTGACATTGTTGTCGGATTCTTCGTTTTTCTGATTATATTGTAAAGTTTCAAGTAGATCATCCGGTATATTTATGTATTCTCGAATTTTTTGAAAATAACTGAATATTTCTCAAATAAAAACTGCTTCACATAGTTTCCCAAATAAGTAACAGACGTAAATATTCAAAATAACAGCGTTGCCATTTCAATAAACTATTTTTGTTATTTGAATATATAAAATATCACATGAGAATTATTCAATATTATGGAGGACTTCAAAATGAAAAATGTTAACATTTTCAATATCTATCAGTTCTTCAGATGAAAATGTTTTCGAATTTGTGAATTCTCTCTCCGCACTGATTTTGTGTAATTATCAAGCTTTGCTTCAGAAATATATTTAGTTTCTGAAAAACATTGTTTTATCTACAAAAATAATTCTTTCAATGATCGTACTTCCTAAAGGAAGTATATAAGTATTTATGTTCGTTAAACTATCATATATGTAATAAAAAGTATCTCAGAATAAGATGAAATTAAAGAAAGACATAGACAAACAATCCTGCTTGTTCATTGCATATTCACAAAATGTTATTTAATCGATTTTTGAACTTTAGATAAGGCTGAAGGTTTTTTTTTTTAAGTAGATACAATAATAAAGAAAGAAGGGTATGACAAATGCATAAAATGATAGGCAATATCTTCAGGTAGGTAAACAGAAAACATATTTCAAAATACCTTCTCAACTGAAACATATTTATTCTAAACTATAAGTTCCTCTAAAAATAAACATTCCTATTTTGAAATCAACTATAATCGACAATATTGATTGTCCTTTACGAAAAATACCGGTTCTAGATGTTCGTTAAAAATTTAAAGAAATCATTGAGAATTAGACTATTTCCTTCAATTTCACCTACTATATCCTGTTTTTGATAGAAATTATGTTGCAATTTATTCTCATATGAAAGAGGTTTCTTTACCAGTTACCGTAAAACCGTGAAGAAATATTAGTGCTATTGAAACAACCTCTAATAGAGGTCACGAATATTTTGAGTTCTCAATAGGAAGTGTTTGATATTTACATATTTTAACATTACAACCTTTGGAAATTTTCATAAATTCAATTAATTCTGAAGTCAATAACAAATATTTCTTCTCTTTCTGATTTAAGGGCCATCAAAATCATCTTGAAATAACTACACATTTTATCTAATCAAAAATTAATCAAAACAAATTTTTATATTTTTTTATCAGTGAAATTTTTTGTTATGGAACATTCGAATTTTTGTTCCAATAAAAATGAAAAACAATAAAAATTCGACATAAAACTATCACTTCGAAAACAACATTAAAGTCAAGATATTATTTCTACAATTCGATCTTTTTTACTAGGAAGTATTTTGTCATTATTTTTGAAGTGTCATTGAAGCGAATAATTAATTTTTTTGGGTCTGCCTTTCCAAAATTGAACTTCATTGATTTTAATTTAATTTTAGGATGAATATTTGATATTTTCTAATTTTAACGTAAGAATTAAATTGGCTTTCCTCATTTTCCCTGAATATTGAAATTCCAGTCATTTATTCAGCACGAAATAATCTCGTTATTCGTTCTAATTCGAGCAGATATAATAAATCGTTAAGTTTTCGTGATAAATGTGGAACGAGAATAGTACTGGCCAGTATCAGTAGTTGCTTTCATAAACAAAAAATGCCTCAAAGTAATCATAAGTTTTCTTCCACATAGGTTAACACAATTTGAAAATCTTTGTTGTGATCATACATTTTTTAAAAATGGACATAATCAGTTTTTTCGGTTTTTTACTCAATATGTCTTACAAGTTCAAAAAAAGTATTATTCAAAAGAAATTCTAATGTTTTTAGAATAGCATAAGGTAAAATTTTGAAATCGATTTGAAATGAATAATTTGAGGGTGAGAATAGTTGATATGTGATAATATAATATTGTAATCACAATTAATTTTTATTCAAAAAATTCTGAACAAAAAATGTTTACTCACGATTAAACAGCTGAAGAAATATCTTATAATCGATGTATCAACAAAAACTTCAAGTGATTAGCACCGCGGATCCCACAAACAGCACTATATTGACACTTGTTGCATCTAATCAACGAACAACTACCTTCACAGGTGGTGACTACGTCTTTTTGAAGGTAGCACTACTTCACCGTGTAGAATTGAACTGTGAAATCTCGGCACGATCTGAACCATAAGTATAACACGATTGTCCCCCCATCGTTGTTGATCGCGAACACGTGGTATGTAATTTTTGATCTCCAAGAAGGTAATTATTGTTTTTGGAAATTATAAAGTTGTTTAGACGTTAATTACAATCACATTTTAATAGTTTTTTTTGCAATTAACAACGTTCAAGAGAGATAAAAATCAAACCTGCAAGATCACGCATTTTCAATACTATGATTATATCATTTAATGCACTTGGAAAATTACAACATTTTGAAAATTATAAACTTGTAAACTTTATGAAAAATTTCATTTACGAGTATAAAATTAATTCAGAAATATTACCGAAATAAGTTATACCCAATATAAAATTGAAGAACAAAAATAATAAGAAAAACATAATAGTCTTCTTATAAAAGTGCTATAAAAATTTTATAAAAAATATAAAGAATTAGTAAAATATTCTGGTATTCTGAAGATGATGTTTCGTTTCGATTTGGAGAATTATTGAGAATCATTTTCTTCTTGATATTGTTTAATAAACAAAGTGAAAAACTCTCATCTTTTGGATCTAGAAATATCGCACATCTAGAATATTTCGCACATTTGCCTGGTGCCACATCAAAAAGGAGACATTCCTAAAGAAAAAATCAAATTTAAGTGATGCTTCAATAGTGTACTTTTGAAAAATCTTCCATTACATTCATTATTTTTGAATAGGAAAGAATTGAAAAGTGGTGCAAAATTAATTATCAGATTTTATTCTCAAATCATGGTTAAAAATTGTTTAAAGCCTTCAACGTTGCATTTATTTAGACCCATATACTCTTGACAGATTCGAATTCAATTTTGTATTGAACTGACCTTGAAATATAGAAAGAATCGCGATCATACTTCAACTACTAATTGAAGTGGTTACCTAACTTGACGATACTGACACTACTGATAAGTTCCTTGTCGAACGAAACAATTTGTCTTGTGCTTACATCAGGTATGAAATCGATATCAATATTTTCTGATATTTATCCTTTGGAAGACCATGAAGGCATCGTAGATGTTCACAGGCAGCTCTTTTTTGACATTATTGTGATTGAACAGTATTTGAGCTAACAGTATTAATTTTGAAATATAATTAATGACTATAGAATGCATACATTCATTTCTGGTGAACGTTTTTCCAAAACCGTAACCTCTTTCAAATTTCTGAAATTCATGAATTTGGATCTCAATTTTATATTTAGTTATTTACTCATTCATTTCGTTATTATGGTTTTGATGTTGTGAGGAGTAAAAATTATCGGTCTGTAGTTCCTCAGGTTTTGCCTAGAGCAAAATCATGAACGCGTTGTACCACGAGGTGGGAATGTTTTTGTTTTTCTTCAAACAGTCACTGAAGAACCTCGATAGAATGAGGTGAAATACTGGTCCCCCTGACTTGATAACGTCCACTGTGAGATCGTCCTCACCTGAAGAGGTGCCGCTTGGATTCAATTGCAGTTCTCGTTTCTGATGCCAGAACTTGCGGTGGCTCTTCATCCGATATTATCTCAACATGATTACGGTTATCGCTATAGAGTTGTTTATAGAACTCAGTGGCGACTTTTAGAATTTCGGATTTCTTCGTAATTCTGTCTCCGCTTGAATTTGATCACGATTATCTGATGTTTCCCAATCATGTTCTTCTGGATGCCTTTCTTATAGCTTCTTGCATCTTCTATAGCCTGCCTCACTGTTCTTATGTTGTATTTCCGCTCATCCCCTCTGACTTTTCTCTTTACAAGTCACAGCATATAAGATCTTAATGAAGATAATTACTAACCGCTTATCGGGACAACTGGACTCATATCAGTCAATAGAACAGGCAGACTTCAGGTAGTCATACAGTACGATCGAACACATTTTCATCATCCGCAAAGTGATATCAAGGTGCAACGAATATACAGTTCCTATATATATATGGCATTTATTGACTATAAGAAGGCATTTGACCTGCTTAGAACTCTAGCTGCAACCAACTCATCACTAAGGATAGGAATACCATCTTGCTATACCGACCTTATCCGGAATATATACGAACATGCCACAGCAACCATCAAAATAGGCTAATACTCGTAGAAATTGCCAATAATCAGGGGCGTCAAAAGTTCCCCAAAACTGTTCTTATCTGCTTTGGAGTGTATGTTCCAGAAGCTGGACTGGAGCGAAAAAGGAATCAAGAAAAATGGCCGCTGCCTTAGCCCGAGGTTTGCTGACGATATAGTCCTGCTCTCCCACGATGCTACCGATCTTCAAGAGCGCATTAATGAACTGAACATCGCGAGCACGGAAATAGGTCTGGAAATGAACACCGCAAAAACAAAGATGATGGTAAACCCTTTCTGCACCAGAGAGCAAATGGAGGTGGACGGATCCCCGTTAGAAATAGCAGCGTTTTACACATATCTGGGACAGATTGTCCCAGGAGACGGGGATATTACACCGGAGATAATGCAGAGAACCAGAACAACTTGAGGTTCAGTTGGTATACTGAAACATATCTTCAAATCAGATATAACACTCTCCTTAAAGAGCAAAGTGTTTGACCAATGCGTATTACCAATGCGATGACTTACTCCAGCGAAACTTGAACTCTGAAATCTGCTCACATCCAGAAGGTTCGAACAACCCAGCGGAGTATAGAAAGATACATGATAGGCCTAACCATACGGGATCGAATGCGCTGCAGCTGGATAAGAGGTCAAAGAAAGGTTAAGGATGTCGTGGAGTATGTGAAAAGGTCAAAGTGGAAATGGGCAGGCCATTTAGGCCGAACAAGAGAAAAGCGTTGGTCAGCTGTAGTTGGTGATTGGTAGCCCAGAGAAAGGTAAGACCAAGAAAGCGCTTTCACGATCGATGGGATAAGGAGCTTGTGGATTGGCTGGGCGTTGTCTGGAAGAGAGGGAGTGCCGATAGGGAATCTTGGCAAAGACTTCCTATGGTACCGGCAAATATATATATATATATATATATATATATATATATATATATATATATATATATATATATATATATATATGTATCTGTAGGTATTTATGTAAAAAAAATTCTCATCATTATGTTGAGGAATAGAATTCCATCGTCATTTCAATTTCAATCGAAATGTTTTCACAAAAACACAATGGAACTGATTGTTATTTTCTGAATTAATTAGTGGAATATTCGCTTGAGTTAAGGTTTTTGATTATGCTAAATTAAATTTTTTGTCAGTACCTGGTGATCATAATTCTTTTTTCACACGTCACTGAAAAAATATAATGAAGTGAAATAAAGGTTTCCTTTTGCGTCGTTTCAGCACACATTTGAGATTTCTATTATTTTTCATATAGCATTTGCACCATTACGTAGTTTATCAATTTATGATTAAGTTTCTGTTCCTTCACGATATATTTCTCGAAATACAGTCAATTTTTTGAATATTGTGTGTGTTATGGAAGATGGAAGAAATTTTCTTGTAATACCTATTGTTTATTGAATAATAATAGAAATAAGAAAATCGAATTGTAATACATAGTTGGATTACTTGTCACACGTGTTAAACTTGGAATGCATTGTATTCCATATATCTAAACGAACAATTCACTGAATAAAATCAGCATATAATGCCCATTTCCTGAATAATTTAGTTATATTTTCATTCCTTCTAACTTCTGGTACTCTTGAATGAATTAATTCATACGTAAATAGCTCAGTGTCATTGATTTCATTCAGAATAGTGTAACTTACGAATAATGAATAGAGTCTTCGAGTGTTGTTTATGTGATGATAGTCGCTTTATGTTGATATGTTGTTTATCTTTGTTTCCTAAGATAACTTATATAAAAGGTTTTTTTTAGAGGTATAGAACTTTAAATTGCAATAAAACAACGATGGATCATTCGATAGACAAGAATTTTTTTTATTCGAAAGATAATTTTGTGGCATTACATTTTGAATATGATTTCTGGCATATGACCACCACAGCTGGCGCTCGGATGTAGTCCAATCTGGACGTCCAATTTTCGATGACTTTTTCCAACATTTGTGGCCGTATATTGGCAATAACACGGCGAATATTGTCTTCCAAATGGTCAAGCGTTTGTGGCTTATCCGCATAGACCAATAACTTTACATAGCCCTACAGAAAGTAGTCTAGCGGTGTTAAATCACAAGATATTGGAGGCCAATTCAAAAGTCCAAAACGTGAAATTAGGCGGTCACCAATCGTGTCTCTCAATAAATCGATTGTGGCACGAGCTGTGTGACATGTTGCGCCGTCTTGTTGAAACCACAGCTCCTGGACATCATGGTTGTTCAATTCAGGAATGAAAAAGTTAGTAATCAAGGCTCTATACTGATCACCATTGTCTGTAACGTTCTGGCCATCATCGTTTTTGAAGAAGTACGGACCAATGATTCCACCAGCCCATAAAGCGCACCAAACAGTCGGTTTTTCTGGATGTAACGGTGTTTTGACATACACTTGAGGATTATCTTCACTCCAAATGCGGATGTTTTGTTTGTTGACAAAGCCATTCAATCAGAAGTGCGCTTTATCGCTAAACAAAATTCGCTTATGCAAATCGGGAACAACGGCAATCTCGTTTTGGGCCCATTCGATCAATTGATTTTAATTAGTCAATTGATACGATGAATTGCTAAACCAAACTGAGAATAAATCACTCTCAGCTGTTAAATCGGTCGCCATCTTCAACAGTAATGCCAACTTAAAGTTCTATACCTCTAAAAAAACACTCGTTATAATTAAACTCAATTAAAAACTCAACAGCTTCAAGAGCTACAGAATAGAGCTATGCGAACAATTTTGAAATGTAATAGCTATGCTCTAATCTAAAGCATGCTAAATTATTCGGAACTAATGGCATTCAAACAGAGAATACTTTTTGCTTCATATGTATTTATATTCAAAATTGAAAACAAATTCTTCCCATATAGAGTAATAAAAAACATGTAACATGTGTCAGTGATGTGCACATTTATAATACAAGAAATGCTGAAAATTTCTACATGCAAGTTTGTAAGCTTTCTAAATCTAGAAATAGTATATTTTATTAAGGATTCAACGCATTTAATGAATTGCCTAGCTCTATAAAAACATTTAGTGACCTTCAGGTATTGAAGCGTAAATTAGCTAAGTTCGTTTTGAATATATAATTGTAAATAATATATATTGAACCTTAGTAATAGGTATATGTGATTTTGTAATGGCTATTGCTAAATAAATATTATTATTATTTAGCAATAGTCGATAATTTCTTGGCAGGAATATCGATTTTCATAAAAAAAACTTCACTCTTCACAGATAGATTGGTATTCTGTTTACGTTCGTGTAGTTTTTCCTTCCTCAAATGTTTACTTATTTTCCCCTTTTATGTTTATTTCGATGTCAACAATGTTACTGAGTTTTGGCGACTGCACAATAATCTTCCATTAAAATAGTCCCCCATTGAATCAAGTGGTTTATCAATGGTCATTGACTTAATCTTTGGCAATATAATTCTGAATCATGAAAGTCTCAATAATTTTTTCCAGCTGGTGCTTCACACAGAACAAATTTAATTATAATCTTATCTGGTATTTTTCTCACACCTACCGCAGAATGCACTCGTATTGATTTTACTTCCCCCACAATACTCTTGTCTTCATATATATCGTCCAGCTCTTGTTTGTTATGATTCTTTATATACCTATAAAGGTATACAATATATAATTTTACATATTTCCTGATATAACAATCAAGAGGCTTGTTGCACTAGACCTGTAGAATTTATTCGTTTGTTCAATCTGGAAAACTCATGTTTTGATCGATTTTTTATGCATATATTCTTCATATATAAGTTTTTCTATATAATCTCGTATATAGATAGAATGAGAAATAATTCATAACAATAATGATCGAAGAAACACATCAGAAATAACATTAAATTGAAATAGAAAATTCTGATTTATTTTGGTTCAATCCAGTTGCCACATTCTCCAAGCCGATATCTCAAATTTGAATCGGTGGTGTGAAAGAAATCTACTGGCACTGAATATTTCTAAGTGCAACATAATGTCTTTTTCTCATAAAAAAAGTATAGTTCATTTCGATTACAATGTGAATAGTAATAAAATCAATATATGTACCGAATTCAGAGATTTAGGAGTAATTTTCGATACAAAATTAACTTTTCCTACTCACATAAATGATATTGTTTCAAGTTGTTACAGAATATTAGGTTTTGTAATAAGAAATTTCTAAATGGCTGTGTTAATCTGAATCAACTATGCTCCTATACAATACCTTAATACTTTCGAAACTAAAATATGCTAGTGTCGTTTGGAATCCAGAATACGTGTGTAATATAAGGAATTTTGAATAGGTGCAAAGATGATTTTTGAAATCCTTATGGTTTTGCTCCGACGGTGTGTATCCAGAACGAGGTATAAATCATGAGTTACTTACTACAAGATTTAATGTTTCATCACTTGGAACATGTAGGAAATATTTGGGAGAAATGCTCCTATACAAGCTGATAAGGTTTTCTGTTGATTGTTCTTTTCTTCTTTCCCTCATAAATTTCCGAGTTCCGAGAATATCTTGTAGAAATATGAACATTTTTTATCCACCTCTTGCTCGTACTAATGTTCTGGCTTTTTCACCACTCCATAAAATTTGTGGTGACTTTAAGCCTTTTCATGATGTCATCGACATATTTGCATGCGTGCCTGGTGATATCAGACGAGCTTTCGCCTGACTGTTTTTAGTTATAAGTTTTTTAGATATTAGTTTTTCTTGTATCTTGTGGGTGAGCTTTAATGTCAGCTTGCCACAGAGTTTTCGTTCATGTGTATTGTTTGTACATTATTGATATTATTTCTAGTTTTATTTTATATAAGTTGTAAACTATATTGTATTTTTCCACTAGGTAATTGGCCCAAGCTGTTGAGTGGTGTATTTGTAAATAAATAAATTATAAATAGAGGTTCTACTTTTCTGTCCAATCATCATATTCTATATTTTTCCTATTCATTTGCCTTGGCAAAATTTTGTCTCGTTGAATAAGTGCTCACATATCATATCCGTATTTTATATAGTAGAATTAAATTTCAATGGAATATCTAAAGTTTTCATCATTCATAAAATATAGTGTAGATATCTATGCATCAATGAAACTATTTGTATTATTGAAAAATATTTTCAATAATATTCACAATGAAACACTAATATTATTCATCTCTTAATAATATTCATGCGTAATTCGTAATTCATTTCAATATACGCATATTCAATAATTATTTGGACATAGTGAATTTTTGTTTGCGACATTGATGCTACGGTTGAGGTTGAAGAATAAATCAGGGCAATCATATGGTAAATGTATTGCAAAATTTCATTTAGATTGAAGAATTAATAAATTCCCTTGATAAATAATTTTCCACTGAGCGGAGGTTTTGGCAAGAATTACTTACAAAATTAGGCCCAGTACGCCTAGAATTCAATGTCTTCATCTAAATTGGTTACAACTTTATTCGAAGATGAGGTTTCAGAGTTTTGAATTGTTAACTTTTGTACATCTCTTGAAATTTTAATATTTTACTTCATTTCTTCGAAAAAACAGTTTTGATGATAGTAACACAATAATTTCAACAAGTATTTTTTCTGAGAGTAATGGTTAATTTTCACGTTTATTTCAATTCTTTCAATGATTTCCTTCAAACTTCATTACCAAAATTTTTAAATATTTTCCACAGTTCTATCGATGAAGTTTCAGTTTTGTGACACATTTTGGCTCTTATAATAAACGTTAAATTAACTGAGACTGAATTTTCGCTTAACTCTTGGTGAAACATAATTAAATTATCAAATTGAATTAAACACTTCGCTTAAAGTTTCATTATATTCAAAAATTAAATCAAATCAACATAATTCGACTGTGAACTCATTTTCAAGACTTGAAGAGTCTTAACTATTTAATTTTACTTTTAAATATTATCGTGAAACTTTAAGCGAAGTGTTAAATTTATTTTAATAAAACGTTAAATTATTTTTTATAATAAGCCTAGTGATAAAAAAAACAACATAGATTCATATTGCTTCCATAATTTTCGACATTGCAGTAACAAAAACAAACAATGAATTCCGTAAAATAATGCATATAAATGACAAGTTTATAATTCCACAACTATATAGAGCAAAAGCTAAAATATTAGCGTGTTTTAAGTACCTCATCGTACTAGACAAACACTTCCTATTATCTTATTAGCAGTTATTAAACTCAGTGTCAGTTATTATATACTCAGTGTACTAAACTCTAACAAAACTTATGGATTAATAGTGAACGAATGTGGAAGACAGTAAAAATCAATAAGTTATATAAGAAAATAATAAATTAATGCGAATAAATTCCATCGGTGTTCAGCAGGCAACTAAATCAGGATTTCAAAAGTTATTTTAAATATGTGATGATAGTTTCCGAAGTATTAGTTTGAAGAATTAAACAGCGTTCAAATATTGTTATGATTTGTCAGTTCGTAGCTTCAATTTCTTATAGAAAACGAAAGGGAATGATGAAATTCTCTACATGGTGGAGTGAAGGTCAATTCTATCAATGCGAATCCCAAAAGAGTTCATGTCTGATATTGGAGTCTTGGTGCCCTTTGTGAGAGCATGTACGATGTGATGCCCCCAGCATTCTTCCAGGAATGATGTTAGAGAGCATTGAAATCGACGAAATACTTGATGAAAATATCATTTTTGTTGATACCCTGGTATTTTTTCTTTCATTTTTCTTTTAATGCTTTTAGTACAAACACTTATATATATATATATATATATATATATATATATATATATATATATATATATATATATATATATATATATATATATATCTAAAGTTGATTTTTGAAATAATATGACCACGCAGTCATGTGGGGATCTATCAAGGGTACATTCTAAAAATAATTTGATACATACAGGATGTTCCAAAAATGTGTGACATACCAAAGTTATGTTTTTTCTTATGGAACGGCCTGTATTTGACGACGTTTTTGAGTTTAACGTAAAAAATAAGATATACTTTCATCAATATGTCATATACCTAACAATTATAGTTTTTGAGATATTTCGATTTTTCGGAAATTAGAGAGTCCACAAAAATAGATAACATCTCCGAAACAATTGACTTCAGCGAAGTGAAATTTTTCGTGTTTATAAAAGAGCGATTACGGAATGTTCTAATGAATTCACATTCATTGAATGTTTTACAGGGTGTCAAAAATCCGATGTTTCTATATGTATATAGAATTATAATTATTATTATAACGATTGTTTACCGATTGAACTTGCATTCGCAATTCTTAGGACTCTTGAACGCTTCATCCTCTCTGAATGCTCTTTCTTCAGTTCATCTGTCCGCTTTACTCCAGGTTGGCGATTTGATTTTTGCTCAAACCTCACACATGCGATTTTATAGCGATACTCAGTGCGATCTTCGGGATTTTTTATATTGATCTGTTGTGTTCTTTTTGGACCTCTTTTAGCCACTCTGTTTCGCATTTAGTCTTTATAATTATATCGGTATTCTGGACTGTTTCATTCTGTAGAATGTGCATTGAACTTTGCTCGTCCTTTTCTGATTTTTTCCGTTATCGTATTTGAGTTTTGATAAAGTTCATTCTGAGGTCTTTTCATCCAAATGCCGTTTCTACTGATCGGCCTGTAAATCTTTCTGAGAATTTTTCGTTCTTGTTTTTCTATTTCTCTAATTCTTGAATGACCGTCAATAACCATTGTTTCAGCTGCGTAGGCTGCTTCTGGAAAAATCGTTGTGGTATAATGACTCAATTTGGCGCCTCCCGAAATGCACTTTTCGATTCCGTTTATACCTGAAGACTGTATGCTCCGAACTATTTAAAATTGCCGACTTTCTGAATTTCACTATGTTTTGTGTCAAGAGTAGATTCATTTTTTAGTTTTCTTTCCATGTATTTGGTTTCATCATAAGAAATTTGTAACTTGGTTTTCTGCGCAATTTCATGTAGGTTTTCCATGGCGAGAAAGGCTTCAGTTCTGTTGTCGGTGATGATAGCAATATTGTCTGCAAAGGCGAGACATTTGACATTTATTCGATTTTCTTTTTTGATACTCACTTGTATGCCCTTCACATGAAGTTCCTATTCCCTATTGGTCTTTTGTAACACAATATTTAAAATGATTGGCGAAAGTCCGTTCCCCTTCAGCACACCGGTTTTGATTTCAAGGGGATCTGATACTTAGCCCATGAATTTTACTTTGGAACTTATATACCTGTAAGTGTCTGTTCTATAATTTTTCGGGTCCTTCCATCGATCCCAAATTTTTTCATGATTCTAAAAAGGGTTTCGAGGTCTTTCGACTCATATGTTTTCTTGAAGTCAATGCTATTTGACCACGATTCATTATGTATATATATATATATATATATATATATATATATATATATATATATATATATATACATATTTCGATCTCACCGCAATGTAAACATGAAGCTTAACATCATCAATCAACTAAAAAACAGAATTATAAACATTGTTCACAAAGATTACTGTCAGAGCTCGCTGTCACGTTTGGAGGTCGTCTTGGTCGACAATGGATATCCAAGAACACTTGTGAGGAGATATCTATGTAATTCAGTCATTAGACCACCACCTCTCATTTCTACAACAGATCTTGATATAGACCCTAACATGGACACACAAGCTCCAATAGTTAGATACAGATCTTTGCCTTATTTCCATTCTCTCACGGCAAAACTTTGTCACATTTGTAGTGAAATAGATGAGCTGAAAGTTGCCAAATACAACTTCATCACTGGCAAAAGTGTTTTCACAAGGCTTAAAGATAAAATACCTCCATCTCTAACATCAGACTGCATTTACAGTGTTCCTTGCTTAGATTGTGAAGGAGTATATATAGGTCAAACGTCTCAGACCATTAAAAGAAGAATAACTCTTCACAAGAGCGATGTTAGACTTCGCCCTGACAGATGTGCCTTAGCACTACATTCCTCACAACAGGGACATCGTTTTGACTTCGACAATGTAGGAATACTGGATGTAGCTGGTAGTTACCAGAAAAGGATTTTTTTGGAAATGGTCCACATTAATAATAATTCCAATAGTATTAATAAGAAGACGGACGTTTCCAGACTTAGTTGCATTTACAGTTATTTACTCTCCAATCATTTCAGGTAACCTTCGCAACTTCGCAGACATCTCATGACTTTAATAGACTTTTATGTGTTACATTTGCAATATGACATTTGTCACTACGGTGATTTTACTCTCTCGCATCTGTGTTTCGGTTTTCAGTGTCAGTGTCTTCTCTGTGCTCCTGTCATTTCTATTCTAATATTCACCTATCATTGTTTTTAGTTAGTACATAAGAATATTTTCTACATCTATCATTTAATTCAGCTTAATTTTTGAAAAGAGACATTCCTGTTCGATGGTTTTTGGTCATATCTTTTATACCTAGTTAGCCGTAAGTTGTAAATCATAATTTTTATCAGTGGAATTATATAAACATCTTTTTCAGAGTCCTGATGAAGACTGTAATCACAGTCGAAATATAGACCAGGTGAACAAATTGGATAAAACCTATTCATAGTAGCCTCTTATTTTTGCCTATAACCCACAACAATTATATTTATATTTATATATATATATATATATATTTGTGTTTTCATAAACCTCCTAATACGGTGATTCAGGTCTTCAGGTCCCCAAATGAAGGCTTGTTGCTATTTATAGAAAAATTTTTTGATTCATATATATATGCAAATTTTTTCAACTAAAATCGTTCAATGACTTTTGCATATTGAAAATATGAAATGAAAAATTTTCAAGTTTAACAGATCCCATTTTCAATTCGTATTGAAGTACAAGTTTTCCATCATTTGTAAAGTAAATGATACCATCATACTTATTTCGAAGTAATGGTAAAATGTAATAAAAATGAACCTGACTGCATTATAAATCGATATTCTTGTGGTTCAATAAATTTACAGTGCTTCAGGATATTTTTAACGCCAACCAGAAATCGATAAACATTCCACAAAAATGCAATAGCTAATATGATTTTGAAACTATCATTTCGTAACAGATAAAAGATAACGTGTGAAATTGATCAAAGATCGATAACAAATTTGAGCATTGCTATTAGTGATTGATAGTTGTTTATTGATGAATACTTGAACACAATTCAAAAAACATCGTGTTTCTCTGCTCATTAGGGGCCATTCAAGTATTACGTAAGCAGATTTATTACAATTATTCAACCCCCATCCGTCTTGTCAGAAAAAGTAAGCCACTTCTTACCCCCTTCCCCCATGCCTACGTAAACATTTTTTGATTTATATATTGATTTTTAACGATTCATGAGCAGAAGTTACAATTCCAAAAATAATAAAATAGTTTTAGGATGAAGATTATATTTGATACGGTATTCAACATAGAGTAAGGTACAAAAATATTATAATGTTAAGTATCTAATATTACGAACATAAAAACTCAGTTTAAATCTTCAAACACATATTTATTCGAATTAACAGTCCTTATCCATGATTCTAAGTTTTCGATAACATTGGATGTTTGATGCTCTGCATTGTGAGTCTGCTCACTTTCATCCAATTTTAGAATGTCTACGTTTTTATCATTGAGCTATTCAACATCATCGTGCTCTAAATTTTTAATAAAGCACATCAGTTCATTATCACGACGACCAGCGACTCTTACAGGGCCTACTTTCCTATAAGTGTGCGTGTTCAATTTTACTCATAAATTATTTGAAGGAATCCCAGAAAATGCGTTTATTTTTCAAGCAAAGACAACGTTAGGGTTGCCATATGTGTAAAACAGTAAATAACTACTCACGACGTAATCATCATCCAGACCCCCTTCCCCCATGTCATCCAAAATAAGGACCCACCCGTCCCCTTATAGTGCTTACGTAATACTTGAACTTACTCATATTATTGCTTCTAATGAAATGCTTCACTGATATGATTTATCATTGCATTATATACTTTCATTTCCGATGTACGATGTACTTGTAACGGGTGTTTTTTAGAGGTATAGAACTTTAAGTTGGCATTACTGTTGAAGATGGCGACCGATTCAACAGCTGAGAAGTGATTTATTCTCAGTTTGGTTTGGCAATTCATCATGAATAGACTCACGCCTGAACAACGCTTACAAATAGTGCAATTTTATCCAAAACGAGATTGTCGTTGTTCCCGATTTTCATAAGCGAATTTTGTTTAGCGATGAAGCGCGCTTCTGGTTGAATGGCTACGTCAACAAACGAAACTGCCGAAATTTGGAGTGAAGATAATCCTCAAGTGTATGTCAGAACACCGTTACATCCAGAAAAACTGACTGTTTGGTGCGCTTTATGGGTTGGTGGAATCATTGGTCCGTACTTCTTCAAAAACGATGATGGCCAGAACGTTACACTCAATGGTGATCGGTATAGAGCCATGATTACTAACTTTTTCATTCCTGAATTGAACAACCATGATGTCTAGGAGCTGTGGTTTCAACAAGACGGCGCAAAATGTCACACAGCTCGTGCCACAATCGATTTATTGAAAGACACGTTTGGTGACCGTCTAATTTCACGTTTTGGACCTGTGAATTGGCCTTCAAGATCTTGTGATTCAACACCGCTAGACTACGTTCTATGGGTCTATGTAAAGTCATTCGTCTATGCGGATAAGCCACAAACGCTTGTTCATTTGGAAGACAATATTCGTCGAGTTATTGCCGATATACGGCCACAAATGTTGGAAAAAGTCATCGAAAATTGGACTTCCAGATTGGACTACATCCGAGCCAGCCGTGGCGGTCATATGCCAGAAATCACATTTAAAATGTAATGCCACAAGATTATCGTTCGAATAAAAAAAAATTATTGTCAATCCAATGATCAATCGTTGTTTTATTGCAACTTAAAATTCTATACATCTAGAAAAAAACACCCTTTTAAGCAGCCGTTCATATGTGTTTTGAGTTTTCATCGGAACGGCGTAGTCATATTCAGATGTACAAACAAGGATACTCGTACAACCGCAAGCAAAAGTCATTTGCAAGGAATATATTGCATTTGTTTCTTTTTCAAGTTGGTACTACTGCAATTTGGATGCGAACTTTTGAAACAAACAAGCTGAACAAATGCCAATCGATGTTTTCTTATTCATGCATTTGTCATTTTGATATAATGTTGATTAATGCACTGAAATAAAATGTGAGTGTATGGTATCATATTGTACTAGTAGAAAACCGATGTATTTAGCTTCAGAGATGAATGTTAGTAGGGACAGATGCGGTTTCTTCCTGAACGATCATACGTAAATATAAGTAGTATAATTACGTTGACATTCAGTTCATTTTTAGAGAAATTAATTGCGTTGACATTGACAACTGGTTTTCACTCGATCAGCTATATATGATTTTCAGAGTTGAAGAAAATTGGTATAGGCGTTGTATCAATGAAATCTTAGTTTATGCTCATAAAATATATTTCATTATTTCATTCAAAGTCCGTGAACTATTCGTAATACTCCCAATAAACTAGAGGTTATATTTTATTTGAGGTATAATGATTCCCACATAAATTAAATCATCAAATATCTCGTGAGTTAACAATTTGTGAATTTTCGATCAAGTAAATAGAAATTTCGCGAGTTCTTTGAAGAGTCATATATTTTCTTGAATTTCAATTAAAATTATAGACCTACGGTTCGGTAAACATCTACAAATAGAAGAATAGCCAGGTTGACAAAGAATATCTATTTTTCACGCCAACTATAAAATTATGCAGACCACTCGCTGCAGTCAATTTTTTGCTGATTGCAATATTTCTTGGCTAATAATTCTTCAGTATTAGCCGAGTTCAATTCGGTCAATTCTATTATTTGCAAGATCCAACTCAATTTTTCTAATCACTACAAATAATTAGATAGCAACCATATCCGCTGTATCTACTCATGTATTGAAGTTTCGATAACCAAAGAAACAAGCCATAAATATTGAACTGACGGCTTTGCCCTCTTGTGAATTTATGGTTAATCTAGATATTACGAAACTAAACATCGAGAAACTTGGAGCGATCCACTCTCGAGTTTTCACTTCAATGAAGGTCGTCTTGTTTTGTTGATTTCAGTTAAATCTAACGCATTCTTCGAAACCTTTTCTTCTTAGTCAGTTTGTAATGCAATCTATCGGTACTACTATGCTCGATTCGATTAAAACGATTATTCTGTTGAGTATTTTCCATTCAAGAGCGATACATTATTCTTAATACAACAACTCCAATACATCACCACGTGTTGTATTAAAAATTAAAAGTTTTCATTTGAATTAACCTTATATTTTATCTAAGTATATCAATGACTAAACGGTATTTGTTTGATATGAGTACCTAAATTGAAAATTAAAATTATTTCAATTGGGATAGAAGGAGTGGGAAAATGGAAGTATATATTTTTTCCTTCGTTCTAGAGCCATCGATATTGTTTTATTTTCTTCGTGATTTAAGACACTAAGCTAATTCGATTGACAATTTGATCCTTAGTCTGTGTATAATTCAACTTACAGGAGTGAAATCTGTCCATATTGACTTTGAATATATACGTATTATAAGCATTTTTATTATTATTACGATTTTTAATTGAGATTGATATTAACTTTGACAACATGGCACCGTGGTTTGCCACCACAGAGTATAATGTGACAGCTCTAGTACGTCAGGCCATTCTAGATTAGGTAGGTGTTTATTTCCACGTTTTTTCATCCAGTAGTTCAAATGTATTGTTACATATATGGAAATATCTGAGAGAATTATAGTTTCATGAATATCGATATAATATTGCTATTACGAAGAATAATTGGAAATTTCTTTGGCTTATTAAGTTAGGTTCTAATTAATTCTAAAATGGGTATAACATTAGGTTTTTTTTACAAAACGAAAACTCTTCTTACAAGAAATTACGTACTGCTGCTCGCGAAACTTGAAGATTCAATTCAGTTACCATGGTAAGTAAACGCCTTATGTACCAACGTAGTAAGTAATATAACCAATTTATTAAGTAGTATTGAGTCATGTCTTCCTGGGCAATTTACATTTTTAAGTTTATTGTTACGTATAGTGCATAACATTAATAAGCTTCTATTTTGTTTGAGAAGCATTAACAGAAGCCTTTAACATTTCATAGTTCAGCACAGGTAACGAAGCAAGCATTAGATAAATTATTCATAAAAATTTAGCTACTTCTAAACTGCCTAGTTCTATAATTTGTGTAATATGTGCATGGATAATTATACGCCGTTTGTTTTTCTTGGGTTTGGTTCATAACAGATTATTAAGCATTGTTGTGATTTATACTACTACTAAAATATTTCTCCTATTCATTATATTTGCCATCAAATCAGTTTTTGAATCTCTGTATCATTACCTATCAGTTCCTATTACAACTTATTCAATCAGCGAAATGGGTAATGAACCAGGAAGTTCCATCTCGAATACCATCCGGATTGAAAATAATAGATTCAAAAGCGTCATTTCTCGAAAAAAGTGGGTAAAATAGAGCCTTATGAAGGATAGTATTTTACTAGTATAACTGAAGGTCAAGAACAAAAAATAAGTTTTTTATTGATACTAAGATTAATAAAAACCAACACGAAATAAAAATCATAAATATGACGTATTTAATTCACATAAAATGGTTTTAATATTTCAAATATATGTAAGCTATTTCGTATTATAATAGAACCTTCGTTTTTTCGAATTGGAAAAACCCAAAAACTTATAGATATGCAGCTCTAATTCTAATGGTTCGTTGAACTCATAATGTTTTTTATCTTAATATAGGATACATTTAAACTAGAATATTGTTACTCCGTTGTATCGCAGTGGTCATATCACCTTGTAGGATTCTCAATTTTTTCTCAAGAAGCAAAAAATCACTCATAATATGTTCTGTATCGTTACTTCGTTTTAATGAATATCTTACATATAATTTTTGTAATTGAAGAATTCGCTGTTCCGTAAACGCTTCAAACTGAAACATCCGTTCATTTCGAAATTAATCAAAAACGTATTTTTTCCGTTAGTGCAATTTTATGAAAATATCCTTAACTTTTTAGTAGCTCTCTCAAGTTTTGACAAGGCTACAATTTGAAGTGAAACGTCAACTACTCACTCATTGTTTATTGACAATATCTGTCCAAGCGCACGGTGGGAATCGAACTCGCCTTACTGGTAATAGCACCACTAAACAGAAAACTTTATAAGGACACTTGAATGAATGAAAAGACGTTTTATTGAGATTTATGTTTACATTAAAATTCATTGTTATTTTTCAATTACAAGGTGGGAGGTTATAAGGTCTCGCAACCTTCTTCAACCCTGTGCTACTTAATTATATTATTTAAAAAAAAATTTTTTATATATAGTCACATCATATTTTAAACGTGAGCTGTGGACATTATTATTATTATATATATTCACATCATATTTCAAACGTGAGCTGTGGCCGACTCATCTTTACGTGCCATTCGGTCGAATGTCAAATTTTCAATTCGAATGATTACAATTATATTTATAATATTGTTACAGTAGAAAGAATAACACGTTGGAAGAATAGCGTTTCCTCACTCGCGCACTTTTTACTATTCGAACTCTAACGTGATGCGGTGTGGTATGTCCTCTAGGTGATCGAGGCCTGGAAGCTCCTGGAGAGAATGCAGGATCCGTGCTAGCGGAAAGGGAAGTTTGTTCCTGGAATTTCTGCGTAGAACACGTCCGGGTCTGTACCACTGGGTCATCAGACTCTGTCGGGCCACTAGATTGGGGCCGTTGAGAATGCGTTGGGCATATCGAGTTTGGAGTTTTTCGATGTTGGTGAAAATTGGGGCCATTTCGATTATTTCGTGTAGTACTGAGTGTCTACTGAGCTTCCTTGTTCTTGTGAATAAAAATACCCTGAATACAGAGCTTGTGAGATTCTAAACAAATTATTTCATGCTTTGTACATCTTCAATAAATTACACGGAGGTTTCGCTTATTTCTTGGTGAAACATTATGTTAAAAACAATTGTAAATTAAAAACAATTAAAACAAAATTAACACACTTGTCCTAAGTTTCACTGAATATATAAAAAACTCTACAAATGTTTCGGGTGGTTAACCCATTATCAAGAGTATACAATGTTACTGAATTTCAAAATGTAACTCTTTCACTTGTATATCCTAAACCACAGAGTATAACAATTTTTCCGTGAAATGAGTGTTAAATTCTGTGGTTTAGGATAAAGCTGTATAATTTGGAAATTCAGTAACATTGTATATTCTTGATAATGGGTTAACCACCCGAAACATATGTAGAGTTTTTAATATAAATTCAATGGACGATGAATCTACTCTGTGATAGTTCATATTTAAATGAGAGGTAATAATAAAAACTTGTCTAAAAATCACTGACTGAACAATTCTTTATTCGACTAGTTTCGCCTTTTACAGCATTATCAAGAATTAATACATATTACAAACACAATTTTAGAATAGGAGATGTCAAAAAAACATATAATTTTTTGGTACTGCTATGTGGATGACATCTTAGCTGGGTTTAGTGGAACAGACCGACATATCAGTTCATACCTGACATATCTAAATTCATTACATGAGATGATCAAATTCACGGTAGAAAAGGAACAGAATAGTTCGTTGAATTTTCTTGACCTTACAATTTCCAAACAACAAGATAAATTTTCGTACAAAATATTCAGGAACCTACCTTCTCTCACGCCATCATAAATCATAAATTTAAATTCGTTCAGTCCAATAAGACACCGAATCGCAGCTCTCAATTCAATGATCCATAGGACTTTTTCGATCCCCTTATCAAAACAAGACCTGAGGAAAGAACTTAATGTGATTCGTACGATAGGTAGGAACAATCAGTTTCCACTGAAAATAATCAATACACTAATTATAAAGAAAGAGAAACGCTTCATCAATAGACTTTTATATAGGACACACTACATCAATAGTAATAATGACAGAAATGAATTAAGATATGTGAGCATCCCTTATACACACGTTCCCTCTTCAAAAATAATAATTTAAATATAGCATCTTCAAGTCACAGCAGATTGGATAGAATGATCTTTAATAACAAATTGTCCAAATCCGAGCCAATGAAGAAGTCTGGAATATATAGATTGGACTGTGACGAATGTAAGTCGTCATATGTTGGCCAGACCGGAAGATGTTTTGAAACTAGGCTAAAAAACACGTAAAAAACGGACAATCTGCTTTTCGGGAATATCTAGAGTCGACAGGACATAAGATCTCACGTTGTTTTAAACCTAAGATTCTTCATAACTGTGAAAAAGGAATTAAAATGAACTACCTGGAAGCCATGGAAATAAATAAACTTCAAAAATCAATCAATCTTCTTAATGACCAGTTAGACCTAAACCACTCCCCGCTGTTAAATCTCTGATAATTTGGAAACCCCCACCTCTATGACGGAATTTAAGTTGGTCCGAACAGATCTGCAAAATATTTATAGGTTGTCTTTGTAATATGTATTCATTCTTCATTCACTCAATTCTGAACATTCAAGAATTGTTCAGTCAGTGATTTTTAGACAAGTTTTTATTATTACCTCTCGTTTTTAATATATTCAGTGAAATTTGAGTCAAGTGTGTTAGTTTTAATTTATATTCTCTACATCTGTTTCGGGCAGCTAACCCATTGTCAAGAGTTGATACACTGACAAAAATTTTTGTCCTTGATATTATTTCATGATCATTTTTAACGATCGAGAAATGAATCCTCGAATAAATGTCGAAACGAAAGCAGTACATCGCCGAATTGTATGACTGCAATAAATTAGTACATGCAACATCGTATTAAACAACAGTATTAGAAGATTAGAAATTGATTGAGGCGTCAAGTGAAGTAATTTATCCGTATTACATTTATGTGTGGTCCACATCGTTTGAATTAATGTCGTATAATTCGCGCAATGAGCCGTAGATTGAATATATATCTACAAATTATGACCGATCACAATATTATGACAAGGAAAATCAGAACAATTTGCGTTGTTCTGTCACAAATCAAGGATGAAATGTAAACATTGATTTCATTTTGAATGCCACATATCGATTCCTCGGATTGAGTCATTAAATTCTCTTCCAAAAATTGAAATCTGTGTTCAATTACTTCAGTTTGAGAAGGTAATATAGTAGGATGTGACCTCGAATACAATCGATCATAATGCGATTACTGCGATGGTCCAAAGTTTACACTTTGCTGGCACTTTCGTATACCATTTGGGTATGTCTTGAAGTTAACCATGATATTCTGACATTTCTCGAATTACAAATATATATATATATATATATATATATATATATATATATATATATATATATATATACAGAAAGAAATTATTGGGTTTGTTGGTTCTCAAAATCATTTATTAAAAATCTTCAGCACATTACGTTTCGGTCCATTTTTTGGGGCCTTTTTCAAATTAAGTTTTATCAATATATTGTCATCAACAGGCGAACAAAAACAATACTTATTACTATAATATGAAACTATATTCTAGTGGTCGAGAACTATCGATAGTCATACTATCGATATATATATATCGATATTATTTTTTAAAACATCGAAAACTATCGATAGTATTCGATAGTTTTTTTTATTCATGCATGTTTAATACAAATGGGAAAAAATTAACTGAAAATCTGTTAAACCTTTTTATTGCTCATTTATTATGAACAACAACCAATACGAAACAGAAACACGGTTAAAATGAGGAAAATTTTCAAATTAAAGTTCACAACAAAAATGAAATTGAGAAAATGTTGTTGTTGTTAGTCTTCTTCCTTCTTCTTCATCTGTCTTTTACCCGCAGGCATGGAAAAAACTATCGATAGTCGATAGAACGAAAAATATCGATTGTTTTCGATAGGTGAAACTATCGATAGCTATCGATAGTTCTCGACCACTACTATATTCAAATGAAGAAAGGTTTCCAATACTTATTACACTTTTAATAAAGAATTATGTTAATTTTCACTCGATGTGATATCGTTCACATTCGGACAAAGAAATTATATATCTTATACATCTTCAGCACATTATGTTTCGGTCCATTTTTTTAGGCCTTTTTCAAATTAAATTTTATCAATATATTATCAACACGAAAACAAAAACAATACTTATTACTATAATATGAAACAATATTCAAATGAAGAAAGGTTTCCTATAATTATTACACTTTCAATAAAGAATTATGTTAATTTTCACTCGATGCGACGTCGTTCACATTCGGACAAAGAAGTCTTTGGACCGACAAAAAATGGACCGAAACGTAATGTGCTGAAGATTTTTAATAAATAATTTCTTTGTCCGAATGTGAACGACATCGACTCGAGTGAAAATTAATATAATTCTTTATTAAAAGTGTAATAATTATTGAAAACCTTTCTTCATTTGAATATTGTTTCATATTATAGTAATAAGTATTGTTTTTGTTTGCGTGTTGATGACAAGATATTGATAGAACTTAATTTGAAAAAGGCCTAAAAATGGACCAAAACGTAATGTGCTGAAGATTTTCAATAAATAATTTCTTTGTCTGAATGTGAACGACATCGCATCGAGTGAAAATTAACATAATTCTTCATTAAAAGTGTAATAATTATTGGAAACCTTTCTTCATTTGAATATTGTTTCATATTATAGTAATAAGTATTGTTTTTGTTTGCGTGTTGATGACAATATATTGATAAAACTTAATTTGAAAAAGGCTCAAAAGAATGGACCGAAACGTAATGTGGTGTAGATTTTTAATAAATAATTTTGAGAACCAAAAAACGCAATAATTTCTTCCTGAAAATATAAATAAAATGGTTCAAGATAGCAATGAATATGAATAAATAAATATATATATATATATATATATATATATATATATATATATATATATATATAGATAGATAGATAGATAGTTTCGAGATCTATGAATCCTTTACATTGAATCAATACTGAGATTTGTAAGCAAAATAATATGGGAATACGGAAATAAATATAGAAATGAAATGGATCTTGTCAGAAACGAGATATCATCTTCGAGAGAGTTTATCTTGTTTCTTCGATAGAGGGAGCACATGTCTGTAGCTCACAGAATGTTTCTTGCGTTTTTAATAGATTAGGAGTTGATGTGTTTTGGGAAAATATGAAAACTTGATTGTATGGATGCATGCCATTGATGATTCCCATAATATAATTCAACAGCGCTGTATGATACGAGTATGTTCAACAACTTCGATGTTTTTCGAAACGCATTAAATATTCACTCTAGACAGTGATAGGTTGTGTTTGCGTTGACATTTGTGTAGACAGCTCCCTCAAAGATTTATTCCAAATATTACGATATTTCGAGGGAGTTTTTTTGAAATATTTCGATTGAAAATCTGAGTATTGACAATATATACGTTTAAGGAGAATGTGACTTACGATTTTGCTGAAAATTAAGTCACTTCCATGGCTGGCTCGGATCTATCGATCTGAAATATTTTCAACTTTTTGACTTTACTGCTTGTATCCAAAAGTGGTAGCAACTTTGACATTTCAGATGAGCATCTTGTAAATTGTTACTTTTTTGGGTTGACTATATTTCATCACATATACCAATGTTTATATTTACCGATTTTCGAGTAATTAATCAATATCCTCATTTTATTCTCAACTAAAAATTCAAATTCAATTACAGTAAATGACATATATCTTTTGTCATTAATTTTCATTAACTTGTCCCCTCTAACAATATTAGATTTTTTGAACTAGTTAGAGCCACATACGGTTACTATCTGTAACAACAACGCTGCCAAATTTTGAATATATTGACTGAGATATTTGTCTCAGTGAAAAAAAAATAGTTTTTCAGACAACAAATTTGAACTCCTTGAACCTTGTGAACAATGCATTTTCGGAGACAATGCGTTTTTGGGCAATTTTTTAATTTTTTTCACCCCTTAAATATTGTATTCCATAATAATTGTATATTGCATATACATTGTATAATAATGTATATTGCATTTCTGTATTCCTCTGATATATAAAAAACTACATAGCCAAATTAATACTGTCATTCAGTGAATATTTTTAATTTAAAAATTTTGACGGAGCCATAATTTGTAGTCAAACGTAAACTAGAAATAAATTGTTTAATTTTTCCAATATTTTTCGCAATATATTTTCGTATATTTTTGCAATATTTCCAGTATATTTATGAAATTTGCACTGAAATAATGACCTAACTTTGTTAATGTATTGAAATCGTAGGGTCTCGATAAAAAATGTACAAAAACCTGTTCCAATATGAAGCTCCATTATTTATGTATTCTTGAAGGATTTTCCTCGTTTACATCATGCTTTCAATTATAAGACTGAATTGAATGAAAGAAATTATGAAGTATTTGACGCAAAAACTTTGTTATTGAGTCAGTTGCTTTTAATTTGTATGTTGGTATCTTATTAATTTATCGCATGTAGTTAACTTGTCAAATAACAACATTTAGTAAACGTTTACGTCGTTGATGATTGGTTGAAAATTTTCCAGAACGTTTTATTGGTCCAATGAAAAAATTTGTCGCATTGGAAACGTAGAAAGTCATTAGTTTTCTCAAGAACTTGGTTAACCAAATAATAATAAACCAATTTAACTCAACGTAGCTACATGATATTTTCGTTTATTTTCAACGCATGAACTCACCGTCGTTATTTATAATCGGAATTCAAAATCTGGTGATAATTTAAAAAGTATATTCGAAAACTTTATGAGAAATGATAAGATGGATGTAATTTAGAATATTGAAAAACTTTCACATTTTTCTAAACGCTCAATAAAATTTGATGAAATGGAAGCTATGATATAAACTTTTATTGAACGTTATATCTCATGTATCCGACATCTCTATTGCTTTCTGAACCTTTCTTAACATACTAGGTGATCTTCTCCTCGCCTACTAAATCTATAAAATGAAGTTAGTGCAAGTTTCGATTTTGACATTTGATTTGATTTCTAATCTTTTAGTTGCATAATGAATAACAAAAAAATTTAATCGTTGATATAATTTCTAAACGTTAGTTAATATTTATGGTAGATAGTTAAAACGAATTATACTATGCACCTACTTTCATAATATTTCATTAAACTATATGGATAAACTTGTGGATTAGGATTCACATCTATCTTCAGCAAATGTGACTGGTACAATGAAGTATACAAAACACAAAGAAGTAAGTACACGAAATCAAATGCTGTTCTTCTGGACCATAGAGCACTACTATGGCCGACTTCAGGCAGGCCATGAAATGAGTATCTGGCAACCATGTCGCTGGTGGTCTATGGAATAATACAACGCCACCGTTCGTTGAGCTGGTGTACTAAACCAAATAGGACGCCTCTCAAAAATTTTGCAATTTCAAGTTAAATAATTTGAGCTTTTGGTATAAATTCTTTATTTTTCAATTGTGTATAGTGTAATACATGTGTTGTTGATAATTTATTGATATCACAACATTAAACTATAAAAACAAAGTGTTTTGTGTGCTTGAAACGAAATCAATTTGTATTGTTTAAGACTGCCCTAGGTTGAATATTTCATGGTTTCAGTATTAATTCTCCATTCATCAATTTTCTATAGCGTAATATAGGTGTTAATAGTTAATAGCCCAGAGGAAAGGCAGATAAACAATTTAGCTCGCAATGAATATTTGAATAACATTTTTGAACAGTCAAATTTAATTACCAATTTTCAAGATTTAAGTCTTCATTACTCCAGTAAAATGAATTTTCCTGAATCTTGGAATGTTAAAATACAAACAACAAAATTCATTTTTAAATTCTTAATTTAAGTGAAGAAATTGATGCCATAAGTAACCAAATTACAGTGAACAGAAGAAAGAAGTATTAGTAACAGAATTTTCAAATGGAAAAAAGTTGTTGTACAATGATTTGAGTTGGATTTTACCTATTAATTTGAAATTGCATAATTAGGTGGTCTAAAATAGAAAATTTGTTGATAAAATTGAGATATATTTCAGACAGTGTAGATCAATCTTTCACATATTCAATTGAGAAATGTTTAAGCTATTTAAATGATGCATCGATTAAAACTAGTTTTGGTATGCTAGAAGATTTTCAGAAAACAGGGATACTTGCTTAAACTTAAATAATCTAAGAATTTTAATTGATCTGATAAAATTATTAATTCCAAAGAAATAAAGATAACCTCTGATGCCATAATTATGTCTTTCTGCGCGAATTATTTATTGCGGAATTACTTCAAAATTTTCCACAAAGAGATATCTTCAAAATCTGTAATATTTCGCAAAATATCTGCAATTTTTGAGTAAATAAGTCCCATTGACTAATAGAAGTATTTTTTAGGACGTGGAATTTCACCGAAAACATTTTTCTTTTCTTGCTAATGTTTTACATGTTTATGTTACAGAAATAATACCCAATATAATATTCAATATGTTTTTTTTCCAATAATATTTTTTCATTTTTTTTTCTGTGTATTTTGGAATACACGAAAAATAATGAGTTGAAATAATGCTCGAAACTTTGGAAACAACTGAACAGGAGAATAGACCACCGGCTTGATTTTGGCAACACCGCCAGACTACCCCCTTGAAGGTCTGTTTAAAGTTGGCCGAGGCACTACATTGTTCATAGAACAAAGGGAAAAAAATTAATCTGAAGTAGAAAACTAAGATTTAATTTTCAAGAATGTTGTACCATTTGTGAAAGATTTGTCTAAAAAAACAATTGGAAATTCAATTTTAGCTTTCAATTTACAAAAATTCGTTTTTTGTAATCACCAAAAGCATTGTACCTCAGAGCTTATTGAGGTTTTTAAATTAATTATGATTTAGACGCGATTATTTCACTACTTTGAATTTCGTTATTTCTATATTCCTCCTTTTCAGGAAAACATGCCAATAACGATCCCACACATATATGTGTAGGCTTTAGCGGCCAAATTCAAACAAGGTGAATACTTCTTCCGGCCGACATCTCATCATGGTCAACTAGCATTTACCGTCATCCAGACAATTCACCTCAAGCTATGAAAGAAAGTCAACTATTGGTCTGAAAACTGTTGTTCTAGTTTTATTTTCAGAATGTGAAGGTTTTATATGAAAAATCACTTATAAATTCTGAGTAGGCGTAAAGATGATGCATTAGGAATCTGAAAATGTATGAAATGTTTCTATATTTATTTGTTGATTATTCAATGGAAGTAAATCAATCTTCAAAATACCTCTGACGAACACAAAATTTACCATTCTAAAATTCAAATAATCTAATTTGAACTAGAACTTCAAAACTACTGCCATCTAGACGAAGGTAGATGTAGTAGTATTACATTGATTACACGGTGTATCAGACAACCGTGCAACTTCAGTTCATAATCTCGTTTCCGTTAACCACTATACTTCGTGCCGTTATCAAACAGATTTCTAGACACTCAATGAATATGTAGAACAAGATCAATGAACCTAATGACTATTACAATTATAATGATAATGATTATTATTTAAACAATTACAGTCTATATTTTGCAATGAAATTAAAATAAAATACATTTTCCCCATTCAAACCATAGGATTATTTCTTGTCAATAAGTCGGCCATAACACAATAATTAAAATTGAAATTTATTCGAAAGAAATTAAAGTGGAAAATCCAAAAATTGCATACAAAGATAATAACAGAGCAATAATTAGCTTTGACTGAACTTTTAATTAAATATGGTCGTTTTCATATCCTGCTTGTAAAAAATATTTCTAAAATTACCTATAATTCAAGAATAAATTATGCTGAAACTTCAATTAATAAACATTGTTCATAAATTCTTTCAACAATTATGAAATATACGATGAATGGAAAAATTATCAATATTTCACGGATGTGCAAACAATAAACCGTAGTCAATGATCAACTTGTCAAAGTATTCTATAGTTTTAACATTTCAGGGAAACAATAATTAATCATAAAAAGTGAATTATTTGCATATTGATTGTTTAAGTCCTTTCTCGAATATGGAAACTGTTTTGTTAATTTATCTTTTGAAGAGCTAATTATAAAAAACATTATATTTTCGGTATATTTAAAACAATCGATACCTCATTACCACTACACAATAAATCATTGATTAGTATATAAACTGAGACAAGTATTACATACAAAAAAACTCATCGACTAAAAATGTATTTCTTTCCATTATTGTTTTGTCGATGATTTCATCTTTCTAATTTTTTTATGAAAATAAGTCAAAAGATTTCAACTTAGTTAAAATTCGATCGTTGATTTAGTTTGATAAATATGACATAGTTAAGCTTTTTAAAACAGATGTTATATTTAAGTGTCAAATCTGTATTAGTAGTATGTGTAGACCATTATGTTTTTCTTCCGCTATATTTCGGTTTCCTATATCTATGGTTCAATCACAATGCGAATATTTTACTTAACCTATCGAATTGATTGTTGAGTATGGGTGGTTATTGATATTCTGCATTCAATTCTAGCACAATTGTTGATTAAAGCTGTAATTTTACGACCTATGTAGAGTTTCATTTAAAGCTACTTATATTATTAAATTCGAAAATGGTGAAACTCACAGCAGAATTAGTACAGAACTCTATGCAGTATATTAATCCTGTTAAAGACAGGGAACTTGACCTGAGAGGTAAGTTTACATATAACTAAGTTTGGATATTGCTCTGAATTGATTACTTTTTCCAAATTCAGGTTACAGAATACCGGAAATAGAGAATCTAGGTGCTACTGGAGATCAATTTGATACCATCGATTTCTCAGATAATGATATTAGAAAATTGGATGGATTTCCGTATTTGAAACGTTTAAAGTGTTTATTCTTCAATAATAATAGGATTGTGTAAGGAATTTTTTTTGTTTGATCTAATTCATTTTGTCATGATAATTATTTTCCTTTTTTGTACAGGAGAATTGGAGACCATTTAGAAGAATATATTCCAAACTTGGAAACTCTCATTTTGACTGGAAATCACATTGAAGAACTGGGTGACTTAGAACCATTGGTCAGTTTAGAAAACCTAGTCTGCCTAAGCCTCTTACACAATCCAGTAACTGCAAAACAACATTACAGGTTATATCTGATTTATAAGCTACCAAATCTTCGTCTACTTGACTTCAGAAAAATAAAACTTAAGGAACGTGAAGAAGCAAAACACTTATTTAAGAGTAAAAAAGGAAAGGAGATTCAGAAAGAAATTGCTAAGAGAGCAAAAACATTTGTTCCTGGAAGTAGTATTGGCCAGTTAGCAAAGAATCAAGGTTGTAATTTGAATGTTACAGAAGTGTTGATTTTTATATCCTTCATTTTTCTATTTATAGGGTTAAGTGAAGATGAAGTGAGAAAAATTAGAGATGCCATCAATAATGCAAGTTCTCTTGAAGAAGTTGAGAGATTACAAAACAACTACAAGCTGGACAAATTCCTGGTCAAAGTAAGTTATATTACAATGAAAGAAGGAATGGATCATTGCTATAGTATGTTTGTGTGTATGAGAGAAGATACAACCAGCCAAAAAATTTATACATCAGAAGTGATATATCGGCCATAAAAATATAACAATAACTAAAGTATAATTTTAAATAAATTACTTTTTTAAATTGGATTTAGAATGGATTTATACTTTAATTGGAAAACTAGTTAAATGTACAGGAAAAAATTATTGTTTAGTGCAGTTTGTATATTGTTGAAATTACGTGTAATAAGTCCTATATTTTTTCAAATATCCATATAGTTCGTTTGTTATATCCATTTATTCAGTTCCTATAACCACCTAAGTTTTGAGAGTTCTGGTGTAAAAATATTAGGAGTCTGTAGGTATAGGCCAAACATGGCTGAAACTCTCATACTTTTGAATTTTTCTTTAGAAGATTATTACCCAGACTCATAGCTATGATAACCGATTTATGTATTATACATATGGCAAGTGCAGATGATGAGCCATCCCAAAATGCCATACGATGACAGTAACTGGAAATTTAAAATAAATAGTCACCTCAGATCTGAGAACAAGTATGGTGTACAGGACAGTTTCTACAGTTCAGTTTTCTCCCCAGCAAAACTTCATGACTACTCAACAACAAATGAAAGTCCACAAGAATATCTAAAAATTTCACATTATGATTGACTTTGACAAGCGTCCCTTTAAAATCAAGTTTGTTAAGAATATTGATATGTGCCCTCTATGAGAGAATACTATGCACTCAGTCTCCTTCTCATTCATCTTTAAAGCATTTGAGGCATATCAGTCTTCAAAAATATTCAATGCCTTATTACAGATTATATTATATAAAGATTATATTACCTGTAAACAAGTAACCAAATTAACAAGATATTAATATGATTATTATAAAAAATTAATTCTCATATTCTTACAGATTACATTGCGTATCATTTCAATTATGTCATTTGCTTACAGATATCCAAAATGGAAGGCACTGAAATTTTTGAGAGCTAGAGGGTGGTAAGCTGAGATATAAATTAAGTTTCATTAGTATTATGAATTTCACTTGATTTTGTGTTTATAATTGAAAAATTCGTTTTAAGTTGATAAGAATGGACCTTTGAACAATAACAATTATTTTTTCATTAAATACAATATGGAAACTACATATTCTGGTTTTACTTGGGTTGAGAAGCGATAAATTCATTTTCATCCAGAATTGTTCATGAATAGCATGGAATATTAGCAACTATCCTATTGCTATTTTTTCAAAAATATAATTAGAATACTAACTTAGAAATGAGGTTCATTTATATCAGGATAGCAATAAGAACATTTCAAAACAAAAACATTTTGAAAATTTCAGGAAATATTACCAGTTATATTAAAAATTGGTTGAAACTGAATACTTGTTACTAGCAGTCATTAATGTATTTATGAAAGTCATCTTAGAAAAGCACATATAGAATATTTACTGAGAACATAAAATTTTTTTCAAAGTCCCTCACTTTTTTAATAAAAACTTCATTTTACCAAATTAGAAAATAAAACTTCTTACTAAAAACATTGTTTTATTTACATTCTAAAATTATGTTAACAAGAGTTTTTACTAAGCACAACATCAATCACATCAAATTCCAATCCTACTTTATCATTCAGTATGGTATCTTTTCCACAATATTGCCAGCTGAAAAGAAACCTTCATTTATCATGAGACAAAAAATATAAAAATTAATCTTTGACAGAAAAATTCAAAGTTTATTTATATAATATTCTGCATATTTCAAATAAATATTAATATCATTAATCGATTGGGCCAATACTTAATGAAAATCTAAATACATAATTTAAATAAAACTAAGTAGTTTTTCGATTTTCACTATAATTAATTCAAAACATGACAATATCGTTTCGCCAACACAGTGGCTTCATCAGATGTTGATGATAAACTGCCATCATCAACATCTGATGAAGCCACTTGAAGCCACTGTGTTGGCGAAACGATATTGTCATGTTTTGAATTAATTACTTAGTTTTATTTAAATTATAAATATTTTTATTTTTCACTTTTTTGTATCACATAATTTAGAGTATTATTAATTATACAGAAGTATATATGAAAGAATGAATGCATAGTAAATCTTTTATTTATTGACATTATTCATATAGTCACAGCATATATATTAACAATTATTAATCTGTTTTCAATTTAACACAACCAAGTGCATTGGGTTAGCTAAATATTCCTCTGGATGCATTATTTAATTGTGAGGTGGTGATGAAAATGAATAAAATAGTTTGTTACAGTTGTAATGCAATTATTCTTAGTAGCTCTTACATCCATTACGACTACTGGAAAATATTAAGTCAATAAAAAATTCTTCATATAAAAATACTACTTTTATAATTAACCCAAATTGCCTATTTCATCTGCGGTACTGATAAATACTGTTGAATCCTCTGAGTTTTGCTGACAATATGTAATTAATATTCATATGTACAATATGAATGTTCCAAATTATGGTTCAGTATCAAATCAGTGTGTATGGAAAAATACAATTAATATCAATTAATTACTATTACTTCCTTACCTGTTACCATACATATCCCGAATTGTTATTCTGTCAAAAAACAATGTGTGATTGACATCATTGTTTTGTTCTCCATATTCTGTATCTAAATAACTCAAAGTTGCATTAATTTTCTCAATATCAGGAGTGAGGGTATTATATTCTGTCACTCCTAAACCATTCATTACTAGACCTGTCATGATGAAATCGAGTATTCTAAAAAAAATTTGAGGAGTACATGATAATAAATTGTTATTATGAACCACTTACTCGCATTTTATGTTGAAATTTGTGCTATAATTCAAGTATTTCAGATGCAATTGTAGAATCCCTTTTGTTTGTTTTGTTTTTTGTGATATTTGGACAGACGCTTGCAGCTGTGCTCCTGAAAATGAACCCATGATGTCTCAGATTATTACAGCTTCAGCTGTTCAATTGGAACATTCAAAGAAATCAGATTTTATTGTGAACCTATGAGGTTTCAACATTATACAATATGAAGAACTTGAAGTAATTTTTCATGTGGCTTGAAAGTATTTTCAATGTGGGTTGAAACCCCTTTTAACAAATATAGAACACAGAATAAAGTAACAACCAACTTAAAAACATATATAAAGCCTTACATATAGAGGCAAAGAAGCCGAAATACAAAATAATTTGAAACATCCTTAATCCGAATATCATCTCATTTAAAATTCAAATTCACTGCTCTATGTACCATCAATTTAAATGATCTTGGTGAAGCAGAGAAAAAGTCAATGTCATGGGATACCGGGTTGCTCAGCCACAGAACGCAATTAACAAAAAAATGCGAAATATAGTTCGCTTTACATGTTCTCAAACGAAAGAGAGGAGTGTGCCTTGTAATTCTGTATGGCAAATTAAAATCCACTTTGAGTAACACATCCGCACAATCAACGTAACCATTAAGTATTTCAAATAGGAAACACATATCGGACACACGTCTTCTGTTTTCCAATGAATCCAAGTTAAAATAGACACGCATGAAGTCATAGTTTCGTCTGACGGTGAAACCAGGTACTATGTGCATGAGTATTTGGTCTTATGTTTTTCAATATGTGCTTATTTGAAAAAGGTAAATGCATCTCATTGTTTTATTTTAAAATAATGTAATGAAAAACAACAAATTGGCACACATACTGAAATTATAGAAATAATACAAATCATGTCCTTTAGATCTATATATAAAGTTACATCTACATTCTCCATCATACCAAAATCCTCTAATCTTCCTTGGGTAAACTCTCTTAACTTTCAGTTTAGTTTTCCAATCCCATGGACTCATAACATTTTCAAAAAGCCTTTCAACTTGTTTTTTTGTAAATTTTGAGTCATTGGTTTCAGTTGTGTCGCATAGATTATTGTATTTAACATTACAAAATTTACTAGGGCATTCTGAACATGGTTTACCTAATTTATATATTGGCGAATTTGGTATGTTTCCTGCAGGAGCAAAATTACAAACAATCAAAAGAGTATGAGTTGTATTAGGCTCGCCTTCTTCATTAATTTTGAATGATGAAACTCCACAACCTATATATTGGACCGTATCCCATATTGATTGAGAAAAAGATTTAAGTTTATTATCCCATAAACTGTCAAATTTTGTTGAGTCTTCAATAGTAAATTTCTTTTCTTCCTCGGACCATTGCGTTTGTAATAATTCCGAATACTGTGGAATATTATTCGATTGAATTTTAATACTATATATATTTTGCCCTACGTTATAATCTTGTATATTTCTACATTCATCGTTATTTCGTTCTGATGGACATTGATCTGCCCATCTTTGAGCTATCCAAGATAATTCCTCATTCCATTTTAGTAGGTTCATTGCTGAAGCTTCAGGGAATTTTATATTTTTGTGATTCATATATTTTCCCGATGCCACCACATTTCTTAGTATATTGTGTGCATCTTTTATATCAGTTTTGTTTTCTGAAGTCAAAGAAAAGTTTCTGTAATCTACACATTTTTCAGATGGTCCGGCTTTTGTGTATTTACACAGTGTGTGAGTTTTGCAGATGAGACAGTACTTGTTAATTGATAATATCGACTGTGCATTCAAAATGATGAGAAGTAAAGTTCCTCTCATATTTTTTTCAACTGTCAAATATTATTAAGTAATATGCATCATAGAATCGATAAAATATTTGCTTGTGGTTCAAAAAATGCCGGCCTACGTTGCTTAATCGGAAAAACATTAAATTATGGTGCGGTAGGATTCGGGTTCGAACCCGGCGAAGGCATGGGTGTATATGTTTGTCTATGATTTAAGTACTTAAATTTTATTAATTGTTGGGTAATGTACACTAATTACAAGCCCATTAGCCGTTCGGAACCAGAGTTAAACTGAAGGTCCATTGAATTAAAAAAAGAGGGCATTTATCAGATGTGATATCGCTTTTTGCTAGTCTGTTTAAATCAGTTTTTAGGGTTTTTTTCATAGTGAAAAAGATGAATGCACTTTTTAAGCGAATGCGGAGGCATTGGAAATAATGTCGATGATGATCTGAATACATGAAAACTTTAGCTGGGGCCACGCTTTTAATTATTTATGGATTTGTTTCGGACAGCTCAAATTACAGTACCTAAAGGTTTTGATAATGTTCTAGGGAAACGTCTAGATGAAATTATTATTTCTTTTAAGTTAGAAACCTTCTATTGCTAAGATTCAAGATGAATAAATATCAATAATGAATAGAATAGAATATTATAGTTTATAACAAAAATTTAAAAGTGTTGATTTTTTGAACCTTGCTAAATTTAATATGAATTATAGTAACTGTTCATGGAATGTAGTCACCCCACAGACGAATTTTTTTGTCTATTATAAGACGTGGAGAAAATCAATTTAAATAAATATATTACGATTTCTATGTAATTCCATATGCTGAACATTACTCATTAGTTACCGTGGTACTTATGAATATATCAAGATATAAAAAAAATATATATATATATATATATATATATATATATATATATATATATATATATATATATATATATATATATATATATATATATATATATATATATATATATATATATATATATATTTAGATTCGGTATTTATCTCATTTACATAATAAATATTAGTATGTATTTAAATAATTTTGCACAGATAGGGATATTCAATTAATAATTAGAAATAATAAAACAGTTTTGGTAACGCGGTCTGTGTTTGACTGATGTAATGACGTGAAAACTGATGCATTTTATGCCGCGTGTGGAAACTAAAACGAAAGAAATAATATCGCGAAGCCGACCAAATTTAAAATCAGCACTAATGATAGCTCTTGAATAATAGCTCTTAAATTTTGTGACTATTCAATTTGGTCGGATTCGCGATATTATCTCTTTTGTAGAGTTTTGGAACGCGACATTAGATCGAACACGCACACTGTTTTGATAAATATGATTGAATTTGAACCTTGTGTAGCGGTAATAAAGTGCAAATTGTTTTGATAGATATGATTGAATTTGAACCTTGTGCAGCGGTAATAAAGTGCAAATTGTTTCTTTGGCGATAGGAATACACCTACATTGCTTAGACAACAGTGAGAGCTTGTAATTTAATATGAACTTTATTGAATAGCAATAAAGTGCAAATTGACTACATTTTAGTTAGAAAATCTTGATAGGGAAAAAGAAAAGCGCTGTTTTTAGGGTTTTCCTTGCAATTATTCGAATTTTTATCGCCGTAAAAACCATCCTTGAGGACTTCAACGAACATTAAAAATAAAGAATTGGTAAAATTGGTCAAGGCGTTGTTGAGTTATGCGCTTACCAATACATTTTGGGATTAATTTTTATATTATTGATTCATTTATGTATAGGTTATTATATATATGGATGCCAGTTTTTGTGAATGGAATACCATAACAACAGTGACAATATCCGATGAACAGTCTCAAACGAATGTTGAAGTAACTCGATAAGTAGATAGCTTGAAGCTCGTCAGTTCAAACGATTTGATTCTCGAAGTTACAAGCATCTGGAGCTGGTGTAAATATTTTTTCGAAAATGAGTATTTCTCCGTGGATTGATAATTATCGTCACTCTTTTGGGGTCCGACCTAAACGACCGCCGATTCCAGAATTTACTTACGATCCTGATGATTTCCGATATCTTCAATTTGGCGGCAGTCCCCCGAAGCAGTGGTCAAGTTCCGATGAAAATTTTAATATCACATCAAACAACGAGGAAGTAATATTCTCTAAGGACGAATTCCGAGTGATTATAGATGTTCAGGAATTTTCTCCAGAAGAATTAACCTTGAAAACTTCAGGAAACATGGTGACTATCGATGCCAAGTATAAAAAAAAGGAAGGCTATCAAGGATTCGTTTCACGGCACTTTAAAAGACTTATCACTATTCCCAAATATTATGATATTGGTAGAATTAAATATCAGATTTCGCCTAAGGGCATCCTCACAATAATAGCACCAAAAATCAATAATGATGGAGTTCGTGATCAAAAAACAAAGGAGATTGAACAAACATCGCAAACTGTGACACAAGCTGATCAGGGTGAGCAAGAGAAATGTCCCATTTCCAAACTTTAAATATTTGGAGAAGTATTAATTAATAATTTATATTTTGCAATCTTTCATGAAATGAAAGAATTGAAAATTGAAAAAATGAAATGTACTGAATTTTTTGAAAACTTACATTGTGATATATGAAGAATTATTTTGTGTTTTTTTACTACTTATTATATAAAAAGTTAATAAAATTAATTTTCTAATGGAAACTTTATTTTTGACACAGGACCCTTTATATTAAATTACTAGCTGACCGGCCGACGTTGTTTTGCCATATAAATTATTGTATAGGTATAGGTAAGTCGCTTTCTCTGTGATATCTTCGAAAATATTCATTTAAATCATATGCTGTAAAATGCCTTATAGATCTATATTAAATCAACAATGTATTTAAGGTATCTAATAGGGTATTTGACTGCAATAAAAATATAGATCAAAATGTTATTAAATTGATAGTAAATATTATTTTAATCCAATATAGCCATTACATCCTTGTGAAATATATATGATTTTCAAAAGAAATCAATAATAAAATAATTAAAATTTCATATTTGATCACGTGATTGAAAACGCACTGGATTGCTAAATCCAGTGCGCACTCGGCTAAATCGCGAGTGACGTAACCGTGCAGGAAACAAAGCCAACAGCCAACAAAGGCTAACGTTCATTTCTCTGATGTCTTTATAGGTGTATGTTTGAGTGTTTATTTCCTGGTTTTATTAGCTATTTTATTCTTTAGAGACGAAACAGAAAACTTATTTTGAATACTTATAAATTAATATTATATAAGGTACGATGGAGAGCAATTTTGTTAAAGCTGATAGCAGAAATCTCCTAAGAAAAGACGCTATTACTCTATATATATATATATATATATATATATATATATATATATATATTATGAATTATACTCTAAATGAATGAATGTTTTAGAAAATGCCTAAAAAAGGTTACTTAATATCACAAATATTTTAGGTTATTTGATAAAAGACCATTCAATACTTACAAGCTTTAGTTAAAAATAAATGTAAAATAGATAATGAAGCATGAAAATTAATATACCTATTTTTGAGTTTATTCATTTACCAATTTGCTAACTAAAACCATAATAAATTCAATCAAGTGCAGTGCTACTTGACTACATTAAACAGGTAAGAAATTTACTATGGTTTCCTTGCTTTTACAGGCCCAACAATAAAATACGTACGTAATTAATAACTTCAAAATATAGTAGAATGTAGAGAAGATTATAACGAATATGTAATAAAATCAACTCGTTATTTATGTATGAAATATAGGGTAGGAATTATTTACTTTTGTTAAAGTGATCTTCACACATGAAAGCGTGAGATTTTACAGCTATATCTACGTTTCTACGAGAGAGAATTAACCACTTTTTCCGAATTTTAGTGTTTGTCTGAAGGTTCACAAACATTTTCTCCGGTGTTTTAATAGATGTGTTACTACATTTTAGCACTACGCACCATTTATAAGACATTTTTTCACAGTAAAGTTATTAAATCGTCAACAATTACAAAATTTAATAGTCGACAGTCGTATTACAATGTGACGGTTACTGTGTTTATTGCATCGTGACGTCATCATAATAAGTAACCCGCATAGAAGGGCTTTGGCGGGTTTCTTATTAATTCAGACTTTCTCTGTAATTTTCATAAAAATTAGAAAAATTTAAAGAGAATTAATCAAATGGGAAATATGCATCAGCTTTAACGAATAATTTGAGATATTTTTGTGGAAACAGTCAAATACCCTATTGGATAAGGATTAATGCTGTATTGGTAAAATCGCTTCGAAAATTAGCCGTCGTAAAAAGTAAATGACAAAAATGGCATTGTGGGATATCCATAAGAGATAGACATATACCATATTGGAGTTATCTGTAGACCTTTTCAGTGTGTACAATACTTAGTACATTACTTTGATAAATCTCGTAGGGTTTAGCCTGCGTTTGCAATGTAAGCGGAAAAAATGTAATTATTTACGTCACATTAGAAACCTCAAAAATAACCGTATTTCTCCACTATTTAATGGATGTTATTATACATATAAACCTTGCTCTTCAATCACTCTTTCTAATTGTAATTGGTTTATAATGAAATTATATTTGTTCATATACGTTCATTTATTTTTCAACCAAAATTTATAATCATCGTATTGTAATTTCTAATCTTTCTGATATTTGTTGGGAAGATAATTGTGGAGGCATAAGTTATTTTGTTGTTTTGAACTTAATAAAATTAATATTGTGATAAATTATTACATCGTTAGTATCGAGGAATGCCATGAAATATTCGAAAATTATATATTTCATTTACTTACCACAAAAATTGGATGAACTCCTCGTCGTTAAGTACATAACTCCTTCTCCTTTAGCATCTTCCCCCAATTTACCTATTTCACTTCTGTAAGTAGGATCTAAGTAAAGCTTGCTTTTTGGATTGTCTAAATGTGGAAAACAATGGCCCCTTTCGAAAGAAGGTAGACCCCCAGGACAACTGTATGAAATGAACTCGCAAGTATTATTTTTCCCAGAAACTTTGTTTAAAAGAGACTCTTGAAATATATGCCATGCTCTGATGTGACTGCATGCTATTTCCCTGGTGAGCGTTCTATCTGCGAACAAGTTCAAAGATGAGACAAATGATAAAGAAGGAGTTCCATGCAGAAAAGCTGTTCATAATTGAAGTTTCAACAGCAGGAGAATTATTTTTTAGTAAAATTTTAAGCCAGTAAGTATCATGAAGTTTAACCATTATAGTTAATAAAAATAAAAACTATTTTTTATGCTATGATTCCACGTATTTGTGCGTATTTGTATTGAAATTATGAGAAAATTTTAAATATTGTTTCATTATAAATTTTTCTTTCATCGATTTAATACAGTAATATAATTTTTTACAGTCCTTGAATACTATATTTAATTACCAAGATTATCTACGATTATAAGTAGGGTCTGAAACTAATAGAATTCACCTTTTTCTGTAATACATTTGAAAATTGATGAAATAAATTTAAATTGCAATTGTAAGTTTTCGTATTGATAGATTGGCAACACAAATAGATGCAGTTGAAGGCTCGAGAGCTGTCGGCTATTTTTTACACATTTATTGGATTCATTATGAAATGATGAATCAGTTTTTTTCAAATTTAGTAAGTAGGTTTATTCATTAAGGATTATTTATTTAGGATTATTATTATTATTGGGTATTTATTGTATCACAACGAAACTCACGATTATTTTATTAGTTTCTTACATTTCGAAAATGTAAATCAATTAAATCGACTAAGCGCATCCACCCCAAGCACACATAGCCGCCTGACTTGTGTTAGATGTAACTTACATACCGCCACAATACAATATAAATCAAATATTCGATAATTTTTTAAATTATGTTGTTGATTCACTCACCTAAACTACTAACAACTATGGAACTCCTAGTATCAGTGCACCCAGGCTGATCCTGACCACCGTTGGGGAAGAAATCCACGTGACCTATTGGCTCCCATATACCAAAACCATCAGTAGCAAACTAAAATATATATATATACTAATTTGATAAAGATTATAATAATTTACTCACAGGACTAGAATCTGTATGGATAACATCTACAAAATGTGCATCTTCCCTATCTAATTTCTTATATTTTTCCCTCAGATGATTGGTACGGAAAAGCGGACTTGCTGCATCAAGACCTGATGAAATAAAATGAATTAATATAACAAATATAAGAAAAAAACTCTGTAGTAATTGATATTTTTCAATAACAGATACGTTTCCTTCCGTGGAAGCAGTAACTTTTTTAATGCTTAGACTTTGACTCTTTAGGATGATGTTGGTAGAGACTAGTCAAATACTTTCAACTCCTCGTCAAAACTAGTTCTCACTGAAGGAGTTCTCACTGAATTGTTATATTAATAGAAAAAATCCTCAATAAACCAATCAGAATTAAAACTTAACAGTTACAATCCAATCATGCACAATAATTTGTAGTTATAAAATTTTTGTAAGCTCGAAAGGCTTAAGGTAGGCCTAAAGCACAAACTGATGGGGAAAAATAGCCTTTTTCTCAAGGTAATAAACTCTACATAACTCTTTCATCAAAAGCTGAATTCTAGATTAATCTTTTATATTATAAATAAATATTTAATATTGTTTTCGGATTTATCATTCAAACCTAGCCATTGTTACTCATCAATACGGTTCTCTATAATTTGCAAAACTTTCACTTTCTAGAAGAACTACTGATTCAAATTTATAACCTGTTATCCTTCCAATTAAATGCCCACTTGCTTTGAGGAGCTCTGAAGCGCTACCAGCCACATGTGCCCCCAAAGAAAACCCTAATAGATGAATATTTTTTGGATCCATTCCATTTTTTATGATCATGTGCAGAAGAATGCCCGTTTGCCTTCCTACAAGTTCTGTATTCGCAGCAGCTGTTGTATATTGAGGACCTCTAGCTCCAATACCCCAATCCAAGAGCATCATATTGCAGTCATACTGGAAATTAAATTATCTAGTAAAGTATTCTTTATGTAGAAATATAAATAAATAAAATAGTAACAGATCATTCATTTTTGAAATGTTTTCTAACCATAATATTCTTCATCTAATAACCTTTATTCTTTATATAAATGATGTAAAAAATGTGTTAAAATATTGCAGGTATCATATTTTTGCTGACGATATATATATATATATATATATATATATATATATATATATATATATATATATATATATATATATATATATATATATATATATATATATATATATATATATATACATATATATAACGGAAATAATAGGTCAGAGGTTGAAGAAAAACTGAATGAGGATTAGGCCAGGGTCAGTAGGTGTCATCAAGTGAATAAATTAAAATTGAATGAGCAAAAAACAAAAGGAATGATAATTGGAGAGGACAAACTAATAAACTCAAATGATAAATATGTTTCTATAAAAATAGATGATGAATGTATTGCATTAGTAGAAAAAATAACATACCTAGGGGTAATAATAGACAGAAACCTTAAATTTAATGAACACATAAATAATGTCTGCAGAAAAATAGCTAAGAAAATAGAAATGCAATATCGCTGTGGGTGGTAGAACTTTATATGAAAATTAGAGAAATTGTATTTAATACAATAGTTTTCCTCATTTTAATTTTGCGACCACTGTCTTGTACTTGTGCAAACCATAAGATATACAAAGACTTCAAGTCCTTCAAAACAGGGCGAATAGAGTAATCTTACAGGTAAACGGAAAGACAAGTGAATATAAGCCAAATTTGAAAGGCATTAAAATGGATGAAAGTAAATCATATGCTGGAGATCAGTGTGTTAATATTTATACATAAACTTAACCTCCGCTTGCACAAAACTATTTGCTCAATAAATTAAAGACTTTTAGTGACATCCATGAGTATAGTACACGAAATAGAGACATTTATATTGGATCATAAAAAAATAAAGGCATCACAAAATTCTGTTTTTTAAAGCTTTGATTGCATATAATAAATTGCCATTATATATACGGAATTTAGACTTAAAAAACGTTAAAGTGAAAGTTAGGAGTTTATATTTGAGTAAACAGGACTAGTAAAAATTGAGAAAACAATATGGACTCTTATATGTTCTCAAATTAAAATGTTAAAGTATAATTAGTTTATTATGTAGCATCTTTGCTAAATAAAGTTCTCATTATTATGTTAATACGCAAGTTCTGTTTTGAAATTTTTTTTGGTCCCAAGACCATCGATTTGAAGGTTATATGACGCAAGAATGTTCCGTTTTTCGAAATGGTGTGAAAATTTTGTCGACTGGATTACTTTTCGATCATTGACAAATAGTGCAATAATCAAAAAACTTCTTGAAAAATTATGCATCAGAATTATGGCGTTTTTCACATTGTCGTTTTCATCAAGCTGTATTGAACAATTTTCGTCTTCTTTTATTGGAAGTGAATCAAAGCGTCGTGTGAATTCGATTTCTAATTCAACCATCAGTCTGTACATCGGCGTTAAGAATTTATTAATTTTATTGTATAGATATTAATTTATTTTATTTTTTTTATCACCATAAATTTCTGTTTTATCGGTCAAGACATTAATTGTTAATATTTTTTCTTTTTTTCAGTTTAATCCGATTAATTTTACCAGCTAATCATAAATTGATTCAGAACTTGAACTTAAATTTATAGGCAATGGAAGTCCGACAAAATGGTGGTGCTTTTTCTGTTAACTTGGACCGCGTTTCCTATAGCTTTTTCTAAATTTAAAGTTTGACAATAAGATACGATTTACATTGAATACAAACTAAAATTCAAACACTTGAACTTTTGATTTACACTTTATAGACAACATAACATGACGCGTTTCGTCGTTACAAATGACTTCTTCAGATGCTAACAGAATACTGTTATCATCTGAAGTCAGTATTTTGTTAGCATCTGAAGAAGTTGTTTGTAACGACGAAACGTGTCATGCTATGTTGTCAATAAAGTGTAAATGAAAAGTTCAAGTGTTTGAATTTTTATATTCAATTATAATACATTTACATCAAGTGAACGCCAAAACTATGAAATAAATAAAAAATACAATTTACAGCCGAATACTTAAAATTCAGAGTGTGTTATTGCAAACAATCAAGATTAGTGAAAAGAAATATTGATTGAGCAAGTATTTTTCCCCGAATAGATCAAAAAGGCTAAATATCCAAACTTTAAATTATTTATTATTTTGTTTCAGACAGTTGAAATTGACGTCAACCTATAAAAGTAATTTTTCAAAGTTTAAGCCATTTACAATCTACGCTTCGGAAATACAAAATATTAAAGTACAAATATTAAAAACGCGAAAAAATATGAAGAAAGAAATTACCTACATTCATCTAGCAATACAATCGAAAATATTAAAATATGTTTTCGGACCATAGGAAATTTCATCAATATAATCTAGGTACATTTGTAGATAGAATTAGTAGTAGTTTGTCATAGCAAAAAATCATTATTGCATGATGAAATATCAGTATTACAAATGTTATTATTTCGTGTGACTTTTTCTCAGTAACTAGTATCTAATTGTTCGATCTATCTGATGTGAGATGGACTTATGTTTGTGTTAGTTGAATTTCAGCATGTGAAAATTGAAACTGAAGAAATAACAATTTCGTGAATTGCTCAATAAACCACGATTAATTCAACTAGCTCTATTTGAGCAATAACTATCAAATATTAATGTTGATTTCATGAAGTGATGAATTTCGCAACAACTCACAGAAAATAAACAATGCATGCCTTCTGGCAAAATTAGATCTCACAACACCGAATATTTTTTTATATTTAACTCATATTGAATCCTTTAGTTTTTGTTCACCATAATAATACTTCAGTGAGAGGTAGTTAAAAATTCATGAATATTACAACATGAAATTCTTATCTAAAAAAACAACTACCTGCATTGAGTTGAACTTTCATGTTTTTCAAGATTTTTCACTGAGATTTTCTTTTTATCTCTGGTTTGAAAATCGGTACTTAGAGCTAAAAGAAGTTCGTACCTCCTGGTCTCTTTACTTTAAAAATGGTATGTTATTCCACACAAATAATTTTTTTGAAATTACAGTATAAAGTTGTATTACCTAAATGGAAAGGTATAAATCAGCAATTTTACTGTGAACTGTTGGCGAAGAATCTAGGCATTATTTATTGATTAAATTTTTCAAAATTATTTTGAGGTATATTTGGATTATTTGAATTCCAATAAATACATAGTTGAATAATAATAAATAAAAATAGTTGAAAGTACTCGTATGTCTCTAATGTCAAACTTGAAAACAAAAATTTTTTAAAATTATAATTCGAATTGTTGATGGTTATTTCAAGTTTTTGAAAAAAATTAATTAAGAATGAATATAATTTATTTTCAATAATCTCAATTCAGTATTTTCAACTGTTTTCGCTTTCAGTTTGGAGTCTCTTATCCGACTAGTACCTATATTATAGTTATTGTTATGATCTTCGTATGTGTCTATATAGACTCATTACTATTCATAACTGAAATAATTAAAATGAGCATAAAAACTATGAAACTAGTATGAAATTAGCATAAAAATAATATAAATATACTATGCTAATATTTTCATACGAATATATTCATATAATACTAGCGAACCCTACAGACTTTGTCCTGTTAACACATCTTTAATTCGGAAATTTCAAGAACTCGATTGCAGCGCCACCTCCGGTTCCAATTAAAAATCTAAACCATTCTCGAATCCACTTCAACATCAAAAAATTTCAACAACATCCGGCCAGCCGTTTAGGAGGAATTCAGTGGCACATAGAGTAGAATTATATATATATATATATATATATATATATATATATATATATATATATATATATATATATATATATATATATATATATATACGAGGGTGGGAAGAAAAGTTTCCGGCCTGACCCAGAAAAACGATGTTTTCACATTTTTTTGATTCAGTTTTCAACATAATCTTCATCAACCCTGATACATTTCTCATAACGCTGTCCTAATTTAGTTATACCAGTTTTAAACGTAGATTCGTCAAACTCCACCAATAGTGATTTATAGTTTCGAACACTTATTCGTTTCTCTATAGTCTTTTACCGCCAAGGCATTTTTTGAGGTTAGGAAACAGGTAATAGTCGCTGGGGCTAAGTCTGGAGAGTAGGCAGGATGCGGCATCAATTCAAACATAATTCATGGATTTTGGACATGGCAACAATCGACGAATGCGCTGGTGCGTTATCGTGATGAAACAAAATTTTTATCTTCGCCTAATGAGGTCGTTCAATTTGCACCTCGTCCTTCAAACGTTGCGATAAGTCTGCGCAGTATTGACCAGTGATAGCCTTACTCTTTTCAAGGTAATCAATGTATATAAATCTTCTTGCATTTCAAAAAAGAGTAGCTATAAATTTGTTTGCCAATGAAATTGTTTTTGCTCGTCCAACTCACTGTTTTGACTGTTCTTTATTTTCAGGAGTGTAGTGGTGAACCCAAGTCTCATCAACAGTTATGAGTCGACGCAAAAATTAGGGTGGATTACGCCTATACAGCGCCAAATTTTCGGTAGAAATGTTTTTGCGAATAAATTTTTGGTAGAGTGTAAGCAAACGCGGCACCACGTTGAAATCGACGTTGCAGGTATACCGGTGATTAATTCACCGGTAAATTGAAAAGCTCACCACTAATTTTTGTTTCGGATTTTTTTACGCGATAACATATTGTCGTGCATTCACACCTTTAGAGTTATAGTCCTGTTCTGCACTGAACACTTTCTCACGGTCAATCACGCTGATTCCCAATCAGCGAATCTTAAAAATATCCTCCATGAATTCATTACTTAGCTATACCATTCTCAAATCTGATATTTTTGCGCAATTTATTCATCGATATAACCTTTCAAATTCATGCCGAATATATTCAGTTTCATTTCATCGATTAGATAGTTAATTGGCGGCGTTCTATTTGCATTTTAAGTTGACACCAAAGCAAGGTTAAAGCATCGCAAAAGTGTATTTGTTGTGGTTTCGCAAGCAATAGAACGTTACTTAATTTGATACCGCTGTTGAAGTGTAACTTACTATTCCATGGATATTATACTCTGAAATTAAAAATTTTACGTTATGTACGGAATAAATCTGTTTATTATTGGAATGTATATAAGTATATACTGTTAAAAGTACTTTGTCTAGGTCAATGTTAGTATTCAATAAAAACTGGAGGAAAAGTTGTTATGGGGTTACTGTGACAAGGATTTATGTTTTTCTACGAGTCTAATGAAATTGGACAAAATCACTGCACATGACTCCAAAGGAATTCTATTGTAACCTATACCAGAGTGTTGCTATGATATATTTATTATTATCCAGATTTCAAAACCTCTCACACTTTTATTTTGGGCTTTCACACCCCACAGGGAACTTTCATTTATTCCAGATATTATAAATCAAGGGATTAAGCTCTGTGGGGGTTGTATTAATCATTAGTCTCGTGGCGGTGGTCCCTATGGCGGTGATCTTCACGGTTGCGGCCTTCGTGGTGTTAATTTCCGTTATTCCCCAGAAACTCCCTGACAGTTCTTGATGTGACATTTACACCGATTCCTGTAGTTGCTCAAAGAGGCGCCCGCTGAGCACAAATTCTCTCATGTTTGAGGAGATTTTTGGGATTGTACCAGTGCACCGTAAGATGATGAAACAGTTTTGACGACGTTCATGTGCCACTGTTTCTGCACTCGCACTCGAGTTCTCTATATTTATTTATTTTATCGGCATTCTTTTCAACCAGGTTGTTTGAATTTTATATGCCTACCTCGATAAATGTAGTTTCCCTGTCTTTTGTCAAGCTACATTATCAGGCCTATTTTTGGGAACTGTTTGATCGGTCAAGGTAGTGAAGTCCAGTAGGTTCAAAACTGGCCATTCTCCAAAATTGACTCCAAAATTCATTTATAGTGAGGCAGCTTATCCTTCAATAGAATTTATATAATTTCAATGCAAGTTCTTAATGCACAATACTTGTCGTCTCTCTCTTTGTATCACTTAGGTGTGTATATTTGACACCCCACTGATATATGCTGCGTTGTTTCTGATGTTTGGCATCTTTATTGGTACTTGTCGTCCTTGACTGTTAACGATGTGTTTCAGGTAATAATAATATTATTATTGTGATTATTCTCCATTCGGAGGAATATTAAGGTGGAAATCATAATTTTTATGGCTAGCTTTTTTGCCCCCCAAACGCTTTATCCTCTCAGAATACCCCTACTTCTATTAATCTGTCCACTCATTCTCTAGGTTGACGCTATGTTATTTGATCAAAATTCACGATTGCAATTTTATTCGCTATTATTTTTCGACAATAGCGACATTCTTTCCTTCAGATTTTTTATATTGCTCTGTTGTGATCCCTTTCGGCCTCTTCTCTACATTTACTGTATGTGATTATTTTGAGTAATTTCTTTGTTGTTAACTTGAAAGCAACTCAAAGTTATTAATTGATCCTAAAACATTAGTTATCGTATTTTTTCTGGTCGCTGGTGATTATTTTTTAGAAAAGAGTTTTCTAATAGTGATGGCTTTTACTTGATGTAAATCCATTATAATTGAATATAAACTAAAATTCAAAATGCAAACAGAATACTGAGTATTCTGCATTTGAGGAAGTCGTTTGTAACGACGAAACGCGTCATGTTGTCAATAAAGTGTAAATCAAAAGTTCAAAAAAGTGTTTGAATTTTAGTTTATGTTCGAAAAAAGAGTTTGTTATCAAATTTTCTATCGTTTATTTTCAATGAAAAGAATGCATCGCAGGAATTCAATAAAAACTTTACACTACATATAATAAATTGTGAAAAAAAATTAGGCATGAAAAAAATCTATGGGTCATAAGATTGAGCGTTAGAATTGGTAATTTAGCTTCACAAATTTTCATAAATATGATGAGAAATTTCAAAAAATTAGCACCTTCTGCTACGTTTAGCAGAAAGAAACGATATCATTCTGAAATAAACAAATAATAATTGTTTTTTTCAGAACTGAGTGTGACGCTAGCAGCGTGATTATGATATGACCCATGAGGCAAATTTATACCCTTTGGAGTGAGAATAAAGATGTTTCGACTGCCAATATATGAACTATATATTCAAATTATATTTACAAGCATTAGGTATAACATGCAAAAATATCACATGTTATATATTCGAACCGATGTTTCAACATAATGTAAAAAACTCGAATGAAATAATGCAATAGGATTAATTGCTACCCGAAAACATGTTTTAAACGCCAGTCCTCAACGGAGAAAGTGCTTCATTTCCATTCTGCTAAGAATTCGCCATGAATTTTGGGTTGAATGAAAGTTATTAAATTCTCTTACGTAAGAGACTATAACGGATACGGATATTCGAGATTATTTACTCAAGAGAGATTCAGGAAACGTGGCGGAACTTCCCAGTTAATAACAACAATTATATTCATTATAGAAACTGATGAATTTATTGTAGAATTTCCTCTAGATTATTAGAATTTCTTCTTGTCTTCTAGAAGAAATTCTCTTTAATGAAATTCTAACATTTTGGTTACTTTTACTCAATCATATAGCAAATAAATTTATATATCTTTTCTGTCCTCTTTGGAAAGTAGGGTCGACAGTATGTTTCCAACTGAATATATTGCCGACTCTATTGAAATCTGGGCCATTACATAGTTTACCATTAGTAATAACAAACTAACAAAACTTTTTTATTTGGAAGGTAGACTGAATACTTCGTATTTAATCATCAGAACAAGGAAAAAAAGTTACCAAAGGTTCATCAACACTGCATCAGAAAACAGACGAGATCTGTCAGACTTTTCAACCAAAAATTCTAATTTCCCCAAGAAAATATATTCGATAAATTTTCAAATGCAATTTAATCATTTGAATAATATTGAAAATTATATGTACCTTAATAAATTTGATTCTCAATATATTTAAATAAATAATAATAATAATTGTTTACACTTGAATGTCATGAAATGTAATGTGGTGAATTCTACTAGAAAGAAAATTGTGATATCTTTTGATTACAACATTGAAGGTGTTTATCTGACTCGACTTCAGGAGGTTGAGGATCTCGGCCTAGTATTTGATCAAAAATTGTCATTCGTTAATATGCTTCTCAGCATATTAACGAAGACTTATCCGCCTTAAAGAGTTTCTGTGATAGCCATAATTTAAGACTGAATCCATCTAAGTGTAATAACCTTGTCTTCAGTTCGGGTATCCACATTCAGCTGGACTTGAACTTATCTATTGGGAATGAGCCTCTCAGTGGTGCAAGAAGTGCTAAAAATTTGGGAATAATCTTCGATTGCCGTCTTCGTTTCGAGGAGCATGTGGGTTTGTTGATAAGAAAATCATATTTGGTTCTTAGACAACTTTACAGATCCCGACACTACTTAAGCTTGGCTCTGAGAAAAAACTCTGTGAAAGCCTTGTTTTGTCAATTTTGAATTATGGTTTGATCCTCTACTACCCTTGCCTCTACTCACTTACTAGGAGTAGGTTTCAAAAGATTATTAATTCTTGTTGTAGGTTCATATAAGGACTACGTAAATATACAAGAGTGTCGTCTTATATCAGGGAACGTGCTTGGTTGAAGTTGGAAAATCTATTCCGTTATCATTTGGGGTCTGCCGTTTTTCGTATTCTGTCATCTTCTTCTCCTCCTTACCTCAGAAATAATTTGGTTTATAGAGACGCAATGCACATCCGCGATTTAAGACATCCCTACACTTTTGCTTTTGCGCGTTTTTACCGGTCAGGCTTCCGTAAATGTTTCTCGTTCAATGGTGTACAAGTATACAACTCCATTTCATTGGACGTTAAAGCAGAAAGCTTGGCTAGGTTTAAGCGGATGTATAAGTCATTTCTTCTCGGTAATCAGAATTGAATGTTGTACTATTGCATCATCTGTTCTTATCATTATTTCTTGTTTGAAATTAACTTACGTTGTTATTTTATTTTTATTTGCTCAATTATTCTTTCTATAATGTTATGTTTTCTTCCTTTTGAGTATCTTGTTTTTGTTATTAATTCTCGCTTCCTTTTGCTTTTAACTTATTGGGAATTTCATGTATTATTTTAATATATAGAGGTTAAGTTGAGTAGCTTCCAGCTAGACTTCGCCTTTTTTTCAATAAAGACAATTTATTATTCTTATTATATCAACCAATTAATTTTATCATGTAGCAAAGTTTATGGTTTCATCGTCGACAATGCTAGATTGTGTTCGAACTCCTCAACTCGAACACGATTTATTTAATGCCCTAGTGAGAAGCAAACTTGAGTATGGCTGTCTTGTTTGGCGACCAATATATAATTGTCACATAAACCGCCTGAGGCACTGCAGAGGAAGTTCTTGAAATGGCTCTCATTTCGAGAGGATGGTGTATATCCACCTAGTGGTTGTGATCAGGCTTGTTTGCTATCGAGGTTTGACACTAGGAGCCTCCACGCCAGGAGAAGTTTGAATGCATTGAAATTTTTATTCAATTTGCTCAATGATAATCTCGACTGTCCTGAGCTTCTGGGTAAACGTAATTTCTTCGAATAAGCCAGACAGTTTACTCAAAAACCTACAGAACCAATCTTCTCTCGCAATCGTCGCTTAGCTTTGCATGTTCTACTGCAAACCAGGTATCAAGCTGCTGTAATTTGCACTGGGACTCACTTGTTTCTATCATAAATGTGATATAAATAAATCTTAACAGTGAGGTATCTTGATTTCTTCCGTTCTGGGTGATTTGTTTTCTTGATTATTATTATAATTGAACATTTAGATATTGACATTATAGATTTAGATTATTATATTCGATAATGTTTTTTATTGTTATAATTATTTCTTAATATTGTATATCTATGTTGTTTATATTTTTAGTAACCATATTTATTCATTATGTATTTTCCTGTAATTGGGTGGTTACCTGTTTGAAATATATCCTTTATATTATTATCATTATAAATTAACGACTACCTAACCAAAATACTCGTATATTGTAAACTAGTGTAAACGATGTTATCACCACTAAGTTATGGAAGATAGATGTAGAATTTCCACAGAGTTGGTAACCCTGATAACACCTTAACGTACCAACCTATTGAATTACATTTTATATTGATTAAACTTTTAATTCAGGTTAGATTATTGGACTCACCAAGTCTAAATAAGCTTTTGAAGTGATCATAGCCCCCTTTTCGTTCCACTTGCTCATGTATCCATGCAGTATCATTTTTAATGGCTGTGAATAATTCATTTTCGACTTCTTCAATGATTCTCCGTCATCGTCATAATAAATAATTTCAGGCGTTGAAAAATTTATATTTCTCCTTAGGAGATAAAATTTTGTTTTTAATATTTCAGGATCTTCGGGCATTTTTTGGAGGGGCGATCTTTTATGGGGCAGAGCGAAGCAACCCACCGTATCTGAAAATAAAATTAATATACATGTGTTAAAAACACATGATTAACTTATAAAGGATAGTACTTATCAATTTCTCTCAACGATTAATAATTTTTTTTGTGAAATTAAAATAAACTTATTGTAGGTGTAATAACCTCGATGTAATGCTTAATTATTTATGACCACAATAAAGTGAAAGTTCAAAGCATCGTAACCGTGGACAATGATATTACTGGATATAATAATTTTCTTCATGCATGTATGACTCAGGAAACAAATATATAGAACGTTATTATTCATATGTCGTTACATTTATCATGAAGAATATTTTTTTGTGACAACATGTGATTTTATTTAAATGATTAGTATGTATATTTATAATGATTATTCGAATATATTTTATATATATATATATATATATATATATATATATATATATATATATATATATATATATATATATATATTATTCTCTATGCTTTTAGCAATAACAGGCTTATTTTAATGTTAAAAACTTCATTTTCATTGACAGAAATAAGATTAGATTAATTAATTAATAATATATAATATTGTTTATTAATATTTAAATACTTAAAATATTATTCATTATTATATATTCATTAAAATATATTAATAATAAACTATCTCAAAAAGGCAATGAATCAATTTCAAAAAAATATATATATATATATATATATATATATATATATATATATATATATATATATATATATATATATATATATATATATATATATTATTTCGGTTATCAACTCTCTCGCATATCTACCTATGTGTAATAAAATACAAAATGAACGTGGAATTATGCCAAGGTTGATAACTTCATAAATAATTTCATTAATAAAACAATTGTTAAACTGATTTACACATATATTAAAAATAATACTGCATGACGTACGTTTCGATGAGATTCACCTTTTTCAAATAACTTGAAAAAGGTGAATCTAAAATAAAATTTGCAGTATTATTTTCAATATATGTGTAAATCAGTTTAACATTTGTTTTATATGTTTATCGATTCACATCAAGTATCGGCCTCATCAATTTATTAATAATTTCATTAATTATCACATTGTAAAGTGATATTTTTTATGAAACTCAATAAAATCTATAGTTTTACTGTTAAAATGATTTCAATGCTTTTTTATTTCATTATAAATTTCAATCACTATTTAATCATTTATCAAGTTCTTTTTATAAGAATTATAATAAGTTCGCCAAGTTTGTTCATTTTTTGACATGTTTGGGTCTTGCAAATTGAATGACACTGATAGCAAACTCCCTTGTCACCCAGAAACAGCATTTTTCATTTTTTATGAGAGTTATTCACATACATTTTTGAGCTATTCATATACAATTTCGAGCCCATTTTTAACTTATTCTCAAGTTAATTTAAATCCGCTATAATTTAAGTAAATTCAGTGGCGGATTTACCAATAGGCCAAATAGGCCGATGCCTACGGCGGCAGATTTAGAGGGGCGGCAAACTTAGCAAATTTTTTTTTTACAAATTTTTTTTATAATTATACGTGTACACAATCTATACTATAATAAAATCGTGAACCTAAAATAGTCTGTTTATCGAATAATATAGTTTATTAATTATTATTTATAGTATTTTGAATAGTTTATACGAAAAAAAATTAGCTAGGATGGCTTAAGATGAGTAACTGAGTAGAATTAGATTTTTTTGAAATTTCTTGTTTGTCTGTCTGTCTGTCTGTCTGTGGCGTCATAGCACCCGAACGAATGAACCGATTTCAATTTAGTTTTTTTGTATTACAGGTGTTTTACGGGCGAGTTTTCTTAGACATGTTTGATGAAAATCGATTGAGCCGTTTAAAAGTTACAGAGGTTTTACGCTTTAAAGTCGGGGGTTTTTTGTTTTGCCTGTCAAATAAACTTGTTAGGTCAACATTAAACTCTTCAGTACATAGCGGGTTGCAAAAATAATCTAGTAACTGACAGAAATATCATTAAGTTCACAACCATACTAATAACGGGATTAAACTAACATATTGAATTTCAAAAGTCAGTAGGGGCGGCAAAAGTTGAATGGCCTACTAGCGGCAAATTTGTAAATCCGCCACTGAGTAAATTTAAAACCACACAATCACAATAGTCCATCAAATGTTGCAGAGGATGTCCCTTTTGAAAATATTAAAAACGAATTTATTTATCGTCATTTGATTTATTATATATGAAAAGTTTCATTCATTTCATTACAGCTTAAAAGGAAGTTTTTTTTCTAATTCCATATTTTTCAATGATCATTTTGACAAATACTCAAGGAGAAATAAAAAACTATAAGAGGCATTTCAAGTATGAAAAAGACATAAGTACAAATTTTGTTGCAGTTGTGCACACCAAACATTTTCTAAACAATGCAATGTCCATATCCTCTCACTTAAAACTTCACTATCACGGGGATATTCCCGAATTTTTACTTATAATTTTCTGCTTTGTAGCCAAATAATTAACATTATCTCCGAAAACTTTTTGATGTAGTAAGTATCCTACTTTTAAACTGAGATCAATGTGAGACGATAACTCATTGAAATGAAGAATGTTTTTCTTTACAAAATGGCATTTCATGATAGATAAACATAAATTTATATTTCTTCAATGATATCATACTACCGTATAATTAAAAACACCGAGCTGCATTTCCAGAATACTCTTGATAAAATGATAAATGTTTCAGCTTTCCAACTCGTTATCAAGAGTTCAATATAACACAATATCATTGTTTTGATAAACCCTTGATAATGGCTTACTAGTCTGAAACGTATGCCCAGTATAATGAAGATGTAGCCAAATGTTTCTAATTTTACGATAAATTGAAGAAATCATAAGTTCAATGCTCTCACAAAATTGTTGAGATTGATTGACAGTAGATATTCTCAAATTGTTTGAATTTCAAAATCAACATTTATACACTAAAGTGAAATACCTACTTATTACTATTCCAGCGATAAAATTTTAGTGCTGTTTTATTCATTATAAATGCCGTTTCTGAATGATTGAGAAATACATCTTAGAGATATTCTACAACACATCGTATTGGAAAGTTCGCAGTACCTAATTGTTTAATTCAATTCTTATTTAACATCAATTTGCACATCCACGCTCTCTTCAAATATTTGAATTTTCTGTGAGGCTCTATATATAGTCGCTGATGCAATATGTTCAACAAGAAAGTTCAAAGTATGTTTATTTTGAGAAAAATTATTTATATAAGTATATTTATATATATATATATATATATATATATATATATATATATATATATATATATATATATATATATATATATATATATATATATAACCGTTGTTATTATGGACGTTGAGTATGATTATTTACAATATATTTGTATGAAATAGATAACTGTGCTTTATCGGTTCAGAAAACGTTATAAATAATTAATAATAATTATAATAAATAATTAATGAATATAATATTGATTGAAAAAAAATTTTTCTACTTTTTTTCATTGTAATTTCGTAACACATCAATAACTCCCTAGCTTGCCGGTCTCCGCAGCTTAGTCGGCAGATAACCCTATACTACTACTACTACTACTACACCCTACTACTACTATGGTGCGGTAGAACTCGGGTTTGAGCCCCGCTGAAGGCATGGTTGTTTATATGCTGGGTAGTGTACATTGATTAAAAGCCCAACAGCCGTTCGGAACCGACGATAACCTGTAGGTCCACTGAATTAAAAAAAAATCCCTAGCTTTGTTAAATGATTCATACAAACAGTTTTGTCCATTTTGTTTTTACATAATATAAGACTGTGCTTCTCACGTAGGATTTGCGATGTTCACTACTATTTTAAATACCCTGAATCATTTTAATAGGCAGTATATACTTCGGAAGTGTCCCTGTCTTATTCCTTGCGTTATTTCACTACTTAAGATTAAGACAGGACGTACTTCGCAAAAAAATGTAATTTTTTAAGTAGTCACTGTGAAGAATCGACTGAAGATGTTTTAATTGATTTATGTCCATCGGCACAAAAACATTCACATCCTTTTTATTGACCTAATAATTGAAACGTGATTTGTTACAATTTGATTTCTGCTGATTATCAATTTAAGATGACAAGAATATTGCTTATGTCACCTAAGAAAACTAGAATTGACAGTCACAAACTGCTTAACGCAGATTTTTCGAAAACTGTTTCGCTTATCCCTTGGTGAAATATTATATTAAAAACAATAAATTAAAATTAACGCACTTGGCTTAAGTTGCACTAAATATATTAACAAACTCTATATATGTTTCGGGCAACAGTAATAGTTTTTTCAGTAATTGTCTGTGTTTCCTAGTAACATTGTATACTCTTGATAATGGGTTATCCACCCGAAACATACGTAGAGTTTGTTAATATATTTAGTGAAACTTAAGTCAAGTGTGTTAATTTTAATTTATTGTTCTAAAATTTTTTTGGCTAATGACTCTAGTTAAGGCCAAATTAAGGTAAAACTCTGTTTTGCCTGTCCGAAATAATAATAAATACTTCGGAGCGAATGTTGAGCTAGTGGTTTATTGTGATATATATTAAGAAACTAGATAACTGAATTCTAATAATTTGTTTCTTTCATTCATTGAAAACTATTCATTTCAAAGTTTTCATAAAGCTACAATTTGTAACAAAACGGTAAACTGGAATGAAATTTCTCTATTTTAAGGATTGTCACTAAATTTATATAGTAACAATCTATATAGTAAAGGATTGATATATATATATATATATATATATATATATATATATATATATATATATATATATAAGTTGGAAATTGAAAATTTTTCGCTTCTTTCAAAAGGATCAAAAACAATCGATGTTATTGCAAATATCAATAGATTTAAAGTTAATAACAAAACTACGAACAATTTTCAGACTGAAAATTATATTCCTTCAGCGAACTATTTGTTAGCGAATTATTAGTTTGAATCAAAAAACTGATATTGAAATCTGTGGAGAATAATTTTTCACTGAAATATTTTCATCTTGAAATATTTTGGGAAAATCAGAAGACATACCATAACATATCGTCTGTGTACTCCTAGCCCTATATTGGTTCAATTTCTCCTGTAGTTTTGCTTTTAATCTAGGTTTCATTGGTAGCCTAGACATAAACCTATACCTATTAAATACATTTTGCGTGTTATAACAAACTAGATTTAAACAAAACATATGAAATAACACTATCACAACACAGTTAAGTAACATTTTGTCCAATAAATAAAATAAGTATCAACTTTGCTTAACTTAAATTTGAGGAACTTAAAAGGTTCTAGTTTAACTAATCGACATATTTACAGTTTCTGAAATGCTATTCGCCGCATTTAACAAGTAACTGAAGAAGTTTCATGTTGTCTCCGATGCCGTGTTGATGTATCCTACCACTTTCACTTTCTGTGCAGGACAGGCTCGAATCTAGGCATTTACATGTAATATTAGAGTTTCCACTACTCGACAATTGGGACCAAATGCCATTTAGGCATTTAAAGTGATCAATGGTAAATTATGAAGGATGAAAATAAATTCATCCGCAATTTTGATATCTTTTTTTATTATATACTACCGAGAAATGATAAAACAATCACAACAAATTCTGCTAGGATTTATTATCTTTGCGTTTGCTGATCACTTCTTGTAAGAAATAGGCGACTATCCATTATGTGTGTAAATATATGTGCATATTTCCTGTAGCCTCTTCTTCGGCAAACTTCCAGATACTGTTTGTTATCTCAGTGGTATTTTGATCTTCATATATATTCATTTTATTTTTATTTGAAATTTTGATAGTCGACTCATCACAAGTCTTTTCCGTAGTTTCTAAAAGAATTCCTTCTTTGACTGATTGCGTCTGAACTATTTCAGGAAATGAAGAGGTGTTTACTGCGCTGATTCTTCACTTCCAAGGAATCCATCTTCATTATATTCTTCTCCATCTGAAAAACAGACAGACTAGGTGGGAATGAAGAATTAGCTAGCTGGGCCAATAACTTAAACACTGCTATAGCCACAATTACTTGGGAATCAATCTATATATAACACTTCTTTTAGACATTACTATATTAGAGTGTCAACTCTATATAACGCCACTGAAGGGACTGTACATTTTATGGCCTTATAGAGAGTTGTCGTTAAATGGAGAGAAGAAAATCTGAATTATGAAAAGAAAAACTTTATTTCAGGTGGTTATGTAAAAAAATAATCTTATTTGAACGCTATTGTGTATATTCTGTTATTTTTGTCTGACGTCTTCTGCTGTACCAGTAATTTTCCTGTATTTTCTTAATTATTCTATTCACGTCAGGCATCTTGGTGATAAAGGAAATACTTTTCGTATCAGTATCAGTAAAACTTTTTCGTTAATACAAAGTGATTTTCTTTTACTAGCCATATTTTAGCTAATAATATTACATAGCTTAGTTGTGAGCAACTAGCAATTTGTGAACAAAAGAATTCCTTAGTAAGTTTGGTTTGTAGGATTCCGAAAGTCGAGTTTATTACGGGCTAGGATAATAAAGAGACAAAATAATGTACCCAGCTGCACAGATTTCACTAATTTTGGCAACTTAAGAGATACTTTTTCTCACTTAATGTTGTCATTATTGAGAGTAGTTGTAATGCTATATGGAGTGTAGCAATGTATTGAAAACAAGGTAAACAAACCAAAGACAAGTGATTTCAACTCTTTAGGGAGTTTGTCGTTAAATCGAGTGACGTTACATGGAGTTTACACTGTACATTGACAAATGTGCAAATTTGTCAAAGTACAGAGTAAACTCCATGTGTACAGTGTGAATTGGTTAGGAATAGCATAACGAAACTCGCAGATCTTGGGGTGCCGAACCGCATATAATTCGCAGATTAGGGATAGCTAACTGGTGTTCAGCTGCAAAATAGGAAGCTGTTGTGTAGTGAAATTTCAAACATGCAAAGCAGAATGATGTCACAATAAACGAAACCAAGCAAGGCTCCTGTTGCACGCTCACCAAGAACAACCAGCGATAAAAGTTTAAATGAAACATCTGACCAGCTGAAAGATCTCCACTAAGAGCTCTTCGTCTTGATGTGTGAAGAAAAAAACAGCAGGTATAACGATGGAAAGGAAACAGAAGGATCCGCTTCTTCTGAATATATGGCATTCTAGTTATAGTAAACATTTATTTCCACTTCAGAGTATTGAACTTAGTTACAATGATAATATCCTTAACTTAATATTAGTAAAAGAACATCAATGTCTAAGAATTTATAGATGAATTTATATATGATTTATAGATTGAAGTGATGACAAAAATGGATACTCAAAATCATATAAAACAAGAGTGATACTTACCCATCAAACGAATTATTCTAAATAACGGACGTTTTCACAAAAGGCAACTGTATGAACGAACACTGCTCGTGATGTTTCACAGATCTCACAATAAGAGTATATAAATTCAATGGACGATGAATAAACTCTTTGATAGTTCATATTTAATGAGAGGTAATAATAGATACAGTGATTTTTAAACAAGTATTTATTATTACCTCTCATAAGAGTGTATCATTCATTACAGATACTAAGAACCGTAAGAAGCAAACATATGTTGCCTGTATCAAGAGTGAATATGACCATTGGTTTCAGATCTTTCACTTACCTTGGACCCTTGCTATTCAATGAATTACCAGATAATATCAGGGAAGTAGGTTCTAGATCTGTATATACCAAACTAATAAAGAATTGGATTCATCAAACTCCCAGATATAAGATTGAAAAATTTATAAAGAGAAGCAATTTTATTTGAATTGTATTAATATTATAATATATCCACCACTAGTATTGAGAGTTACTATTACTTTCTTCCTTTTCTTTCATTATTTCAGTAATTATTCTCCTTTATGGATAAATTACTACCATAAAGCTACTAGCATAACTTCTACCACTTATTGTATTTTGTTATTTTTCTTTAGTTTTTATTATTTTGTTTCAAGTTAACATAATGAGTCAAGTTTATATATTTTTAATTACTCACGTACAAGTTTTAAACTTCAGTGAGATAATTAGTTTATTTGAGGTTATTTATTGTAAAAATTAATGAAATCCATATATAGTGTGGCCAAATAGATATTATTATCATTATTATTCTGCCCTTTGCTAGGAAGACCCTCAACCGAATTGAAATTGGTGTAACAAACTACAAAGCAAATCTTGTGATGGTGATATTTCATCCTCATCTATAAATGAGACTACGGAATGATCCAGTATCCGCACCTATTGACCTGTCTAGACAAGAAGTGTTCAATCCACAATTGAATTGGGATGTGTGTTGCTTATTTCTTGAAATTAATTCTTCTATTGCTTTCGGATACGAAACAGCAAGAAGAATATTTCCAAATAGATGATTTTGTACCATATTCCAGGAGGTAGAATATCTCTGAAGCAATGGAAGAGAACGACAGACGAAGAAGATTCCCAAGAACACAAGAGAAGAAAGTGCTAATAACGCACTAAGTATCGAGATGTGAACACTCACATACTCCATTGCAGAAGAAAGGCGAAACGAAGACAAAGAGGCAAAGGATTTTGGTCCAGTCCTCAACAAAAACGAGTGAAAACCTTCATCATCATTGAAAGTCATCGATTCTTGATTGAAAGATTGAATATGGACTGATGATTGATAATGATGAAACAATTGTATCCTTTTATCATTCAACGCTGATCGATGAATTTTTCGAAACGCTCTCAATATTAACTCTCGAAAGTGATGGGTTCGATCTCGTTGACTGCTCTTTGCTAATGGAAAACCCTCAACTGAATTAAAATTGGTGTAGCAAGCTACAAAGCAAATCTCGTGAAGTAATAGTTCAGCCTCATCTATAACTGAGACTACGGAATGATCCAGTATCCGCACCTATTGTTCTGTCTAGACAAGAAGTGTTCAATCCACAAATGAATTGGGATGTGTGTTGCTTATTTGTTGAAATTAATCCTTCTATTGCTTTCGGATACGAAACAGCAAGGAGAATATTTCCAAATAGATGATTTTGTACCACATGGTGTATTTTGTAAAGCTTTTCGGAAAGAATCATATCATTCAAATGGTCACAAAGGTAATAGAACCAGATGTAAGAATCAGATGTAATAACATGGAGTTGCCGAATATTTGGCCAAAAGCATAGTGAATAATCTGTATTGTACGAAATCACTATGACTATTCTCTGTTGTGTATGATTTCCACTAATAATAACAAAGTACTCGTTGGCATTTGATGGTTCAGAAGCAGGGGTGTAGTGGAGCGGGATTGCGTGGGAACGATGTTCCCACACTGGTTTCATTCAGTAAAAAAAAGAGAACCGAGTATGCTAGTGAGTTTGATTTGCAACTACAGAAAGTTGGTCGCATTTTGGGTACGAGATGGGTTTCCAATTCATTTAAAACTGTTATGGCCGTAAGGTATGGATATCAAGCATTGTACTCCCATTTTAAGAAGGCCCAAAAAGACAAGAACAGAACAACAACCGAACGAGCAATGTACGGTGGGTTGATTAAGCGCTTGATATCAACCCAGATTCTGTCAGATTTGGCGAAAATGTATGACATAGTAGCTGAATTCACAATCGTTTCAGAATGTCTTCAAAATAGGGAGGCAACTATTGTTTATGTAGAAAAATTCATAAGAATAAGTTGCTATCCAATGTTATTAACAACCTTAAACTGAGACTTTTCACAACAAGAAGCATTAACGAACCATCTACAGCCACAGGGTCCAATAATTATGAAAGAGAATATGAATCTCTCTTTTCAGAATTGAAAGTACTTCAAAATAACAACTGGCCTCCAGAAAATTATGTTGGATACAGTGAAAAATAAATCGAACATCTCTGTGCAAGATTTAGGTTGAATGCCAGGAAAATTAATGACAGCTACAGAGATTACCCGGAAAAGAGCACTACGATTCCGAAGGACTTAAACACCCTGATAAACTGCACAAAGCTTATTCCTTGCAGTTCAGCAGAATGTGAACGTGGCCTCAGTCACATGAATATTATTATTATCGCCAACACGGTCAAAACTGACCATCGAGCACGTATCAGCATTAATGTTTATCAAGTTGAATGGACCAAGTATCCAGACATGGAAGACACTTCCATTGGTAAGTCAGTATTTACCGTTCCCACACTGAAACTTTTGCCACTACACCGCTGTTCAGGAGCAAGTAGTATTCAGCATAAGATAAAATGATTTTCATTTTTAAAATTTTGGAGTGAATTGCGTATAGATAATCTTAAGAGTATAGAAATTTCATCAAACAATTCCAGAAATAATGGATCTTTTTTTTTCAAACTCAAGTTGTGGTAAAAATGTAACTATTTATGAAGGGCAGAGGTCTCGAAGTCTTTTCGGCTCCTAGACCCCCTAATCATTATGCTGGTTTTCACAGCCCCTTGCAAGAGCAACGTTTATATTCATAAACGTTAAAGTTATTAAACACTGCTTTCCAAACATAACCTTATATATAAAATATTCTTTATTTTCTTGAAATCAAAAAATGTAATCCAAAATATATAAGGATTTCTTACAGAAAGAAAAAAAAGAATTCCGTGATTTAATGCGTAATAAATATGCACTATTATATTTAAATTTTTTCATGACTAGGGAATATCAACACAATTCATCTTCCAATTTCATGAATAATAATTTCACTCTAGAATAGGCAAATAATTAGGAAATCAAGGTAAGTAGATAAATAGAGTTGAATTATTTCACATTGTTAACGAAATCATGAAGAAATAAAATATTCATTCAAATAAATGTATGGTGGCTAAAACAATAACAGCGAATAGATTTTGTATCATTTATTTATACTTCCCAGCGAAATTTCTAATTACCGTTGAACTATTTCCTAATAATATTATCATTCTTTTTATGAATGAGATCGCTCCGACTGTGAGAAAGGAAATTGTTTATGTCTGTAACTTGAATTTCATCATTTTAAACAAACATGTCATATACATGACATACATGTATATTTTAGCTTCCTTTTATTTGCATTGAATGTTATATAGAAACAATCAATTTTGAAATGTAATAGATATAATACTCCATCCAAAGCATGCTAAATTGTTTAGAACTAATGTCAGTTAAACAGAGAATACTTTTTTCCAGATATATATTTATATTTGAAGTTGAAAACAAATTGTTTGCATATAGAGTAACACAAAATGTAACAGTGATGTGCACAGTTATAATACAAGAAATGCTGACAATTTCTACATGCAAGTTTGTAAGCTTTCTTAGCATAGGAATAGTATATTTTATGAAGGATTCAACGCATTTAATAAATTGCCTAATTGATTTTGTAATAGCTATTGCAAATTATTATTATTATTATTATAACTGAAATTTACCTTGCTAATCTCTACAATATTTTTTGAGTTATGACTTTCTCGAAATAAAAGAGAACATAATATATTAGGTCCATTTCAGTTGCCAAGTTTTTCATTACAATGGAGATAAACCTAGTATTTGATCAAAAATTCTCATTCTTACTCCATATCAACCAATTAATTTCATCATGTAGCAAAGTTGATGGTTTCTTCGTCCGCAATGCTAGATTGTTTTCGAATACCTCAACACTGGCCCGTTTATTTAATGCCCTAGTGAGATGCAAACTTGAGTATAGCTGTCTTGTTTGGCGGCCAATATATAATTGTCACATAAACCGCCTGGACGCACTGCAGAGGAAGTTTTTGAAATGGCTCTCATTTCGAGACGATGGTGTACCTATATGTGTTTTTCTTCTTCTTCCTTCGATTTTGGCCGACTATGGACCACATGAAATAAATTTTCATGAATATTTGTCTCCATTCTTTCTTTTCTTCCAATACTTCTTCATTCGTTCTCCATGCTCTTGTTTTCTTTCCTCTGTACATTTTGCTCCAGTCTTCTTATTTTCCTTTTCTTAAAAACCCCCGAATCCCTTGATCTTCTTACTGAATTCTTCTCTCCTCTTCACATCCTCCCCATCGATTTCCATTCCTTCCATATCTCTTCTGACCTCCTTGATCCATGTTATCTGAGTCTTGGGGTTTCAGTCGAAGTAATTGAACATTCTCTTGGTCAATCTTCCTTCATTCATTCTTTTAATGTGTCCGTAGAAAGTCACTCTTCTTCTCCTCATTGTGTCATTGATCTTCTCTGTCTTCGTGTAGATCTCTCTATTGCTTTTCAGTTTCCATTTTCCCATCTTATTACTTTGGTCCCAGGATTTTCCGTATAATTTTTCTATGTTTATGTGTTTTTTATTATTGAAATTATTTTTCAATATTATATATCTATGTTGTTATTGATATTTTTAGTCACTATATTTATTCACTATTTTCCTGTAATTGGGCAGTTAACTGTTGGACATATATGCTTATTATTATTATTTTCATAGGCATTCCTCATTTTTATTATAATAAAATTTTGCAAATAGTTAATTCATAAGTTAAGTTTTTCTCATAACGGATACACTATCTACATTAAATTTCTAACAAGAAAGCTACTTTGCGGCTTATTTTATGGCTGAAAAGTGTAATATAACTCAAAACTCTCTGATAAATTCCACAAAAAATATTCAATATACTGGGCATATGTTTCGGGTTTCTAACTCATCACCAAGACATGATAAACTGCTTGGCTCATCATATTTTGTCGAGCAAAATTGATATCAGGTATATCATGAAAATAAACCTACCTATATATATATATATATATATATATATATATATATATATATATATATATATATATATATATATATATATATATATATAAACGACGCAAATATCTTCCGCAAAATACGAAAAGATGTAAGATAATATCACTCGCAGAAAAAGAAGTAGAACAATTGAAAATACTGAGTTTAAATAATTGCACTGGAATTCATGACAAGAACTATCATTTCGTGATGAAATAACACGAACTGCAATTATTGTGACCAATAAAATTATTCATGTAATACTAATCTCTATGTTATGGTATTCTTTCATATCCGCTGAAGAATGCGCATCTTACGAAACCTCATAATGTTGATTAATTGACCATGAAGCGTTAAGTTCAATAATTTTGCATGATATTAATTCTATTTCTATCATTTATAATGTGACATAATTCCAGTGACATATTGCAGAAATACATTGGTTGATTTGAGGAATATGCAAATAACAGCATATCAATTCGCAACATGAGAAATCTTTTTCAGTGCATCAAGTCAAAAAACAAAACAAGCTAGTGACATAAAATACACAGAATTTTGGTTAAATTATAAAATTGCGTTCTTATTGTTAGCTTGAACAGTGGTAACTTTTCCTATCATACTAGAAGTTAATATGAAAGTTAGTTTCGTGGACCACTGTAAACAAATCTTCACATTCTATTCATTTAATTTTAAATTATAACATTTAAATATATCGATATAGACTTTATAATGTTTACCTATTATATATATATATATATATATATATATATATATATATATATATATATATATATATATATATATATATATATATATCTTGAAATTGATTTATTGCCTGTTTGAGGTATTTATTTTGAAAGTTTTTAGCATTAACAGGCTTTTTAATATGAAAAAGTTTATTTCTGTTGACGTTTCGTTGTTATATTACAACTTTGTCAAAACTAATGAATAATTATTCATTAGTTTTGACAAAGTTGTAATATAACAACAAAACGTCAACAGAAATAAACTTTTTCATATTAAAAAAGCCTGTTAATGCTAAAAACTTTCAAAAATATATATATATATATATAAATATATATATATATATATATATATATATATATATATATATATATATCGGGTGATTTTTTAAGAGTTAAGTTATTCAGGTCGACGGCACTGGTTGGAAATGGCATCCAAACGTTAATGTCAAAGTGAAAAGTTTTCAGTATACTCTGCCATTTCATCATAGAAAGACTTACAAACGATCAAAGATTGCAACGAATGGTCGTCATAATCGACCTGGGGAATCAACAATTCGTGCTGTTATCACCAAATTTCGCACCAAGTTTACTTTGTTGGACACTAAACCATGGTCTCGCATGCGTACAGTGCATATTAAAGAGAATATTGCAGCCGTAGCGTACAGTGTTAATGGGGCTCATGAAATGTCAATTCGTCGCCGTTCTCAGCAATTGGGCATGTGTTACTCAACCACATGGAAAATTTTACGTGTTGATTTGGGTTTGAAAGACTATAAAATTCAACTTCTGCAAGAATTAAAGCCGAATGACCTACCACAACGTCCAATTTTTGGTGAATGAGCCTTAGAACAACTTAATGAAAATCCGCTGTTTTATCGAAAAATTGTGTTCAGCGATGAGGCTCATTTCTGGCTTAACGGATATGTAAATAAACAAAACTGTTGCATCTGGAGCGATGAACAGCCATATGCCATACAAGAATTACCTATGCTTCCCGAGAAAACGACAGTTTAGTGTGGTTTATAGGCTGGTGGTATTATCGGTCCATTTTTCTTCAAAGACGACCGTGGAAGAAACGTTACCGTCATCGGCGAACGATATTGAGCCATGATACGCAACTTTTTTTTTCTCCAGTTGACCGAGTTGAACTTGGTTGACATGTGATTTCATCAAGACGGTGCCACATGCCACATATTCAAAAATTGATAATATCATATATCATCATATATCGCCAATATAAACCAATCGCCTTTTTGAAGTTTTTATTTAAATATCATATTATCTATTAATTTCAGGATTATAATTATTATTCACGGCTATTTGCTTGATTAAATTTTTTACGGTATTGAAATGTGTTCTAGAAAGAGGAATATTTACTAATCGATGTATCAAACTATAGAAAGCTGCCATTTTGTGTTGAAATGGATGCATGGAAGTATTCTGTATAATACTATCTGTAGGTATGTGATGGTTTATGGAAAATTGAAAAACTATGTTTGTTATCCAGTTTCATTATTTTAAGATCTAAAAAATTAATAGAGTTTTCTTTCTCAAGTTCCAAAGTGAAAGTAATTTTAGGGAGTAACGAATTAATGAATGTCTGAAAAGTGTCGAGTTGCCGAAGAGTAGGTACCATTGAAACCACAGATAATATCATCTTCATATCTGTACCAATAAATAAATTGACTACTAATGGGGTGACAATGAATTAGTTTTTCCAAATTATCCATGAATATTTCATCCAACAAGGGACTAAGTGGATTTCCCATAATTAATCATTCAGTGCTACTATAAATAAGGTCATTAAAACAAAAATAATTTTGTTCGAGACATAATTCCAAAAGCGACAGGATATCGGATTTTATCAAAGGATTTACAAGATTGTTATCAAGGAATTTTTGTATTAGGATACAAGGATCATTAGGTGGGATACTTGGAAAAAGGTTAACGACATCCCAAGACATCAATTTGGAATTACCTGGTAAATAGATATTTTCAATTTTACTGACTTAATCATTAGAATTTTTGATTGAAAATTTTGGTTGAAATTGACAATAATTTTTGATTATTTCTATCAAAAAATGAGATAGAAATACTGAAGGAGCTGTAGTGAATGAAACTACTGGTCTAATTGGATATCCTGGTTTATGTAATTTAATTGAAGAGTAAAGTTGTGGTATCATTGGATTGGAAACAATGAGTTTATAAATATCTTTTTTCTGAATCAAAATATTCGTACTTCTGACGGCAGCTTTTACATTTTTCCGAAATTTAGTGGTTGGGTCATTCTTCAATAACTTATTGTTACCAGCGTTAAGAAAATCTAAGGTTTTTTGTAAATAATCACTCTTATAATAAATATTTATATATATATATATATATATATATATATATATATATATATATATATATATATATATATATATATATATATATTAGTTTACGCCCTAATGTTGAAAGTCTATAATATCCTCTTATCTCCGCCGGAAGATCATTATACATTTTTACTCTTTCATGAAATACATTTTTTTCAGCACTTCTTGTTTTCCGAAATTGAATCATAAAATTGTTAACTTGTCGTGTTCGACCACCTACTAACACTAGTTCATTACCTAACTGTTGGGACACCATTCCATTTGTAACTTCAAAAATAAAAGTACATAGATTATGATATAATCTTTGCGTTATAGACATAAATCGTAGCGCTTCAAATTTCAACTTTATCGTTTATGTATAGTGTAAACAATAAAGGCCCTAGCATAGATCCTTGTTGAACACCTTACTCTGTCATAATGCACTTAGACCATTCATATTATATAATATGAATATATTTCATAAGAATATTTATAGATACAATATAATTAAGTGGCACAGGGGTGAAGAAGGTAGCGAGACCTTATAACCTCCCACATTGTAATTGTAAAATAAACAAAGAACTCAATATAACGTATTTTGACTCATTTATGCATTCTCGAAGGTAAATTCATAAAGGATGCATATGATACAAAGAAAAAATATTTCTCTTGAATCTTTTCGAAGAAGAGAGATGATATGGTCACATATTAGACAAGAAAAAGATGCCTACTGATAAGTGACACCAAGAATATAGCTTTCAGTTCAGACAAAAAATTGAAGAAAAATATTTTTATAAAATAAATGAAAACATCTCTACTTCTTGCACAGAAACTCCAAATTTCTCCTTTTGTATCTAATTTTTTCAATTCGCCATTTACTGATTATTCAGCAAAAAATTTTCCAAAGAGGTGGATCCATTAAGGCTTAATTAATTATACGTGAACATATATTATACGAGAGCAATGACGAATTTGATATATTTAAGGGTCAATTGAATATTACTTTGCTGAAATGAATGTATTTATTAATCGTTTATTTTAGTACATATTAGGAGGGTCTAGCTGTTCGAAAAGCTATATTAAATACTGATAATTCTTTATAGTTTACTTTTAACATCTATGTCGTCACATTTCACCAATCCCAGGTTATCATTTGATCACAAATTCATATCGAGGTGCAAATATTTAAAAATTTCCCATCATTTCAAAAATTCAAGATATTTCCTAGTTCTGGAAATTATTGGTTATGGCACCCCGTATGAAAATTTGAAAAATTGCCTTTCGAGATTCAGCGGAGTAGGCAACCTGAAAAAGAAGTCCTAACTCATGAAGATAGCTACTTCCAATTTCTAATGATATTCGAGAATTTTGATAATTTTGTTTCGGACTTCCTTTTTTCAGGTTTCCGTTTAGTTTTATGCAATTTCAGGAAGATATGACACCATAATATCACATATAAATTAACGTATATTCAAATTATCAGTCAACATAATATGAAGGCGTTGCGTTTGAGAAAGTATTTATCAATCGTTGGTGAAATAAAGTATCATTAAAACAAATTTCTAGATGTAGAGCTAATTTTTAAGTATTGTAACTAGACATCAAGTTTATAGCAAGTATATCTCACTCGCGACCTCGCTCTTTTGTGCTGTACATTCTGCAATGAATAAATCAACCCAGTTTTACTTCGGTTTATAATTGTGAAACGAAAATATAATTTACTTTAACAGAGAAAATTTGAACGATATGAAAAACTGTACTTCACTTTCAGAAAGTGAATATTTTAAGTATTCACTTTCAACAGGCCAATACAATGAGATATGAGTAAGTTACAGGGCCTGATTGAAAATTTACCTTTCACCATATTTCACTAACGATCACAAAAATGAAAACAAAATGGAGAAGATGAGATGACATTGACGATTTGTGGTCGTTCCAAGTTGTTTTTCACAATATTGATTATATACATGACTAACAACTGAAGTAGTAGGAAAGTATAAATTCTATTATGATATGTGCATGCATACGCCTTTTTTCTCAAATTTATTATCATTCTAAGTTTCAAATCAAACTGCAAAATCTCCATACCTAATAGTTCGATGCACCTGAAATCAATTTGATTGATTCATGGCTTATAATTTAAATTTCTTTTCAGATCATAGTATGAAATAGAATATTTCATTAGTGAGCTTTCTCTATCAATAGCGATGTTTAAATTTTAGAATGAAATTTGTTTTAATTGTGCCCACTCTTTTGCGACCCAATTTATAACACAAAATTTCAGGTGCATGTAATTTATAATAAACATATTTCTGACGAACGAACGAGTATTTTAATCCTCTGCCACAATTTAAGTGATGAAACTTACGATTAGGTACAACTCGGTCAATACTCCCGTTCCGATACGAAGTACTTTTTATATCGTTACTTTGGAACAACATATAGAGCGGGTTATCGGTTAAAGTTACTCGTATCGGTATCGATATCTTAATTTCACTGACTCGATACTTGCTTTTTCCAATGTCGAGTACTATTTCAATCTATACGTCAATACCAAATAAATATCGGTACTTCACAACTAATACTGTATCGAGCAAAAATATCGATATTTCTGACGTATCATTCCTTTACAATTTTTTTAGATTTCTTCGTAAAAAATACAGTAGCAGTCTGGTAGTTATTAGTTGAAGTATGTAAAAAAACAGTTTTCTGTTTTAGTTTTAGTATTGAAGTTTAATTTATTGCGGAAAATGGAATAAATATCTCATCATTCGTCAGTTAACATGTCCAAAATTTCTCTGATAGCACAGTGCTTTCTGTGTCAATAATAACATTCTAATAATCCAACTACTAATTTCCTAAAATTGACAAAACTCAAAATTGACTATAGTAATTGTCCCACAGCACACAATTTCTAACATATTTTAGGTATGATACATTGTTTTAGCCACATTCATATGCTACTTAGGCGGTTCAACACTAACCCTTTTGGATGAGGGCCAGCGCCTGATATTTAATATTGTTTCTTACGGGGGCGTCACATTAACGAATTAAACATGAATCAAATCATACAATGACATTAGGTGAACCAATATTGTTAAATATTCTAATGCCAACAAGCTTTTTCTCTCGAGGAATATAATAATGAACCGATATTGACATGATATTGAAGTATGACGTATCTATGACGAAATTCTGTAATCTGTGTCAACATAGTCGATATAATAGAAAAATTTGGAAAACTTCAAGAACTTTCACAACTCATTTGAGAGATTTCTAACAGTAATAAATATATTTTTGTATAGTAACTAATATTGATTCAACCGAGTGCTCTATGATAATATCCCAAAGTTTGTAATGCCGTTGCTTAACTTATTTCCGTATATTACTGGTTATTTTTGATAAAAAGGGACTGTTTTATAGGATAAATATTCATGCTCTATCTTGGCGCCAATTTTTCTCTCCATTCGTCTATTATAAATGACATCACAACGATTTCAGTTTTTACACGCTTGACTCTTCAAAGAAAATTTTATTATTTTTGTTATTAACTATCAATATACGGATTGAAACCTGCAATTTATGACGGCCAGATGGAAAAAAAAAGCAATGATAAGAGAATACAGAAAATCAATTCAACATTAGTAGAATATCCGTGGGGTAAGTAATGAGGTACTGTATTGAAAGTAACTATTTTATAGGCCTAAATGAACTGTAAGTGATGCATTTCCTGTACATGGAAAAAAGGTGAACTCACTAAAGGCAAAAAAATTCATGTTGGCATTAATAAAATCATATAGATTAAGAAAAAAAAACACAAACTTTGGTTTTCCCATTTAATTAGGTGAATAAAATTAATATATCGCTATCTGTTTCAAAACAGTTGTGAAAACTCTCTACTATGTAGCACCAGCCTGACATATCTGCATAGTGTGTAGGTATGTGTTATATATTCTGTTGAGAATCATGAATTAGAAGTGAAAACTCTTGACATTGGTTAACAGCCCGAAACTTAATGGAAGTGTTCATACATATCGATTGCCAAGATGAAGCTGAGGCATTAGAATATCGCTGAGTAGAAAAACTTATATATTGTTATCAATTTCGAATCAATAAGATGGGATAAGGGAGTACCAAAGCCCAAAATTTACTTCAATCGAAGCTTACTTATCAACTATTTTAGCGGGACTAACATTGGTGTTACCATGAGAAACGTAGAATAAAGACAATCAACATCTGAATATGTACATGAAAAATAGTCTGCTCATAAATATTCTCAATATTCAACAAAAAAATTCAACTATCAATATATAAAAAACGAAATTCTCACAGTAACACATCGACATGAGATCTAAAATGAAAAACACTGTACACATTTATGAAATCAATGAAATGATACAAAAAATAATAATTTCATCTAACTAGAAGTCTACATTCTGCATTTAATATACATAGTTTGAAAGTTTTATACAAATCAATGAGAATATTACGATATACCGTGAAAAATCGTATTTGTATACTCGCTACGACCAAAATTTACAGATAATTTCATACTAGCGTAAAAAATTTCCGAAATCCAGATGGGTCGAATGTTAAATTGCTGCCAGATCGTTGGAAGAACATCTTTAGAGTTGAACCCTGCTTCTGACGTCAATAAAGATTAATTTCCGTATAGAAATCATTAATTACTCATGAAATTTGACCAAAGTAATGGAACAACTACATTCGAAAACTTTTCAAATGGTAACTTCTGTAGATATCCAGCAGAAGATTCAGACACGAAATACGAATGTTCTATGATGTACTAAATGGAAAACTGCCCTTATTTTCATTATTACATTGTAATATTGTAGTTATATAGATGGCAGTGTAGTCTTTTTTCTTCTAAATCGTAATATCTTTTTTTCAGTATTATTTAGTATTTGTGCAATTATCATTTTATTCTTCATTATTATTATCTATGTTGTATTTTTCGAAATCAACAGATATCCCAATAAGTTCAATGTGAATATCACACTTGTTGAAAAAAATATTGTGCAGCACACAACAATCAGTTCTAAGTTTGTTCATAGAGTCGGAAGAGATATTTTCGAAATGGCAAATTGCGATGAATGTCATTTGTGAGTCCAAATGTCATTTGGAGAATGTTTTCAAATGTAGAAAATGAAATTTCAGGTAACTATGCCATTTAGTCTTACTCAGTTATTATTGACTAGTATATTATATTGGTACTGATAGTAAATTTTAAGATTAAATAATATGAAAAAGTTGATTGAAAATATATAATAGAAAAATTTATTGCAATTGATGATATTCCACAAGACATTCTTTGCTTAATGTTCTTTTTCCAAAATCCATTTTCTAGAGCTTTTACAACTGATTCAACATAGTAAATATTCTATTTATTCATACTACTGATTTTATGTAATTTCTATATAAAAGAACTAGACAAAATATCGACACAAGGGTGGAATAACACAGAAATATCTAATCATCATATCAAAAATTTGTATAATAAAACATTTTGTATATAAGAATGAACTGAAAACTTACACTAGTGAATGTAGAAAAAGGATGGATTTACTAGAAATAATTGAAATGATGTCTGGAATCAAATCAAATAAACTAAGAATTTCTGGATGTTCTACTGATAAATTCAATAATAAAAAATGAATTGTCACCGATTTTCAATCAGTTGTAATGATTCTTTACAATCAGCATTGGACATCACTGTGTCATGCATATATCGATAACATTTTATTACAATATAATATTCAAATGAATTTTTCACTATGGTCATTGAATCAAGAACCTTTTCATTACTGACTACCGTTTCGTTTCCAAATTTTCGAAAATCCACATTCCCACTCTATAAACTTATTAGTTCATTAAATATTCAACTATAAACTAAATTTCGTATTTTATATATAATATTAAATATTAGTTAACAATGATCCTAAAATACTTAATTTGATTCACTAGTAAGCGAAAACATTTATCCTAAGGGAATTAGATACACGACGTATTTTTCGTTTTGCAAAGAACTTTTCGAAATATCGAAAAACGAGAGTAAGATATGATACAAGATGGCGTATTGGCGTAGTATAATGAATGATTATTTTCCTGTAGTACACCGTGTATTATTATGAATCTACCTAAATGTTTGTCTTTTTATAAACTATGCTGCCACATATTTTAAGACGATTGGGCCCAAAACTCTGTTTTTATTTAATCACTCTGCTCTCCATCACCTTCCACGTCTTTTTCCCCTACTTCCCTTGAGGTACTATCTTCAGTTTCAATGCTGCTTGTTGGTGTTGGCGTATCTTCTACATTCAAGAAGCTGGATGAATTTGCATGAGTAATGTTAGGACTGATGTCGTAACTGCTTGATTTACTTGAAGAATCTCTTGGGCTTGTTGGGCTGTATTTGAAATCCGCAGCAGAGGTATAAGTAGAAGACAGATAAGATGACTTCTCGTTATTAAATTTGGCTCCAATTGTGTTATATTTTGAATTGCTAGTATATGTTGAAATGTCAGAACTTTCGTAATTAGGCTTAGTAGTAGAAGTGGAATATCTTGGGCCTTCTGTGTAACTTTCGAAAAATGCTTTGGTATCCTTAACCGATCCAATAGTATTGTATTTGTCGGGGAAGAAAGACGCTGTATCTGTCGGATTGTAGTTGAGATAAGCGCCAGTGAGAAAAGGATTTGTGCTAGCATAAGTAGTAGGCTGAGTAGTGTATGTACTTGCAAAAACACCACTGGTTTGATTTGATGAACTACTTGGTTGGAATCCACCAAAGGTACTATAGCTTGTAGTTGTTGTACCAAGACTTATCGGCGGGCCAAGAGTGACATTGAGACCTGCTGAGCTTGCTTGCATTGCTGGAGAGCTGCTCCTTGATATTCCGCTGCTGAGGATAGAGGGTGAAGCCCTGCTGAGACTTGTTACTGAAGGAGAACTTCTTGGACCAGCTGGAGAATGTATTCCACCCGCAGAACTATGAAGATTCGAAGTAGTGGAAGGAGACTGCCGAACTGATGGTGAACTCAAAGTGATCGACGGTGAGTTCCTGAGAGAACTCTGGGCGGAAGCTGAGGTTACCCTAATAAAAGACAAAATTGAACATTAAATCACAGATATTATATAATACAAAATATGTCATATATCATAGAATATACGACATTATTATTTGAGTAAAATCATGACATTTACGTTACCTAATGGCTGGCGAAGACACTCTGCTTGGTAGAAAGTGTTTTACAGTGTCTGATCCAGACTGGGAGTCGCTACTGCTGCTTGGCGAGCCGGGAGAAGAAACTATCACCTGCCGTGGCCGTAGCGCGGGCGCCTGTCCCGCTTGGGCCTCCGAGGATTGTGCCGCTGCTGGTGGGCCTACTCGAGGTGAGAGCGGACGGTAGGGACCTTTGCTTGCTGATGATTGGCCCTAAAGTAGATCCAAAAATTGAATTATTGTTCAAATGAGGTATCCAGGGTACTCACGAGTATCTGGAGTGATGGGACCGGTGGCTGTGGGCCTCGCGCCGGGACCGAGGCTACTGAGCGAGGAGGAGGAAGAGACGGAGCCGCTGAGGGCCGAGACTGCCCTGATAGCTGCTGAAGCGATTGCTGTTGGCCCTGGGATAGTTGCTGAGTCGCTGGATATGCACCTCGAGTGTCTCCACGCGGCCCGACTAGCCTGCCGCGACGACCTGTCTGGAAAGACCCTCTCTAAATACCAACGACACAATATAACTGAGATTATAATTATTTATACTTGACCAATAAGCAAAAGCGAATTGTGAAGTGAATTTCATTAAGATTTATATATGCTTGTAGTTTATAAAACTAGATTCTTGTAGTTGTAAAATGGCATTTTTATGATATTCATTTCATATGAAATGGTGATGCATAGCCTAAAACGACCTTATCATGACCGAATCTTGTGTCAATTATTAGAAGCAGCACCATCTACAAAATTTGATAGAATTATCCAATGTTATTGAATTATCAAATGTAATTAACTCTATGTCTATTTTAATTAATGAAATTCTACAGAACAAATAATTTTGAGCTGATTACCTTATGAAACACCTAAACATATTGTCTAAGGTGTTGAAATTAATAGAAAATGAATAAAACTAACGAGCATTTATTCGCCCACCAAGTGCAAAATGAATCATTCAAGATTATTAACTAGAATGGTGAAAGTGTAGACTTAAACACATTACCTGAGAGATGTTTGGGCGTAGGCCATATCTGCAGTAAGTATTTCAGTAACGAAATGGGTTGTTGGTAATCCAGTTCGCCTGGACGTGTCATTTTCTGTGGGGCAGTGGGGGTCATTGATTCAGTCGATTGCAACATTAATGGGGGAGCTAAAGCGGTCGCCAAATTTTGTGCCGACATTTTGTTTCTGTCTGACGCAGAAACAACTAGTGCCAGATGGTCCATCAAGAAGATCAGAGTTGCCTTAAAAAGTGAAATAAATATATTATTACCATTTGAAAGTCTCAGCTGACGTTCATTAAAAAATATTCGAATGATCTCCTGCATGCTTGGGTTTTTAATTCGTTCAAAACATCTTGTAAAAATCTCTTAACTTCAAAAGAAAATCAATCTTACAAGACAAGAACCCTATGTGGCTACTGTATCAAAATTAACCACTCCAAAAGACTCAACTTTTACAGCAGGAGGGTATACTTTTTACAGCTGGAGAGTATACAGTCGCCTGAGTTCATATCTACATCTGGAATACCTCAAGGGTCTAATCTTGGACCACTGTTACTTATTCTGATCGTAAATGATCTGATGGATAATATTCACTCTCCACATTCGATGTTCGCGAACGATTTGAAACTATATCATGAATTCGATCAAAGGACAACTGTGTTCAACTTCAGCTCGCGCTGAACCATGTTGCTCATTGGTGTGACTACAATCATTTGAGGTTGAATGTGTCAAAGTGTAATGTCTCTTTCACAAGGAAAAGAGATCGAATTGAGTGTGATTATAGTCTCGGTGGTCAGGTTCTTTCTCGTTCTGATAAGGTGAGAGATCTTGATGTAGTCTGCGACCAGAAGCTTTCCTTTGTCCCACACATCACCCAACTTATTTCAACTACCTCGAAAATATATGGATTCGTTATACGCCATGGCAAGTATTTCAATAATTCCTCAACATTCATAGGACTATTCAATGCCCTAATCCGTAGTAATTTGAAATATGGCAGCATGATCGGGCATCCTTTTTACACTTGCCATCAACGCCACCTTGAGGCTATTCGGAGAAGGTTCTTGATATTCTTAGTTTGGAGGGAGGACGAAGTTTATCCACAGAGAGGAGTCAATCATAACGAATTATTGAGTCGATTCAGTTTAATCTCATTGCAAAGCAGGACAGAAACTTTATCACTGAAATTTCTGTACAAATTACTGCACAATAGTGCAGTAATTTGTATAGAAATGTCCTCGTATCTTGTCCGCTTTGAAATTCCGTGTTCCAAGGCAAAATGCTCGTAATACAGAATAGAGAGTCTATTCTGTATTACGAGAGCCACCTAGAGAGTCCGAGGACCGACTCACTAATACAATCCCCCACTTGGTTTATGTAGTCTACATTCAATACAATTGCTAATAAATGTGACATTCACTTTGAACCCATAGCTGTTATTATTAGGAGTTATGTGAACAAAGGGAATTGACTAAAATTAATTGATTTAGATTGAGTTCGCTGTAATATTTCATTAAATGCTATAATTTAATTATTAGTTACTGTTTTCGTTTTTTTAGATTAGATTGAGCTCTTTTTCATATATCTCTTTCATTTCAATTATTTAGTTAGTATTCAACATTATGTTATCATTTTCTGAAATTTGGAATTATACCTGTTGAGAATAAAGTAATTATTATTATTATTACTAAATTAACTATTAAAATTAACTTAGTTGGGTGATATTTGTCACCCAACTAAGTCATTCTACTCACTCTATTAACTCTAGGCAGACAGTCTAAAATTGAGAACATCAATTTAGCATTTCCTTCAGGATCGTCTGGTAAACAAACACCTAATGCGTCAACCAGCATCTGATACAAACATTTCGTAAATAACGGTTCGGGCAATTCTCTCAGGTAGTCTTTCAAAACTCCTGTGATCACATTTATATCCGGAACATTGTCAGGAGAAAGGTCGACCGATCGACTATTTCTTTCGAAAGCTTCCCTCAGTATTCGCTTTTTAGTAGCTGATCCGCATAATCTATAAAGACCTGAAAGAAATTACTTTTTTAATAACAATCAATAACATACTATCAATTTCTCTGTATAAGAATTCTACATTTCGGCCATGTTCGACCATGCCCATTTGATAGTGTTGGCGTTTACTTGATGTAAATCCATTATAATTCAATATAAACTTAAATTCAAACACTTGAAATTATGATTTACACTTTATTAACTACATAGCATGACGCGTTTCGTCGTTACAAACGACTTCTTCAGATGCTTACAAAATAATGGTTCATTATTCTGTAAGCATCTGAAGAAGTCGTTTGTAACAACGAAACGCGTCATGCTATGTAGTTAATGAAGTGTAAATCATAAAATTCAAGTGTTTGAATTTAACTTTATATTCAATAAAATTTAATCATTCGTAAAATTTCGAGATTTATCTGGTGACAATTCGAGCAAGCTGATGAATACAGAAACATGACTTCGTTTTCATTCACAGAATTTTCATCTTTATGCATACAATTCGGAACACACCATCACATATATACACCATATACTCTCTGTTCTAAACCTATGGATTCTGTGGACCGAAGCATACTACTACTTATAATACGAATTCATATGTTGTTCAATGTCCCATTCACTATGAATGAAAATTAACAGAAGTGAGATAGAGTTCATATAAAGTTTGATTTCAATATTTTCAAACTGAAGTTTACTTATTCTTTTGCTACTAAATCGTTTCAGTTGTACCTAAATTAAAGACTTGAATTCGACAAATCCTTGGTATGATTCCACTTACCAATAATATCCAGTCCTCGCCTTTCTACTTCTTCAACACATCTTTTGACAATAACTGGAATCTGTTGACTTACAGCTACTAATCCAGTTGCTACCCCACCTGGTACACCACCTGTTTTATTTTCTCTATTAACCTGAAAACCCGTTTTTTTGACATCAATCTTCAAAAAATATTATGACTTTTCTATTTTATAGGCTACTCAACAAAATATAGCAATTTGTCAAAGAATCTCAAACGGGCAGATTTTATGGAATCAATAGTACTTACCACAGTCTCCAAATCAACCCCAAAAAGTGGTGTCGTTCTTGACAGTGTCAGTGATGAATGTGTTCTTCTTTTGTATAAATTTGATGAATCGGTATGCCTTAATCGTAAATACAAAGTTCCTGTAAGGTTAAAAATATTCAAAATGTATACTGCTATACTATTTAATTTTACTTACCCCTCGGTTCTATCTTGAGAGCTAATTGATGGATCGGACCACTTTTGAGCAATGTAGGAAGATATATAGAACCCTTGTAACACAACTTGTGCCTATACTGAGGATCCCAAGAATAGATCAGAAGATCGAGTTCTCTGTTATTCACCAGATCCAATTCGAAGCTTTCGTCCCAATCAAATATCAAATCTCCGGTACGTACCTAATTCAGAATTCAAAAATGTTTGAGAATATACTTTGCAGTTTATCAATAATAAAGCATATTTTTCAGGGCTGAATGTCTACGATCATTCTCATCATTATTGATGACATTACTTTCGAAACAAGATATATACAGTGAGTAAATATATGTATCAAGTTATAAAATAACTATGCAATGGTTTATCATTGATTCTTGAGAAAACTTTGAGAAAATTCTCCAAAACGTGTTTTACTGAAACCCTGTGGCACAAATATTGTGGCACGCCAAAGAATTTTTCATGTATAAGCACTGCATAAACTAGAAAACATACCACAGTCCTTGCTTTGTGTACTCTATCGCATTCAAGCACGCAGTATAAATCCCTCAGTCCAGATGTTCCTAAAGTATAAAAAACCGTGTTAATAACACACAATTTTCCTAGATACTTTGTCATTACCTGTAATGCTAGGTGTTGAACCACTTGGTGTAACTGGAGTAGTAGCAGCAGACGTGCCGGAGGAAGCCCTTAAGCCCCTACCCGCAAGAAGGTGTATCCACAACATTCCGCTAACTGGTTCATCTCCCAGTGACTGTACGCCCATCAATCCAGAAGCACCGTGAGTCAGCCCAGAAAGACCTGATATAGCTGTACCTGAGCCTGAGAGTCCAGGTTTTTCCATTTTGTATTTCAAAAACTCTGTAATAATAAAACGAAAATAATGCAACTAATCTAATCTACCATATATATATATATATATATATATATATATATATATATATATATATATATATATATATATATATATATATATATATATATATATATATATATGAAGTAAGCGAGCCACGTTACCTGCAGGGTTTATATCTAATTGGCGTTGGCCACGAGGAAGAGTTCCACTTGGTGTTGGTACTGGACTTGGTGCGGCGGCGGATCTTCCCGAGTCGAGATCTAAAAGCTGCCTCATTCTACGCATTGACGGTGATCTTGTTGAGCCTAGTGCTACGTAAGAATCCGTTCATATTTTTTTCATCAAATTGAAATTTTTTAATTACCTGACGTTGTGATATGTTGCGTTGATAAGGATCTGGCAGGTATGGAAGGTTGCTGATTTCTAGAAAAATGTCTGTCTAAGGTAGAGGTAGCACTTGGTCTATTGTAGGAACCGTAGTAACCGCTTTCAAGCTGAAATAGAAACACTTTCAGAATTTGCATGCTGGTGAGTTTTGTTTCGAATGTAATCATGTTTTTGATACATATAATTAATATATAACATACTTCTGAAACTTACGTTTTTGAGAGCATCATGAATATTTTCTGCACTATAAGTGAATCTGGCAGCTCTCTGTTGGTTCAGCACGTCTCTGGACGCCCTAATTTGTTCATATATGGCACTAGTAGATGGCGTTCGGCTCAACCATTGACGATACTCATCTGAAGTGAAAATGCTCTTTGACCTCTGAGAGTGCTTTGTCCCTTTGGTGGTAGAAAGGTAATGTGAGTGTAGTGTTTGGTGCTTTGTGAAGGTGGTTGATTGATGATTTAAAGTGTGATAAGTATTTGTGGGGAAACTATGGTGCTGATAATAGAGTAATGTGTGATTCGAAAAGTAAATATGAACACATAACGTCTATATAGAAATGAAAAAATTAAAAATATATAAACAAAAAAACTTATTTCAAACATGAAGTTAAACATTAAGAATCTATATTTCAAGCGGTGTCTTTCAAGTAACATCAACGATTTGCAAAGCTCAAACTAAGACCCAATTCAGTGTTGTATGTGCAAGGTGCTTGCTTGTTAGAGCCATTTTGAACGTTTTGTCGAATATGATGACTTCATTAAATTCAGTTACAGATGTAATAAGAATGTTTTCAGTCTGCAAACTCCCCTTAGAAAATGTAGAGGTACATAATATGATTAAAGTCTTCATTTCTAAGTTTAGAAATAGACAGAAAATATGACCAACATGTCGATACGAGTAAAAATATTTTGTTTGAATCGATACAAAATTTGTAGTATTTTGAAAAAAAATATTCCTTCTATGAAACTTTGTATAGGTATTTCATTTTGGCGGAAATAGAATGCCTCCTGAAATTAAAATAACTCTCTTTCAATATTAGTTTATCATCATCTTTCTTATAATTATCACTGCACAAAAATCGTAATTGGTTTCCTCTACGAATTAAACCTCTATTCATCTATTAACAAGACCACCTACGCGTACAACTGGGGTAAATTTTCATTACAATTTGAAGCTTTGCGTAAGCTGTTTCAAATTTTTCATTATCTGTTTGACATATAATCAAAAACAAGCAATATCGTTCAATAAACGACTATGAATGAAGTAATGAACTACTTGAAATAACTCACCACGATCTCTTCGAATAGGGGCATTTCCGGAGCTGATAAAGCACCATCTGCGTCGTCTTGAAGAAGGGCTGATACAGTCCTATCTGTAAATCGCTTATTCATGGCAAGCCTGAAAGAGATCAGTTCTTCAGTTAATACTATTTCATTTACATAGTTAATTCTTCTTTGCGTATTAGTTGAATTTAATTTTTAATTTAATTTAAGTTTAATTCAATTTTAATTAGTGAAATTGAAAAATTAATTTGCCGTTTCTCTACTCTTAACAACTCCAAAAGGCTACCTGTCATAACAAACATGTGAACGTTATCACTGATAGATATATCGTACTACTGGTGAAGATGTGGAGATATCTTTTTCTTGTTCAAATTTCACTTCGGTTACTATCAACCGTCTTCATTTTTGATTGTTGCAATTCGAAAAATTTCAGTTTACATGTTCATATGTGGAATTAGAGTAGCACATTTGGCTAGTTTACAATGAATTATGCTTCAATATTTCTTATTTCAGTATTACAAAAATTAATGAGTCCCTTCAAATATAGGGCGTCGAACCTCTGTTCGAATCCGAACCCCTTACTAATCACTTGAAGAGTGAGTACATTTGTTTATTTCAGTAACCTCATAGGAATGAAATTAATTAATAGGAGTATTAAATATTAAAACCTCTCAAAAAAACCAGCTGTTCTGAACTGGCATCATACTGTATGTTCTACCTATATTTGAAAACTGAAAAATGCACAACTGTGAATACTTTTGAGATCACATGGAATTTTTAGAAAAATTATTGTATATTTCGAAAGGTACTCAATTCAAATACATATTGGATAGAAACAAGGCTTCGTTTAAAAGAACGACCCTTGTCGTTCGAAGTTTTTTAACGAAAAAATAAATCGGATGTACAATGTCCATTTTTAAATAAAGTATCCATTTCACTTCACAACAACCTTCTTATAATTTTAAAAAGGAAATCGCCTATTAATATTCTCTTGTAATTGATCGATTAATAGGCTTCAAGGTTATGAATATGCCTATCGGCAAATTCATTAATTTCAATAATAATAACAAAATTAATTCAAAAACATTGGTACTTTGAAAATTAACCATATACTATTATTTATTAGACTCTATTATACGAATATAATATTATTTTATTCGTATAATAAAGTTCAGAATATTGAAAAAATAGAGTGAATGTCTCTATTTTTCTCTCAAACTACAGGCTTAGATTCCCACTGCGATGTTTATTTTATACCTGATTTTCTTCTTAATGTATTTTATTTTCGTGTTTTTGTTTCATTTCATAATATTCACTAACATTTTTTTAATAATAATAATAATAATAAGTTTATTTTTTCCTGCAAGTGTACAAAGTAAAAAAAAGAAGGCAATCAAAATACATAATTCTCGCAACTGGAAAGAGAAACAAACTTTTTAACATACATAAAGTGTATACCCATAAAGCCATAACTGTCAATGGGAAAAACTATTTTAAATTAAAATAACAAAATTCACTAATAAAACTGAAAAAAAAAACTTCAACAAACTTCAGAAACAAGCTCATTTTTGGACATTCTATCAAGAATTCACAAAGAAAAAAAACAGCCACAATGGTTGCACCTTCTGCAAAGAGAAATACCCTTGTTCTTTTTTCGAAACATTAGACTCAAGGTCTAACACTAACACTAGTAAAGGCAAAATATTGATAAATCTAAGTACCAGAAAGTCCAGACATCTCTGTCTAATGGTTTATCTAGACGAAAAGGTTTTTATCTTCGATGACTCGACACTTCTGGTGTCATATCCATGACATAATTTTTTGTGGACTGAGAACACCTTGTCTTTATAGAAATATATAACCGCTTTGAGAAAATACAACCTCCTAAGATCCAATACTTGTGCTTCTTTAAATAACAGTACGCTAGAGTAAGTACGTTCTTTTTTGAGTAATATTTTAAAAATATTTTTCATTATAATACAGCGTTAGCGATATTTGATACCCTGGTTCTCATTTGCTGAAATATTTATGTTTTCTTTCTTTACAGACATTTTCATACCTTATTCAATCTATTCGTTCTTCTCAAATAACCTATTAATGTTACAACATAACGAAATCATTTCATACGTAGCACAAAAGATTCTGGTATCTTTTGATGTTTTCCAAACAGCCCCACAATCACTGAATTTTCAGTAATCAAGACATGAAATATGAAAGGCACGTATAAACTCTCAAACTGATCCTAATATAAACGTTTCATTAAGGAAAGTATTCGAATATTACTCGTGAAATTCTGAAAGCCGAACGAAAAGGCACTCTACTTTCGACGAGAAGCAAAACTTCTGGAAGAAGGAATTTCATCTGAGCGATGTTCTCCTTTTTCCGCTCAACACTCAAATCGAAAAAGGCTTTCATGTTTCCCATTACCCGGATGCGAAAGTATCAGTGGATGATTATTCATTATTCATTCAGGTACCTTAGGATATAAATTTCTATCGATTAGCTCTCAAAGAATTCGCACCGTCAGGGGATTTCGACGATTCATAATATATACCAATCGCCAGTTCAATAGATGCATTAACCTTTTTGAATTTTCACTAAAAAGCGTGGAAAATTGTACAATAGAAAATACGCCTGTTCCTTGAAGCGCAGTATACATGAACAGAATTGAAATAGACGCCATTTCATTGTGATAGGAAACTGCATTTCACTCAACATATAATGAAACTGTATTGGAAAATAACCATTTTCAATAATAGAATGAACAAAAATGTTTTATAAGGGCTTGTATTCAACCCGGATCAGTGTTCATTCCCAATCACTGGCAGAGCACATTTTAAACCTCTACATTTTAGAAACAAACAGCCAAGATTCGATTCGTGCCGTTATTTTGTCAACACTCTAGGAAATATGTATATTATAGGACTATACTTCATGGTGTGCAAGAAAATTCCTAAAATTCTTAGATTCTTGTAAAAAGATGTAGATTTGACAACGTTACATTTGTGGCTCTGGGTGCATGATCCCTTCGGGTTGGGAGATTTGATCTCAGTTCGCTTAGGGAGTGACTTTCGTCCATTACGAAATATATGATTGTTGATAATTCAAATAATGTTTTATTTTATGAAGATTTTATGGTGGTTTTGATTGGGCACTTACCTAGAAGATCCTCTCGAATCACGTGGTAATGAATTGAACTTTGTTGTAATATCAGTTGCTGGAAGGGTATTTTGTCGTCCTAATGTTGGTATTGTACTGTGTGGTACTCCCGAAGATTGATTTCTGAAAAGAAACATGTAACAAAATCCAAGAAAATATGAGAAATAATTACTTTCATATTAAATCACTAGATGAATGAGTATCTTTCACAAATCACGTTACTATGAATCACAAAATGTGGAGTCAACTAAAAATATGCAAATTATGAGCTCTGAATTGAACATCAGTATAAGCAATCAATTGATGCATTGAAAATTGAATATGCGTCTTGCATTATTAGTAGACAAGTGCTTAAGTCTCAGGGTTTTTGAGAACTGTTTTATCATTCGAATTCTTCAATAAAAACGAAGAAATATTTCACAAGTTACTTCAGAATGAATATGCACACTTTCAAAAAGAAGAGATTATAAGAAGCACATGCGGAATCACAAAAATATTCACATATAACGTATGTCAAAACAGAAAGTAAAATTGGAAACTTAATAGAAAAATTTTCATTGAATATAAACTCAAATTCAAACACTTGAACTTATGATTTACACTTTATTGACTACATAGCATGACGCGTTTCGTCGTTACAAACAACTTCTTCAGATGCTTACAGAATATTATTCTGTAAGCATACTGAATAATGTTCTGTACAGATACAAATACACAGTACAAATAATGTACAGAATACATTATTCTGTAAGCATCTGAAGAAGTTGTTTGTAACGACGAAACGCGTCATGCTATGTAGTCAATAAAGTGTAAATCATAAGTTCAAGTGTTTGAATTTAAGTTTATATTCAATTATAATGGATTTACATCAAGTAAACGCCAACACTATTAAATATTGAAAAATTTTTAGTTGAATAATTTCTTTCAATTTCTTCAAAATTGATAATTATTATCAATAAGAATAATTCAGTGCTACAAAATTTTTCATTTATCAGAGTTAAGTCATATAAGTCTGAGTGGCCATATTCTTTCCATCAAATATATTCAACTGGTGTTCAATAAGAAGAAACATTTTACCGAAGGCTCTTCGAATTAGAGGGAAGATATGGTCAAAGCACAAACGAAAAATTAGACGCGAAGCGAAAATTAGAAGGGAAAAATCTTTATGACTTATATGAAAAATATTCCATTACCTATGATGATCTACTCTAATACTACAAAATTTTCTGTAGGTATTACAGAAATTTATTCACCTGTTGTAGTAATAATAACTTCCCCTTGATCCTGCTGTAGCTTCAGTGTCACTAGAATAATCTAGACTACTTCTGTTCCTTCTACTCATTGTTCCGGTACCAGAAAATTGCGATGGAGTTGCATATTTGGACTGTGCTATTTGAGCCGCAACAGCTGCCTGATCCACATACCTCTGATTATATCTATACGAAAAGAAAAATATTTTCTCAGAATAACTTAAGATAAATTCGATACAATTACGATACTAAACAAGTGTCAATCTTCGGCTACAAAAACACCGAAACCTGAACAAATGAACAATTACAAAGAATAAAAAGCATAGAGTTATCATAACTCAGAAATAATGAAACAATATTTAGAATTATCTCATAATTTTAATACAAATACGTATGATGACGTTTCGAAGTACTACTTCTTTATCAAATGCTGGATTAATACCAGTATTAATCCAGCATTTAATTCAGTATTAATCAGTATTAATCCAGCATTTGATAAAGAAGTAGTACTTCGAAACGTTGTCATGCGTATTTGTATTAAAATTATGAGGAAATTCTAAATATTGTTTCATTATGGATAATAATTTTCTCAAAGTATCGGCCTCATCAATCATTAACTCAGAAATATTTCAGAGCTTATTCAGTATGATTTCTAAAATATCTATTGTCCGTTTGAATGACGAAATGTTCAAAATAATAGTTTATCACTTTGTTAATTTTCAGAAAAAAGTGATCTGATCTGAATCAAAATCTTTAGGGTGTTATTTACCTGCTCAGTGTAGACCCTGATTTCAGACTCGATCTAAGGAAAGTGTGTCGTCCAGCCTGAGTTATGCTAGAGTAATCCGAGTACTCTGTATGTGGCAAATGCTGATCGGACCCAGATCTTGGCATAATTCTCCTACTTCCAGTACCACTATGTTGAACATAATAAGCCGATGAAGGGTTCTGTTGAGAAGATAGTCTAAAACAAAAATAACATATAAGAAATCCAGATTTGAATGAAAACATTCAATCACGTCAAACATTTTCAAAAAAATAATGTTTCACTAAAGAATGAAAAGTTATCGGTATAGCCTGCTCGTTAACTCTCATCAGAATGGCGTAGCCAAGTTTTATTAGTACAAACTTGGGGATGAAAAAAATGAACGTAACTCCCTGGAATCGCTCTTTGGCAAATCCGTCATGAATTCTTCAGGTTGAAAGAAACTAACTTTCCTTCGTCAGAAAGTTGGCTGTTCACACTTGTACTGAATGTTAACCCCAACATGAAGAGTTCATGCGGAAGTTTGGATGCGAAAAGAGGCGTACGTCCCTTCAGAGGGATTCAATTTGTTTCTTTAATCTTCAAGTTTCTACTATTTTTCTAAGTTTCTAATAATATTATCTGTTTTCTTATGTATGTAAATGGGTATAAATACTTGTTTATGAATTACAAGATAATTTTTATTAATTTTAATGAATAACGAGCACTCTTATTCATGTGAGGTTCGTCAAAATTTATTGAATCTTTAGGAAAATAAACATTGAATAACTTTTTCTCTATACAACTCTCTAACTTTAGTTTGTATATGTACATGCTGTTAGCATTTAAAACATGAATTTCTGTCATACTCAATTTGTTATATACCTACATATGTTTTCAGAATAAAGAACCGAATGTCTTTTTTAATATTATATCGTATGTTTCTATGAGTGTTTCAGGTTTAACCGACAATACAAGCCATCTAAGCAAGTTGTACCCGGATTATGGAATTTTCACTCAATAGGCCCAACAAAATAGAGCTTGCAATAATGCTAGAAGCCAGGCGACTTCCTTCGGCGGTGATAAAGTCAAATTTTTGGTTCAAATCCTGTTGGGAGATTTAGTAAGGTACACCTTAATAGAATCAGGTGTGGATTTTCATCCGATGGAATTATTTTATTGCCCTAGAAACCCTGCTAGGTCACTTATAAACCGCCACACCAAAAAGCAGAAATATTTCACGTTGCATTATTTTTTGAAAAATACTGCAATTACGTTCACGAAGAAAAATGAAAAGAAGACAGATAACACATAATCAAGTGAAACCTATAAATTTATATAATAATTGGAGTAGAAAATTCTAAGAATCCAACAGAAGATGATCTTTTTTTTTTTTTAAATTGTTAGTATTTCTACAGAAAATTGAAGATCTACATTACATAAAACCCAGAAGTGAAGTAATTGTTATTATTTAGAGATAAAGTTTTTCACAGAACTTCAGTATTTTAACCAAGATAAATACCTAACATATAACAAATTTCATCATTCGCTTGAAAATTCAGTTTCCAACTGAACTCGCAACAATACAATTTCCAATCGACTTTTTGAGGAAACTATGCAGTTTATGAAGGAACTGATTATTATTATTTGATTGACATAAAAATGACAATTTTGAGGATGATATTTGAATTTAAAAAAAAATTATTTTCGTCAGAAAAATTTTTTCATTTTTCTTCTGATTTCTTTTTATATCGCGTGGTTCGAGAATTTTAGTGCAATATACCCCATCGAGTTTTTGAGGAAACTATAAAGTTTAAGAGGAAATCATAAAAAGTCAATTTTCAGGATAATGAATTTTCCGAAAATTAACGTCATTTTCGTCGGAAAAGAACGGTGAAAAACAATTTTTCTTCCGATTTCGATGATCTCATTTCGTTTAAAGCGAGTCCGTAGAACACATTTTTTTCTATCAGATTTCTAAAAATTATCAAATTTGGATAGTAATCCTCATTTTGCGTGATTCTGAAATTTCAGTGCAATTTTTCATCGATTGTTGGAGGAAAATATAAAGTTTAATAGGAAACTGAAGATAAATGCCTTACCTGACGCAATGAGAAAAAGTCAACTTTCACGGTAAACATTTTCGAGAAATTTTCGTCATTGGGAACTTTTTTCTTACGATTTCGATGAAAATGTAATTTCTTTTCGAATTGAGGTCGAAAAACTATAATTCCTAGCAGATTTCCAGTAAAATATCCAATTTAGAAACTAGCTTTCATTTTGCCTGATGCTGAAATTCGAATTCCGTTTCACATCGAGTTTTTAAGGAAACTATAAAGTTTCCTTAAAAACCATTTCCTTTTCCATAAAAAAATCAGTTTACGGGATGTAAGATTTTCGTCGGAAAAATTTTTTTTTCCGATTCTGATGAAAATGTAATTGCTGACTGAATTGAGGTCCTAGAACAGATGTTTCTAATCAGATTCATTGAGTTTTTGAGGAAACTGATGATGAATTCGTGATTTGCGTACCTGACAAAAAGTAAATTTTCAGAATAAAAACCTAAAAAATTGAAAAAAAAATTTCCTTCCGATTTCGATGTCACCTTGTAGTAATATTTCGAGATCACAGTCTCTACTTTAAATTTAAATGAAATTACGGTTGTTTATACAGGTGCTTGATATGATGCTTGATATATGTCGTGTTATTAAAATGAGTTTTCCATACATTAGCTTATTTTTCTTTTTCTGCGAGCACATAGATATTCCAAAGAACTCCAAACAGCAAGGAATTTTTTTTCTTCTGACCGAAGTTTTTCATTCAGCTTTGCAATGTTAACTTTTGCGTTAAACATCATTGACAATGTGCAAACAAAACATTTTACCATTTATTTGACCTAAAATGTTGTAATACTGCGAAACTGCACTCGCTCCAATATAGATTAATGGAGGAATAAAAAATATATTCATCTCCTGAATACTATAACTCATTTTATTACTAATTAATATACGATTTCATCCTTAAATTACGATATATTTATCTATAAAGATATCACCTGGATGATGCGTTGCATTAACAAACAATTTTCAAATTCACCGCAGGTAATTTGAATTAAAAAAGTTGATAAAAAAACATAAGAATTGCAAATGAACCAATGGATATTGTTCATCTACCTATTTCGACAAGTAAATTAAACGAACGATCTGAATGCCATTTAATAATTGAATAGGATGATGAATTAAATCGCTTCACAGGCAAATGGGCAGAATATGGAAGAATATCAGCGAAATGCAACAATGGTACTGGCATTAATTGAAAGTATTCACATAAATACCACTGTTCTTTCCGCGAAAAATACGTTGAAAGCATCGTTTATTCTGAAATCAAAATTGTATACTTTAGAATATCATATGAAAAAAGCTGTTAAATGATGTTGATAATTTATAGTGATGGAAATCAAAATGCTTGATTCAATCAAATTTTAAAGCCCGAATAAAGTCATAACACTTTTCATTCAACAATTGGTGGAACACTGTACAAAAATGATAATCTGGGCCTTGGCTATCGTCAATTTGAAATCTATGAACCTATTGATTTCCTATGCAGGGGTGAGTATGGGGGAGCCAAGGGGCTATCAAGGAATTATAAGTAAACACATAACTTTTTAATTAATGGAATTATTAATAATAATCCGACTGAGATGAAGTTATTCGAAGTGTAATCAATAGTTGTCACTCGCGGCTCCACTCGTGATGAACAGTAAAAAGATAAATAGTGGGGCATAAATAGTATAATAAAACAATATTTAGAATTTTCTCATAATTTAATATAAATACGCATGACGACGTTTCGAAGTACTACTTCTTTATCAAATGCTGGATTTATGGATGCTATGGTAATTTTGCAAAGTCAATACTTATAATTATTTTCACGGAACATACCAGCTATGTTCTATGACTAACTTGGAATGAGGACCATAGAATACACTGATATTTAACAAAAGGATCGTATACCTAGAGATGAACACAGAAAATCAATTACTTAAGTCAGATATTCCAACTAGAAAATGTAGGAAAGACTTTCCAATGTAGGAAAGATACAAATATACAACTAAGATTTCTAAGAACAAATAAAGGAAAGTTAAAATTTTTCAACATAAAACATAAAATTGAATGTAAATTAACTAAAACCTAGATAATCAATCTGATCTGCTAACTGGAATATTCTTATTGAACATATTAAGTAGAGGGCTAGTATTAACTTCTAACTGGCTATTGAGTAAATGTCCCGAATTTTTGAATTTATTGAATGTAATGATTCTAGAAAATTTAGCTTGGAACTCTGAACTAAATATATGACTTTCTTCTAATAAATGGTTAGCATAATGGAAATCTGTTTTCTGTTTCTAAAAACTACGTTTATGTTCCGATAATCTAATTTGGAAATTTCTGAAATAGCAAATAGCCTCAAACAATGAATACCAACCCGAAATAATAAACAACTTAATGAACAAAAAACTTTTCAAAAGAGCGGTTTCAGAAGGTTATCCTCTTATTAAAGAAAAGTCAATATATAGTGTTTTAACATATATGGGGACACCTAGTTTAAATTTAAAATCACTTTTAGCAAGCTATAAGATTAATATTTCTTTTCGGACCACTAATAACATTGGTAAAATAATCAAAAATAATAAATCAAAAATTGATAAAAGAGAAATGTGTGTGGTATAAAAAATTAAATGTGGCAATTGTGAAAAATTTTATATAGGAAGACTTTTCAGAATTTTTCAAATTAGATTATCGGAACATAAACGTAGTTTTGAGAAACAGAAAACAGATTCCCATTATGCTAACCATTTATTAGAAGAAAGTTATATATTTAGTTCAGAGTTTGAAATATTAAATAGAGAGAATAAAGGTTCCAAGTTAAATTTTCTAGAATCATAACATATTAATAAATTCAAAAATTCGGAACTTTTACTCAATAGCCAGTTAGAGGTTAACACTAGCCCTCTACTCAATATGTTCTACACGAATATTCCAGTTAGCAGATCAGATTGATTACCTAGGTTTCAGTTAATTTACATTCAATTTTATGTTTTATGTTCAAAAATTTTAACTTTCCTTTATTTGTTCTAAAAAATCTTAGTTGTATATTTGTATCTTTCCTACATTTAGTTGGAATACCTGACTTTAGATATTGATTTTCTGTGTTCATCTCCAGGTATACGATCCTTTTGTTAAACATCAGTCTATTCTATGGTCCTCATTCCAAGTTAGTCATAGAACATATCTGGTACGTTCTGTGAAAATACCTATAAGTATTGACTTAGTAAAATTACACATAGTATTAATCGAGCTAATTTGATAAAGAAGTAGTATATCGAAACGTCGTAATGCGTATTTAAATTAAATTATGATAAAATTCTAAATATTGTTTCATTATGGATATTAATTTTCTCCAAATATCGGCCTCATCAATTATCAACATAAACAGTATTTCAATATTTCAGAAAAAAATCACGAAATAATATACAGACAAACAAATTTCGCAGGGTCAGCTAGTATAATTTTAAATTGAAATTAATTGGAATACAAATGTAAGCAATTACAAATAGAAAGCAAATTAATCTTCGAAAACTTGAAGCATGAGTATAATTATATTGCGGGCATTTTCATGATATTCTAATCCCAGTAGTGTTCAATATTTTAATGTATTCTTAGCGGAAAATGTCTTCAAATTACCCAATTTTTCGAAAAATCCCTTATGTTTACATCCAGTAATTTATATTCAAGTTATTATTCATTTGATGAGCATTTTTGTTCACCATATTTTCAAAACGAAGATGAGTGTTTTAGTATGTGTTAAAGATATGCTTGTATAGGAAATACATATACCTGTTGACTTAACGACGCTAGTATTTCTTCGAAGACGCTCCTGGACTCTCTTTCATTTTCTGAGTTCCACATAAAGCAAAATATGGACATAAAAGTACAGTCATCGGATTGGGGGCGGTGTAGCAGCATTAAGCTCCGGAGTTCTCATTGCTCGGATAATGTAATTACTGAAATTTATCGTCCGCAGCAACATCTTTTCCCTGCTTCTACGGCCGTATCTTCACATATATATATTTTTATTGAGTCGAATATTGCCGCAGACAATTTCGACTCTGATAGAATCATCTCTTGCCAATAGAACAGAAAGAAATTTCGAATTCGTCGTACGAAGATTTGCAAAATACAACAATTTTGAGGATGATTTGAACAACGCTTATTAACAATAATAATCATTAGTTTGAATCGAAATTAGCTAATTTACGCTTGAGTACATTAAGGGCACTAACTTAATAATTAATAATTAATGAACATTTCCATTCATTCGGAAAGATTCCTTGAGTGATGTGTTTTCAAATCTAAAAACCTATTTTCAGAAATATCAATAACATCTTTTAATATCTTAACAGCTAAATCATCTTCACAATTATTTATTATAATACCATGATTGATTTTCATTTTTTGACAAATATTCGAAACAATATTTCTCTTTCAATATGCTAAATTCTTTTTTCTAGGTACCTACTAAGTTTTTTCGACAGTGTTCTTGTCTCAACAGATAATATCAACTTGATATTCTCAATTTGAAAGTGATAATCTCAGTAAATAATATGCTGTGCAAATTGAAAAGTTTCTTGTTTACGTTACGCTATCGATTGTATTTTTACCAAAACTTTAAATTCAGTATTTTTTTTATTAGATAACGGTATATCTGGTACTCAGAAGCAGCCGTTGGCACGTGTTTCCAGCTTATTGGCTCTCATCAGGTTTGCCGGTTTTTTATCCATATAATTTTCTGCTTTAGAGTTTTGTTGTGAGTCTATTTTAACGAAGCTTTATATTCACAATAAATTGCATACCTTAGATAACATTTTTTTTAGACAACTAGAAATAAATTGAAAGATTCTTATTTGCTAAGAAAATTAATTCTCTCATATTTTTATAGTTTTTACGATCACCTCCATCTTTCATTTCTTCCATTGGTCAATTCTTATCGATAATTACCGTACAATTTATATATGTATATCTTTCAAAGACTTTTCAACGGATCTTAGGAAATGTAACTGATATTCATCGGAACTGCTTATCCAATTTGGATTCAAGAAGTAGTCGTCTTTGAAGTATTTAATAATAGCCCGAAGCCTATGAAAGCAACTTCAAAGGATCTGACGATAAGTCTTCGTTAAATTCTAACTAACCAAATACGAAGTGAATTTCCATGACGATGTCGACTTGTCACTCTTTGCGATCCAATTTCTGAAAATTTATAATTTCCTTTGGACACATTGCAATAAAAATAAGAGGATTTTCAACTAGAGACTGAATATACATCTTACCGAAATGAAAATATAGAGCAATATTTAACTGTGTTATGAATGTGTATTACAGTCTTGTATATAGTCATCTAAATTATAATATTCTGCTGTGGGGCTGCTCTACAGAAATAAATAGGTTGTTTATCACACAGAAGCGAATACTTCGATTAATATTCAATATTCATCAGCGAACATCTTGTAAACCTATCTTCATTAATAATTACATACTCACCTTACCGTGTTTATATATTTATAGATGTTTGTTATAGGTTAAAGAAAATGAAGATAGGTTTATTGAATTGAACAGTAATCATGAGTATACAGCAAGGAACAGTGATGTGCTACTTATTCCTATGCATAAAAGAGCTAAACTTGAGCACTCTGTCTATTATCAGAGTTTTAAAATCTTTAAGTATTTACCATCGAATTTGAAAGTACTGAAAGCTCATTTGTTTAAGAGGCTAGTTAAATATCTCCTCCTAACAAAGGCATACCATAGTGTGGCAGAGTACTTCGATAATTCGAATGTAGGCTATAATATATGAATCAAATTTTTTTATCATATGTTTGTATATTTTTTTACCACAAATGTTCTTCACCATGTGAAATTGTACCAAATTATTAATATTTCCGAGGTAATTTCTTCTTTTTTTTTCAAATAAAGTTGTATATATATAAAGCGAATATAAACCTAACCAATATTTTTTTTGAACCAATATATTTGATTTTGGGCTGAATGGAACATGAGACTCAAAACTGAATTCAGTCTTTCTGAGAGTATTATTCTTAGTTGTAATTATTGTATCAATTGAATACTGTATCATTAAAGCTTTCGTAATTTTTCGGACATGTACATTACAAAATATTCTGAATTAATGGTATTTATTACTACAGTCATAATAAATTTTTTTCATGGATTCGACGTTTCTTTAACCTTTTTCAATTTGTATTATAACTTCTCGTCGAAACTATCTGTGGTTTTATTTCTTATTTTATTTCTCATTGTGGAAAATTATATTCGCCACTGAAGCAAACTGAAGATAGCTTCTCAAAATCTCAATAGTTCAAGAGGAAGTCATATATCCGCCTTTGTCATTCACAGGAAATTCGTGTGCTTGTTTCATCCTCAAGTTTGTACAACTGAAATTGGTATACAATGTTCTAATAATACCCAAAAAGTTCGAAACAAATATCACTTTTATCGCATAACTCCACTGTTTTTTTATTCATGGAAACAAAACAAATAAGATAATTTCTCAAAAATTCAAGAAGTAGGTACTTGATTCCATACAAGATATAAGTTGCTTCCATTGCAACTCTGAGATTAAATCTCCTAATCCGGGGAGTTCATGCGGTAGCCGCAAAGTGATTGTTGTGGGTGATTCACTTCCTTTGTTTTTACTCGTAATTTTCTGCCATAAAAACTTCGCAGCACCGTTCTGAAGAGGGCAAACAAGCTCGAAACACGTGTCAATAGCTGTTTCGTTTGCTGGGCTATACCACCAATTTACACGCTATTCGCTCAGTATCATTCGGTTCTATAATTCTCTGAACCATTTATGTTCAATTCCAAGCGGATACCGAATTCCCCTATCTGGAGAGTTATTGCGATCAGACCTTGTCAGACGATTTTGTTTCTATTGTTTCTAAATTTCCGCGGCTCAATCTGAACTACACTGCTCTAATGAGTGAAAACAATCTCGAAACACGTGTTGACGGCTGTTTTCTTGAGCGGGCTCTACCGATAACTTTTTAATCTGTTTATCAATCAATAATCGACTACTGAATATGGTGATACGAAGTGAACTCTTCCATAATAAACAGAATTCTCGAGAATTTCTACCGCGATACCTTTACATTTACATATGATGATTTTCCTTTTCATTGCATGCCATTGATTTTACCGTCGAACATTAATTACTTCCTTTTCGTGTTTATAATCATTTCAAGAGACCGATTCCATTCAACTGTGGAGTATTACCTTCAAAGTCTCGTACTTTGGAAAGTTGTTAAAAGCCGTATTGAAATTTTCGCGATTCGACATGCCTCTCTGAATATTTTTTGCTCTACCTGTTAAACTTCCTTCTCGTATGACGTTAAGTGGCCATCTGTTTTTTGGTAGGCACCTCGACTTGATATTTCACATGAAGGAAGAGATTGAAGAAGAAAATGTCATCCAAATCTACGATTTAAATTACTATATTTACGTAAAAAAATCTTATGATTCCGATTTACCATAGGTTTTGTGTTTATTGTATTTTCTTTATATTGTATTAATTTTTTTCTTTCATATTTGAAATTATGGTATTAGAGCAACAAGTACTTTCATACTAAATTGTTCATATAATAATTATTTCTAGATAACGGTAATGATAAATGTAAAATAAAATTTATATTGAACAATAATTGGAATGGTGGCGAAGAACAACACAAATTTTGAAAAATTAACGAAATAATGAAATCTTATGAAATAAACGGGGTGTTAGAGTTCAGAATTCGAGTTCGTTTGGTATTGTATCTATTAGAATTTTTCCAAGAGTGAAGAATTCGAATCAAATTTCAGTTTTATCTTATAACATGTTCTTATGCTTGTTCAATTATTTCTTTTCATTTTTTCCAATCACTGAATATTCATTAATTCTCCAATTAAAGATATTCAGATTCGCTCAACTTAATTTGAATTACTCATTTTATTCAATCTCTATTATCCATTTCGTTTTATTTTGCATCTTATTTTCAATTAGAAAGTTTTGAACAATGAAAGCTGGACAATTTATTGAAAATTTTTTTCTAATAAAAGTTAAAGCATGTATGAGGAATGAAGTTTCATATAAAAATAATTAAATGAGAGGTAATAATAAAAACTTGTCTAAAAATCACTGATTGAACAATTCTTTATTCGACTAGTTTCGCCTTTTACAGCATTATCAAGAATGAATACATATTACAAAGACAACCTATAAATATTTTGCAGATCTGTTCGGACCCCCTTGAATTTCGTCATAGAGGTGGGAGTTTCCAAATTATCAGAGATTTAACAGCGGGGAATGGTTTAGGTCTAACTGGTCATTAAGAAGATCGTATTTATCTAAGGATTTTTGAAGTTTATTTATTTCCAAGGCTTCCAGGTAGTTCATTTCAATTCTTTTTTCACAGTACTGAAGTATCTTAGGTTTAAAAAAACTTGAGATCTTATGTCCTGTCGACTAAACCTAAAGATACCTCATTACTGTGAAAAAGGAATTAAAATGAACTACCTGGAAGCCTTGGAAATGAATAAACTTCAAAAATCCGATAAATACGATCTTCTTAATGACCAGTTAGACCTAAACCATTCCCCGCTGTTAAATCTCTGATAAGTTGGAAACCCCCACCTCTATGACGAAATTCAAGGTGGTCCGAACAGATCTGCAAAATATTTATAGGTTGTCTTTGTAATATGTATTCATTCTTGATAATGCTGTAAAAGGCGAAACTAGTCGAATGAAGAATTGTTCAGTCAGTGATTTTTAGAAAAGTTTTTATCATTATCTCTCATTTAAATATGAACTATCACAGAGTAGATTCATCGTCCATTGAATTTATATAAAAATAAATTATGAGAAAATTATTACTGAATTATTCGTGAATCTAAGAAATTGGATAGGTGGTGTTGATTTTCCTGTGTGGAAAATGTCATGGATTTATTCTAATAATTCAATACATTTCTCATGGTAAGTTTATTCCACTGACCTGGGTGGTAGCGGTTGACCCCCAGCGCTCATTCTCCTTGTAGGAGCCCCAAACGAATGTACTTTTTCTGCCAAACTCTCCAATGTGTTCGGGTAATTTCTTTCATACGGCTGAAAGTGCTGCATGCTACTCTTCGGTTGCTCCGTGATGACAGGAGGAGGAGGCTGATATCCCCAATTCGACCCACCAGCGTCGGGCGGTCTCGAATTGTAGTAAAGATCGAGACCGTTCGTATCCTGCGTTCCCGTGCCGTGTCTCGAAGGGTCCATCGACGGCAGGCCAAGGCCTAGTCTGGATCTTGACTCGCTCATTTCTCTTCCATCCCCCGTATGCCGTTGACGCATCGGTTCTCTGAAATGTGAAATAGTGTTTACATATTAACACTGAGCAAATGTGGTGCATAACCACTGAAAGTTTTTCAGAATAAATGATGAAATTGAATCGATAAATGGTTATTTACCGGTGACTCAAATCAGTATCTTCTCCTTCATCTTCCCTGAGATCTCTTTTGATAACTACCACTGGAGGTGGTTTGTGCTCGGATCTAGGTTGGACTGAAGGAGATCCTTGACCTTTAGAACCTTTTCTTTGCCTAGTAGCTAGTACCAGCCTTCGGGGTATTGACATGATGATCACTACGTCATCAAGGCTCATTCTAGTTACATCTACAAGGTTTACGGCTAGAATTTCATCTGCTACCTGCAACACATCAAAGGTTTCGGTGAAATATTCCCAAAAGTATCGAATTTCACGAAAAATTTATAGATTTAAAATATATACTATATATCATTAGACAAATTTTGGTATCTTTACACCATTCATGGTATGAACAATTTAGATGTTTATATTTGATATTCGCGGACAATTGGAAACCACAGTGAAGCCTGGTTAATTGGGATCTCAAGGAACAAAGACATATGTACCAATTATTGAGGGTTTCCAATAATCCAGTTTTCCAATTAAGAAGATTTAAAATTATAGTTTATAAAACTATTTGGACTTTCCACAATCATAATCTGATACAAGTTTTTATTTTTCAGATACTGATAACGTTTTGTATTTACGTTTGGACATTTTGTACACTTTTATTAACTTGTTTTTAGGTCAAAACCTGAGATAGTATGTATTGACAGACAAATCAAAGTCAAAGATGACGCGAAATGTATGTGAACAAACATGTCAAAACCTGATTGATTTGTTTATACAGGTAATTGAGCTACAGAGTCTCAATTAGTCTTAGAATTCAAATCTCATTTAGCCAGGTTCAAAAAGTCCTATTAACAGAGGTAATTTAATGAAAAAAAAAAACCGGGACCTCATTGCAACTCTCATTAATAGAGGTTTCTCATTCATCCAGGTCCCACTTAACCAGGATTCAATGTATATCATGAAATTAGATCACCGGACAACTGTGTGCAACTTCAGCTCGCGCTGGACCATGTTGCCAGTTGGTTTGAAGATAGTTATTTGAGTTTGAATGTGTCAAAGTGTAATGTTGTCTCTTTCACAAGGAAAAAGATCGAATTCAGTGTGATTATAGAATCGGTCGTCCGATTCTTTCTCGCTCTGATAGTAGACCAAGATGGTAGATCTTGGCATAGTCTTCGATCAGAAAGTTTCCTTCGTTCCACCCATCACTGAACTCATTTCATCTGCCTCGAAAATACATGAATTCGTTATAAGCAATGGCAAATATCTCTATAATTCCTCAACATTTATTATTATTTGATAAGCTGTATCAAGTTAGAGTATGGCAGCATGATATGGCTTCCTATTTACACCATCAATACCATCTTGAGGCCATTCAGTGAAGGTTACTGAAATTCTTACATTGGAGGGAGAATAAACTGTGATCTTGAACTAAGACAAATTATTGAGTCGATTTTGTTTGATCTCATTTCAAGGCAGGAGCGAAATTTTATCATTCAAATGCTTCTACAAATTACTGCACAACAGTATTGATTGTCCTCCTCTCTTGTCCGCTTTGAGATTTCGTGTTCATGGGAGAATTCTCGTACTATAGAATTCTTCCACCTAGAGACTCTAAGGACCAACTCGCTAATACAATCCCTCATTTGGTTGAATATAACTTAAATTCAAACACTTGAACTTATGATTTACACTTTATTGACTACATAGCATGACGCGTTTCGTCGTTACAAACGACTTCTTCAGATGCTTACAGAATAATGACCCCATTTGGTTTATGGAGTCAACATTCAATGCAGTTGCTAATAAATGTGACATTCGCTTTGACTCCTTAGCAGTTATTATTAGGAGTTATGTGAGCAAGGAAATTGACTAAAATGAATTGAATCAGATTGAGTTCTTTGTAATATTTCATTTGATTCCATTATTTAGCTATTTCATTTTTTCAGTTTTTACAGATATTGAGCTCTCAGTTATATTTCATATCATTTTATTCATTCTGTTATTCAATTATTATTCAACATTATGTTATTATTTTCTGTAATTGGGTATTATACCTGTTGAGAATGAAGAACTTATTATTATTATTTTTATTGTATTGAATGTACCATAAACGAACGTAAGGAATACTTCACAGGAATTAAAGGAAATAGAGTGCAACATCCAATGCTGCGGTTTGATGATATAGCCATTATTTTCCGAAACGAGTTCTACCTGCAATGGTTTAAAGAGCCTTGATTATATCTCAAGACTATAAAAAAAATTTATAAATAAAAAGTAAGAAAACCTTTATTTACATCATGGTTTACACATCATTCTGCATAACCTGGTCTTTCTCAATTTTTATAGTCTTTTTCTACTCATTGAATGTTATATTGCGGTATACAGTATAATAATAATTGTGCAAGCTTCATCAACACCAACCAATTCACTGAAAGTCAGCAAATGCAGTATATTAATTTGCATGATAACACATTCTCCGAATGTGCAAATATACCCAACCTGAGAACACATATATGGAATATTTCCTTTTGGAATTATTCCAGAATTGGTAATATTCTGTCAAACAATAATTGCAGAGGATTTCATTATAAATTCAATGAGATTGGTGCATTGAAATAACTCATGAATTATAGCTTCGACTACGCCCGACGACTACTAAACTGGTACCTCCAAAGCTTTCAGGGCCATATGCCTGGTTCACGAATTTTCAACTATCACCCCCAAAAATTCTCCGTATTACTTTTCGTTACAAAATGAACCCTTGATTGAATTTTTCAAAGAACTCACCTGTTTATATGTGTTCATTTTTTCAAAATATGTTTGCTCTTCTGTTAAATTTCCTTCCTAAATGAAGAAGGTGTTAGGTTTTATTTTCGTTACGAAATTTCTTGATTCGATCGCCGCGCTCAAAGCCTGCTATAAAAGTTATTCAATAGCTTGAAAATGTTTTGTTATAAAAATCAATCCCAAACTTGTCAAAGTTCCAAAAAATAAATTTGAGCTCACAGATCAATTTGCAGATCTAGATACCTGAAATTACTCCATGTACGAAGTGTTTTCATGTAGATGAGGAATAGTAAAAAACATGCTTAGAACAGAGTTTGGATATCTTATCAAAAATAAATATTTAGTGGATGGTTGGGCTGTCTTCAGAAATAAAACGAATTCAATGTGTTCATCAGGAAAAATTCAGTTTGAGAACGGATATAGTGGTTTGTGAATGCTTAGGGCAGAAAGAATATCTGAAGAAGTTAGTAAACTGTATGCCCACATTTTTGACACATGTTGACATTCATGGATTTCATTACCCAAGAATTTAGAAGAGAATGAGGAAATATAGATCCTTTCAAACACCAATCTTCGATTTCTACACATTGCTACTATCTAAGGATATCTTTCGCAATAAATTGAACATATCTGGAACATAAGCAGTTGTTTAGCCATTTTTTAACCTCTTCATAGAAATGGAGGTACTTCTATAGAAGTATGTGTCTTATGGAAAATATGGTGGTAGTCCAAAGGAGCTGAATCTAGGGAGTATACTATATGGAGAACCTATCATGTAATGATGATGGTACAAATGTCTAAGTGAGGTTAATTGATCGAATCGTACTCAATTGAAGAATTTTCGGATTTTTATGGAATGAATAGCAGTCCTAAATTGTTGAATTTTCTCTATGTTTACTTCTACTTGACTCTATTTCTACTTTACATTTTTCTTTTTTTCTAAATTGGATCTGATTTTCGAGCTGAATGAATGTTATCACTATTACTTTTCCCAACAAGTTTTACTAGAGGGTCCGCGAACCTGTCGACGTCCCTCTTTTTGATGTAGAACTATATTATAGAATAGAATAAGTATTGTCAACAGCAAAAGCCCCTTTTAATGACATATAGCCCATTATAGTCGCTCTTCGATTGAACCATAATTCAAATTGATTACTGTTGTCATTACTGACCTGTTCAAACTATTTCGTGGAAATAATCAAAGCCTATCCGGTTCCCAAACACATCAAGAACTTCCGTTCAAAACAATTTTTTGCAGTCATTGTGTAGGATTCTCCACGTGATTGCCGTAACGCCATCACGTGCTTTGGCGTGATTGTTAATTTCATCCTCATCTTCACTTACAATCCTTTGAAGTATCAAGTTTCGTTCGAGTTTCCGAAGCGTAATTGTAATTTGTAATTTGGTAGTTTCATGTTTGACAACACATCCTTCGCGTTAATTTCAAGCAAATGGTTGTACGAAAAATATTTAATCACTGATATTGAATTCTATTTTACCTCTTGGTGAAACATGATTAAATGAAAATTTGAATAAAACTCTTGGCTTAATACTTCAAAAATATATTTGTGAAACATTAAGCCAAGAGTTTGATTCAAATTTTTATTCAAATATTTAATTGTCTAGGGTTATGAGTCACCAAGCTCCTCACTTTCGAAGAAACAAAGAAGAATGGACCCACTAGAATCCATTGAAATCGAGTAACCAATAAATGAAGAAAGTGCATTGTACATTTGAATTGTGGTTTCTGGTTTTTCCAAGATCATAGGATCAATAATATAAATAGACAAATTCATATATCATTCAAGTAAGTTGCGTAAGCTTTTGACAACGGGTTGTTAGGAACAAACCAATGGAGGGTGGAGGAAGGAGAAGAACCTATTGTGAAGGAGAAATTTAGTTGTGTGAGCAGCCGAATGATATGGCCAAGAAATTAATTAGCTTTTTCAAGTATGGTCTAGAAGGAAGCTCTAAGATAATAATAAAATGGAATGAATGCCATAAGAATTTTTCTCAATTTTTTCAGTCTGTTTATGAATCATCTCAAGTACCTGCTAATGGGAAAATAAATGTTACACAATCATTAGCACTTTTGTGGAACTCACCTTCAGACATCCACTATTATACACCGCCGATTCCAAGGCTATCCTTGATATGAAAACTCCGTCGTTTCTGTCGATACCATTACCTTCTCTGATGTACAGTCCTAGCGTTTGTCCTGGTCTTTTCACTATTTCTACGAACTGTACGGTATGTTTGGCATCCTGCATGGCCAAAAAACGCTTGGTAGCATCCGCCGCCGTGCGACCCAACTGGCGGGGATCCAGGATACGAACTATCATCTCTCCCCGACGCTCCACGTGCTGCAAACAGAATGGAAAAGTGAATGAATAGCTGTTTTTAGTACAAGACGAAAACGGAAAAAATTTTGAATCGAAAAACCACAGAAACCATTTTAAATATGTTGTGTATTTCTGCACCAAGATGTGCTGTCCTTGGATATATTATATATTTCCAGCTTCATCTCCAGTGACGCCGATTTCATGGGACATAAGGGGGCCCGAGCTCTCTGAAAGATTTCTCCTTCAAGGGTCTCTGCCCGTCCCCCAATAATTTAAGAAAATCATTATTCATATTATGCTTTTTTAAATCACAAAATTATATTGGTAATTTCAGTTTCGGAATATTCGTACTAGTTAAGTACTGTATTACTATATATTGTATATACTGCTGTATATTACTGTATTACTATATTAAATAGTGTTGGCGTTTACTTGATGTAAATCCATTATAATTGAATATAAACTAAAATTGAACTTGAGCTTTCGATTTACACTTTATTAACAACATAGCATGACGCGTTTCGTCGTTACAAACGACTTATTGAGATGCTAACAGAATACTTTTGTTTACTTCAGAGTATTCAGTTAGCATCTGAAGAAGTCGTTTGTAATGACGAAACGCGTCATGCTATGTTGTTAATGAAGTGTAAATCAAAAGTTCAAGTGTTTGAATTTTAGTTTATATTGTATTACTATACTCATATTACTATAATACTGCATTACTATATTACAGTAATAACTGTATTAGTTATTTTATAATACTTAAATATTTCCAGGTTGTGAGAGCCACTCGCTGTTTACAAAGTTTTTGACTAATAGTATTAGGCATACTGTATTGACTTTATCAAATGTAATGGAACATTTACTTTGAGACATTGTTCTTCTTATGAACCATGGGCCTTATTCAAAGCGAGCTTCAATTAGCTATTCCACTTAAATCAAAGTATAATTTCTGTGCGAGAACTGGCGGTAATGAAGTCAGCGCCACTCAACAGCTTCATAGGAACTATACGATGGTTGTGAGTGGATTGTTTTCAAAGAAATTTCAAATCGAATTCCTCATACATTCACTTAAGACGGCACTTGCTCATTTTCTGAAACAGTTATCCTCTAGCATCCAATATGAAAAACTCGGAAAAATACTTCTGTATTATTACATATGAACTATTTTTTGAATAAATCAATTTTGATAGTAACAACAGTAGAAATAATAAAGAATGAACACTTTGTAAACGAATGTATAAGAAATATTTCAAGAAAAATACATAATTGCATGAGTTTATGAATGATATAAAGCAATGTTTAGAAAAACTACAACACTTTTCCTTATAAATAGCTTATTGTGTCAATACGTAACCTTGAAATTTGAATTCCTATTTTTAATCAAGAGCTTTGGGATGTGTAGCAAATACCCGTTCCCATATATAAAAAAGTATGAATTTTTTATGTAGATGTTGATATGTATATATATATATATATATATATATATATATATATATTCATCAGAGAATAGGAACGTCATATGAAGGTCATACAGGTGGGTATCAAAAAAGAAAATCAAATAAATGTCAAATGTTTCGCTTTTGCAGACGCTATTGCTATTATCACAGACATTCCCGCCATAGAAAAACTACATGAAATTGCGCAGAAAACCGGGTTACCAAGCTCTAAAGGGCCTACAAGCTAACATGGGCGTACTATAATAAAAACTGCATTTCGAGAGTCTCCAAATTAAGGCATTATAACACAGCGATTCTTCCAGAAGGAATTTAGGCTGCTGAAAAGATGTTTATTGACGGTCATTCAAGAATTAGAGAAATAGAAAAACCAAAGATGGAGAATTCTCAGAAACATTCACTGGCCAAGCAGTAGAAACGGCATTTCCATGAAAATACCTCAGAATGAACTTCATGAGCAAAGTTCTATGCACATGTCCACAGAATGAAACAGTCTTAGGTCAAGCAACGGGGAACAACTGATAAGGGATTTTTGACATTATTAATTCCAGCAAACGGACTGTATCATTAGAAGGAAGGTACTTTATACTTCATTTTGTTATAATTTGGACAAGCAAATACCAATACTAAATTTTTCATTGACGATTTATACCGAAAATCACATTTTTTTCAGTTTTTCATTTATAACATTAAAAATGATTATGAAAACTCAATGGCGTCAATAGATATATTTTAAGCGATTCAATAACGAACAAAATGCGCCGTCGCTCAACTCGATCGAATCATTACAAGCGGAGAAAATTTGGATAAACTCGGAAATTTATTGCTTATGTAACTCATTAATTACTTCGTTAATTTTTATCATACCTGTCTGGCATTTGGTGGAAAAGGAACAATCTTGGCACTATTCAAGTTGGAGAAAAATGCATAATGGTGAAATAATTGGCGGTTTCAATAAATCAGGGCGCTTAATTGAAAAATGTCTGGATGCCACACGAATCTCCCAATTTAATTTGTTAAAACGAATTTCGAAAATACAAGCAAAGTACAGCAAAATGTATATCTTGAATCTTTGAAAAAATATTGCAAAACACACGAAAAAAAGGTGTACACATGACTCCGAACTGCAAGGCGCTCGTAAAGGACGCAGTGGAAGGGGGTCTGGGACATTAGGAGAGGCAATTATTACTATATTATATACTTGCCTCTCCTACTGTCCAAGACCCCCTTCCACTGCGTCCTTTACGAGCGTTTGGCCGTTCGGAGTCATGTTTACACCTTTTTTTCGTGTAGATATGCATTTTGTTGTACTTTGCTTATATTTTCGAAATCCGTTTTAACAAACCGAATTGAATGATTCGTGTGGCATCCAGACATTTTGCAATTAAGCCAATTGATTCATTGGAACCGCCAATTACGCAAAAAATGATTATTCCACCATTGTCCATTTTTTTTCAACTTGAAGAGTGTCCAGATTGTTACTTTTCCACTAAATCGCAGCCAGGTAAGATAAAAATTAACGAAGTAATTAATAAGTTAAATAAACAATAAATTTCCGAGTTTATCCCAATTTTCTCCGCTTCTAATAATTCAATCGGGTCCAGTGACGGCTCATTTTGTTCGATATTGAATCGCCTACAATATATCTATTGATGTCATTGAGTTCCTATAATTATTTTCAATGTTATAAATAAAAAACTGAAAAAAATTGAATTTTTTGGTATAAATCGTCTATAAAAAATTTAGTATTAGTATTTGCTTGTACAAATTATAACGAAAATCAAGTATGAAGTACCATTCTTCTATTGGCACTATCGGTTTGCTGAAATAAATAATCTCACAACAAATTCCCTATTGCTTGGCCTATCTAGAATACCGAAGAAACAATTAAATAAAAATACCGAAGAATAATTAAATTAAAAAGAGTGAATGCGGAACAGAGTGGTTAAAAGAGACCGAAAAAGATCTACAACAGATCAATATGAAAAATCTCGAGAATCGCACTGAGTGTCGCTATGAAGTCGCACATGTCTTTACTTTAACGCCCTTAAACTTTAGAAATAAAGTTTTTCAGTGAAATCATGTTCCTAAAGTAAACAACTTGCAGAGAAATTCTATGCTTTCTTCACTATTGACCGGCGGAAATTTGATATTTTTTGCTCTGTGCATTATTGTTTTTATCGCCCTTCGAAAACAAATTTGGCGTGTCTCATGCATGACCTTCTACACGCCAAAATAACATGTTTTTCTTTGCTGAATTTTACGGAAGAGAATGTGGGTAAAATTCTCCCTGACGTATAACGAGGAAAAGGAAAATTGAGGAAGTATCGCCCGCCGCTGAACATGCGAAGTCACCATCATATTTGAATAAGTATTCATTTGGACGATTAAACGGCAATATTTAATCGAGGGATACAAAACAGGCGTCTGTCATTATTTGGATAAGAAAAAAGATTCAGTTTATTTCATTCTAATATATAAAGAGTGATTTTTTAAGAGTTAAGTTTTTCAGGTTGGCAGTACTGGTTGGCAATGGCATCCAAACGTCATCTGTTAAAGTGAAAAGCTTTCAGTATACTCTGCCATTTCATCGTGGAGAGACTTACAAAAGAGCAAAGATTGTAAATTGTTGAAATTCACTATCAAAATTCGTGCTCTGTGCAAAATGTGTATCGTTTGTTACGACCATATTATGGTCGTCATAATCGACTTGATGCAAATTCGATAAAAAAAAAACTACGCTTAAAAAATCACCCTATATTAAATTCTCGTGTCACAGTGTTACCATACACCTCCGAAACGGCTCGACCGATTTTTATGAAATTGTTTATATGCATACTCAGAAGGTCTGAGAATCGGCTACTATCTATTTTTCATACCCCTAAGTGGTAAGGGGTGTCCACCCTAACAAATTTTTTTCTACTTTTTGGATAAATTTCTTTAATTATTTTATTATGTGGCATTGAAAAATACATACAACCCTAAATATTCACTTTTCTATCAACAACGCCTGCTTTTTAATAGTCGTTCAAATAATTTTATCATTTTTTATCCCACTCGATAACAGCAATTATTATTATCACTAGGTAAGTTTTCTGCTCCATGTGTTTACTGGTGTCACTTCTTACCCAGTACACAGCACGGAGTAGATATGACAAAATCCTGCAAACAACGACTATTGGGTTGTAAGTATAAATGATTTTTCTAAGTTTATTATCAAATCAAACATTATTTTTCCTTATTTATAATGAAAATATTGTTGAGAATGGTGAAAAACGAATTCGGTGAAGTTAGATTTTTATTACAAGTTTTTTTCGTGCAGTCTTGATGCTCAAAGTTCTGACGCTTTTTTGGATAGTCCCAAATCTCGTACCAAGTCATTTAACTCATGCTTCCTCATTTAACAAACTTGACGTGATGGGCAAAAAACTGATTAAAGTTTTGAAATCAGGATGTCAATTTACGTCTAAAACATCCTAAAAATCAAAGTCAAGAGAAATTATGTTACAAATTGTTCCCCAGTGTTATATGAACAACCATATGGTTCATAATTTCGTTGTGAACTTGAATATCTTTCTTCTTCGAAAATTTAATTTAAAAAAATTTTTCTTCGTCGTAATATCAGAATTGACGCTAACAATATTTGACTGATCATTGGATATTCATATTCTTATCAATAACAATAAAAAACACGACGTTCTAAACCTGTAAATACACATCAACACACAGTATATACGGTTTTGGTTTAGCTATAGAAAGGTAATTGAATAGGAATTAATATCCATCGATCCATACTCTCAATATTCTTGAAGTTCTCAACTCCTGCATGAAAAAGTGGAAGCAGTTTTTCAGACGTTGTTCGAAATATGAAGAGAAAACACCCAAATTTTCATAAATTTGGAAATTTTCAATCATTTCTGTTCAGTGTTTCGAGATTTTTGTTTGTAGGAACCTTGTTTCAATAACCAAGGAAACAAAAAAAAAGGATTGCCTAATTTGAAGTAGTCGTAGAGGTATCGATGGCGTGCATAAGAATAATAGTAAGATGCTTCTATTAAAAACTCAGTTCATACAATCAGTTTCGTAGGGAAAAGCTAATCAAGCTAACATTACTCCCACTTAACCCTTTGAACATAAAATGAGATAGTGAACACAATGAAACAAAAATGAATACAATAAATTGACGTAATGCAAAAAATTAGAGTATGAACACAGTTATGAAACTAACAATATAACTTAAGCACTAAAGCTAGATATATACTGAATTAAAAGAATTGAAAAGGGAACAGAAGTTATTTATTGCCACATGCATAGTATCATCGAAGAAAGCAGTCCACAATCTGGGTCCGAAGCAAGGCATTAAAATTTTTACAGCATTGTATGAACGTTTGAATATTTCCCAGGAGAAACCTGAGACAATTCGGACGTTCTATATGCTTTATATGCTCAGAATTGAATTGGTTACGTTGTTATCCTGAAGAAAGAACAATGGTAGTGAAAATAGGCGAGAGTTATTTTCAGAGATACGACATTGGTCTTGGGTGCCACAAGGCTCTGTACTCGGGCCTCTTCTATTCATATTGTTTATAAAAAATCTGCCCGGGAAGTTGTCGCAATTTTTGGTACACTATTTGCCGATTATTCATGGGTGTTTTTTTCTGGCAGGACTCCTGAAGAACTTCTGGAGACAAGTGAATGCATTGTGAGGGAGCTTGTTAATTGGTGTCCAATGAACAATCTGATGGTGAAGAACGTTGACAAAACTGTATGTGTTCAGTTTTGTCTGAAGGTCAATGGAATTAGTACCTTGTATGTTAAATATGAGGACAACACTATATCATCATCCCAATCAACAAAGTTTCTTGGAATTTATGTAGACAGAAATTTAAGATGGACATCACACATTGAAGTTTTATGTAAAAAATTGAGTAACTCATTTTTTGCATCTCTAGAATCAAGAACATCGTACCTAGAAACTGTGAATGTGTTTTACAGTCGTGTATATAGTTATCTAAATTATAATATTCTGCTGTGGGGCTGCTCTACAGAAATAAATAGGGTGTTTATTACACAGAAGCGAATTCTTCGATTAATATTCAATATTCATGAGCGAACATCTTGTAAACCTATCTTCATCAATAATTACATACTCACCTTACCTTGTTTATATATTCATAGATGTTTGTTATATGTTAAAGAGAATGAAGATAGGTTTATTAAATTGAATAGTAATCATGAGTATTCAACAAGGAACAGGAATGTGCTACTTATTCCTATGCATAAAACAGCTAAATTTGAGCACTCTCTCTATTGCCAGAGTATTAAAATTTTCAACCATTTACCATCGTATTTCAAAGTACTGAAAGCTCATTTGTTTAAGAGGAGAGTTAAATCTCTGCTCTTAATAAAGGCATACTATAGTGTGGCAGAGTAATTCGACGATTCCAATCTAGGCAATAATGTATGAATCAATTTTTTGTATCATATGTTTGTATATTTTTTTAACACAAATGTTCTTCACCATGTGGAATCTTCATTAATAATTACATACTCACCTTACCGTGTTTATATATTTACAGATGTTTATGTGATAAAGAAAATGAAGATAGGTTTATTAAATTGAATAGTAATCATGAGTATTCAACAAGGAACAGGGATGTGCTACTTATTCCTATGCATAAAACATCTAAATTTGAGCACGTACTCTATTATCAGAGTATTGAAATCTTGAACTATTTACCATCGAATTTGAAATTACTGAAAGCTCATTTGTTTATGAGGAGAGTTAAGTCTCTGCTCTTAACAAAGGCATACTTTAGTATGGTTAAGTACTTCGATGATTCGAATGTTGGCAGAAATGTATGAATCAATTTTTTTATCATATATTTGTGTATTTTTTTACCACAAATGTCGTTCACCATGTGAAATTGTCTCAAATGTTTAATATTTCTGGGGTAATTTTTTTCTTCTCTTTTCAAATGAAGTTTTATATTATTTTAAATAAAAATTTAACCACTATTTTTGTTTGAACCAATATTTTTGTTCGAGGGCAATTGAAGGAATGTAATTTCAAAATGTAAGATTTGTTTCTCGATAAATTTCATTCTATTATTATTATTATTTTATTACTACGTACCAACGTGGATATACGTAGCTTGCAGAGCTTCTGGATTCTTAGCCACCTAAATTTCAAGCCGTTGAATCTTACTCGGAAGTTTACTACATTTTCGAGTAAAAAACCCAAATTTTTTGCGGTATCATCAATGTAGAAAGGCGAAAGATAATGAAGAATTAATTTAACAACGAGTGTTGAATTCAAACTACATTATACTATTTCAAAAATTTCTTTACAATAGTTACCTCAGAATAGTTTCGGAAATTCCCGAATAGGAAAGGAGAAATTGACGTCAATTTGGAATGTTTGCAGTAACGAAGGCCAAGATATCTCTACCTTCATTAATATCCCCCAATATTTTCTCAAAGATAATGAGTGCCTGTTTTTCGATCGAATTAGAACTCCCATTCATCAAACCTCAAACTTTCCGATAACTAAGGGACCAGGAATTCGCTAATTGGATGTAGATAATTGTTCGGTCGGCGACGATATTTGAGAGTTAGTTCGAAAATTCCCGAAACTCAGTCTGATGCGATTGTGAAACGTTCCTGATTAAGTTGAGGTGCATCTAGAAGGACGACGTTTCCGATAACCTCAAACCAAATACGGAAACTTGACATGTTAATAGGTTGAGTTTTACATGCATAGAATAATCAGAGTATAAGTTGCTATGAGTAAGATTTGGTGAAATTTCCGAGTAATAACATCGTTCAGTTGAGAAGTTTGCATATAAGATCATTCAATTTACTTATAGCAAAAATTATTGATGAATTTCGTGATAGAACCTAATTGAAAATTCGCTATAAATCCAATTCATATAATTTTCCCAACTCTGTTCACTGGTCAAAAAACTTTTATTTTCAGCTAACTAGCTTCTGCACAAGACTTAATCAGGGTCCAGATATCTTGGCGACTTTGAATGATTCATAAAAGACGAAAACTTTTCTTCCCGAAATTCAAATGTCATAACATAAAGTTAACTAATCGGTTCAAGTTTAATCGAGTTCTAAAAAGTGTAAAAATGATGTTTTCAGGGTCGTAACTTTTTCAGAAAAAAACGGTCAATATTAAATTTTAAACTCGAAATATCATTTCTTCTTGCAGTAAAATGCAGTTATTTTGAGTTAATCCTCGATAAAAACAAAAATTAAGCCTGTGCAGTATTTTCTGAGTAATGCGTGTAAAAATATAGACAGGCAATTAAAATTCGTTGTTTTGTCTTCTATTGCTCCAATAAAAGTATCTTGTATTTATATTGTATTGGCGTGTGTATTGATGTATTGCTGAAATATTGCAAACTCAAGCAGAAAAATTTTCAAACAAACAGAAAAAAGTTCAATCAAAATGGATTGCACTACAAAAGAAAAATGATTAAAAGTGCAATGCAGGTGTGGTTTCATGATGACGTATTGAAGAAAATCTGCGCTACGCTATTGGAATCGATGCCTAGACGAATTCAAGAAGTTATTTCTGCGAAAGGCGGAGATACTTCATATTAATATGAACAATTTACGCTGTTTTGTATGTATTTACTTCATCAAAACGTAAGTTTTACTAAAACATTGTTTTTTATCCTTTGTCCCAATTATGTATGTATAATAATAATAGTATGAATAAAATACAAGCCCTTGGGATGTAATGCTACAAAAGAATCCCCAAATTTTAATGGACTTCACATATTATTGACCGGGAAATTATTTAGACTCAAAGAAACATCGGCAACTCTGAATATCGTCAAGAAGAGAACGCTTGGTTATTTCGGTAATAGAATACGGAACAATTAAAACAACATTTACGTCTAGTCATTTATGATTGCCATAATTAAGTGAACTCATGAATGGATTACAGTACAAACGAAGAAACACAAAAAAATTTTATTTTGAGAACTAATTCTATGAAAAAAATCTTTTTCATTATTTCCAAAATCGATCAAACTCAGCGAGGCTTAACATACTCGTATCTTTCGTCGGATACTGTATATCCTCGTCTCCAATGTGTTATCCACGTTCGTGTCTGCAATATAAAATATCATCCTACTATATTTTGGGTTGCATAACTTCCTGCGGTTTAGAATAGCGTTCTAGCCTCATCTATTTTCACTATTAGAAATTACTGAGAAATTTGCGCAATATCACACGATATTGAAGTTCCACTTTCATGTTTCATCAGTCGATTGCCATTTTAGTTGCGAGTTTGTATTACAGCTTGTTCCGTGCACCTTGTATCGGCAGATATATCGAATATTTCTGACAAATTCCTCGGACTAGAACGCTGCTACAAACAATTTCCATCAATCCGAGTATGACACCTCAGATCTCATGGAATGCAATCTTGTATATAATTTATAACAATATATATTTTATAAAGAAATAAATTATTAATAAATTTTATTTGCTACATCTTAAGCATCAGGGTCTCTCGCTAACCTTACATAAGCCTTCTTTTTACCGTCTGGCCTAGTCAGTGTGTTGACCTTAGCTACATTAATACCTACATACATTTTAGCTTCATAATTTTTTTACAGAATCCTCAATATGATGTTTATTAGCCCTCGTGTGAACAGCGAAAACCAAAGTGTTATCTTCAATCTTCTCATTGCAGCTTCAGTTGTAAGTGGATATTTTATGATATTGAATACATCCATTCGGCTTATTGTTGGCACAGATTCCTTCGGGTATTTTAGGTTTCTTGGTGGTCTGAATGTTTTTGGTCAGCGGAAATGAACTGAAATACGAATTTTACGAACTCTAGTTGCACTTGCTCATGGAATTACCTTTTATGCATTTTCTGGGCTTTCTTCACTTCGGCCGCTTGAGTTGCAACTTTCCTTTCAGCAGTCTTAGGTTGCTGTTTAGGTGGCATATTCCTTTCGACTTTAGAAATAAGGACTTTATGAGGAACCTTGACCTTTTCAGCAAGGTTTCCTTGTGCTTTCTCAAGAGCAACATTTGCTACTTCTTTAGCCGAAGCAGGCTTGGAGGATGTTCTGGAAGCAGTTTTAGTCGCTGCTTTTAAAGTAGATTTTGATGCAGCAGCTGGTTTCAATGTGTGTGACGAAGACTTCGCCGCCGCGGGAGCAGCCTTGGCTGTTGGAGCCGCAGCTTTAGTAGCTGATTTCTTTTCAGCTGCCTCAGTACTAGATGTAGCACTAGCAGATGCTTTTGCCGCTGCTTAGGAGAAGGGTCAAAGGGTTTCTTTGCAGATTTAAGCTTCATCGGTGCCATCTTCACAGAGAACAACCATAACGTAAGTAAACAGAAGGACAGAAGGTATATTACAATTACGAAGATTAAGACACCACAGACGGCAAGGAAACATACAAACACTAGGCAACGGAAGTTGTGTAAAGCCGATAGAGGTTCACACAACACAAAGATAGTGCAAATGCTTCGTATTGAAATTAATATCAGTAGGGATCATATTCAGAATTTAATTTCCAGTACTTCTTGTTTTAGCTGGCAGTCGAGCGCACAGTTACAGTTGAGGTAAGTAACTGAACTGTAACTCTAACTGTGACTCTAAGGTGATTCAATTGTAACACTCTAGGTTTCAATATTTGCTTTACATAGGTAATTTTATTGAGGTAGAACATCCCTTATTTTATTCACGGAAAATTCTTGAAGTCATAATGATCTCCAAAAATACGAAATGAACAAAACATTCATTGATAGACGTTCTTTCATTTATTGTAGCTGGACATTCTAGAGCTAGAAAGAAGTGAATTATATTCTATGTTGAAATCAAACCTGTACAGATTCTAGAATGTTTCTCCGTATAATGTTTATACCGTGGAAAAAAAATACGGTTGACAAAACCACAGAAGATCCTTAAAGCAATCACAAAATATTACGAAACCACAGAATTACTCGAACATACCATGACCTAGGTAATCTAATAACTCATCTAATCAGTTCAACGCAGCTAACGACTCTATCATCACGTAAAATGATTTGGAATACATGCCCAATAGTGAATCATTACTTGATATTTATTGTCACTTAGGAGGTGAAATAAATTGGTTTAGCCCTATGTTATCATTATCGAGCGTCCAATCAATGTTATTTGCATAATATGAATTATTCATTGAACATCTATCACATTCAAGAGACTATCATAGATATCAATTATAATATAATTTTATGTTCGCAGTACTACCACTTTTTCTATAGGGTAAAACTTATTTTTAATGAATTATTAATTCATCAAGAGTATATTTTAATCTTTGATAGTTTTTCCTGTCGATTATTTCAACTTAATTATATTTAGCCTTCATAATGAAAAACTAATGAATTTCACTACAAACTTTTGTTGTTGTGTTTCTCAAAACGGTTGTTGAATTATATTTTTGCTTGAAAACGTTTCATAGTCGAAAGTTAATCTCACTTTATCTGCTAGTAATAACAATTAATATAATTCTGTGGAACTAGGCCCAGTGTTTTGTATTCATTCGTTAAAAAGTTACAAAACGGATATGCAAAATGAAATGAAGAATTGATCAATCAAATATCTTTCGATATTGGAAATGTTATATTTTCCCCTCATCTTCAACCGCATTTATGTTATATGTACATTATGAAAGCAAGTAAATTGATGGAAAGCAATCATTAGTTGGGACGTTTTTGTTTGTTTTCGGTTTTGCAAGTCGTGAAACTAATGGTGTCGGGCTTAAAGGCTTTCGTTTCCAATTTGTGAGCATATTGTTTTTCCATTGTCCCCATTTTCCAGTACACAAGGTGGGGTTTACTGCACTTACGCAGAGCAACTTGGTTCATTATTTGATTATTTTCCAATTATCGATATTTGACTTCAATCTCCGTTTCATTATCTTTCATTTATAGTGACAAAATTATTTCTCCCTAATTTCATTTCGCTGTTCCATCATAAAATGATAACTTAAACATATTTTGGTTTGTTAATAATAGTTGTTAACAATAGCGACGTTGCCTTGTGTATATTGATAGACTTAGCAAAAGCGTTCGAGACTGTTGAACATACAATATTTTTGAGCCTTCTAGAAGAAATTGGAATTAATTGTGTCCATCTGAGAATATTTAAAAGCTACTTATCAAATCGAAACCAAAGAGGTAATGTAAGGATAATAGAATATGGGGTACCTCAGGGAACAATATTAGGGCCAATACTATTCACAATCTATATGAATAAACTTTTGTTGTAGAAAAGTGAAGGTGAAATAATCAGTTTTGCAGACGATACTGCGATAGTTTACTCAGGAGCGATATCAAAGCCAAAGCTTAATCTGATTTTATGAATACCTATCTATAATTGGTTAAAACATCACCTATTAACCATCAATATAGATGAAATTAAATACATTCTTTTTACTGCAGATAAGCGCTTACTTCCACCCAGAGGACCATTGATAATTAAAATAGCAGAAAGTACATTTAAAATTCCTTGCACATACGAAGTAAATATTTAGGAATTAACTGGATTAGCAGCTGGAATGGGATTCCCACGTAAGAATTTTGATTGTTAAGCTTAGAGGATTAATATCCAAATTCAAAGAACTGCCAATTATTCTAGACGTAAAACATCTAACAATAATTTACAAAGCTCTGGCCAAGTCTCTGATACCATGTGGTATTGTTGCGTGGGGTGGTGCCTATGATACAGTAATAATAAAAGCTCGAAATTCAAGAAAAATGCCTGCTGAAAATCCTTCATAAAAAAGATGTCAGATATCCAAATGACTTTTTGTATAAAGAAGCTGACATACTGGATATACGCCAGCTGTTTATTCAAGTTCTGCCAAACTTCACGAAAAAAAGATAGACAGTTGTTACTTTATTGAACATAGCGTGAATATCAGATATAACAGGAACTCTTAGTCAATTCCGCAATTCAGTAAATGCATATGTCTTGGTAGCTACTCCTATTTGGCACCAAGAATTTATAATGAATTGCCATTTGAATTGAAAACTATGGTTAACATTAAAAAGTCTGCCATAAAGAACTGTATGAAAACAAAGGACAGATATATATGATTCACCAACTGGTGAACATTTAAAAGCTAAAATAGTTGGAAAACAATATATGATAGTGTTACACATTTTTATAAAATTGATATTCGCTTCTCCCCAATATTGTTATCAAATTTTCATATTGATAAGTTTTTTTTTCAAATTATTTGAATAGATACCTTGATATGTATGTATGTGGGTATTAAACATTGCAGAATATAGACATTCTTCGTCTAAGGTCTTTTTAAAAAAATGTATTATCTTTGTTTGTGCAACAAAATTGACAAGGTAAATTTTAAAATTAGAATACTATTGTTTTACCTATATAACTGTATTATGAGATCCTTAAATAAAGATTATTGTTACTATAAAACTGCTTTGAAAATGGAGCTGGCGGTATAACCTGTGTTCACATTTTACACTTCAGTACGTTTGATATTTTGACTAGATCGTACGTTACCAAGTCGTCTGTGTTTGGTCATTTCTTCGTTCACTACTCTATGTTACTTGAACTCCGTGATGTTGGTTTCATTGTAAATATTAGACCATGTTCGTGGCGGTGTAAACAACAAACTAATTAGACAAAATGGCCTGGAGTTTAAATTTTGGCCGTTAGGGTGAAACAATGCATCTGAATTCAATAAAATTTATTTGAGATTCAGAAATTAATTGACGATAAATTTTGTGAACAATGTGAAACCAGTTACAAACATCATATCGGAATTTTATTGCTGGAAAATGTTCAACCGAAGAAAACACTTTCAAATTATCATAAATAATAAATATTTCAATAATATCAATGATAAAATTATCATTACGGGTTAATTTTAACCCGTAGGTAATACTGAACTGTATATGTACTGCAAAAAAGCCTGTAAAACAATTTATGAAAAAGTTAGCACTATTTTTCCTTAAATATCAGAAATACTTATTACCTAAATTTAATTTTTTATCCAATATTTCACTCACCTCCAGTGCCGCAGCAGTTGAAGCATCGTGATCATTTTCTATCGTTTCTATCTGTTTGAAAATCTCGTTGCTAATTCCAGATACCTATAAAATGAAAAAATTATATATATATATATATATATATATATATATATATATATATATATATTTCATTTAACGTTAAAGATTATATTGCAAAAGAATAGTACACAATAAGTTTGTGTACTATTATGAGTAACATTTATCAATAAAGTTCATATATGAGATTCATTCTTTGTAGACAAATGAATAATAAAAATGATACATCATTGCTAAAATTGAGGGTTGACCTCATTTCTTTGTTATGATGGAAACAAAATTTTGAATACAGTTATAAATAATACATAATTGTATGGAAATGTACCCATAAGGACTCTATTGATTTATCATAATAACGAATAGATATCATTTATGATAAACTTGCTTTTATGAAAGAAAATATTACGACATAATTAGTAAAATTCTCTTTTCAAAATGAACTTTTTGTAGATATATGATGCATCAGTTTTAGAACATATTTGTATCCAGCAGGAAGATCAAGAAAAAGAAGAAAACGAAGACAACACACTAAAAGTTCCATTGGATTATGGAATTTTCATGTCATTACATCAGTCAAACAAAAACCGCGTTACCAAAAGTGTTTTATTATTTTTAATTATTAATTTAATATCCCTATCTGTACAAAATTATTCAAATACATACTAATATTATGTAAATGAGATAAACACCGAATCAAAGAGACGCTATTGGTACAGCCACTATTCATTGCTTTCCGGGAATGGACTAAATTCTGAATAATAAATTAAAAATTAACACACTTGACTTATGTTTCACCGAATATATTAAAAACTCTACATATGTTTTGGGTGGTCAACCCATTATCAAGAGTATACAGTATCACTGAAAGTTTCAGCAAGAGATAAGCCAAACTTCCGTATCATTTATTAAATTCTGAACATTTTTTGACTTGTATCCAACAAATATCTCATATAATTAATTAATGATGAGATAGTTGAGACAAGTACTTGCTAAGAAAATAGGAACATACCGTTTAACTATAGAATGGTCAGGTTAACCACTTTCAATACATCAACCTTGTTAATATAGGAATTTTTTGATAATTCGACTGATGTGAAATAACAGGAAGTATTGCAGTCCCTTCGTAAGTGAGTAAGTCCCTTGTTCCATACGGGATAAATATTGAAAAAAGTGTAGCACACTTTTAGTGTAGCACAAAAAGTAGAACATGTGAAAGTAGAACATTAAAAAATATTCAGAGAAAAATAAATGGACGTACAATGTTCGCCGAGTCAGCTAGAATATTCCATAAATATTTTATTTATATATTACATATTTCACAGCTTTCATCATTTTCAATACTCAATTTGAATTCAATAGGATCACTATAGATCGTGGAACAGGCCTACCGGGGAAATCACGTTAAAAAAAGTGCCAAGCACACAAAGCGTTTCCAACCTCATAGGTGGTGTGGAAACGTGTGCATATTACGAATAAAATAACTTGTGAAAAAAAGTGCGGATACATTTTTTGTAGAGAATCAGTTGATCTACAATTTTTGTCTGAACTATTTCTTCCGTAAAACTCACCGTTTAGATGAAAAACGCGGAGAACCTATTTTTGCAAACTATCAATAAAATTTTGATAGTTAATAAAATTGATGGCGAATTTTCACAATTCATTTATAATCTTATTATAGTATTATTATAGTGTTAATAGTATTCTGAACATTCATACCAATTTTTATAACCTTCAAAGTCTTATTTGACTGGACTAAGAAAATTGTTAACAATTCCTTCAAAACAAACCTTCATATTTTCAAAGTATATGACTGATAATTGAAAATTTCAGATGATCTACTAAATGAAAAGAACGAATTTTTTGCATGGCTAATTTCTATATTAGATAATTATAAGCAAAGATTATTAGTAATTTCTATATACCTTTCTGAAGTCACCCTGTATGACCATCGGAGGCGGGTGATTAGACCGATTATTAGGAGCGGCCGCAGAGCTTGTAGGTGGCGCTCGTAGCGGGGAAGCCGTGAAATCCAGTGTCTCTCTTCCATTATCCTGAAAAAAAAAACAATTAATAACTCTCAAAACTCCATTTCTAAGTGCTTAAACATCTTAAGTGTTAAAATGTCAATTCGTTACACGAGCACTCATGAGAGCCAAGAAGCTCGAAACACATGCTGCTTTTTCACCAGAGCTATAAGAGAATAAATTCTCAGTTCGAGATTTTGTAGGTTGAAAGTCTCCTGTAGCCACAGCGGAGATCATATTGTGCATGAAAATTTGTGATCAACAATGAAAACTTTATACGGAAGATACAAACTAGCCTTCTATGTCACATATCACATCCTATGGACATCAGTGATAAGCTGTCAAACTCTCTTGAAGCATACTCCTCATTTCGTTTTTTATTCTCTTCAATTTGGAGGAGGAGCGATCTCCACAGCAGTTAGTTACCATCATACTCAAAATTATTCTCAATGCAATTTATATGTTAAGAAATGTGTGTTATAATGTTAGATTCTTCATCTTCATTCAGTTTCTATGTTTTCTGTTGTATGCGGACATTGTCTTGTAATTCTTACAATTTTCTTTTGAAAATTCTTTTGTAAATGCAAACTCTTTTTCATTTACATCTGCATGATAGATTTCATAAATATTTCATGAAGATGTATGAAATGTGAAAACTTATAAGCAAGTACAGTATTGTAGACAGTCACTACCATTTGATTTTCACAGAGATAGTAGTTTTGTAAAGATACATGCCATATTAGTACCAGCCAACGAGCTCAAAACATCTGTCATTTGTTGGTGCTATGTGCAGTTTCTTTCTATATAATATATATATATATATATATATATATATATATATATATATATATATATATATATATATATATATATATATATATATATATAAAGAAGTTTTTGTGCTTATGGCACTGAATGAAATATTCAAGAAAATGACCAGTAAAACATTCATTCGAAAAATTCAAATTAACCAAAAGAATGTTATAGTTGAGCTAGATATGTGAACGTGTACGATGTGATGTCTCCATTATCCTTCAAGTGATAAATGTTAGAGAAATATTGAAATCGATGCCACACCTGATGGAAGTGCGAGACATATATGTTTCGTTCTGCAAGGAACTCGTCAGTCGCATCACGTTCATCGATGTGAGGCAACGATTTCAATCACTCAGCATCTTCTTGTGACTCCAAGTGAACTATCGTAGAGTAATGAATATTCCACAATTCCATCTATAGGAATCAGTAGAAAACATCTCTCAGATCACATTCTCAGATGAATTGTGGAGTATTCATTACTCTACGATAGTTCACTTGGACCCACAAGAAGATGCTTAGAGATTGAAATCGTCGCCTCACTTTGATGGACGTGGTGCGACTGACGAGTTCCTTGCAAAACGAAACATATGTCTCGCACTTCCATCAGGTGTGACATCGATTTCAATATTTCTCATTCAACATTTATCCCTTGAAGGATAATGAAGACATCACATCTTACACGTCCATATATCTAGCTCTACTATAAAATTCTTTTGGTTAATTTGAATTTTTCGAATGAATGTTCTAGTGTTAATTTTATATATATATATATATATATATATATATATATATATATATATATATATATATATATATATATATATTATCCCGCCATTCTTCAAATACTTTAAAGAATATCGGTTTTTCCATTAGACGCTCACAGAATATCTGCTGTTGAGCGAAATAAAATATATGTTCTTCCTTCTGTTTCATGTAGAGCAAAAGCAACTTGATTATTCGAATTTGTGTCATGACAATATAATCGATTTATGGAGTACTAATGCTTTTTTCATTATAACTCCCAATAAAGCTTTCACTTTCGTAAGACACTGAAGGACCTTAGGTCAAAGTTCGTCCAAAAATAAATCATTATAGTTGTCCTTTGTTCATAAGTTATTATTCATTTTATTCAGATCAATAATTGTTTTCTCTTTCAATGTCAATGGGAATGATAAATGTAGTTTCAGTTCAATTAGTCATCAGGGTTCGTTCATTTCCATGAATATTAGAAGGAATCCATTAAATAAAGAATCGAAATTTGGGTATATAGATAAAGAAGGGTCATTCAGGATTTTATGGAATTTACTGGGATCTATTCCAACCTTCACCTACATTTGGAAATATGTAAATCATAAAAAGCGATGTTTCCCAACCCTTTTTGTACCATGCCCCACCTTAGCCCTAAAAAAATTCTTATGTCCCCGAAAGAGTGAAAAAGTTAAAACTAAGAAATGCGAAAGGGTTGAGTTCGTGTCGAGTCCATTTTAGAATTACCCCTCTTAACAATCAAAGTGCCCCCTGTAGAGCGTGGGCCCCAAGTTGGGAAACATTGATCTGAAGCGACTGACACCAACGATTTCAGCAAATAATTATGTACACCTCACTTTTCATTCCTTTGAAAATGCGCATTGTGACCATTTGGAATTCAATACAAAAATATTTTTGCCTGAACTTGATTTCTGACAAAATCCTGACCTTTACAAAAGAGGTCAAGATTTCCAAAAATATTACAACCCTCTATGATTCTATATTTTGGGTTCGCTATCGAAGTTGTAAGTAATTGTAAGAATCCCCACATACAAAAACCCACAGGATTGAGTACAGATGCCCTATGGCACGACTATGGATGAGGTCTTTTAAGAAATTCTTATTCCATTATCCATACAAAGAAGCATATAAGGTAATTCAGTAGTAGTAAATATAGGCATCCTTGTAACTTGTTGACACAAACGAGAGCATGCTAACACTACTAATAAATTAATAAGATGAAAATTTTTTTCCAATTTATTTTCAGGGGTTTGAAAGAAATGAAACTAATAAGGTACATGAAAACTTAACGAAATTCCAATATGCTTATAGTATACATACACAAAAATATAATTGTCCTCATTTAGTTTTTCATAATTTGCTGAAATAAATTTGAAAATACATATTTCTAATATTCAGATATACTGAAATCCATAATTTCGTAAATTCAATTCAGTAGCTTTTCAAAAATTCATTGAGTATTCAGAATTTTGCAATGTCGATTCCGAGTGAATGAACAACGGTAGTTTTTCGTCAGAAATAAAATATATGAAGCAAAATTCATCAAACAAACTGTGATTTTTTCTGGTTTATTCCGATGAATTTCTCACTTATTTTTCATATTACCCAAATATGCCATTTCATAAAAATTATATCGATAAATTTATTTATTCACTAGGTACCTGAAAGTCATTTGAATATTATCTCATGATCTTATCACCACAAAAATCCAATCACGTTTCATAAATATTAATGATTGACTGAAATATAACCTAAGAACATTAACATCCTCTGATTTTTCTACTGAACTAGATGAATCGAAATCATTATGAAATAATATCAACGAAACTCCTAGTCAAATTACACGATACACTTCAATTACACTCTGATTATGAAAAGTTATATATACATACAGAGAAACTACGTTATGAGGTTTGGACGATAACCCCGAACACATCCGCCGCTAGGAACTTCGAATCTCGACTATATTGACAGAGAAGCCACATTACAACCTGATATTCAAGTGTAAAACGCTCTTCTATAAATAATTCGATTTACCTTTCTCGTGAAAAAACACCCCTTGCCATTTTTGTCACACATTAACCGTGGCCGCCTTTCTGTCGACCCGTCAACTCAAACCTTACGCCGCTAGTGCAACGTATTGATCGGCCGACGTGACGTCAAAATAAGGTCGAGAGCATGCCCGACGATTCGACGTGACGTCATGTTGGCCTCGATTCGCATGCGCGAGAGGTAGACGTATTTTCCAATTGGTCGCGGGTCGATTCGCGCCGAATTTTCATGTGGACGTAGGTTTCCTCGTAGTGGGCATGCGATTTTGATAGATTACGACCGACTAGAGTATATGTTACGTTAGGAAATAGGCGATAGAAGCAGTGATAAGAGGTAAGAAAACCCATTCGCTTTAGTTCATAAACCTTCTATTGTTTCGACCACCGAGTTGCAGTCAGGTAGATGGCATACATAAATTATGATGTGACATGGTTCCATTGGGTACATGTTGAGAAATATACTTGAATACTTCAAACAGTAGCAATCAAGAGGGGAATAAGAGCATTCTGGATAGTCGGAAAACAGAGACATGTTGAAGAACAAAATATTCGCACAATCACAAAGAGAAAATATAAGAGGAAACTCTTATTTTTCTGGTGAAAACGAAGTGTCCATAAATAGCTACACCAATATAAAATGCAGTCTGTTAAGTCTTGTTATTCTGGACAGACATGACAGCTGAACGTCAAGATTTTTGAAATTGAGGACCAAATTAACGACAATAATCGGGCGAAGACCTCAAAAACTATAAAGGGATGATATCCAGAAATTATCAAGAACAAACTGGATGTACTTGCTCCAGGAGCTAAGGATCCAGTGACAGCGGAAGGCCAAAAGCTGATGATGGAGATGGATATCAGGTCAACACATATCCTCACTATTTGAAACTCCCAAATCTTGCTGTCCCCCAAATATTGTTGAACATTTAAGATATATTACTGTAGTCGATGAAGGTGGAGAGAGAAACCTTCAGGAAAATCAGATAAAATCAATTTTAGAAGGACATACTGGCCAATAAAAAATTCATTCAACTCCTTCAGCCAATAAAACGAAATACTCATCAGCATACTCAATACCAAACGACTAATATCTAACGATATCTCAAAGATATATTGTGAATTAGGACATAGAAACAAGCAAGAAAATGGAAAAACGACACACAAACACTAATTATACGAGTATCAATTATACTGGAAAAACAAGTGATGTACTGTACGTCAAGATGATGAACCCATCTAGATACAAATCACTAGCGATTCAGTGATTTATTATAGTAGGAGGGAGACAGTGATCTATCAACCTCAAACAGCTTCGAACAACTCATTTAATTAACGTTACACAATTGAAACAACAGAGAGAAAATGAGCTTTACTTCGACAAATTCCCTTCATTCAATTTTCATTTTACTGTTTTTCTTTTTCTACCTATTGTTTTCTATCTAGTGTTTCTATATTTTCATCTGCAATTTTTCTTTTTGTTTTTTCGAATTGCATTTATGTAGTATTAGTACCTAACAAAGGAGTACTACTCAAATTCACTTAATGAAAGCAACGTAGTCATTACAAAAACTGTTAATTGATGTCTTTAAGGTTTAGGATAATATTAATCGTGTTTGACATGATCAGTATAATAATTTCCATTCATAAACATAATAGAAATAGTTTCGTGACACAAACGAATTAAAATATTAAATTGCTGGCAAACTGAAACCCGTTTTGTATCACATTGAGTTTGAATTATTTTTCTTCTACAGTTTCAATACTTCAAAAAAGTTGAGAATCTATGATTTAGTTGGATCTATGTATAGCTCTATCAAAATGGGCTATTATATCGTACGTTTTTGTGTACATTCTCAGTTTATTATGAACTTCATCCAATGATTTTTTTTCTAAGATTTCTCTTTTCAGTATTCAGCAGAAGAAGTAGCAGAAAGACGATGAACTAACATTTTGGATTCCTGAGTTTTCCAACACTCTGCTTTTCCCTATTTTCCGCAAAGTTTTATTCGGCTGACCCTTCATCCCCGAGCACAAACTTTTAAATTACCTTTCTCAAGTCAACGCTTTAGGAAAGACCATATCTCTACTAATAAATCGCCTTTGTACGACGTTTGACTCCTTAAAAACGTTATTTCCTTTTATTAGGTTATTTTTTAGAGGCAACTCTATTCGGCACTCTGAGTAACTTTGACGAGATTACTTCCTCGAACCTCGTTAAACGGATAAATTTTCAGCATCACTAATTTTTCGGAATATTTGAAGGTAAAACAGAAAAGAGCTCGTTTTCCAACCGAATTGTGAATTTGAATATTAAACGGAATAAAACAAGCCATAAAACTACTGAAGTTCGTATTATCAAGTAAGTGTAAATTTATATTAATAGGAACAAGAAGATGTTCTTTTTTCGCTGATGCCAAGAATTGAAAAAATTCAATTTAATAATTGATTGTTTTCGACTCAACTACGTGATAATTTATCTGATGAAACCAAACAATTTATTTTTACCAGATTCATTCAATAAATTAGAAAAAAAATTTTGCTGCAATTACAATTTTGGTACTCTGGCTTTTTGAGTTCAAAACTGAATGTTCAAGATATATGGAATATTCGGTATATTATATAGACAATTATATTCTTTTTCTCCTATTATGGGTCAACATTTTCCTAGAATACAATAATTCTAGATCGGACATATTGAAATTTGATACAACAAAAAGAACGTGAATGAATTCATCAAATTATTATTCTTGAAAATATTTGCTGAAAAAAGGCTGTTCTCAAAATATCAAATAGAAGAAATTACATCGAGTCATAAACGTTTACAAATTTGAATAATTAAAAATCTTAATAATGCCGTAAAAGGGGAAACTAGTCGAATAAGAAATTTTGAATTTTCAAACTGGAGCCGGCGTCAGGCAAGGTTGTATATCATATCCGCTATTGTTCAACATATACACTAAATACATCATGCGGATAGTTCTCGAAGACTGGGACAAGGGAATATCCATAGGAGGCCGAAAATTGTTGTAAATTGATACCACTCTGTTAGCCTCAACCAAAGATGACATAGAGACTCTGCTTTGTCGTCTGGAAACCACAGCTACGAAGTTTGGATCCGATATTAACCGCGATAAGGCCAAAATTATGATCGTGGACCTCCCTGATAACAAACAGGTGAACGTTCAAAACTTTGCGGAATGTGAAGTAGTCAACCGCTACGTATATCTGCGCTCCAAGATCTCAAACGCTGGCAGCTGCGAGAACGAAATCCGGAGGCGTTGCGCCATAGCAAGATCTTCAGTGGAAAAGCTCACAAAGATTGGGAGGGACCGCAGAATAACCAAAAACACAATCGGCTCGGCTAATGAAATGCCTAGTCTTTCCAATCTTCTTGTACGGAGCTGAGACATGGACATTGAGGATGCAAGATCGTCGCAAAATTGATGCGTTAGAAATGTGGTGCACATCGAACTAACGTCTGATTCTGAAGGAGCTAAACATCAATGATAGGTTATCGTCGACTGTGCAGCTGCGAAAGAAAGAATCGGAACGAAGACTCTATCGAACGATTGGTGGTCCAAGGAAAAGTCGAGGGCAAAAGATCGCGTGGGCGCTTTCCAACAAGGTGGACAGATCTTATAAAATATGTGGCTCATTCCAGCATCAATGTTAACTCTAGAGCCGCTAAACATTGAACAGTGTGGCGCCGTATCGCTTGGGACGCAGTGGCACAAGACCGAGACACGACCACGACCACTATGTCAAGACTGACCGACTGAGAAGAAGAAAGAATTTATTATTACCTCTGATTCAATTAAAATTTCGCCCCTCCTGTAACTTATAGATAATTTTGAGATCAGTTTTAGCTTTCCATGTAGCTATTTCAAGAAAATTAACGTTTTGAAAGTCATTCGTTCGTTTTTTCTTTCCATAAGAAGATCTCTTGAGAGATTAAGTTAGCAGTCTTTCAATTCAAATAATTATTACGAAAATAAAATTACAAACCAAACATCTTCTGAATGAGAATCTTCCAAATATTCAATAGTGTTGGCGTTTACTTGTTGTAAATCCATTATAATTGAATGTAACCTAAAATTCAATTATTGACAACATAGCATGACGCGTTTCGTCGTTACAAACGGCTTCTTCAGAATGAGTATTCTGTTACACAAAACAAAATTAGTATTCTGTGAGCATCTGAAGAAGTCGTTTGTAACGACGAAACGCGTCATGCTATGTAGTCAATAAAGTGTAAATCAAAAGTTCAAGCGTTTGAATTTTCGGTTATATTCAATGATAATCTTCCGCTCAGTATTACCGCGTTTTCAAGCTGAAAGATTGCATCAAGCAATGTTCAATCTCTGTCCCAGTTTCTGCAAAACAGTGAACGTCGAAAATAATTTCAACATCATCAAGAACACTAGATGCATTAAGAATTAACACGGCTCGTTGCGTATTGCTTACCCACCCTTATCTTTCCAACCCTCAGCATATCCCTTGCTCCAATTCATCACGAAAATTAGCAAATTACCAACCTAGACGTTATTCCAACGTTCTCCCCTCCATCCTCTAACAGAATTGACTAAGTCAATATTCCAATTTTCGTGATTATTTTAAGGAGATAGAATTCAAGAAAGAGTCTGTAAAATGGAGCAATCCTTTGATAAATTGATGATGCTAAATTTTTGTTAAATCTACTAAGTATTTCGGAAAATGTATCTTCATTCTCTTATATTTTATCGATGATAGAGTATTGATGATATGTTCAGTGATAGTTTATTATTTGTAATTGTTTTTATTTGACTTACTATGTAAATAACAAAAAGATACAACTGTTTTGACTTTTGTTAATACGTTCAAACTCTTTAAACATTTTAAAGTACCAATGTTTTGTTGATACAAATAGCTTTATTTGTCTCCAGATAACTCCTTGCGTAGGCTCTGATAGATAGTTCAGAAAAACATTGCATTCCCTGACAAATAAAGCTATTTTTTGAATCTACAAATGCATACCACCCCGTTCATCGTCTTTGTTCAATGTATTTGGAACGCTACTATGAAAATCATAGAAGGATTACATCTTTTTTACTCTATGAAGAACGTCATTTACATCCCAGTTTTTCATGTTTTGTGATATATGAAGTGCGCTTTCTTTCAGGGTCCTATTCGGCGATATTTTGTGCGAAGTTTTTGTGCTAATTGTTTTTGATTTTTCATTAAAATATCGCCGAATAGGACCCTGAAATACGATAAGAATCACGAGCGTACATCTAACGCAAGCTATTGACATTTGGAAACACCTTATGATGACATTTGTTAAATAGACCTTGCAATTTAGTAGATACCTACGGGTATAGAAGAGATGTGATCGTTCAATGCTTGTTGTGTCCATGATCTGAGAGATATTTTCTACTGATTCCTACAGATGAAATCGCTCCACGAGGACGCCACTTGCTGTACTTGTGTATAAGTAGTTCATGAATCCAATATGTCCGTTTTTAAGGAAAGTATATGACAGTAGCTTTGTGAAGTTCGTTCTAATTATTCTCTTTAACGCATAGTTCAATTAAAAACGATTGATTGAAAGTTACGACTGGGTTCGCGACATTTGAATGGAAATTGTGTCATTCATTGAAAGATCCCACTTTACAAAAACTGATTAACAATATGAAATTAAGTATAATAACTATAATAAACTGAACTATACTATGAAACATTGTCGTTATTAGATCCGTTGAATATAAGAAGTCTTTTAGGGTTGAATAAACAAGAAGTAATTATTAGATACTAGAAATGCTAAGAAAATCGGGTGTAGCAATGCTATTCTCTGAAAATTGTCGCTCACTCAATACACTATTACCAGTAGATGACAAATATACCTCAAAAAATCCTGTTAAGCAAAGGTACTGTTTTGTATTTCCTGACCAACACTTTTAATAATCAGCTAGCTGATATGAGCCTGTGAAAATTGGTTTCATTTGTTATTACGCTTTTCTATTGTACATCAACTTTCTTTTCTGTCCATATTTTCTTCTCTTCAAAACGGTCCTATGCACCCCTACGTATTTCAATAACATTTTCATGTCCATTGCTTTTCTTTCAAAGTACAGAGAACTACCAACTAAAACTAGACTCATCAAAATTCTTCCTTCGACTTCTGAAAATCTTTCTTCACTCTTCACTTCTTCAGAAAACCTATTTTAGAACACGGGCCATCAAAAATAGGAAGCAATTTATTGTAATTTCTTGTGATTATAAGTTGAATAGCAGTTTCTTTTCTATCTGGTGAAAATCAGATTTTCATTGAATTTGGTGTCATGTATACTATCTCTTCTTTCCTAAGGTATTTTATCAAAATTTACCAAATCTTTCTCAAATTCTCGAATGAATGATTTTTTTATTGAATGGTACCGTTTTCTAGAGGTTCTCACGAGAAACAACTATATTTTTTAAGCTAGGCACATCATGAATGACAAAACCCGATGGGAAAGTCAATAAATCATGAGTTTTGTCTCTTGACCTACTCGAAAATGAAAAGAATAAACACGTGGCATTATAACCGCCCTTACTCCTCAAAGACGCAAAGTTTTAAACTGTCACAATGTTGCAACAGTTTCTGTAACTATTGTAACATTGTAAAAACATAGAAACAAACTGCGTTGACAATTATTCGGTATTTGAGAAGATAAATATTCCGTAATGTAACGAAGTACTGAAATCTACAACCAACTCAACATTATAAATTTTTTCTTAGATTTCTACAGTTATTTAGTACTCATTGTGTTCCATGGCCTAACTGCCACCACGAATATTTATCAAATAAATATCACTCAAAGGACCGGCTCGTCTTTATTTAAGCAACTCCATCCACGAACATTCCAAGTCAAATACGATTCATATGACAATATCTCATAAAACCAGGACAAGTAATAAGGAAGTCCCCATTTCGTGTTTATTCTATTTCTGTGGTTCGTGTAAATCTTGCTAACTTCATGCTAGACAGGAGAGCGTCAAAGGAAACCCTTACTGGGGTGAAATGGATGTCCCCAAGCTCCTCAGGGTATTTAGGCTGTCGTTGGCGGCGAATACGAGGCGACAGTGAAACTATCGTAACCCGTCTGGGAATATATGTATGGTTCAAATATGAAATATAGTTTGAATCTAAAATTTTCCGTCTCTTTCCCAGTGCTATTGATTTTTGTTTCGCATCGTTGCCTCTTTAGCTTCTACTTCGAGTATTTCAATCTAGGGGCGATTTGAGATGTAGAGTTTGGAAATAACCAGATTATTGTTGGCAATATTTCTATAACCAGATTTTAGTTGGTATAACTTTTCACGTCAGATAAAAACGTCAAAAAATTCAATTTGTTACTTTTATATACAGATTATGGTATAAGAAATATATCTCATGTAACTCGATCATGAATTTGTGCGATAATGAAAACCTACATTTATTATAGGTAATTATATAAATATGCAGCGTGATAAAACTAATGAAAGAATCTCTGCACACAAACACAACTAGAGGGAATTTGAAAATATCCTTAAATGTCACTTTAAAATATTTGTACAAGATACATATTTGTCCATACAAGATACGTTTTAGGACTGATATTCATAATTTAAATGTTAGGCATAAGAACACTATCACCATACCTAGATATGCAACGCAGTATTTCAGAAGGACGTTTTGTTTTTGTATATCGGATTCTATGAACAGCTTATCGGATGAATTTCCTGTTTTGTCCAAATTGCGTTTTAAAAAGAATATTGTGGAGAAATTATTATCGATGTAATTTTTCTGTATCTTGAAGTTTCTTATGGTTTGTGCCTTTGTTGTTATTTTGCCATTGAGTTTTTATCTTGCTTTCGGTCGAATATTTTGTTGACTTTATTGAAGGTGTGTTTCTGCTATGGAGTGCAAGTCCACTGTATTTATAATATAGAAAACCATTAATGTAGGCTACTTTTTTTCATTCTGAAGTCGATTTGTCACATGTTGTCTTCTAGTAGATTAAGGGTTAATTTGGTTAATTTAGTAGATAGGGTTAGATAGTAGTAGATCTAAGGGTTAGATGGAAGAGCAGATGTACGTTATTGTTTTGCGATTGGGTGCATACTGAATCTCGCCCTAAGGAATGAATTTTAATGTAAAATATTATGATTTATGTTGATAAAGACATTTATTATTATTATTATTATTATTATTATTATCATTATTATTATAATTATTATCATTATTATTATTATTATTATTATTATTATTATTATTATTATATCCTCTGTGATAAAACATCTCCGAACTTTGAATCAGTAGAACCGACATTTCTTCTTCATTTTCAGTTCAAAAACTGTTTGACAGTCATTTTTGGATTTATTCTCTTTCCTAATATTTCCATAGCATTGAGGATTAAGTATTCAACTTTTTTCTACTATGTCATTGAATCTAATCTGCTCATTTTATTTGTGAGCAATCGAAGGTTTTTTTTCATTATCTCGACTCCAATGGTTTTCTATTTATAATATGTTGATCATCTCATCTATAATGAATAACCTAATGAAATCCACCTCTGGATATATGCCTTTCTCTTCTGTCTCATTGTCATTCAGTTAAGTAGGTAGTAAGTATGCAATTTCGTGCATACATGATATGAATGTCATATTACCATCTTATCGAAACTCTTCTATTTTCTTTACTCCTATGCTATATTTCCAAACCATTCAACAAGCAATTTCTTCACTACATAATTGAATGTGGCATCTCATGATGAAAGGAAGACGATTTTCCAGTTGTCTCTGCCCTCGTGTCATTATATCCATTGTACTATTGTTATTGGTTATAGAGTTTATTGGCTTATGAACAAAATAATCAAAAGCTGTCAATAATATTTTGGTCACGCACTAGCACTAAATATCATATGGAGTAATCTATCAATGGTGGGATATATGATTTATGAATCGTGAAAGAAGTGTAAACGAATGGCTGTTCAAGAAACTTTGCGAATAGACACATCGACGAGTTTGATTTCCTTCCTTCATAGAGCTCTGATATGAGGAAACAACGTTGAATCGTTCGAAATCACAACATCGAGATCTTTCTGTATATATCAGAAAGACCAATATGACTACTGACCGCTGATAAAGTATGGTACTGATGTTTAGAGCCATAAGGTGCGATCATCCCATTGAGAGATAGTTGATTTATCAACCTGTATCAGATATTTGTACATCCGTATGTCTTAGTGTCATTATCGTATGAGTTTATTCCTAGCACAGCATCCATTTATCCCTACCTCAATTTCTCTATACCTTCTATTCTTAATTACTTTCACTTCAGTTCTCTCATCTTTATTAACGTATCAATCTCAATCAAGTTGATCATCATGGTATTTACTAACAAACTTCATGACATTCACTAACACTTAATCCACAAAAGCAACTTTTACAAAAGCACAAGTTTTGAAATTTCAACGATGATTTTCCACTTTTGCAATAATAAAAAGATGATTCCAAGATGCAACGAATGGAAATGAAACATTGCAAAAATACCTACACATTTCACTATTTTTCACAAACTGTTGTAGTTAAAGATTCGAATTTGTGGCAGTAATTTCTCAATTCAACTCAAAACAAATAATCTTCCATAATATATCTCCTATATTATTGCATTGAATGCATTATCAAACCATCTTATCGTGCACGTTGCTGAAGACTCAATCATCAATTATTCGCCTGTCATTTCATCATTCAAAAGCACTTAATAACCCTCGACCTCGTTCCTCTTCTGGGCTCTTGGCGCCATCACCGCACCACCTATGCAAATTGGTTTAATTGTTCTCACGCCAACTCTTAACGGTTTCCTTTCAATGGGCGTTCACTGCTCGAAATGCAAAACGTAAAATGAAAAATGCCACAAACGCGCACCATTCAGGTCATCCAACGTACGGAGGTATAGTAATATAGTACGAAATACGGCACGTTTGCCAATTTGTGCAATTTGACACAAATCGCAGAAAATCTACTGCATGCAATCAAAATTGAATCAAAGTCAACTAACTCCGCACATACAGCATTGTTGTATGTGCAGTATGTTCAGGATTATACTGAAAACTCTTCTAAATATGGGAACAATAACCTGCTAAAGTATACTTCAGCAGTTGTTTTCAAAAGTATGGAAAAGTGCGAAGAAAAACAATTTCAAGGTGATACTGCATGATTGCCAATTTGTGCAAATTATGATGAATGTCTCAGATTGTAACATCTAACACCTAAGACGATTTTATTAAACGAATTCAAGAAAAACAATTTCAAGGTGATACTGCATGGTTGCCAATTTGTGCAAATTATGATGAATGTCTCAGATTGTAACATCTAACACCTAAGACGATTTTATTAAAAAGATATTACTGTGATCATATGATATTTTGGGATTTTCGTGACTCTTAAGAATAATAATAAGTTCTTCATTCTAAACAGGTGTAACACCCAATTACAGAAAATAATAACAATGAGAGGTAATAATAAAAACTTGTCTAAAAATCACTGACTGAACAATTCTTTATTCGACTAGTTTCGCCTTTTACAGCATTATCAAGAATGAATACATATTACAAAGACAACCTATAAATATTTTGCAAACCGGTTCGGACCACCTAGAATAGAAGTGGGGGTTTCCAAATTATCAGAGATTTAACAGCGGGGAATGGTTTCTCAATGGGAAATCTCTGATAATTTGGAAACCCCCACTTCTATTCTAGGTGGTCCGAACCGGTTTGCAAAATATTTATAGGTTGTCTTTGTAATATGTATTCATTCTTGATAATGCTGTAAAAGGCGAAACTAGTCGAATAAAGAATTGTTTCACAATCACAGTCAGTGATTTTTAGACATGTTTTTATTATTACCTCTCATTTAATTATGAACTATCACAGAGTAGATTCATCGTCCATTGAATTTATTAATAATAACAATGTTGAATACATAACTAAATAATTAAAATGAAAAAGATATAACAAAGGGCTCAATCTAATCTGAAATAATAGTAACTTATAACTAAATTATAGCATTCAATGAAATATTACAAAGAACTCAATCTAAATCAATTGATTTTAGTCAATTTTCTTTGTTCACATGAGTTCTGATAAAAAATTCTATAGAGTCAAAGTGAATATCACAATTATTGACAACTCTATTCAATGTAGACTCCATAAACCAAATGGGGGATTGTATTAGCGAGTTGGTCCTCGGAGTCTGTATTACGAAAATTTTGCCTAGGAACACGAAATTTCAAAGCGGACAAGAGAGGAGGACAATCAATACTATTGTGCAGTAATTTGTACAAAAATTTGAGTGATAAAGTTTCTCTCCTGCTCTGCAATGAGATTAAACTAAATCGACTCAATAATTCGTTATGATTGACTCCTCTCTGTGAATAAACTTTATCCTCCCTCCAAACTAACAATTTCAAGAACCTTCTCTGAATAACCTCAAGATGGCGTTGATGGCAAGTGTAAATGGGATGCCAGATCATGCTGCCATTCTCCAACTTGCTACGGATTAGGGTATTAAATAGTCCTGTGAATGTTGAGGAATTATTATAATATTTGCCATTACTTATAACGAAACCATATATTTTCGCAGCAGATGAAATAAGTTGGGTGATATGTGAGACAAAAGAAAGTATCTGGTCGAAGACTACACCAAGATCTCTCAGCTTATCAGAACGAGAAAGAATCTGACCACCGACAATGTAACCACAATCAATTTGGTCTCTTTTCCTTGTGAAAGAAACATTATTACACTTCGACACATTCAAACTCAAATAATTGTCCTCACACCAACTAGCAACATGGTCCAGCGCGAGCTGAATTTGAACACAGTTGTCCTGTGATCTAACTTCATGATATAGTTTCAATATATCAGAATAATAAAAGCACATAAGGATCAGCATACACCTGATGAAAATGAAAACAAATTCAGAGATAATTCTTCATGTAGTGCATCATTTCCGAAAGAAATAAAGCAAATCGGCTTTACATTCTTGTTGAGATAACTCTCTTCAAATAAGAGTCTCGTTATAATTTCGAAAAGTTAACGCGTTAATTTTCTCACCTAATTTAATTTTTCGTTCTTATCAATTTCAAAAGTTCAGTTCACCTAGAGCTTTAACCGAAGTGTTCAGAGTTGACTGAGGTCAATTTTGACATGACATGACATGTTTACGAGTACAGACGCCTTTTATTTTCATAAATGTAACAAATAAAGTAAAATCCTCGTAAAATCTGAATCAATAGTTTGGAACAGGACTTAGAGTTATTTTCCATATTATTTGAATATTTTGATAACCTTGAGTGATCATAAATCTTTCATTCCGACGTTGAACTTTGAAGTCAGATCAATAAAACTTTGATTTATTGTACCTTGTAGATCAACTGAAAAATTATAGCATATACTTCCTTCCATAATAAATCAACCAAATTATTCTTCAGAAACCCTAACATTCTAATGAATTATAAACACAATCATTGCAGTTGCCTCTTTGACTTCAGTCATCCGCCATTAATCTATATCAATATGATTTAGATTTTCTCGAAATACGTAATCTGTTCTAATGGATACCTTTTGTCATCCGATTAATGTAGCATTATACAAAGCGAAATAGGATCACATGTGAGCCAGCTTTCAGCCGAGCAGAGCTTGGTTTGAGATTCATAATTGGTCTGAGTTCTGAAATCCTCATTTATCTTTCAGAAGTTACTACAGAATAGCCAGCCACATTAAATGGTTTCTGCAGGTCTATAATTCATTTCCACATTTCCATTCTCTCAGTTTTCAGTGAATATATTCAAACCAAACTAATTTTAAATCTGAATAATCTAGAAAGATAAAATGTACAACAAACATACTAATTTTTTTCAATTTTGTATACAAAAGGCAAATTAATGAGATTGAATTCTCGCTTAACTCTTGGTGAAACATAATTGAATATTAAAATAAATTAAACTCTTGGCTTAATGTTTCACGATTTATTTAACAATATGTATAGTCAACATGTTTCGAGCGTTAGCTCATTTTCAAGACTAAACTACTATAAGAGATGTACAACAAATTTATATCTACAAAATGGATTTGAGTAGGGAGGATAGTTGAAAATCTAATTGTTCATTTACAATTTCTTCTTTTCTCTTCCAAGAACTGCTAATTTCAATTGCTTCCAGAAGGTCTAAACGTTTACCTTTATTACCTGAGTGTAGGCATTTAGTTTTATCATAATCTATGAAGTGATTAGAGCTAATACAATGTTCTGAGAATCCAGTTTTATTAACATTGTACAAAATCGACCTTTTATGTTCATCAACCCGAGTTTTTATTCTTCTACCTGTTTGGCCGATATAAAATGCTGGACATTCATTACAAAATTTTGTAATGAATGTCCAGCATTTTATATCGGCCAAACAGGTAGAAGAATAAAAACTCGGGTTGATGAACATAAAAGGTCGATTTTGTACAATGTTAATAAAACTGGATTCTCAGAACATTGTATTAGCTCTAATCACTTCATAGATTATGATAAAACTAAATGCCTACACTCAGGTAATAAAGGTAAACGTTTAGACCTTCTGGAAGCAATTGAAATTAGCAGTTCTTGGAAGAGAAAAGAAGAAATTGTAAATGAACAATTAGATTTTCAACTATCCTCCCTACTCAAATCCATTTTGTAGATATAAATTTGTTGTACATCTCTTATAGTAGTTTAGTCTTGAAAATGAGCTAACGCTCGAAACATGTTGACTATACATATTGTTAAATAAATCGTGAAACATTAAGCCAAGAGTTTAATTTTTTTTAATACAAAAGGCAAATATTATCCTAAAAAAATTATTAACTAATTAATTTTAGTTTAGCTTTTAGCCGAGATATTTATGGATAAGTTGGAAAATAGTATTCAAAACAACCCGAATTTCAAACACTTTGTATTCTGGTATAGATATGTAGATGATATAATCACTTGTTTTACTGGCACAGATCGTTCATTAAAAAATTTTGAGAATTTCATTAATGCGGTTCATCCTAATATAAAATTTACAACTGAAATAGAATCTGATAACTCCATTAATTTTTTAGACTTGACAATAACAAGATTAAATAATAAATTTGATTTTTCCATATTTCACAAGCCTTCCCATACGGCTACGATAATCCATAACTCGTCATGCCACCCATATCCACATAAAATGGTAGCGTTTCAAAGTATGATACACAGATTAACCAATATACCTTTATCGGCAGAAAATTTCAATAAAGAATTGAATATCATTAAACAGATTGCAGTTAATAATAATTATGAAAGCGAAGTCGTGTCAAAAATTCTGGACAAAAAACTCTATTGGAAAGCTCTACGATTAGTATTTCCTTATCAGCCGGATAGAAATCGTAAATATAACAGTTTAACATACTTTGGAAACGTTAGTCAAAAAGTCAAAACCTTTTTAAGTAAACATAATTTTAATATTTCATTTAAAACGAACAACAATTTATCGAGACACATTAAGAACATGTGGAACAGAAGAAATGGAAGAATGGAAGAAATTGTGGAACATGTCCCGGTATATATATATAGGTAAAACTAGTAGAAATTTCGGTACTAGAATACAGGAACATAAATATAGCTTCGCCCATAATAAAAGTAATTCGAATTATGCTAACCATTTATTAACAGAAAACCATAGTTTTGATACGAATTTCAAAATTCTACACAATATAGGGAGAAGTAGTCAATTAGATTATTGGGAAGTAGTGGAAATAAATCGGCTTAAAAATTCTGGAAACTTGCTCAATGAACAGATAAAATTGAACAATTCACCCTTGTTAAACCTTTTCAGGTAATAGAAATTATTCTCAGAATGGAATATCTTGGGTAAAACCAAAACCATTGAACACCAAAATTCCCTGATATATATACCTGTATTTTTCAAAATGTTGTTATTATTCTGTAAGCATCTGAAGAAGTCGTTTGTAACGACGAAACGCGTCATGCAATGTAGTCAATAAAGTGTAAATCATAAGTTCAAGTGTTTATATTCAATTTTTAAAAATTAACAGCTGATAATCTAGTCAGTAATAATTTTTTGCTCTGGTTTTGAAATTGTTAACTACTGTGTTCGTATCGGATTAATAATAATACAGAAGAATGATACGAATTATAAAAATGCATTAACTTATCACGAATATTTACATATAATTGATATAAGTGTTTGAATTTAAGTTATATTCAATTAACTAATTAAATTAATTTATTAATGAATGAATAAATATGTACTGGAACATTTTTCATTATTGGACGAATTTCTCTCACAAGTACATAAATTCAATAAAAATTTTGTTCAAAAACTTTAAAATCATAAAATCTAAAGCCTCATAAAATACATTCATATTTCAAAGAATATAATAAAATTCCCGATGGAAACGATATTACAGTATCAATATTCATTTAAATTGTTGTTACAGTTAAATTCACACAAAGGCTTGAAGCAGAATTCGTTATAGAGAGCCGTTTGATATAATAATGCTTGTATCATACCCTATGGCACTCTAGATTCACTGAAATTTCCATAATTTTCTATTGATTTTTTGTGCTACTCTATCAATTCTGCTTCTTTAAATCAATGTGAAATATTGGGTGTTATTTCCATTGTGCAATTGCTTTTAACTTCGCAATGACTATTTGTGATTCTTTCAAAGCATCTTCTTATGACTCCAAATGGAATACCGTCAAGTGATGAATACCTCACAATTTCATCTAAAGGAATCAATAGAAAACATCTCTCAAATCATAGATTCACCAAGCATCGAAAGTTCAGATTTCTATACCTTGTTTTATATGATGTTCACAAATGTCAATAAGTTGGGTTAGTAGTACTTTTGCGATTCTTCCCGCATTTCAGGGGCATTCGGCGATATTTTCAATGAAATGAAGTTTTTATGCTGTTTTTAATTTCTCATTGAGGTTAATAATAGTCAGGTATTCATTGTCTTTTATATATATATATATATATATATATATATATATATATATATATATATATATATATATATATATATATATATATGATGGTCTTACCTTGCGTCGGCCACAGCAGAGCATGTTGCATGCGCGCGAACGACCGGATATGATCTTGGAACGCGCAAGTTTCCGCCACTGCATACCAAATTAGAGCTGATAATGGGGCCGACTGTTCCTCCTGTAAAACCGAGAATAGAAAATTATTAAAAACTAAGTGAAAATTCGAATATTAACTAGTACATTCAATACTTGATAATATATTTATCAGAAAAGATGTTTGTGATGATCAGTGAAAAATTAACACTTACATTTATGTTGAATCTTTTACAACAAATGCACAAATCAAATGAAAAACGTTGTCGCTAATTTATAAATTGAACAAAATATGGGAGGAAAGCACCATGTTTATTCACAACAAATTCAGTATCTATTCAAATGAAATTAATTTACTGATACAATGAAAAGCTTTTAGCTCACAAAAAAAAAATCAGCTTTTACACGTCATATTTTTAGGGCGAAACAAGCTGTAATAAAACATCATGGCGAATATTCCCTTGAACCATTGTTACAACTCTCAAAAAATAAAAGTTTCTTTGGAATTCTATGGAATTTGTAAATTGTAGGGTCCAAATATTAATAATGGTATTGTATATTGGGAATATATTTCGTTATAACTATTTCTCAAAGTATTTGGACTTATTTAATATTGAGTGTAATAACTACTAGATAGATAATAATAATAGATAGATAGATAAATAATAATAGCTGCTTCATAAAATTAAAGTAATGATTGAAATATTTTATTGAATTCACTATATCTCAGGATATTGAATTGAGAGGTAAAATGAAATTGTTATACCATGAAATTGATAACAAAAATTGCACTTACATCAACCGAGCAAGCGTTATGTATATATATATATATATATATATATATATATATATATATATATATATATATATATATATATATATATATATATATATATCACAATGATATTTTAATAAATTACGACTGAAACTAATGTCTAAAACTCTACAAGTCGAAATATAAGCCATCAATTCGCGTGACAAACAACTACTATTCTCTCAAAATTTTCTAGTGCATTGAATTTCTCAAAATCCTACCCATTTTTAAATATTAATCACACCTTTCTTATTTGTTGTTAGGTCGAGTAGAAGTAATTGGTTATTTTTCGTTGTACTTTAAATATTTCTTATGAAACTTCCGTGAGACTACGGTTTTTTCAGGTGGGAATCTCTGAATCTCTAGGAGTGCAATTTTCGACTATATAATTTCGCGACAAAATAAACGTCATGATGGCTTTTTAAATCAACTTGATGCCGAGTCAGAATTGGGATAAAAAATGTCCACAAGTATTCCAAACATTCATTCAATTCGTAGTTAAAATCAAGTTCACCCTCCTCTACACCAATATTGATATGCATTTAAGCGCTATATTTGTTACTTTTGATCAAAATGAGAAACATTAGTTTCTTCAAAATACCTGAGTATATTGTCTTCAGTATTCCTTCAATATGTTTTATCTGTGTGGGTAAAATTCTCGCTAATATCGACTCATTTTACGAAAAGAAATAAGTTATTGATAATGAAACAATATTTAGTATTTTCTCATAATTTAATAAAATACGCATGACGCGTTTTGAAGTACTACTTCTTTATCAAATGCTAAATAACAATAATTCATTGTTATTCGGCATTTGTTGAAGAACAAGTACTACGAAACGCGTCATGCGTATTTTATTAAATTATGAGACTTATTAATGACTCGTTGCATATCCATGCTGAGCCATGTTATGAACATACATATATTATTGGTTATATTTTGTCATGGGGTATACTATTGTCATTAATAGAGTATTTTTAGCTCAAAAACTTGTCCTCCGACTGATTTACATCCTTAGGCCGACAGATTCTTGCAAACCTCTATTTGTTTGTAAGCGAATGCTTACTGTTTTTATATTTACAAATGTTTAATATACGTGAAAGAAAACGAACACAAATTCACAATGCCATAATTATGATACCAGAAATGAGGGAATTTTATGCATACTAAAGCATGGATTAACTGTTTATCTTCACCATCATTTCAGGGCACTAGACTTTTTAATCAGCTTCCTCAAACAGTAAGTTCGGTCAAATTATGTTCATTTAAGAAGTATATAACTTAAATGAAATTATGTAGTTTTCTGATTTTCGCTATAATTAAGTTAAACATAACAATATTGTTTCGCCAACACAGTGACTTCATCACGATAAACTGTGTTTATCATCTAATCATCAGATGTGTCAGTTTATCATCTACATCTGATGACGCCACTGTGTTGGTGAAACAATATTGTTATGTTTAACTTAATTATAGTGAAAATCAGAAAACTTTAACAGAAAAACTGAAAAGAATAGTTTTTGTTGAACATTGCCTTGACAAACACAATTGTAATTGCCTTACTCGACTAATAAATAAATATTATTATTATAATCAACTAAATAAAGTGCGGCCGTAAATACATTATAATCAGATACAAAATGGCGAATGCTCTGGTACAAATGCCAAGTTTAAAAGTTGATATGAACATTCATACTTCATTTTGGTATTCTGACAAGTAGAACCGTTATTTCATTATATATATATATAGTTTCAAGATTCACGAAACATTCATACTTCTATGAAATCAGTAGGTATGATTAAATACGATCTGATGATTCATAATAATAATGAAACAATTGTATTCTATTATCGTTCAACAAGATCGATGATATTTTCGCAGTGAACTCAACATTCACTCTCGATAGTGATAGGTTCGTTCTCGTTGACATCATTTGTGTAGACAGCTCCTTGACAGTTTTATTTGAAATATTTCGATTAAGAGTCTCAGTTTTTACTGAGTCATTGATGATAATGTCATCAGTAGGAATTTGGAACGCTAGGGAGAGTTTATACATCTTTTCTTCTATAGGGGGAGCTCACGTAAATTTTCACAAAGTGTTGTTTTTCCCTCATTCGGATATAGGACCTGTGGGCCTTTTGAAAGTCATCGATTCTAGATTGATTGATTGAATATGGACTGATGATTCATAATAATGATGAAACAATTGTATTGATAAAGAATAATTGCTATTATCATTCAACAAGATCGATGATTTTTTCGAAGGGCACTTAATATTCACTATAAAGTGATAGGTTCGTTCTCGTTGGCAACATTTGTGTAGACAGCTCCCCGAGTGTTTTATTTGGAAAGTCATGAAAAGACTTACAAACGAGCAACGATTGCAAATTGTTGAAATTTACTATCAAAATTCTTGATCTGTGAAAAATGTGTATCGTTTGTTACGACCATATTATGGTCGTCATAATCGACCTGGTGAATCAACAATTCGTGAGGTTATCACCCAATTTCGCACTAAGATTACTTTGTTGGACATTAAACAAGTGTCTCGCATGCGTACAGTGCGAACTGAAGAGAATATTGCAGCCGTTGCATACAGTGTTAATGAGGATCATGAAATGTCAATTCGTCGCCAATGTCAACAATTGGGCATGTGTTACTCAACCACATGGAAAATTTTACGTGTTGATTTGGGTTTGAAAGCCTAGAAAATTCAACTTCTGCAAGAATTGAAGCCGAATGATTTACCACAACGTCTAATTTTTGGTGAATAGGTCTTAGAACAGCTTAATGAAAATCCGCGGTTTTATCGAAAAATTGTGTTCAGCGATGAGGCTCATTTCTGGCTTAACGGGTATGTAAATAAACAAAACTGTCGCATCTGAAGCAATGAACAGCCACATGCCATACAAGAATTACCGATGCATCCCGAAAAAACGACAGTTTGGGGTGGTTTATGGGCTGGTGGCATCATCGGTCCATTTTTCTTCAAAGACGACCGTGGAAGAAACGTTACCGTCGACGGCGAACGATATCGAGCCATGATACGCAATTTTTTTTTGCCCCAGTTGGCCGAGTTGAACTTGGTTGACATGTAGTTTCATCAAGACGGTGCCACATACCACACAGCTCGTGAAACAATGGTTCCGAATGAACCATTTGATACGGAGCCGCGGACAACATTTACATGAAGTTATCTTTAAAATGTAAATGGCAAAGGTTAAGTTATCAATTTCAATAAAAATTTTGAATATATGATGCAAATTGTCAAAGCTCAATGAGTAGATATAATGTCTTTAAAATGTATTTTGAAATATATGCACACTTGAACAAAACTCAAAACACGCTGTTTCGTTCAGCCAGGAACTAAACTATTTGTACTATCTATCTTCGTCTATCGAGAAGAGAGGCAACCAACTCAATCCCTATTAACATTTTTATTACTCCAAGGTGAAATTATAAAATATTGCTTATATCACAATTCCATCCATATGAATCAATAGAAAATACCTTACAGATAACAGAAACGCCAAACACTGAAAGCTCATACATCCATATGCTTAGGTTTCTACTTCCAACTGCAATGTCTATTCTGACCTTAATAATTACAATATTTATTTCAATATAAAGTTTCATTTTTTCTCCTAAAAATTATAGCAGAAATTAGTTGAAGAAGAAGAGACAACGATATCGTCGACCTATAAAAACACAAATCGAAGCAAATAAATCGTTCAAGCTATTGATTTTTCCAAACTCATTCAATGGATTCTCCTTATAAACCCATCATATTATATTTCATATAATCCGATATAATCTCAATAATTTTTTTCATATTAACCATTATATCGGTCATTCTCTGCTCCACCTTCGCGTGAAAATGTATATAATTAAAATTGCAACAGTTAAATTAGTAACCAAATGTAACTTGTTTCGCGGAGTTCACGTGACAGTTGGTAGTTTGGTCGAATGGAAGCAATTTCCACAATCTGAATTCAGTAATCGACCTTTTGATTGTGTCCCTCTGGTAGGGTAGTAGGTTTTGTTTTGTATAAGGAAACGGTGCTTAGTAGGCGATGAAATGTGAATGAACTTCAAATTAATAAAAGTTCATTTCATTCAGTAAGAATGAAAATTGGTAATTGAAGATTATGATATTTAAATAAATATCGAGACTCTTAATCGAGATATCGATTTCAAATAAAATTTTCAAGGAGCTGTCTACGCAAATGTTGTCAACGAGAACGATCCATCACTCTCGAGAGTGAATATTAAGAGCGTTTCGATAAATTCATCGATCTTGTTTGAATGATAATAGGATACAATTGTTTCATCATTATTATGAATCATCAGTCCATATTTAATCTATCAATCTAGAATCGATGACTTTCAAAACGAACATAGGTCCTATATTGTTGGAAACTGGCAGACGTTTCGTCAAGGTTTCACTTAACATTATCAATTCTTCAATTATTTGTCTATTGCTCGAAATCTGGCGACTGAATCAACACATTCACTACATGTAACAGTTGCACAGAACCAGAACATTGGAAATACAAAAGTTGTTAAGTATTTAGGCCTAATGTTAGGTGAAGAATTGAGTTTCAATGAACACATGAGCTTCATATCGTCTAAAATCTCCAAGAAAATCTACTTTCCGAAAAGAACTACAAAAAATTTCACAGTATATGTGAAGTAGCTATTTAAGTCAATAATAATGCCACACTTTGAATGTTTTTTCACTCTGTTATTCTTTATATTATATTATTATGTTATATTATTTTTTATTATATTATAAAGAGAGAATAATTTATGCTACATATATATTTATATTTAAAATTAAAAACAAATTGTTCCCATATAAATTAGTAAAAAATGTGTCAATGATATGATCGCTTATAATACAAGAAATGCAGACAGAATTTCGATGAACAAGAATTTTTCTTTATTCGAAAGACAATCTTGTGGCATACATTTTGAATATGATGTCTGGCATATGACCGCCACTGCTGGCTCGGATGTAGTCCAATCTGGACGTCCAATTTTCGATGACTTTTTCCAACAATTGTGGCCGTATTTCGGCAATAACAGGGCGAATATTATCTTCCAAATGGTCAAGCGTTTGTGACTTATCCGCATAGACCAATGACTTTACATAGCCCCACAGAAAGTAGTCTAGCGGTGTTAAATCACGAGATCTTGGAGGCCAATTCACAGGTCCAAAACGTGAAATTAGGCGGTCACCAAACGTGTCTTTCAATAAATCGATTGTAGCACGAGCTGTGTAACATGTTGCGCAGTGTTGTTGAAACCACAGCTCCTGGAGATCATGGTTGTTCAATTCAGGAATGAAAAAGTAAGTAATCATGGCTCTATGCCGATCACCATTGACTGTAACGTTCTGGCCATCATCGGTTTTGAAGAAGTACGGACCAATGATTCCACCAGCCCATAAAGCGCATCAAGCAGTCAGTTTTTCTGGATGTAACGGTGTTTTGACATACACTTGAGGACTATCTTCACTCCAAATGCCGCAGTTTCGTGTGTTGGCGTAGCCATTCAACCAGAAGCGCGCTTCATCGGTAAACAAAACTCGCGCAATACGTGTTCCGCACAGAACCATTATTTTCGAAATAAAATTGCACTATTTCATCTTATACATCATTATACATCTTCAACAGTAATGCCAACTTAAAGTTCTATACCTCTAAAAAAAAACACCCGTTATATATAGGACAAGTACTTTATAATTTAGGAACATGCTGTTCAGCTATAGAACGGACCGGTTAATAACTTTCAATACCTAAAACGTGTTAAAACAGGAATTTTTGATAATTCGACTGATTTTAAATAATAGGAAGTATTGCAGTAGCTTTGTAAGTGAATAAGACCCTGGCTCCACATGGGATAAATATTAAAGACAAGCTAGTGTAGCACAATTAATAGAATATGCCTTTATGGCTTTTTGAAAAATATTCAGATAAAAATAAATGGGCGTACACAGTTCGCCAGGTCACCTAGTAATAAATAAAAAGATGGTCAAGAAGATCAATGCGGGAGAAAATGCAAACCAAAGCAGACATTATCGGTATGGCCCATAATTGAAAACAGCCGCTGGCACATGTTTCGAGCTTGTTGGCTACTCCGTTCTGAGATAAGCTAACAAGCTCGAAACACGTGTTATTGGCTGCTTCCAATTGCGGACTATACCGATAATCACTGCTTTTGTATACTTATAATACATTAATTAAACATTTTAGTTTCTAATAAGTATTAATTTCAAACGGATTTCCAATGACAAACCATATCCCATTATAATTTCAATATATTATGTAATTGCAGATTGTAAATATATCGATTTCTTAAGCATATTAGACAAACTACCCCCAGCGAACCCTAATCGATTCGAAATGTCAAATACTGACATTTCCAGTAGCTTCTTAGAATATTTCACGAGTAGATTTCATAGAAACCTGTTTTCTTGGAGAAATCACACATTTCAAATTATTCGTTTTGCGGGCGCTCAAAAAAATTCAAACATAATGTTACTGTTGATTTTTCTCTGACAACCATCTGCAGTAATATTTATTTCGATGTTTTCCATTCTATTTAAACGTGGGTTGATATAAAAATTTTCAATTTGTAATTCAACGCTTAAATCAATCATTTTTAAGTTATTAGTATCTCAACCAATATGACTTAATTATTCTCTTAATGTAAAATGACTAAATAAAGTTGTTGGGAATTTCGCTGATCTCTTGGTGGAACACTGTTGAATATATTAAATGAAAAACAGTTTTCCTAATTTCAAAAAATTATATTAATTGATTGGCAATTGTTTGCAACACTCCATTTTCAAAAGCTAACCTCAGTTCAACTCAGTTTTTCTATTGAAAATGCGGTAATCCCAATACAATTGTCAAGCAGTTAACATAATTTTGTGAAACTACACCAGGTGTTTCTTCTTCAATTTACAAAGCCACTTAGTCTGAATTCATTTCTTCCATTCATTCACAATACTTTTACCTTTTCCCAGTTTTTCTCAGGTCTTTGTAATATTGATATATTGCACATTCAAAAATATCAATATTCAGTTACTTAAATTGATTAAATTATAAAAATATTCTGCAAATGACACAAATTTTAAAGAAATACAAGCCTTGCATGTATCGATTAAGACGACAAGAACTTTGCTTCATACATATCGAATATCAGAAGATTTCATAAATATATCTACTATTCGAGAATTTTTTATGACTGTCCAAATTACCCGAGAAAATTTGGGCGTGGTGAGTGAAAAAGAAATGGACCTCTATATTGGGACTTCAATTTCATTTCCATACTTAATTATATAAAAATCATTTTTGGAAATTCGAATATAATGAACAACAAATCTGGATATTTAAACTTAACAACTACAAAAATAATTAATTCAATTTCCTGTGATGATTTGAATTCTACAAAATGAAGCGAGGATATATCGATAAATATTCGAACTTTAAATGAACATTGATCTCATAATGGATATATGAAACTAGGTAAGTATATCATTAAGAAATTCTCATTGTAAGTAACTGATATTACTTCATAAATATATTGTCAGTGATAGCAATAGCAGTGACAGCAGTGATAACAATATATTTATTTCGAAGACAACACTCATTTCAAAAAATGTATTTTTCATGAAAATATCATAGCAGAATTAGTTTAATGTATTTTATCATTCTCGAAATATATTTGGTGTTGAGATGAAAATGTATAATAAAAGAGAAATATTAATGGGAAAACACTCAATATCAAATTAAATCTCATTTGAAGATCACAAACTTCGTTAGCAATAATTTGAGAAAGAATTCGTTCTAATTCTATAACACCAATGTTATAGAGAAAAACAACGGGTAAAACAATATAATAATGATAGTGGATTTATAAAACTACGACATGTTGTCACTTCATTCAGAATATAAAAGTTATATAAACACCACAGCGTTCTTCCGCATGAAATAAATGAAAAATATTGATAAAATATAATAATATAAAAATATTGAAATTATAGGAAAATTCTATCAAATATTAAAAGTTATGTTACACTGAACCGAAGGTTCATTCAGTTAAAATGAATTTATGGCATCCATAAATATGAACCTTGGTTTTTATTAATTTCTAAATATAGAATAGGTAGCTTTTGAATTTACCCCATGACAATATCATTTCAAATTGATTGAAGATGATCGAACTAAATCCTTATATATTGCCAAGGTGCATTTATCGAATAAGAAATAAAGCCTTTCAAAATTACAGAATTTCAGATAATATTTATGTCACCTACCTTTTCGGTATCATAATCACCTATTCTTGTACACTTTTCTCCATAATTTCTTGTATTCTATCTCTATAGAAAACGATATCATCTCCATCAAAAAACGATAACTATTCTATATACTATGGGGTGGAAAACGATGTGGAAACGTAGAAGTATATCCGAGAAAACGATCCTTCGAATAGGAGCTGCCAGAAATTTAATCAATATCTGAGAGAACCTCCGACCGAAGTCTAGCTAGGAACGTACTATAAACGAAAAATTCAATAAAATTCACAGGTCCTCTCGAAAAACATCGTCAAATTCACCATTTCAACTGAAAGCGTTTCTGTCGAATTCCATTTTCCGATCTACAAATGCACTCGAGTTCCATTTCACGTCACTGTTTCAGTTGTACACTCTGAAAACTAAATATCAATCGAGCATCATCCCGAAGAGACTGAATTTTCACTCGGTAAAGTTTTTGGCTTATTAGATTCGTTTTCTTCCTTTGGGATACACTGGTGGTCGTTAATTAATGGGTAATTACACAGGGTGAACCCCTCGTTTATGAAACCCGATTCAAATTTAAGGCTACGCGAGAACTAGTGATATGAGGCCCCCTCCTTTCCCGGAAAATAGCGGAAACGGACGAGAAATGGAGCAAGTTAGGTCAACAGATAAGGGAAACATGTAACTGATGATCTATTGGCAGAATTAGGGCATTACGTTTTTGACGGCTACGATGAAACGGTTCCGTATACCTAATGCACAGTCTATTACTCTGTTTAATGACAATGTGTATGTAGTAAGTTGAAATTTGATGGCCCGTTCTCGAGCTAGCATGTACGAAATTTCGGATCTAACTATAGTCCTACTAACCAAATGAAGTCGATTTGAGTTGTTCTCTACAAAATGACAATTACGTTGAAGACATTTTCATATTGAAATTGTGTATCCTCTCAAAAAATCTACATTCACTTTTTTGTCGGAAAAAATGCTGTTATGAAATGATAAAATTAATCGTAAAGGGGCAGCACTTTCTGGGAATATAATATCAGCTCATTGGCGTTACAGTTATTATATCTAGGAATTACTTTGGGAGGCCATCTCGCATGATCTCAGTATACGCCTAGTGATGCGAATTACTTGAAGCTACATTTCACGCAAAATTCCGGAAAATTTACCTTATACACACCTTTTTCCCTCTTGCATATGTAAATGATATAGTTTTTTTAGACTATGTGCGCTGCTGACTCATTGGCTATGCAATCACAGAATTTCATATTGTTCTATTTTTCTGTAGATACTTTTCAACTTCGAAGACAGAATAGGTAATGGGTAATTCACTCTGCGACCTGGAAGAGGCAACTTCTGTCCTATTCATTGATTAGAATTACTCCTTTCAAGAATTATTTATTTTCTTCACACTGTTGCTAATTCGTATGATAACACCTAAAGTTCCTTTCCTCACATCAAAAATGTTAAAAAACAATTCCTCCAACATTTTCTGTAGGAAACTGGGTAATGTACTACAATATCTTTAATCTCTGAATAATCTGACGAATTTGATCACTAATCTCCGATGTCAGTTCGCGAAGTTAAGACTACTTCAAAAAGACGTTTTTTCTAAATATTTTTCCTATTCATATTTCGGTTTTCTCAAAAACCCTGAATATACACGGTTCCTTTTTTATATTTCTTAATTGCCAGTTTTAAGATCGAGCCCAGTTTGTTTTATACTAAAAATCATTTCGGATCACCTGTTTTCCAAACAAATTGCCTCTCTGAATTGTTGAGCATAGAACGAACAATCTAGAAAAAAACTTAAAACTGGCATCGCAATTATCCTTTTTTACCACAACTCCAAGCAACAATTTTCCACCTCAATTTCTACCTACTTGATTGTTATCATTTTCGTTCATCATTTTGCGTTCCCAAAAAATGACTGTCGTTTTTGTTCTAACTGTAAAACTTGTCTCGGCCTACTTCCCGCATCTTGTGCGAGATAATGTCTGCATTATACAAGCTCAAACAACAGGGTTAAAATTAAATTTATAGTTTTTAATTTGTGAATCAAATGATTTTACATGTTGTTTCAAACTAATCTGAAATATTGTTGTGGATGATTTGCTTTCAATTCTTACCCAAGATTTTTAACATTGTAATAGAAACAATAATATTGTGATAATCATGAACCAAAAATAGAACATTCATGGATGGATTCATACAGAATATGCACCGGCAGCTGAAATACAAATGTCCATTCGACGTCCAAAAATTTGCGAACTATTACAGCCAAATTATTATTCCAAAACCTCTCAACCCTATATAATGCGATCTCGAAGATATTCTAAGTGAATCTTTATTATTTTGAATCGTGGATATTATCTATACTCTCATCTTGAAGATAAACTAAGTGAATCTAGACTTATTCTAAGATCGTGATTTTATAAATTGATGATTTCAAATATCTGCAGATACAAAAATCTAGAGGATTGCGTCTAGGTTAACTTGGCGTCCATGGGTGTTGAAATTCTCAGTTTCGATGTCCAAATATCTAACGAGAAGGTTTGTTGGGACCATAATACACTTGTGGCATGTGGATTTACAAAAGTTACGTATCCTCAATATTCCGGTCAATATAAACATTTAAAATAACAAAAATTCCCGGAAATCCAAATGTTGATGAAGAGTTAGGGTTTGCCATTACAAATGAAGTTTTAATAATCCCCATCAATACTATGTGTGCTACTAAAGTTATTCGGGGTCAAAGTCAAAATTTAATGTTTTTAGGATTCTTCTCGAAAAGGGCAAGTTCTCTCAAAAAAACCGTAAACCAAAGTGATAGATCTCAAAATTTTCTACAAAAATGAGCCTTTTGATTTTTTTCCTAAGAGTTATCATTCGTGAGATATCGCGATTTTAAGAGTCACATTGTACATGATATGCACGCATTTCCACGCCACCTGTGAGGTAGTGTACTCGGCACGTGTTTTTTTTACTGGTTTTAGCGGTTTTCCCTATAGGCCTTCTCCACTAACTGTCATCACAATTTTATGATAATTTATGGGAACAATACCCGTCAAGTTCTAAATATTATCTTCTTATTGATACTGATTATTGATATTCCTATTGATTATTGGGTTAACTATTGCTTTGATTTTATTAGATATTTCAATCCGGTTCATACTCTTGAAAGTCTACTTCAACCGTTATGTCTTCTTCGATTTCTTCTTCTTCCTCTTTCTCTTGCTGGATGTTCATAAATTGTTCAAATGTGGCCGAGTCATTCGTGTCTTCATTAAAATCACAGAAATATTCTTCTATTTTACTCAACTGGACATTTGAGCAAGACTGACCTTGGCAATAGTTACACGCTGGAGAACACAGCAACACTACTTTTTTAAAGCCACATTTGACACTACAACGTTTTTTGCAATTGCAAAAAATAGTGTTGAGAAGTTTCTCTGGAGCAGGTTGGAGTAAAGTTTTAATTGGTTCCAGGGTATTATCTGGACTGGGTATTATTTGAATTGAGCATAAAAGTTGAAAATAAGAACTATAAGAAAATAGTTGTCCGCTGTAAATTAACAGATGTTCGAGGTTTTAAAGAGTAGGTTTATAAGTTTGCTCAAAATTATAATTATGAGAAAAAAATTATAAAAGAGAAAAACTTCAATATCAGATTTAGTGACTTTCATAGTGCTTTTTTATCAGTCATAGATCTATTTATGCCAAAAAGGAAATAATGACCATGAGTGAACATAAGAAATGGTTCAACAGTGACATTTTACAATCGATTAAGAAGCGAGATAATATATACAGAAGATTTTATTTCACTAAGGAGGCTAACGATTGGAAATCGTATGTAGTGGTGAGACATAGGGTACAGAGGCTGGCTAAGTAACAGAAGAGTGCGTTTTATGAAAATCTGATAGATAACCAAAGAAATAATCCAAAAAAAAAATGTGGAGTAATTGCCTAGCCATGTACATGTGTTGAATAGGAAATGCTGATGTTGGAGGAGTTGTACCTACTTGTTTCTTGTTTCATAAACAAATCTTATAGTCTTGCACATGTCTTAAGTGCCTGATATGTATATGCGTGGCTTATATTTGCAAATAATGTATAACGTGACTCTTAGAATCGTGATATCTCAAGAATGGTAACTCTTTTAAAAAAATCATAAACACAATTTTTGTAGAGAATTTTAAGAACTACAACTTTGGATTGCGGTTTTTTTTTTGATAAAACCTACCGTTTTCAAAAAAATCCAAAAACCTCAAATTTTGACATTTGGCCCTATATAACTTTTTTAGCACACATAGGATCGATTAAGATTTCAAAAACTTTATTTGCAATGTCAAACTCCATCTCTACACCAATTTGTCCTTCCGGGAATGTTTGTTATTTGACCACTATTTTTATGTCTAAATTGAACGGACTATAACGACAAGACTTTGTCGCTGGTTTTAGAGAACTTTTCGTCTTTAAATTGTATGAATATTGACCTCAGAACATTTCATTGTTTAGGTCAAATTCATGGTGTGGAAATAACATGTTCAGAATATTTTCTCATAGAGTGCCTCATTTCTATCCTAGCTTACTTTAATACCGATTTTCATTATCACGACTAAAGAGATTGCCATACAACATAAATGAATTTTTAATTTTACTTCCGAGAGTTCTTGTTGGTTATTGTAATTCGTACTATAAATGAAAAAGACAATTTAAAATATGCCATCTAAAGCTTCATAGCAGAGATTCAATCCCATTAAAAATGTGTGTGGTGCGTTTTATAGGATCTTCTGTTTCAGTTTTTCTACCATTTCTATCCCAATCGTCCCGATGCGCGATTTTCCATTAGGGAATACCAAACGACCCAGCTCAATGTATCTCCAGTTTCAGGAGCAAAATGCAGAATAGCGCTTGGTTCACTCAAGGTTATTGCCTTTTTTACGATGGCTCGTATAAATATCGTATTAGGATACCTATTCCATCAAAGGATTAATAAGAAATAACTTAAATTCCTCAGTTGAAAATTGTATTTCCAGTGGTGTTTTTTGCTCATAGAAGTACCCAGTTATAAATCATTCTCCTCTTTATGAACATAAAATAACTTTCTCAAACATTGCTACAGATTTATCTACTATAAAACACCTTAGAAAAATTTAAATGTGAACGTTTTCAAACATTATCCCGTTATCTTCCTCTAAACAAAGCGAGAAAATTTAAAATATAGTTACCACTCAACAAATAACCCTTACTTATACTGTGACTTCACACAGAGTACTAACTATTTATAAAAACACATAGAAACTATAGAAATATTATTCAAATGATATAATTATTAATTTATTGATGATGACGATATTTGGAGTAAATTGATATCCATAATGAAACAATGCTTCAATTTTTATCATAAATTAAATAATACGCATGACGCGTGTTTCGAAGTACATCATCTTCTTCGGATACTAAATTGGTACTGTTAAAATCTTACTGAATACAGGTGTTCTCACCTTAAAATAGAGCGCCAAATAAGCTTTATCTGACAGTTACTAGATTTCTGCGTCTTTTCACTTCCAGTTAGAGTAAACTCTCTGTACTTAACCAATAGGTTCAATTTATCTTTCGGTCAGGTACACAGAAGTTAAACCTGCAATAAACGATTGTTATACTTGCCTTTTTTTAACTGATTTCTTTTTACAATAACTAATTTCAAATTATTCTGAATTGATATTTACTAGAGAACATACAAATAATTTGCAATCGTTAACACGCCCGATCTAATCGACTTCAAGGCCTGTTCACAAAATTTGCAATTTCAACCCAATAAATAAAAATAATCTATTGTTCGATAAACTTCCTATAAATGTAAAACTTATTTAAGACTCGTGAAAAGTATTCACAAATGAAGGAAGATTGCCCTTATAAAGCATTATTCAAAAATTGCAGTGTTCGACCAGATTCGTTTAATGAGGAATGTAGATTTCGTAATTCTTCGGAAGTCGGAACTCGCTGGAGAGAAGTAAACAACATGGCGTATACCGATGACAATTTTTATGATACATTTTCGGAAAAATCAACTTCCTCTGTCTTTGATAGCACTTACGATGTAGAGGAAGATCCAGAAGTAGCAGATAATTCTAAAAATACAAATATAACAATCCATGTATTAAATAGACAGGTATTAAAAGTGTCATAACCTTAAAATACAACTACAATGTTTATTTTTGTTTGGATTTACAGATTTATGGAAGGTTTACTAAAAACTGTAGAGCAAAGACTGAAAAAGTATTTAAAAAAATACATCCACAATGTAAAATGCCTTTAAGTTCCTTAGTTAGAACCACCGAAAATATGTAAGTTATACTTTTTCAATTTCCACAATTATACATTATTGATTATCTTATATAATTATGAATTATTGTAATTGGTCCCAATTAATAACTACTTTATTTGGTAATACCCTTTATTTTTAGGCATCATGTTTTCATGGGTTTCACCTTGTGTGGAACATACTTCCTAAGTTTCACTGAAAAAGGTGTAGGTGCTGAAGCTGATATTTTATATATGCTTAATACATCATATGAGTATGAATTGCATTTATGGCGGTTTCAGCCAGGAATGGATCTGAAATATTTAACTAAATATAGAATATTTAAACAACTTCAAGATTCCTCAAATGTATTAGATAATGTTATGTTTATGCAATTTCCACTAGACCCTCATAAAATTATATGTTATGGAGTAGTGTAAGTAAATCAAGTTTTTGTATAGATCTATTTATTTTGCTGATGACAGTGAATCATTAATTTGTTAAGAGCAAATAATTGTTTATTTTACTATACATTTCTTCCTGTTAATACGAAAAGACAAGCTATTGCTTGATACAAACTCATATTCTGATTTTTCAGATCATCTAATACGTCTATGGCCTATATAACTATTCTTACCTTACCTTCAAAAAGTTGTAGGCACTGCAATAAAAGCACACTTTCTAAACCTGAAAGTAATATGATCTTTTCAACATTTGTGTTTTTATTCTAATGAGAAATTTTTATAGATGTGGTATCTGAAGGTTGGTGTAGTAAGCACGGTTTTATTCTTCATTATACATTTCCCTTATCAAATCCCTCGCCAGTATTTGATCCACATATATCACTAGCTTATCCTGATTATTTGGTGGTGAATACAGGACACTATATACATATTTTGAATATTACAACATCTAATCCTCCTCAAAGTTCTAATGTGGCCATAAATATAAAGGATGAAGAGAAATTAGGCTTAAATTTCAATGATGCCCAGGTAAGACTAGCTTCTAGTTCTTTGACAATCTTTTCAAATGCTTATGATGGTTTTTCATGACGATTTTAAAATGAAAGTGCTTATTTTCATTACTTTATAAATTTGTTCAATTACACATTAAGTTCTATATATACAGAGAAAATAATAATAATAATAATAATAATATAATTTTTATTTTCTCATCACCACATTACAGTAGTAGAAGATAGAAAACAAGTCAAAAAGAAAAGAAATACAACAAATAATTGGTATACAAAAAATTCATATCGTACAGATTTTGTACATTAATTCATACTTTTACATGCCCTAAAATATTCTTCAACTGTATAAGGTTCAGTTTCTATGATTAGAGAAAATATATTTTTCCTGAAAACTAAGAGGTTATTCTCTTTTTTGATATTGAAAGGAAGGGAGTTTAACAGTTTCAAGCCAACGTAGTATGGAAGTCTTTCGGTCAGAGCAAGTCTGTGGCGAGGATAAAAAGTAGAAAATGTTCTTGTAAAATCAATTCCTTAATTTCTAAAGGTCATAACTTTGTAATCTTCTATGATGTCTGGAAATATTTTTTCTCAAAAAATAGAATTGTAATCATGAAAGATGAGTAATATTCACGTGAGCAAAAATATGGTTTTTACATACTTCAATCATCACATGACATACTACAAATTATTTTATAATTAAGCTCTCGGAAATTTCGTAACTTAGGTTATATATATATATATATATATATATATATATATATATATATATATATATATATATATATATATATATAATATGTATATACTAATAACACTTAATTTTTACAGAGCGAAGTCTCAGAAGGTGTTAGCGACAACTTTGAAACTAACAGTGTAGTGGATGCCATATTAGAAGATTTCAATGAATATGATCTGGAAGGAAGCGAATGCAACAAGCCGTTTCATGAACTGAATATTTCTTGTGAACCTCTGAATGTCACAGGTAAAAGTTATCACAACACCCTGGTTCAAAATATTGTTGATCCACGAATGAAACGACTTCAAACATCAAAGGAGTATCAGTTTTCTGTTCCGAATAGTTCAACTGTGCAAAAAACTAATGAAAAAACAAAAGTTGATTTAAAAAACGCTGAAAAGGCGTATGAATTCATTGAAGAGAATGAAAAGTGTGAAAAATTGAGTTCATTTCGAAAGAGACGGTTAGCCGAAAAAAAATATGAGTTCTCCGAGGATAATACGGAGAATATTGTTCCCTTCAACTCGCTCAGACGTGAAAGACGTTTTTTTCGAAGGTGCATTCGTTCTCCTGACCTCAATACCCTTTTTTTAAGTCCTCGGTCCTCTGGTATCCGTTCTCCAATGCTATCCCCAAGTTCGCGAAATGGACAGTTTTCACCGAGTGGACCTCGACATGTATATTGCACATCCTTCCGGAATTCTCCGCACCATTCTAATCGTTCTCCTATATCACCGAAGGAGGGTGCTAGAAAATTTTACGCTTATTCCCCCTCAGGCTTAGATAGTGATTCTGAATATGATTCTCGGTTAATAATGAAATCTAGTGGTAATTTTTCTAGTTTTAGTAGTGCCCCAGGGTGGGGCAGTGAAAATTCCAGATCTAATTCTAGTGGATTACTTATAGTTGATCCAGCAGGAAAAGAAGCTAAGCCAAAATGGATCAAAAAAGTTGTTCGTAGGTACTCTAATGGTGATTTTGAGACTAGTTCTTTACTAAGTGGACAGAGTAGAGGTAAGTAAAATTTCGTCAACGTCATGTAAACTTAAAAATTGATGAATGTATAAAACAGACTTACTTCATTATATGTTGTAGAGGTTGAAATTATATATATATATATATATATATATATATATATATATATATTTTTTTTCAGTGTTTAATTGGGATTGCAGTCTAGGACAGGAAAATCAGTTACCTCTTTAGTATTTTCCAAGCTTTCGAAAATGTTTATTTTCTTCTTCAGGGCTAAAATAGTACAAAAATTAACAGTTTATATAGCAAGGCACTATAAAAAGTTTTTTCTTACAATTACTGTGAAGTTAGTCCGAAAGTACATTAGTTTTTTGAATTTTGAAAATAACTACAAGTGTTCCCAAATGCATTGAGTTGGAATGTTACTGCATTCTACGTGCTGGATAGTAGAAGGAAGCCACGACATACTATCCAGCACGTAGAATGCAGTAACATTCCAACCCAATGCATTTGGGAACACTTGTAGTTATTTTCAAAATTCAAAAAACTAATGTACTTTCGGACTAACTTCACAGTAATTGTAAGAAAAAACTTTTTATAGTGCCTTGCTATATAAACTGTTAATTTTTGTACTATTTTAGCCCTGAAGAAGAAAATAAACATTTTCGAAAGCTTGGAAAATACTAAAGAGGTAACTGATTTTCCTGTCCTAGACTGCAATCCCAATTAAACACTGAAAATACATATCTACAGTCGTTAAACATTCAACTATATATATATATATATATATATATATATATATATATATATATATATATATATATATATATATATATATAAAATACTGAGACTCTTAATCCAAGTATCGAAATATTTTGAATAAAACTCTTGGGGAGCTGTCTACACAAATGTCAACCAGAACCAACCAATCACTTTCGAAAGTGAATATTAAGTGCTCTTCGAAAAAATCGTCCATCTTGTTAAATGATAGTAGGATACAATTGTTTCATCAATATTATGAATCATCAGTCCGTATTTAATCAATCAATCAAGAATCGATGACTATCAAATCAGATAAGTTTATTAATAATTTTTGTTTGGGATGCATTATGTTCGTAAATATATATTCAAAGGGGAGAGAAGCTATAAGGTTTCGCAACCTTCTTCAACCCTTGTGACTTTAATTTTCCTATTATCTTTGCAAAAGATTAGGAGGGGAAAAACTATTATTAAATATTTACTTTTTGGGGATTAACCAGGGTTGACTTTCAAAACGCCCACAGTTCATATATCGGAATGAGAGACACTTTGTGAACATTCACATGAGCTCCCTCTATCGAAGAAAAGACGTATAAACTTTCCCTAGCGTTCTAGATTCCCATTCATGACAACATTAGTGCGATGGTGAGCGTTAAAATACATATTTTAATTCTATTGACAATATTGTATCATATACTTTAGACGTTTTATTTTTGATTATTATACTAAGATACTAAGGAAGAGAGTACTGGTCCTGATATATATATATATATATATATATATATATATATATATATATATATATATATATATATATATATATATATTATTGATTAATTTTGTAATTTCAGATGATTACAACATTCCTATAGAAATTCCACTTATTGCTCAAACACCAACTGATCAACTCCTAGACATTGTTCCCGACTTTAAAGTGGATCAGATCACCCAAATGCAACTCATAGTAACTCAGAGAACATTTGATTGTGAACAGTTTGTACAGAGGCAGGCTCAACAACTCTGCACTGAGTCACAGTTGCAATTCTTACACTGTCATGATTACGATATTAAAATTATTTATGTAAGCATTAATAATTTAGATTAACCAAGTAGTAATCGTTACTTCTATTTAAATTCACATTATAAGACTATATTCTGACATTTTATTTTATTAAATCATGTCAGTTTTCTATCAAATAAGCATCTATCATATAATTTATGTATTTTTGAATTGGAGTCATCCATAAATTACGTTTCATGAAATACATGATTTTCAAAATGTGTCCTAACGAAATTTCAGACACCTTCCACTCTTGTCACAAAATGTCACCCACGTTGTAAAGTGTAACGTAATTTATGCATTGCCCATATTTACTACTAATAGAGTATGTTATTGATATTTGGGAATTATTGTTTTCAGATTTGCCCTATTGAAGGCCATATAATTTGCAAAGCAAATATTAAAATAGGAGCGCTAAGAAATGCCTCAAACTGTAAACCAGCTATATATTGCTCTGAATTCATTTTTACGTGGAATATTGCAACAGATGCGTTCAAAGTGTTGTTTTCTCCTTCTGAAAAACTTTGTTTGGTCAAAGATTTCAAACCAATTTCTCCCTTCAAGCTTCCAAAAGTAAATTGCCAGAAAGTCCTTGTTCTTGATTATGGATTCATGTCAACAAAAACAATTCTCAGGGATTATGCTAGTAACTACGAAGTTTATTTAGGTGAAGGAGAACTGCCTTTTATTAGTAGTAACTCGAATTATTTATCCTCCGAGGAATTTTTTTACTTTTCTGAATATGTATCTAGTGATTTGGAGGAAAATTTGTTGTAAATCACTTGACTGCCATTAACTTCTAGTTCACTTGCCTATTTTCATCCAGAAATTGATATTCAATTATTTTAAGTATCTATTAAGACTATGTTTAAGAATCAAGAATGATTTTCACCTGTGATTTTAATTGTACTGGTTAAGAAGTAAATTATTTATTATAAATTTTGACTTTCTTTACATAAGTTTAAATTTTTATGATTAAATTTAAATTGTATATACATACATACTCGCATCACAAAATGCTCATGACTAATAAAATAGCATTATTTGTCCTCAAGAATATCAAATTTATCACCTCTATAGGTATTTCATCTCCTAATTAGGAAGGTACTTTGTGAAAGTATGATTATTATCCAACTAATGAAATTAAAGCAACTGAACAATTTACTACATGTGATATCAATTTACAAATACCATTGAAATCACAATCAGTAGTTTAATTTCAAATATAATTACATTAACTATTACAGTTACAGTTATTAACTGTAACTGATATAATCACAATCAGAATATGATATTTTCAATATTCTTCAACAAAACGGTGCTTTTCTTACCAATTAAATTACTCTGATACTTTCCAACTTGGTATTTATTATAATATTAGCAATAACTTTATATTGAATTTCACTATTTTAAAATATTACTATATAGTGAAAGCGCCTAAGTGAGTTGAGTATGCAAAATATGAGTACTGGCAACTATGCTCAGATTCGTTTACATGAGACTTTAGATTACAAGAAAGCATATAATGCCAGCACCTGTGCTGATCCATTTTCCTGTTATTTTCACCCCTAAAATAATTGATAGTTTAAAATAGTTCATTTTTGTTTTTTACGCAATATAATTTAAAAATTCTTGTATTTTTCTGAAGAAACCAATATCGCTACAAGCGATGAATATAAAGATCGGAAAACTAGAAGAAATTTGATGAAAACCACAATCAAAATAATTCATAAACATTCAAAGCACGGTAGATCGAAATAATCATGACATTCGTTAAAGATAAACAATACAGACTTCATTAGAAACGATTGTACATTATATCTCAATTGTTATAGGTAAATTCAATGCATTGGGTCTTGACTTGGCATTAGAGCTTAATATATTAAAATAGTAGATTGATATTACTAAAAATGCGATGCAATGATTCCCGGTCATGAATCCCTTCAGAAACAGAATTAACCAGGTTCTTTCTTCATATCTCGGTATCAAACTGAAAAATTACTCCAATAACTGGACGCAATCCAAGATAATAAAGTTAAAAAAGATATTCCGAATATCAAGTATTTTAATGTTTGCATCTCCACAATAGCATACAGCAGTGCCCTCTTCGATATATTCACTTGGATGTACTTGTTGATAAATCTCCTTCGCAATGTTTGCTGAATGAAGTTGAAGAAAATGGAGAGGCCCTGTTGAGTACGTTCGAAATTGAGCGATTTGTAAATATATATATCGTATACTACGACTGCTTTCCAATACACGCTAGGTCTATTCAAATTATATCAATATAAATATTTTTTGTTCAATGCTATAGTAATTTCTAACTGAACTTTCATGAGAATGACTGAGATTGAATTCTCGCTTAACTCTTGATGAAACATTATTAAATTAAATTGAACTCTTGGCTTAATGTTTCACGATTACATTTAACAATATGAATTTGTCAACATGTTTAATTCATATTATTAAATATAATCGTGAAACATTAAGCCAAGAGTTAAATTCAATTCAATATTTCATGAGAATATTGCTAATTGATGTGTGCAAGACATGACACTATAAAAACAGAAACATTTGTTTGTTTATGAAATTTTTAGTATACTAAAGAACAGCTGAGTGGACAGAGCTAGTAACAATTTAGTGCTTAATCCAACATTGAAACCATTACAACATAATGATGTTGTAATGGTTTCTGGTCATTGCTGCTGAATAAATTGCTATTTAACTAGAGAAATAACATTCAAATCCAAAAATAAGTTGTGAAAAGTGCTATTGTTTGAAGTTGTGAAGAACAAGCAAAAGAAATTTCCCGCAAATGTCTTATATAAACAGGAATATCTGTTGTGTTTGAAGTTGTGCTTTTTTTGGTTATACCTGGAGAGGTAGAAATAATACCTAACTTTTACCATCTCATAATTGTGTAAAAACAAAAATCCGCGTTTTAGTTGTTGTGTTATTATGTGATGTATAGTGTGTAGAAAGTGCTACTGTGTTTTTTTCAGCAACAGACTAAGAAATACCTTTGAAATTTGTATGTAAATAGCTATCAATTACTGATGTTTTGACTGAGTATTTCAGACATTAACAAAAGCATTATTTGCTAGAATTGTTCATTTTTTGTGATTAGTAGAGTTACTTAGCCTTTGTTAGATTTAGTAGTTATTTAGAACTAATCGCTCATAGGTCTTGTTCTTGATATTACCATTAAAATCAACATGCCAAGTCATTGATGTGTGCCTGGATGCAAGTCGAACTACAAAACTTACCTCGAGGCCGGCGAACCACCAGTTTCTATATTTCGTTTTTCATAGGATGGTAATCTAACGAATCAATGGCTAGAAATATTCCTAGGGCATCATGGACCCCCCCAAAATGTTCTGTAGTTTATGCCAAACATTTTCCAGAGGGAGCACTTACTAGAGAAGGTATTCATCGTTTGCTATATTGATCAACAGGAGGCAAGAAGGCTAGGTTGATAAAGTTAAACTCAATTTAAATGCAGTGCCAAGTATTTTTCTTTATTTACTCCTGCGTATCAAAAATAGTCCACTCTCAAAGAGAATATTCAGCTGAAAGTACCAGCATTGAAGGAAAATTGTGAGAAATTGAATAAAGCCTTTGAAAACTCGTATTCAATTTGTAATTTTGTTGATTTAACATTCAATTATAAAAAAAGATTTTAATATGTAAATGGTGGAATATAAAAACTTTTGAAACTAACAGCATTTTTTTACACTCTAGTTTTTCCATCCAACGTAACTGAATGTTCACAAATAAACAGTATACAAATTATTAATCAGATTTTAGTAGATTCAGATATGCATGTAAATGTTTTTATCAATAAAAATAAACTTTCTCCTAATGATTTAAAATGGATTTTACAACTGAAATTAACTAGATATCTAGTTAATTTCAGTTGTAAAATATACCAGCAAATTGTCCAGTTGAGACTATATAGTCTCAACTGGACAATTTGCTTGCTTGTTACAAATTTGATATCGGAATCATTCTACCATCCAACTTACTGTACACATCTCATTAAAGGTTTAAAGGAATTGACGCATTAAACGTACTCTCACCTGAGAATGAAAAAAAATGTAATTTATAGCATATTGTCAATTCTAATTGATAAAGTGAACTTGTTAGTGTACATACTAAAACAACAACATTTGAATCGCTATAACTCAGACATAGTTCTTCTTAGAAAAAAAGTGTAATATTAATTTCTATAGATAATTGTATGATCTACAATTATTGTAAAAACTATTTTTTTATACAATGTACCGTTTCGCTGAAAATTTTTCTGAAAAGACAATTATTAACTGCAGTAGACCGATGTTCGAAGATCGATCAGTCTACCGGATTGAGCAGATGCGGCGTTACCAAGTCTATGTTCATGGCTTGTAAGTAGAGTTAGGCTGTGGTTCAATGATCGGTATGTTATTAAAAAAAAGACAAACTATATTGGTGTGTGGCGACCACAGAATTTATAGTTATATTCTGTGGTGGTAACTGACATAAACATGGCGGCAATAATTGTAATCAAACAACGTATTAATATATTTCGTTTGTAAGTTACTACCGTTTGTAGCTTACTGTTACTCTTGTATGAAATCACTATAAATTAACGTGGATTAAACTTTCATTAGAACCTGTACGACCCTGTACCTACATTGAATACATTCTAGTTATGATGGAAAATTTTCAAATAGTGAATGGAAATCAGCTTCCTAACCACACAGACAAAAAAGTCAGTTTAACGGGATACGTGAGTGGAGCTTCTGTTAATTCATTAACATTTGAAGTAAGGGCTACTGATAATGTTATGGTCAAAGTGAATTTAAAAAGGCCATTAGATCGACCTATTGAAGGATATGTTGAGGTATAAAGTCTAAAATATTTGTTCAATAACTGTTTTTAAACTTTGATTATATTCACAGGTTCAGGGATTATACCAAAATAAATGTATTACTGTTACAAATTTGATCGTTTTTGACACTCAAGAGTTTGATGCAGAGGGACATAATACACTGTGTAGTTTGCTACATTCTGTACCTAACATTTGGAACACACAAACTTCTGTTCAGTGATGTAACTAAACTTTAATAAGTCCTGTATTAGATTGAAGTTTAAACCAATACAGAACTAAAGTGTATATTCCTAGTTTGTTAAATTTTCAATATATTCTTTGAAAAAAAATTTTTGAATTCAAGATATTTCTTTCCATTTATGTTCAAACGTATTAGAACTTTCCTATCTATCGAATGAAGAATTCTCAAACTATCTGATTTTTTCTTGCTTTTGGTATTCATTTTAGGTCAGTTACATTCAGTGTTGTAATATATGTTATTCAAATCTTAGTCATAGTTGCATAAATTTACAGCTCTAAGGAAGCTGAAAACTTACTTATAATTTGGAATGCACAAGTTAAAACATTCATAAAGGAATAATTTTCTGTAACATGAATAAACTTAACCAATGTTTTTCAACCTTATTCATGAAACTAATTAATGCTGCTGGAGCAGAGTAAATGTCAAATAGTGTGTTAAAATGGCTGCAGCAGAACTTTTTATCTTCCAACAGTTCTGGGTAGCAACAAATTTATTGTCATGGACAAGTTCCACATTTTACGACAAGCATTCTATACTTAAGCATAAACAATTTCAAAATGATATCCATTTCTCACTTCAAATCAATATTTTCTACGTAGTTTAAACTTTGCATTGAAGAAACTAGTGCTTTTATTCAGTTGCATTTCAATAACTATTCAAAAGAATTGGTAGTTTTAAATATTTTTAAGTTCAAAGTATAGAAAAGGGAAGGACAATTGATCTTTTGTACCTTAATAAACCGAAAAATTTCTATTTAAAAATTTTTTAATTGTGCGAATTTAATTTTTTTGAAATTATGAAAATTTTACCATTAATATAATTGGTAAATTGGGTAAATTACGCGAAGTGTTTAGTAGTTTTTTTTAATATAAGCAAATTTATATTAAACCATTTTTGACCAAGAGATCAGCAAATACTTCAATATAATAATAAAATATTCCTTACAGATTGCACACTCAAACTTGTAAAATTAGATTATCAAAATTGATAATCATTGAAGTTTGAAGATTTTCCATTGATGGATCAAACATATCAAAACTAATAATTTATTGTCGTATTATACATTAAAAGTTACAAAGTATATATTACAAATATTCACAATTTTAATTCTTTGTGCAATAACAAAATTAATAATTCTTAGCCCAGGATTTTAACTAATTCTAGTAATCATGCAATGCCAAGCACAAAGAAAAAACTCAAACTACCTAATACTTTCTGAATGTGTTGCTATCACAAAAAAAATAACAATCTATGTTTTGTAATCTAAAATAAACTAGTTAACAAAGTTTAAAATTTATAAGTGAATATCACCTGAGCTTAAATTTTTTGAAATGAGAGAAGCAATTAATATTCTTTTTCAAAGTAGTAATACTGTGAACCAACAAAACAAACAATTGGAAATAAAAAATAATTTGTAACTTCATATAACTGAATTACCTGTCTTGCTTAAGGATAATTTTTATTTTCTATATACATATATAAACAATTGGCTACATTTCAAATTTTTTTTTAATAAAATTTTTTTCAAAACAGATCTAAGGAGACAAAAAATTTAATCACTCAACAATTATCAACAGAATTCAATCAATATTGGTATCAAAGTAATAAATTTGAAATGAAATGCATTTATTCAACATTTATATAATAATATATTGAATAATAGATTTCAGGAAATAAACCTGCTAATTTTGTAGTAATCTGACATATAACATTTTTAAATTAACAATCTTTAAATTTTATACAACTTATCAATAATAACCAAATCACCATCATTGAAATGATATAATCAGGGACTAAAACTTGGACCAGTCCTTTAATAGAACATTCCTTTAAAAGAAAGCTATTCACATGAATTCAGGATATTAGGACAAAGAGTAGTCATTGATTCAACAAATGTGTATCATTTATTGTAATGATTTGATAAGTTCCAACCCCATAAAAATTAAATTTCAATTCATTGCTTCGTGAAAATGAATACTTACTGAACTGTGTTTTCCTTTATATTTAAACATTGAGGAAAAGAAAAAAAAGCGGAAAAATTCATCAACAAAGCAGCTGGATTAGAAGTATTCAAATGCATCCAATATATATATATATATATATATATATATATATATATCTTGTGTTATCATTTGGAATCTACAAATCTTTTACACATATTATCGGCATAAAAAAATCAATGGTTTTGTAATAAATAGTGTAAGTTTATTAAAAAGAAATATAATAACTTCACTTAACAACAACCGTGTAAATTTAAAATAAAATCCATTTCCAAACTGAGCTAACTTAGTACTCTTCATTTCAATGTTCACATTTGCATCATTGTTATGCATGATTTGAAATTATATTTTCTTTACACACACACTATATATATATATATATATATATATATATATATATATATATATATATATATATATATATATATATATATATATATATATATATATATATATATATATATATATATATATATATATATATATATATATATAAAAGAATAATTTTCTTCACTCTTAAATTATAATTAATAAATGTTGACTTACAAATTATAATTCAGAGAAATATAAAAACGATAATTATTTTTTGATGAATCTAGTAATTTGCTCATTGGTAGATGCTTGACCTTGGGCGTTCTGTAAATTTGAAGTTGATTGCATACTAACAGCTACTATAGGGGTCCCACTAGCCGTTTGTAATCGAACAGGACTACCTTGTCTGGTTGCAACAGACTGATTCTGCAACGCTGCTGAGACTTGATTAAGCAAGGCTTGCTGCGCGTGCGAAGCTGTTTGACCTTGCACCTTCAAGCCAGCCAGTGCACCTGCCAGAGTTGATGTCTGAGGGCGAAGTCCAGATGAAATTCCTTGGGAAGAAGCTGCAACTACCTATAAAAGGCAATTTAATATACACAATTATAAATATGTAAATATATAAAGATTTAGAAAAATGAATTTTGAAATTTTTATAAAATGGATTCAATTAGAAAAAAATGTCATATACTTAGTAAGTTAACATTTACTAAGTATACGAGAAGTGAGTTTTACCATTAATCTGTTCAACTGAGAAAAGATTAAAAGCAAATCGATTGTTACAAATATTAAAAAATTGTTATAAATTGAGTTTTTACCTTAGGAAAATAGGGATAGAAATATCCCACAACAATGTTAGTAATATAAACAAAATAAATTAATTATTGGGATAATTATAAAATTCTTCTGTTTACATATTTTTTAGAAGAAGCTGGTTGTGGAAAATGCTTAATGTTTTTTGGTTGTTTTAAGTTCTAGATATCCTCACCTGAATTGTTTGTTTAGTTCCTGGTCCAGTGTTTACAGGAATTACTCTCTGCGTTCCTTTTACTAATAATGGACCTTGGGATACACCAAGGGGAGATCTTATCACCTGCTGAAATTGTTGTACAGTCATTGCAGTAGGTAAAGGTTTAGACCCTACTATCAGTTGAGTTTGCATATTACTTTTACCAGCAGCCACTTGAGCAATATTGAGTTTCTGTGCTCCCAACTTTTTCTGGGCTTGAAGTTGCTGTAATTGAAGCTGGCGAATTTGCTGTGGATTTGTGTTCTTTAGTTGGGGAGTTAAAGTTTTTGCAGAAGTAATTGATACTGGAATTGTTACTGCCTGAGTTCCTGAAATTCAATATCAATATTATTTACAAACAAAATTGATGGTATATTATTTTATCAAGGAAACTTAATTCAGACAAATGCCTCATGTGTCCTCATAAATGGAAATGAGTTGAATGGATCTCAAAATCCTCCAGAATATATTATAGATCATCATTAAAAAAGGAATGATTTATATATAATCGGAAATAATATTCTATAGAATAAACAGTATTTAGTATATAGAATATAATTCAGACAAATGGCTCGTGTATACTAATCAATGCAAATTGAGTAGATATCAAAATACTCAAAACTGAACACAGCATCAAATGTTTTCAGAATAAGCACAAACATAAATTAATATTAAAAAAAAATAAATTCCTTCAACAAAGCCGTATATATAATGCAAGGTAGAAGAATTCATTAATACTACATATTAAATGTTAATCTCACCTCCAGAATTTGATACAGTCTTCACTAAGGTAGCAACAGATGTTCCAGAAGTTCCTGCTTGCAGGGCTTGTGCCAAAACCTGAGGAGACAAACTTTGTATTGTATTTGTCTGATTTCCACTCGCAACAGCTGCAGCTAACGCTTTATGTTGTTGTAATTGTTGCTGTTTTTTCAAAATCTGTGCCACTTCACTCTCAGTAACTGTACGGGTAATGGCAGTTTTATTGCCAACAGCAACTGTGCCCTGCCTAACAAATTGTGGACGGGTTTGTGCCTGGGTAAATTGTACTACAGCTGGTTGACCACCTATCAAATTAAAGAAATAATGTAAACATGCAATATTAGTTACAATTTAATTGCAGGCAACATGTATGACATTTTTTTATAGAATGCACATTTTCCAAAATTGTTCGCATTTTACAATTGTTATAACGATAATAATACCATTGTTAGAAACATAACTGAAATAGTTATATTTCATATTTAATAGTGTTGGCGTTTACTTGATGTAAATCCATTACAATTGAATATAAATTTAAATTCAAACACTTGAACTTCTGATTTACACTTTATTGACTAATAGCATGACGCGTTTCGTCGTTACAAACGACTTCTTCAGATGCTAACGATGTAACGCGTCATGCTATTAGTTAATGAAGTGTTGAATCATAAGTTCAAGTGTTTGAATTTAAGTTTATATTAAGTTATATTTCAATTAGCTATATGACCGATATATACTTAACTTAATAAATACAACAATATTTTTGAAAAAGCTTCGTTAATGTTAAAGTTTTCAGTAGTTTATACAAATGACATATGCATAATTCCTACTTCCAGCACTGAATGTGAAACAAACTTCAAATTAGCTGAATCAATATTTTCCTCAACTTCACCAAATCGGAACAGAATTTTGAGTTTCATTTCCTCATTCCTTCATACTTGTTCAATATATTTGAACACTTACCAATAGTTACAGTTGACGTCTTCACTCCCTGTGTTTGAACTCTAACTTGCTGTTTGAAAGAAGCAGCTTGTCTAATCATCTGCAGTTGTGCAGGACTTATCGACTTGCTTTGCACACCTTGACCTGTTACAATTGTTTTATTTTGAGCTGAACTTGCTGAAACAATCAATCGTTGAGTGGCAGCTTGAAGCTGTGCGGGACTCAAGTTGGACACTGACACAACAGTAGATGATTGTAAAGGAGAAGCTACTATTCTCTGCCCTCTTAACGTACCTTAAAGAAACAGATATGTTTGTGATCAATATACTCTACTTGTTCATGAATCATGGTCAAGAGATTTATAGTTCATAACTTTTGAAATAACTGACCTAACTAAAAATTACACCTCAAAATTTGCATTTTCAATGAATGAAAAGTTAGAAGAAACAATATATTTTGAAAGCATTTTACTTCACTAAATGTAGTTCTTTAGAGAAAACAGATAAGTAATGTAGTTTCTTCAAGTATGATGAGTAATTTATTTCTTCACGTGAAAACCTAATACATTTAATTCAGTTAGTTGAGTTATATGAAGAAAATTTAAATTAAAGCACTATCATCAAATACACCTACTTGGTGGTGTACTTGGTATTGTAGAAGTTGTGGTAATCGCCACACTGGCAACATTCTGCGTACCATTTCCTGATATCTGTATCCCACCAATTGAAGATGAAGTAATATTTGTTGCAACAGCAGATATTCCACTTGTTCCTGAAGCTTGACCCACAATTCCTTTCATCAATTGTAATCGAGCTTCAGGTGTCATTTTTTTCTCTCTAGCCAATCTTTCTGCTCTTCTCGCGGCCACTTCAATAGGTAGCAGTGGATGATCCCAATCAATACCACATTCATTTAGAACAGCAGTATGCTTCGGATTTTTTTGAAGTAAGTTATTTGCCACAGCTCTTGTTGGAGCCGATGGTTTATTGGAAATAGAACGAAGCGCATCATATTTTTGAATTACAATCCCTGAGAAACTCGAGTTGTTGTCTTGAGTGTACAGTTGTGAAGTACGCATCGGCCGATTAGATTTTTGCTGGAATATTAACTTCTGTGGAGAGGTGTTCTTAGTTTTCTTCTTCCGCATTGACTGGTCAAACATTTGCTTTCCTTCTTCTCGTTGCATCAACGCAGTTTCGTACCTAGAATGAATGCAATTTTATTTTAATTCAAAATCACATGAATGCCACATTAAATCTAATGGCGATCAGTAATACATAAAAGGAAAAGTAAATCATTGACGTAATTAAAATACAGGTAAAAAATAAATCAATAATATAATATTTTGATGAATATCATGAAGACATTGTGAAAGGAATTGGGAAAATTTGCTCGAGTTTTAACATAAAGAGGTCAACACTGTAATTTACAATGAAGACATTAAAGACAATGAAATTGGTTTCACACAAACAAAATTCCACTAATTTCCTGATATTGATAAAAACGAAATTTCAATTCAATTCTTTTTGTTCATACACTAACATTTTAAACTTTTCTATTCTATTGACAACTGACAATACATTTTTTCACAATTCAAGCAAATTTATTATTTTCACTTACAGTATCTTTTATATGTTACTATGATGTCATTTATATCGAAGAGTTCAAATGCATTCAGAATAGAAAACAGGTAAGTTTTGTATTTATATAACATATATTTGTATAAATGAGTTGATTAGTAATTGTAAATTGGTTTGAGGGGAAATATATTAAAAATGGAAACCTACCTCTGTCTGCACTGTTTAGGTGATCTATATGCAACTGATACAGTATTTACATAATCAGCAACAAAGTCCCAATTTGGCGTATGGCCTGGACAAGTAATCATTAAATTAAGAGGTAAGCCTTGAAAGCTTTGTACAACTTTCAACAAGGCCATCTCTTCATGTATAGTCCACTCATGAAACACTGGCTGTTCACTCAACATTTTATTGCTTGTTGGTTTACCAGGAATTGAGAGTCCCGGCCTAACTAAATTCCTATATTTCTGCCATTTTGCATCTCTTCTTATCTTTAATAATGCATGGGGATGGAATAAAGACTTTGGAGCATTGATCATATCATCCTTTCGGGGAATCTTAATAGTTCGGCGTATTTCTGGTAAATTTGCTTCAATTCGACTTCTCTTATTATCTTTTTTCACATACACTGGAGGTAACTGATGTTCTGCCATAACGCGAGTCTCGTAAAGGAATGAAATCGTATCATCAATATATATATCCGTATCTTGTTGTGGTGGAGTAGGAGGACACCACATCTGTAAACAGTTTAAGCTGTATTCAATAAAATTTTTTGTGTTTGTATGAGTTTTTGAAAGAAAAATGAAACTTTTTGACTATAAAACATGTTTCTCAAAAAAAAAAATTCGATATTTTCCAGAAGGAAAAAACATAGATATAATAAATAATATAACAAAATAGAATAAATCAAAACTATTTTAAAAATTTTACGAGCAAATCATTGCACACCCCACACACCTTGCAGGGTGTTAAAATCTCTTCCATTAAATTTAGCAACATGTAGGATACAAGATGAAACAAAATAAGACACGTTTGTTGAATAATGTTAGTTCTGTTATTCTCACTGCATAAACTCTAATTGTAAGTATATATTTATATTATATATTTGTATTGAATTTGATCATTATTGTTACATTGCAGCTTGTTTTTTCTCCTGAAGACACAAAGTGACGAAATATCCAGAATTGTTATAAATAAATGAGTTTTTAAACAGTTCACCAGACCGATTCTTCCCGTAACCTAAATTCTATATGACATGGTCGAGAAATTACCTAGTTATAAATATATATATATATATATATATATATATATATATATATATATATATATATATATATATATATATATATATATATATATATATATATATATATATATATATATATATATATATATATAAGTGTGAAGGTTTCTTGGGAATGAGCACAGTTTAAAATTGATGGAGTAATCATTTATTCGACATATGTTTCGGCTCTAGGCCTTTTTCAAGAATATTATAGGATCATTGTTGGTTGGAAATTGACTTCAATTTCACAAAACTTTCGTAAAACTGAATCTAACAATGAACCAATGAACCTATAATATTCTTGAAAAAGGCCTAGAGCCGAAACATATGCCGAATAAATAATTACTCCATCAATTTTAAACTATGCTCATTCCCAAGAAACCTTCACACTTATGTTATAAATCAAAGAACAAGAAAACTAAACGAATTATATATATATATATATATATATATATATATATATATATATATATATATATATATATATATATATATATATATATATATATATATATATACATATTTAATATTTTTAGTAACAGGCTATTTTCAATGCTAAAAGCGTTATTTTTGTTGACGTTTCGTTATATCACAACGTTGTCAAAATTAATTGTGACAAATTATTGTGATATACAACGAACAAAATATACATCAACAAAAACATTGAAAATATCCTGTTATTGCTGAAAATATAACTATCTTAAACGGGCAATAAATTAATTTTGAAAAAAAAAAAAAAAATATATATATATATATATATATATATATATAAATAATTTTTAGCAGTAAATAATATAGGTAACTTCTCGATAGTGCGATACTTATGTAGAACTTAAGTAACGGGAATAATAGGTCTGTTGAAGTGTTTAAAAAATCATTTATTCATAACAATTCTCGATGTATCGATACTTTTTTGTGTCTTCTTCTGGAGAAAAACAGGCTGCAACGTAATGACTACGATGATCAAATTCAATATGTAAAAATATAAAAATTTAAAATTCATTCAGATCATCTAAGTAATGAAATACTGATAAAAGCATACTTACTGGCATTTGTTCGTTTCCATTATCAGATACCCAAATCTGTAAACATAAAAATTCATAATCAATAAAAATTCATCAACCTTACATTACATGACAAATAGGAGAAAATTGTTTCAAAAATCTGCCGAAATTTTATCGAATATCAAGTTATTATACTTACTGAAACGGAAATTCCACTACTCAACATTTTGAAAAAATCACAAAAGTTTGTTCCTCATTTAAGTTGGGAACATTATCTTTTATATATAAGAGTATATGAAATTGAAAATTTCACATTTTTACTTCTGTAAACATACATTCGTTTCAATGGAACGATTGGAATGGTGGAGACTAGGATATAAAATGGAACATGTGGAGGCTAGGATATAAAATGGAACACGTGGATGCAGGTTACAGTGGAAGCCCTCTTGCTTGTGTCCAGCGGGGCAGAGTTTTGGTGCCCGCAGCGGACTACAGAACAAGAAGGCACCAAAACCTGCAACAGTCCCGCCGCAATAACAAAAAGTCACACTTGCAAGAGAACTTCTTTATTTATAGGAATCTATATACATGGCCAAGAAGTACAATCATGTTATCATTGCAAAAGGGGAATGAAGGAACAATTATATGATGGTTCTGTATATGTTCAATCAAGCTAATAAAACCCTAAAGACAACACTATTAAAAAAAAAAGATATTTACAACATCTTTCTGATCATTTTATACTCTTTGGGAATTATTAATAGTGCATCGTTTCAATTGAAAAATGTTTTCAAGAAGGATGATCACGAGACTGAAAAATTATAAATAAAAAATTAACAATTAAACAGTGAAATAATTGAGATTCAAGTTTCACAAATTGAATGAGATAAATTAATATAACATCAATTTTGATTGAACATAAACAAATACCATGCTTCCCACACACACACAATCTTAATCTTGTTTATTGAACATGAAAGAAACAATATCCAAAAATTATTCAATTTGCATAACTTTTAGTAGTTTTGAATAAAAATAATGTTCTTAATACATTTTACATTGAAAAGCACATTGAGATGTTCTTATGAAACTGTGATTTAAGATATTGAAATAAAAACTTGAAAAATATCCAAAAGAAAATAGTATGGACAAGAACAAAAGAACCTAGTTTTATTTATTCAATCAAATAATTTTATTTAATTCTCGTAGATAAAACTTTATCAAAAGGAAATTGTTTCTTCACATTATTATAACAAGTCTTCTAGGAAGGCAACAGTAATATTTATATATACAACTATATATATACGCATTCATTCAGGATAATTTACAGATAGTCAGCCAAGCTGGATTAAAAACAGTACTCATTTTCATTTTCGTAAAAAAAACTTAAAGTGACTCTCACTATATACACAAGATTACATTATATATATATATATATATATATATATATATATATATATATATATATATATATATATATATATATATATATATATATTCGATTAGGATACGTTTAAATTAACTGAAGATCACATAATTTCCGTTCATTATATTAAAAAATTGTCTATAAATGCTAAATTATTGTTTAACATCAACTGATTCCACAGAAACATTAGCCGTGTCATGTTTTTTGTTATTAGAATCGTCTTCATCAGTAGCAAAATTTTTTTGAGAATTATCTGAAGCTATTAACCACTTATCCAAAGTTTGATTGTTACTATTTTTAATTTTTCTAGCAAACCGTTTATTCTCTGGTGTTTTTGAAATCCTCGTATTTTTGTGGATTTTTAGTGTAGTATCGGGTTGTTCAATACCATTATCTAAATGCTCAGAATTTGTGTTCAGAGTGATGTTTTCAATATTATCCACAGTATTATTGGGTTCATCTTTATTATTGGTTAATTGTTGCTTAATATTGGTTAAGTTAATAGTCTCCTCTGAAGAAACTGAATTCACATCACTTTCTAATACCTTATGATTTTCTATTTCTAATTTTTTTATGCTTAACATATTTACTTCGTCTGTGTTCAACAAGATATCATGTTTCGTTTCAGTGACACTTATTTCAGTTTCTGATTGATTAACATCAACTTTACCAATCTTATGAGAATAAATTGTAGGATCCTTCATTACATCAGTCAAAACAATTTTACAAACTTTTGATTCTTGATTTTTCTTGTTTGAGTTTGTTTTCTGAATGAGATTGGTTTCTACTTCCGACTCTACATTTATTGCAATAGAATTGGAAGTTTTCTGTTTATTTTTCTTTTTAGTTTTGCGTTTCATTGTATTAATTTTATTTTCTGCTTCTGATAAATTTCTATCATCTTCAGATTGGGAATGATTCGATTTTTTACTTAATTTATCCTCATTGTCATAATCTATATCTTCCCCTTTTTCTTTAGATAATATAGCATTTCGAACTGGCTTTACACCAGGTAGAATTGGACTTACATCTAAAGTCCACAAATTAATGGCAACCCTACCCCTAGATCTTGTCCTAGGGGAATTATGATTTTTTATTTTATTCTCTACATTACTCTCATTTGTAGATGTTTGAAGTTCTTGATCATCAATTTTATTATGGCTAGTTTCAGAATCAGCTTCAGAATCTGAATGATCTTCAGATTCAGTGAAAGTTTCAGACTGTTTGGAAACCTTTTTATGAGCCACATCCTGGTGTTCCTGAGACAACCTCCGTTTGCCGATTTTTGGTTTAGCTGTTTTTATAAATTGAATAGAATCTTTTTTAATGCCTGAACGTCTCGATATTAAACTTTCGCGCCTATTCAACTTTTTAGATTTAGTGCTAACCTGATTTGTAGCGTCATCTCTAGAAAATGTCAGTAACTCGTTTTCTTCTTCTAGTTCTCTTGCTCGACGTTCCTCTTCTTCTTTCATGGCAGCCAGTCTATTTTGTTCCCATTCCAATTTTTGTTCTTCAATTTGTCTTTCTGCAGCTGCCAACTGTTCTGCCGACCATGCAGATTCTGTTTGTTCAATGAAGTTCATGGCATACCTCTCTACTGGACTCAACTATAAAAAATATAATATAAAATTAGGTAATGATATAGTTTTACATATTAGTGAATATACAATGCATATAATTACACATACTTCTGAAATTTTTGAATTAGGGAGTGTACTGTTTTAAATTGTACTTAAAACATTCCACGTCAATAAACTCATCGTCCACATATATTTCAAGAAAATTCATATTATTACATAGAAGAAAATAAAATTAATTCACAGTGCAGAATTGGTTTCAATAATAACTTACCTTCTTTATGACATTTTCAATTTCTTGCTCAGCTTTACTCATCTCTGGTTCTTTTTCTCTGACATCTTCCAATGGAATGTTTTCATCAAATTCAGCTAAATCCGCTACCGCTTCTGCTTTTGCGGTACGAGCAGCTTGGACATCCTGATCATCTTCACAAGCTGCCAGAGCATTTTCTAAGGCACCCATAGCAACCTTTTCATCCCCATGTAATGGAGAAGAAACACGTTTTGAAAGTGCTTCTGTCCTTTCCCTATTACTTTCAACTATCTCAGACATTCTGTTGGCGGCGCTCTCTTCGTTAGCATCAATATTGAAAAGATCTTGTATAGTAGACTGAAATCAATTCGCAAAATTCCGTCACAAATCAGTTTTTCATACAAGTGAAATTTCAGACTTACACTTTTGAAATAAGCCGTAGTAAAATTGCCACCTTCAATAGCTAAATCACCCAGTAACCTTTTCTGATTCGCTTTCTTCAATATATTCTCCTCTATGGTACGCTCACTAACTAATCTGAAAAGAAGATAAACTGCAATTAATATTAGATATAGATACTTATCCTATAAAACACTGATGGCGCTCTTGACAGAAATGATAAAAAAATATTATAGTTATCATAAATACCAACAGAGTAACATATTGATAATACATTTTTAAAGATTTCAAACATATTTAAAAATGTGTTAAAAATTTACTGATAAATTGACTTGGAATTTCAACGAGTACCTCCATCCTCAGTCAACATGCAAGAATGTTTTGAATGCAAAAAAAATTACTCCTTATACGCTATATAACCAATAGGCCATATTTAGATTTGAAAAATTCTTCAAGCAACATATCATACTATATATAATTTAATTCATGTATGTGGTCAGTCATCCGAATTATTCCATTAAATTCAAATAATCGGTTGGTAAAGCTACATTTTCTATTCGTTCTGTGTAATTGGAGTAATAATGTTTTATATACTCCTTAAGGAAAAATCAGAACGTTACAATGAGTATATACAATATATATTATTCATATAAAATTTGATTACCTATATATATGTACATCTCTAGTTTGACCAATGCGATGACATCTATCTTGGGCTTGGGCATCCATGGTCGGATTCCAATCGGAATCATAAAATATCACAGTATCAGCCCCAGTTAGATTAACTCCTACACCCCCTGATCGTGTTGAAAGTATAAAAGCGAAGATTCTCGTATCACCATTGAACCTCTCCATCAGCACCTGATGTGATGAAAATTAAGTTATAATACTAATGTTTCCATTTCAAATTTGAATTATAAACATTATTTATCTGATATGGTTAGAATTAAATCCGCTCCCTGTCCCTGCAGGAGTGTAAATACGAACACGCCTATTAGAACATAATCATCATAATGAATATTTACATAAATCTTAAGAACCAGATGTTAGGTTAAAGATTAGTACACAGCATACCAACATTCCGGTCTCTTCTTAAACATTCTTAAAGGAATTGACATATTATAAGTAAAATTAAATATTTCTGTCACTACTTTAATTTAATAGACGTATCTTACTTTTTTGGAATATCTATTTGGAAAACTTGAGTTGACGATTTGTTGTTAATTATAACTTTGTCAAAACTAATGAAAATTTTAAATAAAGACTTACTAAAATACTGTAGAATAAATGAGCACAAAAGATAATTACCTGCCTCTGATCAATTTTAGTACTACCATCTAACCTCAAATAAATATGACCATGGAAATTCAGAAAAGCTTCTAGTACATCCAACATTTTCGTCATTTGAGTAAATATCAATACTCGATGACCTTCAGACTTCAATTTTCTCAATAGCTTATCTAAAGTTTGTAATTTACCACAATCATATTGAATTAATCGTGGGTCTGGAAACTGGGTAATCATGGCTGAAGCTATTCGGTGTAGTGGGGTTGCAGGTTTAGAGAATAATTTGATTATATTCTGTGGTACTTCTTTCATTTCTTTATATGCTCCTGGATGTGGATGCCAAATTTGTATTTCAGGTTGAGGTGCATTAACTGGTGGTACGTATAAGACAAATCTGCAGAAATCAGCAATTGTGATTTCAAAATAATTGCGAGAATTTGTACACACATTTACATTCCAACTGAGTGACAATTTGTTTAACTTACCTGTCAGTGATTGGTTTCATTTGTGAGATCCTCTTAGCAGGGTTATGCAAAATCTCCTGCAGAAATTCACTTTGCAGTTTCTTTGATTTAAATGCAGATGCACAGATGCTGTGCCCAACTTTCCAGGTTTGGTCTTTTAAAGATGAAACTCTGACAGCTGCATGAAGATCACTTCCGTAAATTGGATAAGCCATGCACCTTCTTTCATTGATATCTGCCATGATTTTGAGTCGAATCTTCAAATCTATTTCTTTTGGTGCCTCCTTTTTCTGAGAAAAGAAATATTTCAAATACTATTGAATTATTATAACATATATTTTAAGCCTACAGTTAATTTTCATATATTTAGTACAAATGAAAACTTTGTGAATGTTATGTTTCCTTCATTCATTTTGATAAATTGTTAATAATAGGTCTCAAACTATTCATTAATGCAAATTATGATGGTATAATTCTCAAATACTTTACAATATTTCACAAAAAAAATTATTTACTCCAATTATGTATGTCGAATTCGTAGAGTTTAGCAAAGCATTCAAATTATACTAAACACTTTTTAACAATGCTAGACTAAATGTTGTAAGAGAATTAATTGCAATTTCTAAATTCAATATGCATAATTGCAATTTCAACACACAGATTAGCCGATGTTGAAAAAAATGTTTCACATAATACACCAGAGTACAATATTGGAAATATTTTGTCAGTCGCTCAAAATCAAGAAAATATTCAACTCACCTCATTACGTTGACTTGTGTCCCATCGAACATCTAAATTGTAGGATTCATTTGCATACAATTGTTCTATAAACTTGGAACCTACTTTTATAGGTTCTTTAGTAGATGATCCAGATGTTGACTAAGGAAAAAATAAATTAATCTTTTTGAATTTTAATAACTCAATTAAAACTTACAGTAGTGACAGTATTGGTGGCAGATGAGTTGACTGAAGTTAGTTGGAATTTTACATAAGCCTTTTGAATAGGTGGAACATTTGTCGCAGTAGAAACAGGATGCTTTGATAGAAATGTAAGTTTTTGAGCTGAAAACGAATGATATACAATTATATGAAACTCAATTTATATATATATATATAACGAAAATAATATAAAAATTTATATATCACAAAAATGATATATAAAAGTATATATGAACTTCAAGTGAATGTAGCTAAGTTCTAGGAGTATACAACAGGATATATTGAATACATGCTGGACAAAGCTTTAATTTAGCACTGCTGCAAGAGTTAAAACAGTTATTGAAAACTGATAACTGATCGTCAGTGCAGAAAATGGAAATATTTAGATCAGACTAAAGAAAACATATATAATAATTATTTGTATTGGTATTTTTTATCAATAATGAATTCTAATTTGTCACTTCATAAGAGTATTCAAGATAAATTGCTAGATGCTAAAGATGATATAAATAAAGATTTGACATGGTGTATCTAGACTTCAATAGCTTATTAATAACTGAAAATAAACACAATGTTTTAAACCTGAATATGTTCAGTAAATGTTTTTTAACTTTCTACTGGAGATTTTGCTTCAATTACTATAAAAAGTATACAAACAGGATAAAATTAATTAATTTAATTAATTAAAAAATACAGGTTCATACACCTGCTTAAATGAGATATAAAAATTATACCTGTGCCAGTAGCAGACCCAGGAATGTTTCCTGCAATATTCGGCGTCGAGGTCAATAGAAGATGTTTTCCAGTTGACGTCTGTACCAATTGTGCAAAACTAGGTGATAATTTGTTGTCATTCTTCAACAGCGACGCGTTTGTTAAATGTGCAGACGTCATTGTAGGTGCTCCCTGAGCAATATTTACTGGAATAGCTTTGACAATTCCTCCCTGTTGTTGTACCAACTGCATATATGGCTGCCCCACCTTTAGTTTCAGATTATGATGTTGAACTCCTCTTCCATTGGGTTCCTTCTTTTCAATTTTAATGTTGCCATCTTTTTTTTTTATTCTCATTATTAATCTCGATGGTGGACATTGAGGAATTTCATCTGGCATCTTATTCAGTTCAATTACTTTGGCAGGTGTATGGATTTTATTAGCACGGTAACTTTGGTAGGCATTTAGATAAAATTCCAAATCAAGAAAATTGAAATTGAGTGATGCCACATTTACATTCTGAAAAGTAGTACTTAATTTTGATTATTTGGGAAAACATTGAGATATATGAAAACAAATAAAAATTAAATCAGACAAATGCCTCGTTTGTCCTTCATAAATGGGAAGTGAGTTGAATGGATCTCATCCCTTGGTTGACATTTGAAATCATCATATGCAAAAGTATAGAAATTTCTCATGCTAATTTAAATAAATCTTAAAATTTCAATGAAACAATGAAATTGTGAACAAATTTTGAGAGAAATACAAAATAGATGTTTTGAACATTTTTGAGAAAGTATGTAATTGACTTCTTCCATGATAATCAAATATAATGCATAATGTAATTCTTTCTTCAAGTAACGATTTGAGTAGAAAACACAAGTAAACTTAGAACTTACCTTCCATACATCATATTCTAAAGCTGCGAAAACAATAGACGGAATGTGCATATTAATACCTTCACACTGAAAAGGCGATATTGTGGGTCGAACTTCAAATAAATTTGGGTGATTGCACACTTTCCTCAACTGCATCAACACATTGATAACACTCAATAGGTTGCCACTTGCCAACGTTTCTCTTGTTCTGAAAATATATCAAAAAAATGATTAATACTTTTATACTGATTTAATAAATATGAATTCATTTGCATATGAAGACATTATTAGGTATATATTTCTTTTACAGTACTTACTTTGCACGTGACATATAATCATCATATAAAAATCGTTGCCTTTTAGAGAGTCTACACATCACCACATGTTCATATTTCTTTGGCATCTGTTTTTCTACTTCAGATTTCAATCTTCTTAAAAGGAAAGGCCTCAACACCTGTAAATTGTGAAAATTCATAAATACATTGCAATTCATTACAAATAAATTAGACATTCTATACAGCTTAATCAGACAAATGCCTCAATATCATCAGAAAGATAGTTTAAGAGTTGAATGGATCTCCAAACTTACAGATAATTATATCATCATAGTAATATTTGCTAACAATTACATTCCAAAAAAGTTTTGAAGCTTACCTTATGCAATCTTTTAATAATATTCTCATTGTATTCATTATTTCCTTCAATCATGCCTGTAACTGGATTTGAAAACCACTCTTTAAACTCGCGGTGTGATTGAAAGACATTAGGCATTAAGAAATGCATCAAGGACCACAATTCCATCAAGTTATTTTGCAAAGGAGTTCCAGTAAGAAGAAGACGTCTGAAATATTATTTATTTGATACAAATTGCATGGAAGAAATGTATTATTAATAAAACATCTGTGTAGATTAATCTAGGTCAAATCATTTTTCAGTCCTAAATTCTTATGATAAAATGTTATAAAATTCTGTTGAATACCACCGCTGAATGAGATGTTAATGTATTTCTAGCTATATATTTTTATAACTTACTGTTGGGTCTGGAAGTTCAAGAGCAGTTGCCACCTCTGAGATTTGAAATTTTTTATATTCTGGGCTTCATCTAAAATCAAATATTTCCATTTTTTCCTTCTGAAGCTTTGATGATCTTGAATAACTAATTTGTAAGATGTGATACATATGTGAAACGCATTTGGTTTAGTCCAGCCAGTCCTTTTTAATTTCCTTTCTTTCTGTGAACCATAGTATGTGAGTATTTTAAATGCAGGACACCATTTCTTACATTCCATCTCCCAATTAAGCATGACAGAAGTTGGGACAACAATTAGGTGGGGTCCCCAATTTTCTGGGGGAAAAAAAAATATATATATACACATACATATATTGAAAATTTATTTTTTGTCCAATTACCTTTCTCACAAGCAAGATGAGCTAGAAGGGCTATAGTTTGGATTGTTTTTCCTAAACCCATTTCATCTGCTAGTATACCATTTAATTTCCTTTCGAACATTGTAACAAGCCAATCTAAACCTATGTGCTGATATTCCCTAAGTGTTAATTTCAATAAAAATGGAATTGTTGTTGAAACCTACAATAACAGGGAGTCAATACAAAAAAAAGACTCTTGTCACATAAGAGTTTTATATAAAATACTCAGACAAATGCCTCAATTGTCTTCCATTATTGCTAATGAGTTGAATGGATCTCAAAAACCGTCAGACACAATAATATTTTATCATCATATTGAATTATTACTTAAAAATAATGATATGAAACTGGATTTGATTATTGTTAAAACATTTTAACACTAATCATTTAGAAACTCTTATTCAATTTTAAACTCTTATTCATATGTTAAAAAATGTATTGATATATTAGAAAATCTGAATAAGAGATTTAAAAAATTCTTTCATTAAGGAAATTGAATTCAAAATAGGTTCACATAGTGATAAAACAATCAACAATTTGTTGTTCTTACATTAGTGGAGGATAGTGTATTTCCTTTAGGCTGTATACTCTCGGCTATTGCTGCAGCATCATCAATACAGGTATCATTTTCAGTCTTTGTATCTTCTCTCTCTTTTGAGTAATCCAAGAGTAACTCGAGGCCACTATTATTTGGTTCATTATCAGAAGCACTCAATCCTTCATTGTCACTATCATCAGTTTCTTTTTCACTTTCTTCTTCATCAGATGAAGACTCTGAGGAACTTTTTAAACTGTCTTCAGGTACTGCTGGTAAATTACTGTACTTTTTACGTAGTTCCTCTATGCTCATTTCATTTTCAGTTTCAAGATCTTTCAGTTCATCCAAATCATTTTGCCCACCCTCATTTTCTTCTTCTTCTTGAATTGTTGCTTCATCGTCCTCCTCACTACTGGATGCTCTGAAGTCTTCATCTTGATCATTTGCATGTTTATTATCCTCTACATGTTCTGTGTCATTCTGAATAAAAACAAATAATTTAGCCCAAAAAAAATTATACTATTTAAATACCGATGAACTAAGGTAATGAAACAGCAATGAAATCATTTTATAATCTATCACATAATCTTCTTTTATTACGGTGTACCAAAATGATTCAACTAATGTTGCAGGAACTACTGCATTTCAATTATTAGAAACTGTTTATATTCCATAAAAGCATTGAACTATATATTTTGAAATTATATTAGTAGAAAAAGCAGAGCAAATTGCATATCCGATAGTATTTTATAATAACTATATTTTTGTTTCAATGTTGACATCAAATTAAATTTCAAGGGGATGTGTAACTGAGACAAGTAACACTTCAAGTTCAATTCAGATAGTATTTTCCAACTTACTTCCTCGTCATCACTTAGTTTAATTTTATCCCTATTTTCCAAATAATCTTTAGGTAACTCCAATAAGAATTGATCCAAATCCATTTCAGATTCTTTCTGAAGCGCTGCAACTTCTTCATTTTGTCTCTCATTATCAACATTTGCTTCTTCTTGCTCTATGGTCTCCTCATCATCAGTACTATCTTGATTTTCTGGCTGGAAATCATCATCCGAGTTTGCTCTGGACGCTGATGCTGAAGACATATTACGGTCGTTTTGCGAAGTATCACAAATGCTTTTATTCATTCCTTCAGCAAGAAGCTGTGAATACTTTTCAGTTTGATCAACAATAAAACTCAACTGTTGATCAAGCGCCTTTTTCCGTTTCTCTTCTAGAATCGTATGTTGCTTGTATTCAACTAATTTCTCAACATTGTTCCAGAAATTTTTCACTTCTTTAGCACAGTAGGCGGCAATTCGTTTCAAATGTTGTTCATGCGCTTTTTCAGCCCTTTGAGCAGCTAAAGCTTTATCTTGGAAATATTTTTGAACCATTTTTGCACACTTTTTAGCAGCTGCTTTCTTCCATTTACGTTCCTGTGCGAAGTCAGCAGCCAACCAAACCATTTCATCTAGTAAATAATCCCAATGTGTTTTTATTCTAGACATTTCTTGAAGTTTGGGTAATCTCTTCTCAGACCATAGACCTTCCTTTTGCAAATCTGATATTCGTTGCACAACAAAAGCTTCTTGCTTTGCCTTTTCAACAATTTGTTCCTGATTTCCTTGGGTACTTTTGATCTTAACAGTGGATTTAGGAGTTGTCTCTGTGAAACTAGTACTCTGAGTGGTTGTTTGACTGGAGTGTGAGATTCCCGGTAAGGAACTAACTGGAGTAGCTGAAGGTGTGCTTGGTATAGTTTGTGGAATTGAAACATTGATGACGCTATTACTTTCTGCATTTTCTTTTGGATCAATTGCATGGTCTTTCAAATATGCCAAATAATGTGATGTTTTAGGTCTTTTTGTGAATTGATGTAAATCTAATATATTTCCACCAGTTTCCAAAAAATATAACTCCAATAGATGTTCATTGTATTTTTCCTTAAGCAATTTAGACCTAACTATTCGGTGATTCATAACCCTTTGCAATTTGGCAGAGTAATTATCCTTCTTCTCATTTAAAGCTGACAAGGGTCTTTTTAAAGGAGATCTGATAGTGGGTGTCAATTGAGGCAGAGAACTGCTAGAATCAACATTTGGAAATACTTGAAAACGTAAGTTAGTGTTAACTCTGGGTTTAGTAAGGACATTCACTATAGATTGGTTTGCTTGACTAGGTCGTAAAGGGGAACCTTGTCCACTTCTTGAAGGACTTATACTAATTATTCTTGTTACACCACCTTGCAAATTCGGGTTAGATGATCCAATTGTTCCTGGACTGAGCTGAAATCAAAATTTTTCAAGTCAAAACATGTAGATATACATATTTTAAACAAAGCATCTACTAATATTCAACATATTAAACAAATTTATATGAATATACATATATACATGAAATAATTAGTGATTTAATTCATAGAGATCTCTATTATTTAATATATAGAGATCATAATTTAATTAACATAGATTTTTAGCAATGAAAATACCATAGCTAACTCTCCAATGTATAAAAACATCTTTGTCGAGAATTTTTTCGTTGCTTGGAAAACAATATAAAAATGTATTTCATATAGAAATTCCGACAATTCCGTGATATTATTGAAGTAGTATATTTTCGACCGATTCAGACAAGATTAAGAGATATGATTGAATTCGAAAATGCAATTTCAAAGATTTGCAGTATTCGACCATGTGGGAGAACTCTTTATGACCCTATCAGATTTAAATTCTATATAAATTATCTCGAAAGTGATCAGTTTTAAAATATTTGGTGCAAAAAATTATTTCATAAATCGAAATTTGCTACACGATGTCCCAAACCTTTAAATTTGTGATAAAAATTATATCATCTAGTCAAGTCAGATGATAAAAGGAACAATCGCGTTTATAGTTCAAAGTATTGAGTAGACTCCGGTTTTGCTCTTTTTCCGATCATTCTATCCGACATGATTCGTAAAATTATATAGACTACTCAAAATATGTTGCAGAAGTGTACTGCATTTAGTTCCAATAACATTTTGATGCTTAACCATATTCCCTAAAACAAAAATAATTTATCTAAGCTATTCAAATACATACCATGTAGTCAAGAAATGTGTTAATTATTCAGAAAAGTAACAAACTGGTATAACATCTCTTTTTCATGATACTATTTATTTCAATTTTGTGCACATGGCAAAAAAAATTTCGAGGGATTTAACTAATGGTTGTCTTCAAATAATCCATAGTTCCTTTAATTTCCAACGACTTTGTACAATGCCCATTTCATTGAAACTTGAATACGTGTTAGGTTTCCGACAACGTGTTCTCATATTTTTTTCAATTTTCAGACACTTTGCCTGCATTTTTTATGAAACTCTTTTTTTCAGGATAACTTCACTACTGCTGAGTTAAAATTCAATAATTACAACAGTTACCAATCTTCAGATAATAGTTAATTTCAAAAGCACTATAGTTATTTACGAAACGTCTACGCACTATCATGAGGGACACAGAAAGGGAGATGTTCGTTGCTGCAATAATTTTATCCATGGTCCAAGCATGCGCAGTGCGCATGTGCTTGTAGCACATTGCGCACTTCCATCTCAACTTAATCCCTCTTATTCACTTCCAAGACGGAGGAGTAGGAGAATGATCATAATGTTAAAATTTCGTGCTTACTTTTTGGTTAGTTCATGACTTCGCCAATTGTGAATACGTTCAATGTTTTAAAACAGACAGATCAATCACAAAAATAATTATTTTTAGCAATTGACTCTTGTACAAAAGACTGTTTTTAGGTATTCTAAATTAGGGATGATCGATGTTAGAAAAACATCCATGTCATAATCGAAAGCCCAACATCGATGTCGATATTTATCGTAAACCGAACATCGATATTCTTACTTTCAACATCGATGAATAATGATCATCCCTATTGGTCGTGCGTGAGACCGTAAGTTAACATCGATATCGATTCCGTTAACATCGATGTTCGATATTTATCGAATACCTTCTTTCTTCAAAAAATACCTTCAAAGTTCTTGCTTCAACATCCATGATCATGGAGGATCCCTATTCTAAATTAACAATGAGTGGTCTGAAATATAATGGTACAATTTGATTTGTGCCAATGTGAAAAACGGATTAAACAGGTGAAGGAAGAGTAAAGTGAAAGAGGGAAGTAAAGAAACGTGATGAAAACAACCCGTCTGTTTAAAGCTCCAAATGTAAGTGCATACTATATAATAAACAGTAATCAATCTTTTATCAGTCGTGAAAATATATTTCAATGGTTTAATAGATTTCTCTGTTAACTGTTAATTTTGCGTACAATTCAATCAATAAACAGAATGCTCTTGTAGGACCTTGATAACTGAAAAAGCTTTCCGTAGGCCTCATAAATAAACAAATGAAATGCGCATTTGTAAATCTACTCCGGACGATTTGTCCGGAGTAGAAGTGTTGATCCTATATTTTGGCGGTCATATATATTTTCCTGATACTGAAATAGCAAATATTATTGAAAAACAAATTAATGATAACTAACAAAATCACCTAACATTCTCATACGAAAAAGAAAATATAGAATATTTCAGTGATGTTCTAAATTGAATTTGAATTCATAGAAACAACTATAAAACCTGAACATGAACAGTCCGGATCTGTACAAACGCCAAAAAAGACGTACACGTTTCTTTGGCAAGTTTCCTCGTAGAATTGAATTTTTGTAATCATCTATGAAAAATTTAAATAAAAAATATAACACTCTTGACAACTTCCAGTATGAACTATCAAATGTACGTTGGGATGATATCATTAACAGGGCATCTAATGACGTTAACTCAAAGTGGAATGCTTTTACTAGCCATTATGGAAAGATTTTTGAAGCAAACTTCCAATATAGAAGTATCAATGTAGGTCATACTTCCTACCATAGACAAGACCCTAAAATTGCTCATTTGAAAAAGCAGTTGGATAAGCTATACACAATCTCAAAAGTGAACCCAACCTACCTAAACAGCTATAAGGTGTTTAAAAAGCGATATGATGAAGAGATCCTAAAATATAAAAAGCAATATATCGGTGACCTGATAAATCGCAAAACAAGTCTGAAAAAGTATGCCAAATCATCAAGTCACTTACAGGAAAAAACTGTAAACAACCTCCCTTACCTACTGGGGATCTCAAAGAAATTGTTAACAACTTCAATAGTTTTTTTTCTAAGATAAAATTTGGCATTGGGATTAGCCAAAAAAAACTGTATTCTTACTAATGTAAATTGTATGGAAAAATCATTTTATATGCTTTCAGTTACTGAAAATAAGCTGATCAACACCGTTAAGACTCTAAAAACTAAAAACTCTTGTTGCTATGATGACATACCGATGAGAGTTTTAAAACATTCTATAACTTCCATTTCTAGGCCGCCGGCCGTGTCAATTGATCAATGAAGCTTATGTGAAGGGAGTATTTCCTGACTCATTAAAAATTGGAAAAATTAAGCCAATTTATAAAAAGAATGATACAGAAGAACCATCAAATTACCGTCCGATTACCATGCCAACAAGTTTTTCAAAGATATTTGAAAAAAGATTGTCAAATAAGATAATGAGTTTTTTCAGAAAGTTTTGTATTTACTCCACCCACCAACACGGTTTCCTGGGTGGTAAAAACACTGAGACGGCTGTTTTCAGCGTGGTTAAGATAATAATGAGAGCCTTGGAGGCGGGCGATATACCACTCAGTATACTCTTGGATTTTTCAAAGGCCTTTGACTCTGTTGATCATGTTGTTCTTTTAAAAAAATTGGAAACTTATGGAATAAGAGGCAATCAACTGAAGCTGATAAAATCATATCTGGAAAATAGAATTCAAAGAACTATTATAGACAGTAATGGTGAGATTTATGCTTCCAAAAATGAGAAGGTGAAAACTGGAGTCCCGCAGGGCAGTAATTTGAACCCACTTCTTTTTATTATATATATAAACCATCTTCCAGGTTTCCTAGGTTTGTTGGTCCTGTATGCAGATGATTCAAACTTCATAGTATCAGGAAAGGATGTTCGGACAGCCGAAGTTTCAGCCCAAACTCATTTGGTAGACGTGATGAAATGGTGTGAGGGAAACCAAATAAAGCTCAATATGGATAAAACTGAAGCGATGTTTTATCAGACTAATCGTTCCAATAAAATATTTCCAGATACACTACTAATGAAAGATGGAGAAATAACTGTGTGCTCTTCTGCCAAATTTCTTGGGATATATATTGACCAAAACATGAGATGGGATACTCATTGTACATCTCTCAGTAAGCGCCTATATTCGGTTATATATACGTTGAATGTACTAAGAGATAAATTAGCTGAGCCTGTACTGAAGCTGATCTATTCATAAACTTTTGTATCTCAAATTACTTATGGCATTATTTTCTGGGGCAACAGAGGTTTCTCCAATAAAATTTTTGTGGACCAGAAGTGGGCTATCAGGACAATTTTTCATCTAAAGAGTAGAACAAGCTGTTGTGGTATTTTCAGAAAGCATGGTTATATGACATTAATTGGACTTTACATATATAAGTGCTTAATGTTCGTTCAACAGAATCGAGAAATGTTTATGAAATACGAAATTCATAGCAATACTAGGAAGATGGATTGTTATTTTTTGTCTAAATATCGTCTTGCATTAACTCAAAACCAGGTTGAATTCATGTGCTTTAAGCTCTATAATAGATTGCCTAGAGGCTATTGTACTTTATCAGAAGATAAACATTTCAAGAAAAGGATACGAAAGTTTATAATCGAATGTGAACCTTATACTGTTGATGAATTCTATGACTACTGCTCTTCAGTAATATAGATTTCTTAAATTGTTTCTGTTGACATATTTTCATATTATTGTATTTCAATAATTGTGAAAAAATAAATTATTATTATTTGACAATCCGTTGGTAAAATTTCACAATTTTTACGTTAAAAATATACACGTCTTCTTTCTTATTATTTGAGAAGATTTTTGAATATTTATATGTTAAGTAGTTATAAGAATCAATTTAATTGTAGTTTACAAATTTATTTACACACGAATTTAAACAATAATCGTTGTAAGCAAAAATTTCATCTAAATACTTAGTATACTATTGTATTAGATATACAAAATAAAATATTACTACTAAAATCAAATCAAAACGGTCCAAGCCTCCATGTCTCAATTGTTTTCGATATGCCATCAATTTCACTGAAACCCCTATTCTATGAGAACAACTTTTTTAAATTGAATTATACATAGTAAAATATAACTTCAAACACTTGTACCTTTTTTAATAATTAAAAAAAAAATTTTAAGATAAAAATATTAGTTACCTGAGCTAAAGCGGGGACGCCGCCTGGTGTTTGGGTGGTCAATACATACTGACCGCCTGCAACTTGAGTTATTCTCATAGCAGGGCGCTCTGCCACGGTGCGAGAAAGCAAATTGCCATCTCGAGGGGGCAGAGCACCCTGCCCCACCCCCGGGGTTTCGTCGCTCATACTATATTTCCCTGTAACAATAAGCATTGACAAATATCCACTAACTATATAAATATGATATATTATCATCATTGATAAATACTAACTATATAATTATGAAATATAGTTGCAAATATATATATATATATATATATATATATATATATATATATATATATATATATATATATATATATATATATATAGTACTCATTAAATCATTAAACGATTGGACCGATACTTGATGAAAATCTAAATACATAATTTAAATAAAACTAAGTAGTTTATCGTTTCGTAGCAATATCGTTTCGCCAACACAGTGGCTTCATCACTCAGTCAACATTCAGTTCATCATCAACATCTGATGAAGCCACTGTGTTGGCGAAACGATATTGTCATGTTTTGATTTTATTATAGTAAAAGTCGAAAAACTACTTAGTTTTATTTAAATTAAACTAATTAAATATTTGCCAAACACAAGACTGAAAACTATGTTGACCTTGTCGACTTGTGTGTCGTTCAATGATTCAAATTTCTAGGTTGTAATTCATTTGGAAAGTTTCCTTAAAATGTAGAAAACATAGAGAAATATAAACTATATAAGATAATATATATTTGTAGATAAATATTCTCTCCAAAACATTCTCGAAATCATCTGAGCAGTTAAGCGAATTGATACTTTTTCTTATTTAGAATACCATTTTTCCTCTTATTTTAATAAAATTGTTATAACGCCATAATGAAAATTTCGAGTAACTTTGGTTTTTATTCGTTTCTCGGATTGAAGACAAAGAAATAAGATTAATTTAAACGTTGTAAAGTTTATGAATTCCTTCCTTACTACGTGATAATTCATGATAAACAAACTTTTTTTTTCTTGAAAAAATTGAACAAAAGTGGTTTTGTTAAACAATTTATATATAAATGAAGAGTTATTTACCTGACCGAGTTGTTTTGAGTGGGAAAAAGTTATGAAGAAATTTAATTAACTGGCAATTATAGAACTAATCTTTAATCACTAAAATACAGAAAGATTTAAATCTTTCAAAAATATGGCCCAACACCACATTATCCGATAGATTCTGTTTTATTTTATTAACCACCATGGGACATAAAAATAGCTTCTTCTTTTTTTCAAGTTACTCTGATATATTTAAAGCAAATAAAAATTAAACCATATTTACAGATTGTCCAGCAATACACTAAATAACAGAAGTTAATCAAAGAAACGTAACAAAAATTAAAATTCACAAGAAATCAACGTGACAAGCGAGAAGTGCCTATCATGAAGTAGACTTGGGAAACATTTCAGAGCGGTGGGTAAATTTAAAAAATAACCCAGAGTTAACGTTGTTAACTGCTACAACTTTCAAAAAGCGGAATGCATAAGACGGAATTGAGCAGCTGATCACGAAAGAATCAAATTTTAAACAAAGTATATTCAAAGGTTTTTTTAGCATTTGCTGGAATTATCATTAAATAAAATTTTTCATTTTATCTTTATAAGACGCACATATCTTCAAAAGGAGAAAAAATCATGTTTATTATGAATAGTTCTGTATCTTGGAACAAAAAGGGATTTATTTAAACATTTTTCTCAAATCGCAGGAAATCCAATTAAAGTTCGAATTTTAAAAATCTCCCTACGATTTCTGTACTATTATTTTTTAAAATTGTACCAAACCAATGATATATTTGGAAAACTTTTGACCCCTCAACAATTACTTTATATCACATCCTGAATTCATTTGTGTATTAACTGAAATTTCGCAATTTTGGACATTGACTCTTTTTGTTCCAAGCTACCTAAAAGCAATTCGAGAACAAGTCGAGAAGCAGCTATATAATAACGTTAAATCTTAAGATCCATAATAATAGAGCATCAGAATATATATTGAAAAATTGAAAATTTTCTTTTGACAACAATATATTATATGAATAATGCAAATTTGTTATTACAGTTAGGTATCTACAAGAAAGAAATTTCAATATTTTACGTTAGATTTGAAAAACATTTTCTCAAAAAGGATGCGATGGATTATAAAACTCCAAAGTTCACCTTTTCTTTGAATAAAAAATCATCTAAATTAGAACCTAATTCGCCATTTTAGAGAAATAAATTCCAATTTCATTCTTCAATAATTTTTATATATTTAATAGTGTTGGCGTTTACTTGATGTAAATCCATTATAATTGAATATAAACTCAAATTCAAACACTTGAACTTATGATTTACACTTTATTGACTACATAGCAAGACGCGTTTCGTCGTTACAAACGACTTCTTCAGATGCTTACGGAATAATAACATTTTGAAAAACACAGGTGTGAACACAGGTTTTGAAAAACACCTGTTTTTCAAAATGTTGTTATTATTCCGTAACCATCTGAAGAAGTCGTTTGTAACGACGAAACGAGTCATGCTATGTAGTCAATAAAGTGTAAATCATAAGTTCAAGTGTTTATATTCAATTTTTAAAAATTGACAGCTGATAATCTAGTCAGTAATAATTTTTTGCTCTGGTTTTGAAATTGTTAACTACTGTGTTCGTATCGGATTAATAATAATACAGAAGAATGATACGAATTATAAAAGTGCATTAACTTATCACGAATATTTACATATAATTATATTGATGAAGCGGTAACGTGTCAAAAATTTATCGACATATCGAAAATTTCCAAACGGACGTCTACCTATTCGATGTGAAAGGAAACATTCAGTATATATTGTTCCGAGAATATATACTGAATTCATACTGTATACATATATATATATATATATATATATATATATATATATATATATATATATATATATATATATATATATAT